>CANJKZ010001100.1:1502500-2132500 GCA_947471745.1 Closterium sp. Naga37s-1 | reverse complement strand
GTGTGAGAAGGCACAGCGTATAACTTTCCAGGATATTGGGGGGCATGCGGCGAACGAGGAATGGCTGATCTTCGTTCAGCAGTTGGCCAATGTCCCACGTGGCTGCTTCTAGCCACAGCGCTGTTTCCTCCGCAAGATCTCGTAGGGATCTGACCCCCGATTCCCCCTGTTCTCCATTCGCCACTCCTTCCTCTCTTACCCCCTCCTGCGGGTTCCTCCTGGGTTCTCCCCTTTCCCGACGTCCTCTCGCCGTGGCCTGCTCATCCTCATCCTCCCCCAACGAGACCTCTTCCGAAGCTACCGATGCCGAGGCTACATAGTCGTCCCCGTCGCCACTCGTTTCAGAGACGCCATCGTCCCGATTCGTGGGCCGGACCACCTGCTCCGGTAGGTCGTGGCGTTCCCGCCACGTTCCCGATCTCACCAGTGCTACCCTCCCGCCAACAATTGCGCCAACTATTGCGCCTCCTCTTCCGCGTCCCCCTCGTGCTCCTCTCCCCCCACCCCGGGCTCCTCGCCCCGCGGGCCCCCCCCCGCCCTGCGCCGCTTGCGGCGCTCTCCCCGCCGGGATCCACGGGCCAGCAGACGGAACGTGGGGCGCACTTCTCGGCTGTCCCCAGGTAATACCTTGGGCGCGTGTGACGCTTCTCGTCTCCCGTCTTGTAGCAGGTTGCGTGTCTTGTCGCAGCTGGGGCGCTTCGCCCATCGCAGTCCCTGCCCGGGCCGGTGTGTTGTGTCGCGTCTGACCTGCCTCTGCGGTCTCCCCACCGTTCCCTTGTGTTGCAGGTTGTGGTGCCGATGGCGGTCGATGCTCTTGCCCTTGTCGCGGTGGCGCTTGCAGAAGCCAGCCCAGGAGGGGTCCCGGGCGTCCAGGCGCCAGCCCTGCTCCGGGCCGCCTCGGCGCTGGTTGGGCTCGAAGCTTCTTCCCAGCCTTCCCGCGCGCGGCGCAGACAGACGCGCCGGGCCCGGGATCCCGTATATCGCTCCCCCCCTGGCCGTGCGCTCGCGTGCTTGCGCCCTCGGCAGCAGCAGACGTTCTGGCGGTCGTAGCGGCGGCCAGCGCGACCTCCTCGGCCCGGCCTTCAGCCCGTTCCCCTGCCGCCGTTGTCACCGCTGCAGCCAGTTCAGCCGCCGTTACAGGTTCCGGTGACGCTGCAAGCGTCGCCTCCTCCTCTGTCTGCTCCTGGTCCGTCGCCAGTTCCGCCTCTGCAGTCCGCTGCGGCCCCCCCCGGGGGCTGGCAGAGGGTAAGGCTGAGTCGCCGCCAAAGGCGGCGTCAAGCCCGTCAACAGGGTCTGGAGACACCACAGCCTCCACCGCCGTCGCTTCCACAGCACCCTCCTTCGGTCCCGTCACAACCAGATCCTCAGCCACCGCAGCAGCCCGCCCAGCCCCCGCTGCGCCGCTTCCCACTGCCACCACGGCCGCAGCAACCCCGCCTGCCGACGCCGCCGGTTCTCCCGCCACCTCCACAGGCACCACTATTCCCTCCCGTCCTCCCAGCTCCTCTTGCGGCCGCTCGTGTGGCTGCGACGCCTCTCCACGTCGAGCAACGCGTAATGCACGTGGGGACGTGTTTGACGCTGCTGTCATACGTCCTGGACCAGCTCCACGTGTGTCTGTCGCGTCAGGGCGTTGAGGTTGGGGGGATGATACCGTCGGAGCAGTCGGCGGCGGTGTCAGCGGCAACTGAGATCTTGCATTACCTCCCCCTGATCGGCCTCGTGCCGGGCGCCCCTGGTGCTGCACTCGGGCCCGGCCCCCGGGCGATGTTGCGGCTCGCGGAGTCTACTCGTGGGCCACCTCTCGGCCTTGTATCAGCAGCCGCATCCGTCCTGCGCTGGATGGACGGGAGGTTGTGCTGGATACTCGCCGAGTAGCGTGTGTGTCCCCCTTGCCAGCCCCCTTGCTAGCAGGCGTGGCCTTGGGCTTCCCCATGGCTGAGTCTACCCGCCCGGGGGTGTTGTGTGTTGTCTACTGTTGCTCCTGGCCCATGTTGTATCACTTGCTATTAGTGTCCTTGTCTTGCCTCTTCCTTGCCACCCCTCACGCGCGGCCGAAGGCCGCGCTGGCGAGCGGCGGCCGCCGGATTTGGCTTGTGATCCTAACTCATCGGTGAATAATGAGCTCACTAGCCTAGATCCAGGGTCTTTATACTAAGGAAACAGGCCTAGAAATGGCTAAGGACTAGATCCTAGAGAAGAGAGGCCTAGAAATGGCTAAGGGCTAAGACTATGCAATCTCTCTCTCTCTCTCTCTCTCTCTCTCTCTCTCTCTCTCTCTCTCTCTCTCTCTCTCTCTCTCTCTCTCGCGCGCGCTCTCTCTCGCGCTCTCTCGAACGAGCCGCCGGATTTGGCTGGTGATCCTAACTCATCGGTGAATAATGAGCTCACTAGCCTAGATCCAGGGTCTTTATACTAAGGAAACAGGCCTAGAAATGGCTAAGGACTAGATCCTAGAGAAGAGAGGCCTAGAAATGGCTAAGGGCTAAGACTATGCCATCTCTCTCCCTCTCTCTCTCTCTTTCTCTCTCGTACTCTCTCTCCTTCTCCTCATCCTCATTCCGTGTTTCTCTCTCTTCCTCTCTCTCTTGCTCACTTTCTCTCTCTCTCTCTCTCTTTTTTTTTTTTTTTTTTTGCTTTGCTTTCCTCATCCTTTATTTCATAATTTACACCTAGCCAAGCTTCCTTCATGGCTGCCTTCCTTAAGGATGGGCTTGCTTGTGCCCTCCTTCCGTCCTCTTGTTGTGGTGTCTTCATTTTTTTTTTTTTTTTTTTTTCAATCAACTTTTATTATTCCACACAAAGGCATACAAGCCTAGGCCTACACCCTATGCAGCCCATACGGCTGAGCTACTCCCCAAGGCTCCTAACCAGCCTACGCACCACCGGTGCATCCACCTACGCCCCCCGGCATAGTGGCAAGGGGCGCCGCCCCATGGGTCCTCTCACACCACGGGTGCGGGGCCTTGTGCGCCACGCCCTCCCATAGGGCAATTGTTTGCCATGTGTCCGGGCTGGCCACAACGGAAGCACACGCCCTTGAAGCGGGGCTCGTGGCAGCCCGCGGGTGGCATGCCCTTGCTTTCCGGTTCGCCATCTCGAGGGGGAAGGCGGCCTCTGCGGTTGAAGCCGGTGCGTGCACGCTTGAGGGCCGCCACGTCGGCTACCGCGAGCTTGTAAGAGCGCGACGTGAGTACGCTCTTGGCTTGGTAGAGCTGGAACCGATCCGCCGCCTCAAACCCGGCCTCGTCCGCCACCAAGAGCACCTCGAAACGTTTGTTGATTAGCGTGTTGACTTGCGCCACGTTGGAGAGCGCGCCTTCGACGTCGCCGTGTTGGAGTTTGAACTCGACGTGCCTCAAGTGCGCTTGAATTGCAGAAAATACCTCTGCCTGGTCGCGCACTCCTTTGCGCATGAAGGTAGTAGCTGCGGGTGACGGGTTAAGGGGAGGAAGGGGGGGTGCGGGTGCAAGAATGCGACGGTGGGCAAGGTTGTCGGGGGCCTCACCGTCGTCATTATCGGAGTTGTCACTGTCGTCAATTGCGGGAGCTTGAACTGGTTCAGTAGCCAGGGCGGGCGCCGGAGCAGCGGTGGTGGCGCGAGCGGCCTTGGTGGTGCGGGTTGCAACGGCTTTTTTATGCTTTTTCCGTTTTTACGGACGCAGAATTATAGTCAGTCGAAGTAGCGATTGTACCGGGCACTTGCTGCTGCAATAACGAGAAAATCGCCTGCAGCTGCTGCGCAGTCAAAGGGGGGGGGGGGGGGGGGGGGGGCGTTGACTTGCGCGACGTCAGCGGAGGGTGCCGCACGCTGGCGTTTCTGGGTCGTGGGCTCGGGTTGACCCGCGTCAGCCGCGGTCAAGACGGCGGCCGCGTTAGCGGCCGTCGTCGTCTTCTGCAGCGCGCGTGCCTGCCTGCCAGGCACGCGCTCTTCAGCAGTCACGCGCGGCTGCACAGCAGCCGCGCGTGTGTCTTCTGACGCAGCGCGAGGGGTGCCCCCGAGCAGAAGTTCGACAGCCGAGGGTCCCTCGGCAGAAATTTCTTCGGCACTCCTTTTGCCGCGACGATCGGTTGCCCCGGCGGGAATTGAAGCTTCCGTCCCGTTACCGGGGCTTGACGTGGTAGCGTTGTCGCGGTTAAGCGTCGAGTTCGCCGGAGTCATATCAGCTAAGTTGCGCTGAAGGATATCGTTTAGGAGTGTTGTCGGGGCTGTGAAGCGCGGAAGAGATTGTGTCTTCGCCAGAGTGACGAGAACAAGAAATTAGAACTACAAATTGAGAAATGAAAACGTGGGTGGGGACGAATGTCCCCACGTCCCTCTTTTGTAGGCAAAAGAGGGTGAGTAGCGCTTCGGCACTACCTTTGCTGTGCTGGCCACGTACCCCTTTTCACAATACAAAAATTATCATATCATTGTACTAGTTATTAATCATTATACTCGCTATCTATTATGCTACTGGCTATCGATCTTCGTGTTCAAACAGCGTTCGTGATGTCCATCGATGTTGGGGCGGGGGGTGGGAGAGTTGTATGAGCCGTTGGAAAAATGAGAGACGTGGGTGGAGGGAAATGAGCTCCAACCCATGATTTGTAGTTGGAGAAGGGCGTTTAGCGCGCTTCGACGATGCCAAAACATGCGTTACAAGCAGCTGCGCTTTCGAAATACGAAATTTTGAAAAACACTTCGTGTGTTTAAAAATTATTATTTGATGTTCAGAGGCATTGTGAAAGACCAAAAGATTACAAGAAGAGCTTCCCGAAGCGCGTCGCGTCAGATTAAAGGAGGAGCTGCATGGCAACTCCTGCTTGAACCTGATGCCTCCTTGGCTGCTATGGGTGTTGTCTTCCGTCAATGATGGTAGGCGTGGACAAGACGTGGAGGAGCACAAAAATATCCGACAGTGGCGAATACGATGTCCGATATGTGAGGTAGTATATTCGCTGTAAGGGCGTGTGTCTTTCGGCGCAGATTGTAAAGTTCATGATTTTATTTCGAGATTTATCAATTGAACATTGGTCGACCTGATTTCCGGAATTTCAACATTTGTTTGTCGAATCGCGTGTTCAATTTTCGCGTCAAGTGCTGGTCACAAAAATGCTCGACTATCGAAGTTCGAGCTTATAGGGTAGTGCCCGAGTCGCACTACACTTTTGTAGGTTACCGTATGTTGTTACCGGAATTCGTTAGTGTTATGATATGTACTAAAAAGAGTACGCGGCAGACTTTATAAAAAGGATGTGAAGTTGTAAGGATTTTTCTAGACATTCTTTAGCGCACACTGCAACATCGCGTACAGCAGCAACCGTTGTTCGCCCGTTACAAATAACGGGGCTTCGCCGACTTCGCGCACACTGTTTCACCAAACCTCACACTGCCGGCCCGGCCGTGTCGGCCTACGCTACGGAACTAGCCCGAGCCTCGCTGCCAGCGTAGCACTAGCTAGCTCGCACGCACCGCGTTACCGTTTGCATGCTTCGCGTATAAATGTTCGCTCATGCCTTTGCTCACATTTTGTACTCGTTTGACACCTTAATGCAATCCTCGCTACCTCGATTCATTGCACCTGTAAAACTTGGTACCGTATCGCCCCGGATATAAACGCAGGCCTATGTTAAGCGCTTCTATCTGGAGCAATGCGCTTATGGCCGATCCTCAGTTAGAAGCGCAGCCTAAAAAAAAACGTTACTTATTGTAAGCGCACCCTTGCTGTATGGACAATGACGTATGTTCTTTTTGTCAGAACTATACTCTAGGCTGTAGTGGGGCACCCCTTATGGGGTACAGCCCTGTTAGGTTTTGCCCATACAAGCCTTGTACTGTTCTCATTCGAGTCATTTTCCCTTGTTCTAATTCTCACATGGTATCAGGGCAGGTTCCCTAGTGGGAACGTTTTTTTTAGGGCCCACCACTAACTTTTTTTTTGCCCTGCCCGAAGCGCACTGCCGTGCCTGCCTGCCCCGTTACGCGCCTTGCGCTTGCCTACCCGCGCCTTAGAGCGCCTGCCCTGCCTGCGCCCTCGAGCGCCTGCCCTACCCGCGCCCTCGAGCGCCTGCCCTACCCGCGCCCTCGAGCGCCTGCCAGTCGCCCTGCCCTGCAGGCCGCGCACGGGCCTGCCCTTCACCCTCGACGCCGCCCCTGGACCCCGCGGCGCTGCCACTGGACCCCGCGATGCCGCCGCTAGACCCCGCGACGCCGCCCCTAGACCCCGCGACGCCCCTGCGGGACCTGGGCGTCGCTCCTGCTCGTCGCGACGCCCCTGCGGGACCCGTACGTCGCCCCTGCTCGTCGCGACGCCCCTGTGGGACCCGCGCGGCGCCGCTCCTGCTCGTCGCGACGCCCCTGCGGGACCCGGGCGTCACCCCTACTCGTCGCGACGCCCCTGCGGGACCCGGGCGTCGCCCCTGCTCGTCGCGACGCCCCTGCGGGACCCGCGCGGCGCCGCTCCTGCTCGTCGCGACGCCCCTGCGCGACCCGCGCGGCGTCGCCCCTGCTCGTCGCGGCGCCCCCTGGCCGCCGCGCCCTGCCTCATCTGCGGCCCGCCCGCGCCCTGCCCCACCCCGCGCCCGCCCTTGTGGCGGCCGCCCCTGCCCTGCCCTGCCGCCGTCGCATCTGCAGCAGCCGTCGCGGCCCCGCCGTAGCCGCTGTCGCGGCCCTGCCCCGCCGTAGCCGCAGTCATGCCTGCAGCCGCCATCGCGGCCCCGTCGTAGCCGCCGTCGCGGCCCCGCTGCAGCCGCCGGTCGAGCGCCTGCAGCCACCCGCCGAGCGCCGGACCTGCCCTACCCGTGCCCGTTGAGCGCTTGCCCACCGCCGCCGGTGGCATCTGCCCTACTCGCCTCTGATGAGCACCTGCCCTACCCGCACTGCCCGCGCGCCTGCCTTACCAGCGTGCTGCCGCGCGTGCCGTGCCTGCCTGCCAACCGAGCCGCGCCGCTCGGCCGAGCCGCGCCGCCCTGCCCTACTGAGCCGCGCTGCTCTGCCCTGCTGCTACTGCTGTTCCGGCTATCACTCCTACTACTGCTGCACTGCCACTCTTGCTGCTACTGGCGGTGGCCAGATGCAGCTCCAGCGACGTCCGCGTGAGTCCCTCACGCCCCAGCAGCTTCGTGAGTGGTACGCTAGTTGGGGTTGTAGGGGTGGCGTGGTGGGAGTCGCCCTAGAGCGGGTAGTTCGGGATCTTCTTGTAGTGGCCAGGTGCAGCTGCAGCGGCGTCCGCGTGAGTCCCTCACGCCCCAGCAGCTTCGTGAGTGGTACGCTAGTTGGGGTTATAGGGGTGGCTGTTGTGGGAGTCGCCCTGGAGCGGGTAGTTTGGGAGCTTTTTGTAGTGGCCAGGTGCAGCTGCAGCGGCGTTCGCGCGAGATCCTTTTGCCCCAGCAGCTTCGTGAGTGGTACGCTTAGAGTAGAGGGTCACGGAGTACTGCTCGCTGCCCGTACGTCATTCGCAAGTGGTCGGGCTGGTCAGCCTTGCGGGACGGTTGGTCACACAGAGTCCCGCTGCTTCTCCTCTCTGAGCGACGCCTGGCGTACAGAGTTTGGCGACGACGCTGAGCTCCCCTCCTGGCTCGAGCTGCTTAGGCAGAGGGTAGATATCTTTGCTCTTGACTATGATGCTATCCTCACTGCCATGTATGCATTGCCTACTATTGCTGAGGGTGCATGTTACCTGTGTGTGCCGCCTGACCCAGGTATAGAGTCTACTGTTCTAGGTGTTGGTGAGGCTGCTGCACTAGGTGCTGGTGCGTCTCCTGCTCCAGGTGCCGGTGAGGCTGCTGCTCTAGGCGCTAGTGAGTCTACTGCTCCAGGTGCTGGTGAGTCTGCTCTCTCTGGTACTGCGCCTGCTGCGGCCTTGCACACCTTTACGCTTGACTCAGGAGCTTCCCGCTCCTTCTTTCGCGACTGCACCACACTCACGCCGCACAGTCGGCCGGTGGCAGACTCTCTGGCTGACCCCTCTGGGGGTCCGGTCCTTACACACTCCTCCACGGTTCTGCCGTGTCCGGCGGTCCCGTCTGGCTCTCTGTCTGGCCTCCACCTCCCCTCGTTCTCCACGAACTTGGTGAGTGGAGCTGACCTTCAGGACGCGTGGGTTGACCAGTTCACTCCTGGAGGTCAGTGGGTGACCCACTGTTCGTGTACTCGGACGGGCCGGCACCTGGCCACGTTCACCCGTCAGCCTGGGTCGAGCCTGTACACCCTGACTACCGTGTCTCCTCCGGTTGCTGAGTCTAGCCAGGTAGCCGCGTCAGGTCAGGTGATTCCTGCGGCGTCCCGGTCTGGTCCTGAGTCTGCCCCCTGCTCGTGTCGCCTCCTGTCTCACCAGACTCTCCTCTGGCACCACCGCCTTGGTCACCCCTCCCTGCCTCGTCTCCGAGGGATGGCCTCCCGTGTCCTTGTCACTGGTCTTCCCCGGTCTCTCCCTCCCCTTCCCCCGGGACCAGCCCCTACCTGCGTTCCTTGCGTCGAGGGGCGGCGGCGCGCTACTCCTCACTCCTTCGAGTTCCCTCCGATGGAGGCTCCCCTGCAGACTCTTCACATGGACGTGTGGGGCCCAGCCCGCGTCCGTGGACAGGGTCACGAGCGCTACTTTCTGCTGGTCGTTGATGACTACTCGCGTTACACCACAGTCTTCCCCTTGCGCCGGAAGGGTGAGGTCACTGAGGTGCTGATCGACAGGATCCGCGCTGCCCGTCGTCAGCTCAGCAAGAGTTTCGGCTCGGACCTTCCTGTTCTGCGTCTACACTCCGACAGAGGTGGAGAGTTTTCCTCCGACCTTCTGCGAGCCTTCTGTCGTGCGGAGGGCATCCACCAGACGTTCACGCTTCCGGCCTCTCCGCAACAAAATGGGATTGCTGAGCGCCGCATTAGCATGGTCATGGACATCGCTCGTACGTCCATGATCCATGCGGCTGCTCCCCATTTTCTATGGCCGTTCGCGGTTCAGTACGCTGCGCATCAGCTCAACCTCCAGCCCCGGGTCTCCATGCCGGAGACCACGCCTACTCTGCGGTGGACGAGGAAGGTTGGCAATGCGTCTGCGTTCCGTGTCTGGAGATCTCTAGCTTTCGTCCGCGACTTGTCTGCGGACAAGTTGTCCTCCCGCGCTGTTCCCTGCGTCTTCCTTGGCTTCCCCCCTGACGCGCCTGGCTGGCAGTTTTACCACCCCACCTCGCGCCGTGTTCTGTCCTCTCAGGACGTCACGTTTGACGAGTCGGTGCCTTACTACCGTCTCTTCCCCTACCGCACTACCCCCCTCCCCTCTCGCGCCAGGTCCTCCTCGGTAGACCCCCTCCCCCCTTAGGGTCCTTCCCCCTCAGGTGTGTCCCAGGTAGACGCAATCGAGCCTGTCGAGGTAGTTGTTGACTCTGGTGCTGGTAGGGGTGCAGAACCTGAGGGTGCCGGGTCTGGGGGTGCTGAGCCTGAGCGTGCGGAGCCTGGGGGTGCTGAGTCTGGGGGTGCTGAGCCTGGGGGTGCTCAGCCTGGGGTTGCTGAGTCTAGGAGTGCGGAGCCTGAGGGTGCTGAGCCTGCCCGTGTGGAGTCTGGAGGTGCTGAGCCTGGGGGTCCTTCGGGTGCTTCGTCTCGGCGGGAGCCACTCTCTCCACAGCAGCTACGCGAGTGGTTTGCTTGGCGCTGGAGCCGTGCTGCTGGAGCTGGTGGTGCTACGGGCACTGGAGGTCCTGCTGCTGCTGGAGCTGCTGGGGGTTTTGGAGCCAGTGGTCCCGGAGGTGCTCGTACTGGAGGTACTGGAGCTGTTGGGCCTGGTGGTGCTGCTGGAGCTGGAGCTGCTGGAGGTGCTGGAGCTGGCGGTGCTGCTGGAGGTGTTGGAGCTGGCGCTACTGGAGCTGCTGGGGCTTCTGGTGGTCCTGCTGGAGCTGTAGCTGCTGGAGGTGCTGGAGCTGGAGGTGCTGCTGGAGCCGGTGCTCCTGTGGGTGCTGGAGTTGGCGCTACTGGAGCTGCTGGAGGTGCTGCTAGAGCTGGTGGTGCTGCAGGAGTTGGAGCTGACGCTGGGGATGCTGGTGCTGTCCCTGCTGGTTCTGGAAGCGATGCGCGGCCGCGACCGTACTTCGTTCCCCTCCTTCAGCAGGTTCTTGGTCTCCCGCCTTCTACTGGTCCTGCTCCTTCCTTAGAGTGTCCACCGCCTGTCCAGTCGCAGTCACAGTTACAGCCCGCCTCTCCACAGCCTGCTCCCTCTCCTTACACTGGTCCGACCGGAGGGCTTACGGAGCGTCGTGATCCTTAGTCTCATCCTGCGTCGCCTGTTCGTGCTGCTCGCACTAGTCGGCGTGGTTCGCGTCAGCGTCTCCTCCTGTCCCTGGCACGCACCAGATGGCTTTGCGTCCTTCCACTGCTCCGCAGCGTGTCCCTCTGCCGTCTCCTCCTGCGTCCTCTCTTCCTGCACTTGCTGACCCGGAGTCTGGCTCCCTTTGTGCTGCTAGTCCCACTGTCACGCGTCTCCTAGCCACTGTTGTCACTGACCCTTCGTTTGAATCCACTGCTGCGTCTGCCTTAGTTGCTGAGCTTGTCGACTTTGCTGCTCGCTGTCGTCTAGACTACGCCGCTAGTCTTGTTGCTGAGTCTAAGTCTGTCTGTCTTCCGCCCATCGGGGGTGAGTGTGCTCTTAGCACGGACGTCATTGAGGACAGGCGGGTGGAGTTCCAGTGTTTTGCTGCTGCTTTACCTCATCTCGTGACCATGCTGCTTGCCCCTGAGGGAGACCCGGATGCACCAGACATCCCGACCCCGCGCTCTTACGCAGAGGCGATAGAGGGTCCCTACTCCTCTCAGTGGCAGACAGCCATGGACGCAGAGATGGCTTCCTGGAAGTCCACAGGCACCTACGTCGACAAGGTTCCCCCACCTGGGGCGAACATTATCGATGGCATGTGGATTTTCAAGGTGAAGCGGCCGCCGGGTTCTCCGCCTGTCTTCAAGGCGCGCTACGTGGCTCGAGGCTTCAGTCAGCGGCAGGGAGTTGACTACTTTCAGACCTTCTCTCCCACCCCGAAGATGACCACTCTTCGGGTGCTGCTGCACGTCGCCGCTTAGCGTGACTACGAGCTTCACTCTCTTGACTTCAGCACAGCCTTCCTCCAGGGCAGCCTTCAAGAGGAGATCTGGCTGCGCCGCCCACCTGGCTTCACTGGGTCGTTTCCTCCTGGTACCCAGTGGAGCCTCCGGCGGCCGGTCTACAGTCTCCGCCAGGCGCCCCGTGAGTGGCACGACACACTGAGGACTACGCTTGCGGCTCTTGGGTTTGCTCCTTCCACTGCTGCCCCTCGCTTTTTCTCCGCACCGACACGACTCTGCCGCCGTTCTACATCCTCGTGTATGTCGACGACTTGGTCTTTGCTACTGCTGACACTGCTGGATTGGCCCACGTGAAGTCGGAGCTGCTGAAGAGGCACACGTACACAGACCTGGGTAAGTTGCGCAGCTATCTTGGCTTGCAGATCACCCGGGACAGAGCACGGCGCACCATTACCTTGACTCAGTCACACATGGTGCAGCAGGTCCTTCAGCGCTTCAACTTCACGTACTCCTCGCCTCAGGCCACTCCTGTGTCTACTCGCCACTCGCTCTCAGCTCTGCCTTCGGATGAGTCCGTAGAGCCGAGTGGCCCGTACCCAGAGCTTGTTGGCTGCCTCATGTACCTGATGACCTGCACTCGACCTGACCTGGCATACCCTCTTAGCATCTTGGCACGCTATGTTGCTCCTGGGAGACACCGACCAGAGCACATGGATGGAGCTAAGAGGGTGTTGCGCTACCTGTGCAGTACGTCGGGCATGGGGCTTGTGCTTGGAGGACGGGCTCGAGTTGTCCTCACTGGTCACGCAGACGCTTCTTGGGTTGACGACTTGGCTACGCAGCGGTCGTCACAGGGTTACACCTTCAACCTTTGTTCCGGCTCTGTTTCGTGGCGGTCTACCCGCTCGTCTTCTGTGCTCAGCTCCAGTTGTGAGGCTGAGATCTACGCTGGGGCCATGGCTGCACAGGAGTTACGCTGGCTCACCTACCTGCTGACCGACTTGGGAGAGGCGCCTCGTTCTCCTCCAGTTCTGTACGTCGACAACAAGGCCATGCTTGCCTTGTGTCAGGAGCACAGACTGGAGCACAGAACGAAGCACATTGCTCTGCGCTACTTCCTTGCTCGAGAGTTGCAGCAGCGTGGTCAGCTTCGCCTTGCTTACGTGGCCACTCGGGCCAACACTGTTGATATCTTTACCAAGGCACTTCAGCCTTGTGATCATCAGCGTTTTTGTATTATGTTAGGTCTTGTACCTACCTGGCCTCACTTGCTCACCTCTTGACTTTGCTTGTACTGTGATCTATATATGCCTGCACTTGCATGCTTACACTTGCTAGGTTGTGATCACTGTACTTCTTGTTCTCCTCTTTATATAACTCTACATGTGAACTGGCCTTGTGGCGTTTTGCTTGTGCTCAAAATGCGTGGTGACGCCGTGATCCACCCTGAGCTTGACCTTTGCTTTGTTCTTTTGCTTGTCCCCCACTTTGCCTATGGGGGTGTGTCAGAACTATACTCTAGGCTGTAGTGGGGCACTCCTGATAGTACAGCCCTGTTAGGTTTTGCCCATACAAACCTTGTACTGTTCTCATTCTAGTCATTTTTCCTTGTTCTAATTCTCACACTTTTTTCACCTTCTTTACAACTTACGTACACACCACATTTCTCTAGCTAAAAATTTCAACTAGAATTTTCAAGTCAAATACATTAGACTAGAATCCTAGCCTACATACAATTTTCAAGATTAGTCTAGCCTAAGGCCTACTCCTCGTCCGATTCAGGCTCCGTGGAGTTGTTGCCAAAGAACCTGTCTGCTTGGATGTCGTCATCAACCTCTACCTCGTGGGACAGCTGACCTCTCCGGTGCGCCAGCACCAGTCCGTCTTCACTCCCATCAAGGGCGTTGCTGATGCCGCAGGTGAGGAACGCACGCTTAATCAGGTCGGCGGGCACAGCTTTCCACGCTTGTGAAATCCACTTGAGCACCACCTCCGGAGGTGGTTTCTTGATGTTCCCTGCACCACATATACGGGGGTGGGAAACACGTGAGTCCACAAGCAGGCAGACAAGCAGACGAAGCGGTCACAGGAGAACACTTTGCGTACCTGCGGGTGTCAGGATGTTCATGCCATCCTGCTCGAACCAGGTCTGGTACTGCTGCCGAACACTCGCCTTAAAGCTTTTGTTGACCGACACATCGAGCGGCTGCAATTCTGCCGTGCATCCCGCCGGGATGACCGCCGTCACGATGTTGAGTTCTGCGAATTTCGCCTTGACTTCGGGTGTCAGGTGTCCTTGACATGAGTCGAGCACCAGCATGGCGCTCCGGCTCTGCAATCCGAACTTCGGTTTCAGGAACGGCACCACGCCTGCATCGAGCCAGTCAATGACGCCCGAGGCCTCCATCCACCCGTTAGCTTGGCAGCCGACCACGACATCTACATACAAGCAAGTGGTGGTTAGATTTTAGTTTTGTTTTTCCCCTCGGAAACACGCGCATACGCAGCTTCTTACCGTTCGGGAAGTCACCCTTTGGGAGGGTCTTGCGCTTGAAAAACACCCACGGCTTCAACTTCTCACCCGTCGCCGTGCACGCCAGCATCACAATGACTCTCTCTTTCTGGTAACCACCGCTGCGGATGGGCATCGACTTCACGCCCGTCTGCTCCACCGTGGTAGTCGCCGGCATCTCCAGCCACAAAAGCGTCTGGTCGGCATTGATGATGTAACGATTGTCAATGTCGTACTCGTGGCGTGCGTCGCGGACAAACTGCCAAAATTCCATGCACTGCTTCGCCACGTCTGCGCACGGGGAGGGAGGGACGGTTAAAAGGGAGGATGAGCACCGCTACGGATAAACAGACATGGGCAAGAAAATACGGAGATACAAGATAAAATTTCACGATAGGATGCCAGTGCACGGACAGGCACTTACGCTGCTGTGTCTTTTGCGCCACCTTTGTTTTCATGCGCACGGTGAGATTCCACCGCTTGCGGAACCACTCCGTTCAGTGCTGACTCACCTTCCACTTGACGTCCGGGAACAACACCTTCATCACCTCTTTTGACCAGTCTTGCAGCCGGCCGACTGATACTGCCACACCGCCTCGTCGCCAGTCCAGGAGTTGGGCGTACACCTTCATCTCCATGGGTCTATACTAGGAAGACCTTCCGCTCTCATGAAGTCGACACCGAGCGCTGTGTGCAGCCTTGAGCTCCTCCGCTTGGTTTTTCCACTCTGTGAGGCTTTTGCGGTGTATGCCAGACTCCCGCGCGACCTCGCTTATCGATGCCGCAAGCTCCAGCCGAACGAGCCACTTCAGTTTCTCCTGGGCGGTGTAGCGCTGCCGTTTGTGTTGAGTCGGCTTGTGCCTGGGAGAGGGGGGGCGGGCATCTCGGTTCTAAGAGGAGGGGTGGGGTCGTTTTTTGTTAATCGGCGGATACGTTGGTATCGGCATCTTCTCGCGTGGTGCGTCGCGCCACCAAGATTCCACACCGTCGTCGTCCGCGTCTGTAGCTTCACGATCTGGGAACACGTCCTCCTCGGCGCCCTCTTCACCGTCGACTCCACCGTCACCTCCACCGTCGCCTCCAGCGTCCCCGTCGCATGTGGGTTGTTTCTCGGCGGCCACGTCATCGTCGGCGCCCACAGCCGACTCGTCCCACGTGCAGGCTTCAGAATTTCCCCACCGCGGTGCAGTCGGCGGAGCATCGATTTGCCTAGCCTTGGGTGTGTCCGGTTCAGACAGCCACTCGTCGAAAATGGCTGGCAAATACAGCTGGAGCACGGGCCGTTGGTGAGAATTCGCGTCAGGAACAGGAGGAATCGGAGGATTCGGAGGAGCAGGAAGAGCAGGAGGAGCAGGAGGTGCAGGAGGAGCAGGCGGAGCAGGCGGTGCAGGGGGTGTAGGTGGCACTGGAGGCGCTGGTGGCTCACGTGTATACCACCCGTCCGCGGTGAGTCGCCACGCGCGCGCTGGTTTTTTCTTGAAAAGGAAGTGCGTCCCACTGAATTCCGCCATGGCTTCGCTAGCCAGGCGGGCTAGACTAGAAATTGAATGAAAAAAATGAGGAGGAGGGTGCAGAAATGGGCAACGACGGGGACCCCTGCGGGCTAGCGGCTCGGGGTCCTTGACAATGACAGGCAGGAAACCCCCGCCTACCCCCGTAGAGGAACCTGCGTGGCAGCATATTCGCTGCGCTGGCAGGGAATCTTCCCCATCCTTCGAGAGGGTTTGGAAGAAATGCAGATGCCACGTAGCGCATGCGGCTGTGATTGGGCCGCACAGCAACATCCCCGTCACTGCTGTCACGTTCGATGGTTTTAGACAACTTTGTGCGGTGGGAAACCGAACCGCAGCTGTTTTTGTCAGAGTTATATGACATAGCTACTGTAGGCTATAGTGGGGTAGCACATATGGGGTACAGTTGCCTAGGGTTTGCCTTTTTGTACCCAACTTTCACTTAGTCATTTCATTCCTGTTTTCTTGATTCACATGGTATAGAGCGGGTTCCTACATGGGACCGTTCCTTCCTAAGGGCCCACCATAAGAATTTTTTTTTTTAGCTGCCCGCGCACATTGCGCCCTGCCCTAAAACTTTTTTTTTTAGCGGCCCCTACGCTGCCCCTACGCGGCCCCTACGCCGCCTCTCACGCGCCCCCTATGCGGCCCCTGGCGACGCCCTGACGAGGCCCCTGCCAGCGCCCTATCGCGGCCCCTGACGCGCCCCCTGGTGGCGCCCTGACACGGCCCTGACGCGGCCTGACGCGGCCCCTAGCGGCGCCCTGACGCGGCCCCTGCCGCGGCCCTGACGCGGCCTGCCGCGGCCCCTGCCGCGGCCCTGAAGCGGCCCCTGACGCGGCCCTGACGCGGCTCTGCCGCGGCCCTGACGCGGCCCTGACGCGGCCCTGCCGCGGCCCCTGGCGGCGCCCTGACGCGGCCCCCTGACGCGGCGCCCTGACGCGGCCCCTGCCGCGGCCCTGACGCGGCCCTGCCGCGGCCCCTGACGCGGCCCTGACGCGGCCCCTGACGCGGCCCTTGCCGCGGCCCCTTACGCGGCCCTGACGTGGCCCTGCCGCGGCCCCTGGCGGCGCCCTGACGCGGCCCCTGACGCGGCGCCCTGACGCGGCCCTGCCGCGGCCCCTGACGCGGCCCCTGACGCGGCCCCTGACGCGGCCCCTGACGCGGCCCCTGACGCGGCCCCTGTCGCGGCCCCTGACGCGGCCCCACCACCTACCTTTCCGGCCACGCCGCCTCCTCTCAGCGGCCCCGCCGCCTCCTCCCAGCGGCCCCGGACGCCGCCCTCTCAGCGGCCCCGCCGAGCCGCCCAGCAGCCTAGCCGCCCAGCAGCTAAGCCACCGAGCCGCCCAGCAGCCGAGCCGCCGAGCCGCCCAGCAGCCGAGCCGCCCAGCAGCAGAGCCGCCGAGCCGCCCAGCAGCCGAGCCGCTGAGCCGCCCAGCCGCCGAGCCGCCCAGCAGCCGAGCCGCCCAGCAGCCGAGTCGCCGAGCCGCCCTGCAGCCGAGCCGCCCGAGCCGCCCTGTCCGGTAAGAGCAGCGCCTCTCTCACAGCACTGCCCTCACCCCACTGTTTGTGCTGCTAGTCTACTGCTGTCATGGCTACCCCTAGTGTCCTCGCTTTTGACGCTGAGGGTCGGGCCATTGACTTTGACGTCTGGATAGATGACCTGCAGCTTTTCTTACAGTGCGATAGGGCAGACGGCCTCTCCCTCTTTGACCTCACTTCTGGTGCCTCTCCTGCCCCCGCCACTGATGCTGACGCAATTGTTCGCTCCCAGTGGGCCACGCGCGATGCTGCTGCACGTCTTGCTGTGCGTCGCCACCTGCCTACCTCTGAGCGTGCGCACTTTAGCCAGTACAAGAGTGCTCAGACCTTGTACGACGCTGTAGTTGCACGCTACTCCTCCCCTGCCACTGCTGCACTGAGTCGCCTCATGCTACCGTACCTCTTCCCTGACCTTGCTGCCTTTCCCACAGTCGCTGACCTCATTACGCACCTACGCACTAGTGACACTCGCTACCGCGCTGCGCTTCCTGCTGAGTTCTGCGCCAAGAATCCCCCCCCCATGTACATCACCCTCTACTACATAGTCACCCGGCTCCCTGACTCCCTTCGCGTAGTCAGGGACCACTTCCTCTCAGTTTGCCCCACCACTCTCACCGTTGACCTCCTCGAGAAGTCCCTCCTAGCAGCAGAGAAGAGCATAGTAGCTGTAGGAGCCTCTCGTGGTGACCCTCGCACCCCCATCTTTGAGGGGTGTTCCCCCTCCCCCCTTTTGCCCTCTGTTGCCTCTGCTGCTGCGGCCGACCTCGTTGGGCTTGAGTCGGTCGGTGCGGCGTCTACCCCTAGCGGGAGACGCCGCCCTGGCAAGGGCAAGGGGGGCAGGGGCACTGGAGGAGCTAGCGGGGGCGGTGGAGGCGGCAGTGGAGGCGGTGGAGGAGGTGGGGGTGGCGGTGGGGGTGGTGGCGGGGGTGGAGGTGTCGGTGGCGGCAGTGGAGGCGGAGGCGGCAGCGGCAGTGGCGGAGGGAGCGGAGGTGGCGGTGGTGGAGGAGGAGGCGGCGGAGGAGGTGGAGCTGGTCGGGGTGGCGCTGCGCAGAGGGTCGACTCTGGTGGTGGTCAGCGCCAGCAGCAGCAGCAGCACCAGCAGCGCACTCGTGACATCCCCTCCCCTCAGCAACTCCGTGAGTGGTACACTGCACGCCAGAGGGGTGGGGGTACTGGTCCGTGCACCTACGTCCTCCGCACCGGCGACCGCGCGGGTGAGCAGTGCGGGGGTGCGCACTCCACCCAGCGCTGCTTTGGCCGCCTGACGGACGCTTGGCGTCACCAGTTCCCTGAGGCCACTGAGATCCCCCGCTGGGGTGAGCTGTCTAGGGCGGGTGTGGCTGTCTTTGACCTTGACTTTGATGCTATTCTTGCTGCCATGTATACTGTGACTATTAGTGATGAGGGTGACTGTTACCGGTGTTTTCCGCCCGACCCGGGCATTGAGACTGCTGCTCTAGGTACTGGTGAGGCTGCTGCTCTAGGTGCTAGCGAGGCTGCTGCTCTAGGTGCGTCTGCTCCCTCAGGTGCTGGTGAGTCTGCTCTCTCAGGTTCTGCGTCGGCTTCGGCCTCCCACACCTTCACCCTTGACTCGGGGGCTTCTCGCTCCTTCTTTCGAGACCGCACCACACTCACGCCGCTTAGCCGGCCAGTTGCAGTCTCTCTGGCAGACCCCTCTGGGGGTCCTGTCCTTGCTCACTTCTCCACTGTCCTCCCGTGTCCGGCGGCCCCCTCTGGCACCCTGTCTGGTCTTTACCTTCCCTCGTTCTCTACGAACTTGGTGAGTGGTGCTGACCTACAGGATGCGGGGGTTCACCAGTTCACTCCTGCGAGTCGGGGGGTGACCCACTGCACGGACGCTCGGACAGGCCGACACCTGGCCACGTTTACCCGTCGGCCGGGGTCGAGCCTGTACACCCTGACCACTGCATCTCCTCCAGTCACTGCGTCTGGTCAGGTAGCTGCGTCGGGTCAGGTGTTTGCTGCAGCGTCCAGGTCTGGTCCTGAGTCTGCCCCCTGTTCGTGTCGCCTCCTGTCTCACGAGACTCTCCTCTGGCACCACCGCCTTGGTCACCCCTCCCTGCTTCGTCTCCGAAGCATGGCCTCCCGTGTCCTTGTCTCTGGTCTTCCCCGGTCCCTCCCTCCCCTTCCTCCGGGGCCTGGCCCTACCTGCGTCCCCTGTGTCGAGGGGCGGCAGCGGGCTGCCCCTCACTCCTCCCAGTTTCCTCCGACAGAGGCCCCGCTGCAGACGCTTCACATGGACGTGTGGGGCCCGGCCCGCGTCCGTGGACAGGGTCACGAGCGCTACTTCCTGCTGGTGGTTGACGACTACTCGCGTTACACCACAGTCTTCCCCTTGCGCAGCAAGGGTGATGTCACTGAGGTGTTGATCGCCTGGATCCGCGCAGCTCGTCTCCAGCTCAGGCAGAGCTTCGGCTCGGACTTTCCTGTTCAGCGTCTGCACTCTGACAGAGGTGGAGAGTTCTCCTCTGGCCTTCTGCGAGCCTACTGTCGTGCACGAGGCATCCGCCAGACCTTCACGCTTCCGGACTCTCCACAGCAAAATGGGATTGCTGAGCGCCGCATTGGCATGGTCATGGACGTCGCCCGTACGTCCATGATGCATGCGGCTGCCCCCCATTTTCTGTGGCCGTTTGCGGTTCGGTACGCGGCGCATCAGATCAACCTTCACCCCAGGGTCTCCATGCCGGAGACCTCCCCAGCTTTGCTGTGGACGGGGAAGGTTGGCGATGCGTCTGCGTTCCGTGTCTGGGGATCTCGGGCGTTTGTCCGCGACTTGTCTGCGGACAAGCTGTCCCCTCGTGCTGCTCCTTGCGTCTTCCTTGGCTTCCCCCCTGACGCGCCAGGGTGGCAGTTCTACCACCCCACCTCTCGCCGTGTCCTGTCCTCCCAGGACGTCACGTTTGACGAGTCGGTCCCCTACTACCGCCTCTTCCCCTACCGCACTCCGTCCCTCCCCCCGCCACCGCTCTTCCTTGTCCCAGGTCCCCCCCCGGTAGACCCCCTCCCCCCTCGGGGTCCTGCCCCTTCAGGTGTGTCCCAGGTAGACGCAGTCGAGCCTGTCGAGGTTACTGGTGACTCTGGTGCTGCTGAGGGTGCTGAGCCTGGGGGTGCTGACTCTGGGGGTGCTGAGCGTGTGGGTGCTACGCCTGGGGGTGCTGAGCCTGAGGGTGCTACTACTGGGGGTGCTGAGCCTGAGGGTGCTGAGCCTGGGGGTGCTACTACTGGGGGTGCTGAGCCTGGGGGTGCTGAGCCTGGGAGTGCTACGCCTGGGGGTGCTACGCCTGGAGGTGCTGAGCCTGGGGGTGCGGAGCCTGAGGGAGCTGGGCCTGCTCGTGTGGCGTCTGGCGGTGCTGAGCCTGGAGGTTCTCCGGGTGCTTCGTCTCGGCGGGAGCCACTCTCTCCACAGGAGCTGCGCGAGTGGTTTGCCCGGCGCTGGAGGCGTGCTGCTGGAGCTGGAGGTTCTTCGGCTGCTGAGGGTGCTGGTGCCGCGGGTCCCGGAGGTGCTCGTACTGGGAGTACTGGAGCTGCTGGGCCTGCGGGTACGACTGGAGCTGGAGCTGCTGAGGGTGTTGGCGCTGAGGCTACTGCTGTCGGTCCTGGAGGCGGTCCTGCTGGGGGTGCTGGAGCTGGAGGTACTGCTGGCGCTGGTGCTGCCGCTGGGGGTACTGGTGCTGTCCCTGCTGTGTCTGGAGTCGCCACACGGCCTAGGCCGTACTTCGTTCCGCTCCTTCAGCAGGTTCTTGGTCTCCCGCCTTCTACTGGTCCTCCTCCTCCCTTAGAGTGTCCGCAGCCTGTCCCGTCACAGTTACAGTTACAGCCGGCCTCCCCACTGCCCGCTCCTTCTCCCTACACTGGTCCTACTGGAGGTCTTGCTGAGCGTCGTGAGCCTGCGTCTCGCCCTGCGTCGCCTGTCCGTGCTGCTCGCACTAGTGCTCGTGGTTCGCGTCAGCGTCCTCCTCCTGTCCCTGGCACGCACCGGATGTCTCTGCGTCCGTCCACTGCTCCTCTGCGTGCCCCTTTGCCTTCTCCTCCTGAGTCCTCTCTTCCTGCTCTTCCTGACCCGGAGTCGGACTCTCTTCGTGCTGCCAGTCCTACTGTCACGCGTCTCCTTGCTACTGTTGTCACTGACCCTTCCTTTGAGTCCACTGCTGCGTCTGCCCTAGTTACTGAGCTCGTCGACTTTGCTGCTCGCTGTCGTCTAGACTACGCTGCTAGTCTTGTTGCTGAGTCTGAGTCTGTCTGTCCTCCGTCCGTCGGGGGTGAGTGTGCCCTTGGCACGGACGTCCTTGAGGACAGGCAGGAGGAGTTCCAGTGTTTGGCTGCTGCTTCACCTCATCTCGTGTCCGTACTGCTTACCCCTGAGGGAGACCCGGATGCACTTGACATCCCGACTCCGCGCTCTTACGCGGAGGCGATAGAGGGTCCCTACTCCTCTCAGTGGCAGGCAGCTATGGACGCAGAGATGGCTTCCTGGAAGTCCACAGGCACCTACGTTGACGAGGTTCCCCCGCCTGGGGCGAACATCGTCAGTGGCATGTGGATTTTCAGGGTGAAGCGGCCGCCGGGTTCTCCGCCTGTCTTCAAGGCGCGTTACGTGGCTCGTGGCTTCAGTCAGCGGCAGGGAGTTGACTACTTTCAGACCTTCTCTCCCACCCCGAAGATGACCACTCTTCGGGTACTGCTGCACATAGCTGCTCACCGCGACTACGAGCTGCACTCTCTTGACTTCAGCACTGCTTTCTTGCAGGGCAGCCTGCACGAGGAGATCTGGCTGCGTCGCCCACCTGGCTTCACTGGGTCTTTTCCTCCTGGCACCCAGTGGAGCCTCCGGCGGCCAGTCTACGGTCTCCGCCAGGCACCGCGTGAGTGGCACGACACACTGAGGACTACACTTGCGGCTCTTGGGTTTGCTCCCTCTACTGCCGACCCGTCGCTGTTTCTGCGCACCGACACTTCTTTGCAGCCGTTCTACATCCTCGTGTACGTCGACGACTTGGTCTTTGCCACAGCTGACACTGCTGGACTCGCCCACGTGAAGTCCGAGCTGCAGAAGAGACACACGTGCACAGACCTGGGTGAACTGCGCAGCTACCTTGGCTTGCAGATCACCCGGGACAGAGCACGCCGCACCATTACCCTGACTCAGTCACACATGGTGCAGCAGGTCCTTCAGCGCTTCGGCTTCACGTACTCCTCGCCTCAGGCCACTCCTCTGCCTACTCGCCACTCGCTCTCAGCTCTGCCTTCGGATGAGTCCGTAGAGTCGAGTGGCCCGTACCCAGAGCTTGTTGGCTGCCTCATGTACCTGATGACCTGCACACGACCTGACCTTGCATACTCTCTTAGCATTCTTGCACGCTATGTTGCTCCTGGGAGACACAGACCGGAGCACATGGCTGCAGCGCAGAGGGTGTTGCGCTACTTGTGCAGTACGTCGGGCATGGGGCTTGTGCTTGGAGGGCAGAGTCCAGTGGTCCTCACTGGACACGCAGACGCTTCTTGGGCTGACGACCAGGCTACGCAGCGGTCGTCACAGGGTTACACCTTCAGCCTTGGTTCCGGCTCTGTTTCGTGGCGGGCTACTCGCTCGTCTTCTGTTCTCGGCTCCAGTTGTGAGGCTGAGATCTACGCCGGGGCCATGGCTGCACAGGAGCTTCGCTGGCTCACCTACCTGCTGACTGACCTCGGAGAGCCGCCTCGTTCTCCTCCAGTGCTCTACGTAGACAACAAGGCCATGCTGGCCTTGTGTCGAGAGCATAGACTGGAGCACAGAACGAAGCACATTGCTCTTCGCTACTTCCTTGCTCGTGAGCTACAGCAGCGTGGTCAGCTGCGACTTGCGTACGTGGCCTCTGAGGCCAACACTGCTGATATCTTCACCAAGGCACTTGCGCCTTGTGATCATCAGCGCTTCTGTACTCAGCTTGGTCTTGTACCTACCTTGCCTCACTTGCTCACCTCTTGACCTTGTTTGTACTGTTGCATATATATATACTCCTGCTCTTGCTTGTCTAGCCTTATATATATATGTAATCCTGCATGTGAACTGGCCTTGTGGCCTTGAACTTGTGCTCGGAATGTGTGGTGACTTTGTGATCCACCCTGAGTTTGCTTTGCTTTGCTTGACTGGTCTTGTGACCCCTTGTTCTCCCCCACTTTGCCTATGGGGGTGTGTCAGAGTTATATGACATAGCTACTGTAGGCTATAGTGGGGTAGCACATATGGGGTACAGTTGCCTAGGGTTTGCCTTTTTGTACCCAACTTTCACTTAGTCATTTCATTCCTGTTTTCTTGATTCACAGTTTTTGCCTGAAAACCATGCACGATCCCACTTGTTGCATGGTCCGTTGGATTCGCCTTATTGCGGGCTTCAGTTTAGTATGTTTAAAATTGAATTTCATTTTTTCCTTATTATAGGCGCCTGCCGCTTGTACAGACACCTCAATTAGACGCGCACTCCCACAAAAAACATTGTTTTATTATAAGTGCACCTGCGCTTTTATCCGGGGTAATACGGTATCCAGAGCCTCTTTCTTTTCGGACCGCGCATCTCCGCACCCCAGGAAATCAACTTTTGGTTTTTCACTCGAAGGGACTCACGCACCCTGAGCCCCTAAGAGCCGCCGTCCTCGCGTTCTCTCGTAAAAGCGTGCAGCCACGACTGCGCCTAGAACTAAGACGAGCCGACGCCCTTCGGAATGGCCGAACATATCGACGTCGCCACTCTCATGCAGGAGCACTTGAACGAACTGCTGCGGCAAATCCGCGAAAGCTCTGAAGAAATCGCGGCGCTGATGGCAGAACGCACGTCCCTGCAAAACGACGTCGCACGGGCACATCAATTACAATCTCAAGCACCTGGCACTCCGATTCAGCCCCCACCACAGGCATCGCAACACGGAAGTGTGGGGCAACCCGCGAGCGCGGCCAGTGATGGCATCGTCCTCCATGACGGGGACGACGACCACGGCACGACACACCCCGACGCGACGAATGCGGCAAGAAGTCAGCCTCGAGTCACGATTTCTGTGCCGGCCGGCGAATCAGTACTACCATCGCCGATGCCGCTGAAGCCGCAGCGTCCGCCATGCTTTGACCAGAGTCAACGAGGTGGTCCTACCTTTCAGGCGTGGCTATTCACGTTGAACGGTCTTCTTTGACGCGAACTACGTCCCGGAGGATACGGCGAAGATTCGTTACGCCGTGTCGTTGCTGCGAGGACCCGCCATGGACTGGTGGTGTGTCATCGTCACGAAGCCGGTGGACTACGCGACTCTATCGACACGGGAAGGACAAATCGGACCCTGGGCGCCGTCGTATTTCGTGGAGGTGCCCCAATATCGCACGTGGGACGCGTGGTGCGCATGTCTGCACGCTCGGTTTGAGCCAATTGCGGCTTCGATCGCGGCGCGACAGAAGCTCCGCACTTGGCGCCAACTCGGTTCCGTCCAGGACAACACGAGCGGATTTCTGGCGCTATGCGAGCAAGTGGGTTACATGCACGAGAGCGAGCGCATCGACCGCTACATCGGCGGCCTGAAGCAGGACATCGCTCAAGAAATCCAGCTTCGCGGCGTCACCGACTTTCAAGAAATTCTCGCCGTGGCGGAGAAACTTGACTTCTTCCGCCGACTCAGACGGGGTCCTACCGAAGCAGTAACTGGGGACATCGGTCTCGTGGGACGAACGAGGGCGCTACAATACGTGCCGTCGCCGCGAATGCCGCTGCCGCACCGTTCAAAGGGCGCTGCTTCGGGTGCAATCGGCCGGGACACCGTAAGAGCGAATGCCCGGAAAACGCTAAGGGAAAGGGGGAAGCAGAGCAGCAGAAACAAACCAAGCAGCAAGGAAACGCTCGTAGTCAATAGCAGACGGGCCCTCTACTGACAGGTCACGCCGCTCGCCCGACCCAACCGACCCTCACCGAGTGATTGTGCCGGTTCACGCAATCGACCACACCCGGCCGAATAAGGAGGGTACTACGGTAGACAGCCCCATACTGCTTAGTGGGAAAATCGGGACAGACTTAGTTAAAATCTTCGTAGATGGGGGAGCCAGCCACAGCCTTATCAACACTGCTACAGCACGAAAACTGAAACTGCCACTGGACAGATGCTTACCTGAGATTGACGCAAGACTGGTTGACGGCACACCACTGGCGATACGGGAACGTGTTGACCGGGTTCGGATTCGATGCGGTGGTAGCTTCACGTTTAGCCAGGAAATGCTCGCGACAACCCTCGACGGAACCGACATTTTACTCGGTCGTGACTGGCTGCGACGACACAATCCGCGAATCGACTGGACGATGGGTGACCGCACCGTGCGAGTGAACGGTAACAATATCGCCTTACCTCGCTGGGGCTCGCCTGAGTCTCCGTCATTGCGTGTCAACGCGATCACGATGAAACGCGCCGTAGCGGCAGGAGCTGACGTGTACGCGGTTGACATTCGGGAAGCCGAGGCAGCAAACAAAGGGGGGGGTTTACAGAAACTGCTAGCCGATGTACCGTATGACCTGGCAGCACTCCTGAAGCAGTACAGTGATATCTTTCCAGACGATCTGCCGACGGGACTGCCCCCTTAGCGACCGCACGACCACAGGATCGAATTAGAACCGGGGGCACAGCCAACAGTACAGCGACAGTTCCGACTGGCCCAACCTGAACTGGACGAACTAAGGAAGCAGCTGGATTACCTGCTCGAAAAGGAGTTCATTCGCCCGAGTTCGTCACCCTTCGCAGCACCGATACTGTTCACGCCGAAGTAGGACGGGGGGTTTCGCATGTGCATAGACTACAGAGCACTGAACAGGGTTACCATTAAATTCCGTTACCCCATCCCGCGAGCCGACGAACTGATCGACCAACTGCGTACAGTTCGGGTTTTCTTGAAAATCGACCTTTGGGGGGGTTACCACCAAATTCGCGTCAACCCACCCGACTGCCCCAAGACAGCCTTCCGAACACACTATGGATCCTTTGAATACACAGTCATGCCCTTCGGACTGACCAACGCCCCCGCTACCTTTCAAATGACCATGAACGAAGCTTTCCGCCCACTTTTAGATAAGTGCGTCATCGTGTATCTTGACGACATACTGATTTACAGCCCCGACAGAGCACAGCACTTAGAGGACATCGAAGCGGTTTTTTAAATACTAAGTGAGAACCGCCTACTGACCAAAGATTCTAAGTGTGAGTTTTTACAGGACCGACTGGAGTTTTGGGACACATTATTTCAGCTGAAGGAGTGGAAATAGACCCGAAGAAGATCGCGATGATTCAAGCATGGCACGCGCCGACAAACTTGACTGAGTTGCAGAGTTTTCTGGGGTTCGTCAACTACGTGCGACGGTTCGTCCCCGACATGGCGAAGTTGACCGCCCCGTAGACCGACCTGCTGAGGAAGAGGGTTGAGTACACGTGGGGGGAGAAAGAGCAAGCTGCCTTCTCGGCCCTCGTAACAATTTTGTGCTCGCCGCCCGTGCTTCACATCGCAGATCCGCACCGTCCATTCGAGCTCGTCACCGACGCTAGCGACATCGCTGTGGGAACAGTACTGTTGCAGGACTTCGGGAACGGCCTCCAGCCAATCGCGTACGAGTCCCGCAAGCTTCACCTGCCCAAACGCAACTACCCGATAAACGACCGCGAGATGCTGGCGATCGTGCACGTGTTCAAGGTGTGGCGATGTTACCTCATGGGAGCAGATGTGACAGTACGGACAGACCACCGATCACTACAGTACCTTCGTGCCCAACCGAATCTCAACCTACGACAGATCCGCTGGTTGGACTATCTGGAGTCCAACTTCCACTACACGATCACGTACAAAAAAGGAGCATCCAACATCGCCGACGCACTCACACGCCCCACCGCCCAACTCCACCCCATCCTACTCGCCCAAACCAACCCACTGTTAACTGGCCTATTCACCCACGGATACAGTACGGACCCATTTTTTACGACCGGAAATTCACAGCATCTGGCAGAGGCCAAAGGAGTCTATTACGTAAAAACAAGCACCAACCGCATCTGAGTACCCGCATACTCACTACTGAGGGAACTGTTACTGCAAGAGGCACACGATGGGATTACTTCGGGACATTTTGGGGTAGAAAAAACGCGACAGCAACTGCAGCGATATTACTACTGGCCGGAGTTGTTGACCGACGTACAGCACCACGTGGGCTCGTGTCCTACGTGTCAGGTGATGAAGAGCTCGCGAAAAAAGAAAGGCGGGTCAGTTGCAGCCGATTCCACCGCCTGAGCGCGCCTGGTAGCAGGTTACCATGGATTTCGTCAGCGTCCTCCTCCTGTCCCTGGCACGCACCGGATGTCTCTGCGTCCGTCCACTGCTCCTCTGCGTGCCCCTTTGCCTTCTCCTCCTGAGTCCTCTCTTCCTGCTCTTCCCGACCCGGAGTCGGACTCTCTTCGTGCTGCCAGTCCTACTGTCACGCGTCTCCTTGCTACTGTCGTCACTGACCCTTCCTTTGAGTCCACTGCTGCGTCTGCCCTAGTTGCTGAGCTCGTCGACTTTGCTGCTCGCTGTCGTCTAGACTACGCTGCTAGTCTTGTCGATGAGTCTGAGTCTGTCTGTCCTCCGTCCGTCGGGGGTGAGTGTGCCCTTGGCACGGACGTCCTTGAGGACAGGCAGGAGGAGTTCCAGTGTTTGGCTGCTGCTTCACCTCATCTCGTGTCCGTACTGCTTACCCCTGAGGGAGACCCGGATGCACTTGACATCCCGACTCCGCGCTCTTACGCGGAGGCGATAGAGGGTCCCTACTCCTCTCAGTGGCAGGCAGCTATGGACACAGAGATGGCTTCCTGGAAGTCCACAGGCACCTACGTTGACGAGGTTCCCCCGCCTGGGGCGAACATCGTCAGTGGCATGTGGATTTTCAGGGTGAAGCGGCCGCCGGGTTCTCCGCCTGTCTTCAAGGCGCGTTACGTGGCTCGTGGCTTCAGTCAGCGGCAGGGAGTTGACTACTTTCAGACCTTCTCTCCCACCCCGAAGATGACCACTCTTCGGGTACTGCTGCACATAGCTGCTCACCGCGACTACGAGCTGCACTCTCTTGACTTCAGCACTGCTTTCTTGCAGGGCAGCCTGCACGAGGAGATCTGGCTGCGTCGCCCACCTGGCTTCACTGGGTCTTTTCCTCCTGGCACCCAGTGGAGCCTCCGGCGGCCAGTCTACGGTCTCCGCCAGGCACCGCGTGAGTGGCACGACACACTGAGGACTACACTTGCGGCTCTTGGGTTTGCTCCCTCTACTGCCGACCCGTCGCTGTTTCTGCGCACCGACACTTCTTTGCCGCCGTTCTACATCCTCGTGTACGTCGACGACTTGGTCTTTGCCACAGCTGACGCTGCTGGACTCGCCCACGTGAAGTCCGAGCTGCAGAAGAGACACACGTGTACAGACCTGGGTGAACTGCGCAGCTACCTTGGCTTGCAGATCACCCGGGACAGAGCACGCCGCACCATTACCCTGACTCAGTCACACATGGTGCAGCAGGTCCTTCAGCGCTTCGGCTTCACGTACTCCTCGCCTCAGGCCACTCCTCTGCCTACTCGCCACTCGCTCTCAGCTCTGCCTTCGGATGAGTCCGTAGAGTCGAGTGGCCCGTACCCAGAGCTTGTTGGCTGCCTCATGTACCTGATGACCTGCACACGACCTGACCTTGCATACCCTCTTAGCATTCTCGCACGCTATGTTGCTCCTGGGAGACACAGACCGGAGCACATGGCTGCAGCGAAGAGGGTGTTGCGCTACTTGTGCAGTACGTCGGGCATGGGGCTTGTGCTTGGAGGGCAGAGTCCAGTGGTCCTCACTGGGCACGCAGACGCTTCTTGGGCTGACGACCAGGCTACGCAGCGGTCGTCACAGGGTTACACCTTCAGCCTTGGTTCCGGCTCTGTTTCGTGGCGGGCTACCCGCTCGTCTTCTGTTCTCGGCTCCAGTTGTGAGGCTGAGATCTACGCCGGGGCCATGGCTGCACAGGAGCTTCGCTGGCTCACCTACCTGCTGACTGACCTCGGAGAGCCGCCTCGTTCTCCTCCAGTGCTGTACGTAGACAACAAGGCCATGCTGGCCTTGTGTCGAGAGCAGAGACTGGAGCACAGAACGAAGCACATTGCTCTCCGCTACTTCCTTGCTCGTGAGCTACAGCAGCGTGGTCAGCTGCGGCTTGCGTACGTGGCCTCTGAGGCCAACACTGCTGATATCTTCACCAAGGCACTTGCGCCTTGTGATCATCAGCGCTTCTGTACTCAGCTGGGTCTTGTGCCTACCTTGCCTCACTTGCTCACCACTTGACCTTGTTTGTACTGTTGCATACATATATACACCTGCTCTTGCTTGTCTAGCCTTATATATATATGTAATCCTGCATGTGAACTGGCCTTGTGGCCTTGAACTTGTGCTCGGAATGTGTGGTGACTTTGTGATCCACCCTGAGCTTGCTTTGCTTTGCTTGACTGGTCTTGTGACCCCTTGTTCTCCCCCACTTTGCCTATGGGGGTGTGTCAGATTTATTTGACATAGCTACTGTAGGCTATAGTGGGGTAGCACATATAGGGTACAGTTTTCTAGGGTTTGCATTTGTACCCAACTTTCCCTTAGTCAATTCACTCTCGTTCAGTTTCTCAAGAGGATGGCGAGCAGCACATCGTCGGGGAGTCGCGCGAAGGGACCCATCGTCGAGTCGTCGCTGCAGATTGTCGCAAGAGTCGTTGGTGGGATCGCAGCAGGTCGATGCTGAAGTCGGCGAGTCGTTGATTTCTGAACGCAAGCTCCGCCGCTTGAAGGTTTTAATGGGTGTGCGGTGCACTTGAAGGTTCGCTGCTGACGTGGCACTTGAAGGTTTGACGGTTTGCCTTTGGCATATAGGCTTCTGCTCAAGACGCTTCAAGCTGAAATCCTTCGCCGGACTAAGCGACTCGAGTGCCCTCTTGAAGGAAAGAGGACTTCGCAGCTGATTATTCACTGAAGTCCGTTTTCTGCTCGTAGTAATGAGCTGCAACTCCGATTTCTACTGCTTTTCGTCGCTGTGATCCGCCCCTGAAGTGGTTCTTGCCTTGCTTCTCCAGCAAAACTCTGAAGGCCGTAACAAGCAACGCGGCCGATGCCGATTGGGTGCGCTGTTACTGCCAGCAGCGCACGCGGGGAAAGGCGCAGTCGCTACTGACAAAGACAGCAGCCGAAAAGACGAGCAGTAGATGACGCGTAGATGGTAGGTACTGAGCGATAGATTATGAGCAGCATCTCACGAAGGCGATGATGGTGAGAAGCGGAGTCAAACGATAAGTATAGGAGCAGCATCCCTCCTTTACAAAGTTCGTAAAAGAAGGTGCATGCCGCCCCCCTAAGTATAGCCTGCCTTTTGGTCCTTTCAGCTGCATACAGCGGTGTGTCACCATTTTAAGAAATTTTCAGAAGCGACCAAAATTTCAGCTGCTTATAGCGGTGTGGCAGCGAGCGGGAGAAGCTTGGCGTCCATTATCATTAGAGCAATCCGAACGCCCCGCCCATTAACACCTTATTGGCTCTGGTGTCACACGGGTGGCGCTCTGGCTCTACGCGATGAATTCACGGGTTTCTGTCAAACGATGACGTCTGAGTCAACCCAATGAATCTATCGGAATTCAGTTGCAGGGCGCAGTAGAGAGTCGCGTCGCGATCAAGTGACTTTAGCCGCAATCTGTCGAAGGACGAGCTGGCGGCCACCTTGATAACCGTGAAACAGTTACATTACCACGTGGACATCATAGTTATCGGTTCATGGCCGAATTATCATTTTCGCCCTAACACGTGGCTCCACATCCCACCCCACGATCACCAGCTCTCTCAGCAAGCCCTTGAGGCCCTCCCGCCCTCCAAACTATGTCGTCTCCTAACTCTTTGGATCCCGAAAGCGTGCCAATGCCAGCCTGGGCTTGTGGAGTGGAAGTGAATTCTACAGCCTTGGAGCGGCTGCTATTGGGTGCAGGGATGCGAGGGAATCCTTCACTGGCCGCAGCGATCCGTGGGCCGAGAAAAGCGTGGCAGTATTTGGAGGATAGAGGAACCTTCATGACCCTCATGAACCTTGCTGTCGTTTGGAGGATAGAGGAAGGTAAGTACCTAACCAAACATGGTGGGGGTAAGTATAGACGAAAACAGCAAAGTATCGCCTGCATACTGGCCCTGTTCGATAGCACTTTGGGGCCCCCACGATGCAACAATTTGGTTTGGCTCTGTCGCCCAAATGGTTCAGCGTCGCGACAAAATGCAAGTGGTGGGACAGCGCCGGCAGTGTAACCATTTTGGCCGACCCGAAGACGGCCGATGTGGTCGAAAAGCTCCACCTCAACGGCCCTTTGAAGCGGACTGTTTCCAGCCGCGGGGTCTGCCCGGGGGTTCGACGGTCTACGTAAAAACAAAAGCCTCACCCAAATGTTTGTGCTGAAAATGTATAGAGTATTCCAGATCGGTTCCAGCATTAGTTAGGTGTGTCGAAAGGATTTGTGGTGCAACTGGTTTATACCTTTTGTTTGGCGCGACTATCCCTAAATAGCCCATTGGTCTGGCATTGGGGCCACTTATTTGAAAAGTAACATTGGCAATGGTCTGGTAATGGTCTGAAATTTTACCAGGGATGGGCTGTAATGATTAGGCGACAGTCACTGTCACTGCGCGCTGTGGTGTCAAACCACCCCGTTAAAATTCCCGCCATGTTTTAGCAGCTGGGCGGGAAACCAAGGACATCGCAGGGGGGTCGTTCGCGCTGGCGAGAATTATGAGTCGTCGCAGGGGGTCGCAAACCGTTTCCCGCCCAACCAACGAGGTCACCTCAAAGCGTTTCTGGCGGGGTTACCCTCACTGTCGAACAGGGCCACTGTCACGCGACAGCAGTTGAGAGGTCATCGTTTCGGCTACACGAAACAGTGCGTGTGTTTTGAGTTGTACGAAAGAAGAGTGCGCAGTATTCAATAACGCGGAAGTGATTACAACTACTAAGCAAACGAGGCCTAGGCACAATATAGCAAAGCTAGCTAGGCCGAGGTCGCGGGGTCGCGCGAAGGTTGGGTGCAGGTTTGGGGTTGGGAAACCCGAAGGCGACGCGGAGGACGTTCGGAAGGCGAGGTCGACGGACCGAGCCTGAACTCCGAAAACTTGGAAATGTACGCGTATGGAGTGCTTCAGTAAGGAATTAGCAAAATTCCTTACACTACCCCCCCCCCTTAGGAAAGGTGGTCCATATCAAGCACGCGTCGGTGGGAAAGATAATCCCGAAGCACCGAGTGGCCTTGTAGTGAGTCAGCCGGGACCCACGTGTCATCTTCGCTTGTGCGATCCACCCAACGGAGAAGGAAATCGACGTGGCGTCCTGCTGGGGTCGCAAGAATGCGATGATTTAAAATCTTCCACGGTTGAAGCGTCGGATCTGCCACAGGTCGGACACTTGGCGCCAGGCTGGGTCGAGCGACGTCGGACGGCTGCGGAGCCACGTAGTGGCGGAGTAAGCTGACGTGGAAGGCGTCGTGGATCTTCCAGTCATCCGGGAGTAGGAGTTTCGCCGTGACCGGAGTCAGCATCCGAATGATGCAGAAAGGTCCCACGTAGCGGGGACGTAATTTCGCAGGCTGGGGCAGTCAGAGATTCTTCGTGTCCAGGAGAACCATCTGCCCGTCACGGAAGGGTAAGTTCCGTCGATGTCTGTCGGTGTAGCGGCTGGCAGCGGTATTAGCCTTTCGTATGAATTCTGCTGCTTTGTCGCGTGCTGCTTGGAGCTCCGAAACAAACTGCTGCGACCGTGGTACCGGATTGTTAGGAGTCGTTGAAGAGGGTACCACCGGATCTATCCCGTAATCGAGGTAAAACGGTGATTGCTTGGTCGTTGCAGACGGGGCATTGTTGTACGCAAACTCGAGCATGGGGAGCAAATCTTCCCACTTGGTGATGTCGGGGCAGTTCGTGCGAATCAACTGCTCCATCGTTTGGTTGGTTCTCTCGGTCTGCCCGTCGGTTTGCGGGTGGTATGAAGACGAGAACTGCAGGCGGGTGCCGTACTATGCCCATGTCTTCTGCCAGAACTTCGACGTAAATTTCGGGTCCCGATCGCTGATGATCGCCGAGGGTAACCCGTGTAGTCGCACGACGGTCGAGATGAAGAGCTTCGCTGTTTCTTCGGCTGTGATTGTCGTGCGGCATGGTGCGAAATGCGCCATTTTCGTTAAGCGGTCGACGACGACCAGCACCGAGGCGTTGCCACTTGCGCCAGCTGGCAGCTCGGTGACAAAGTCCATTGTCACATGTTGCCACGGTCGTTCGGGTGGCTCGAGGGGTTGCAGCAGTCCAGCTGGGCGTTGACGTGATGATTTCATTGCTTGGCAGGTCGGGCAGGCGGACACGTAGTGCTGCACGTCCGACGCCATGTCGGGCCAGTAGTAATTCCGCTGCAGCAGCTTCAATGTTTTGTCGACGCCGAAATGCCCGGAGAGGTTGGAGTCGTGTACCTCCTGCGTCAGCAATTCTCATAAGGGTCGGTAGGAAGGTACCCAAACTCGGTTGGTACCGACTTTTAGGTAATAGCTCTCATGTGCCGTGGTGACCCGTTGGTGTTGTTTGGTCCTGAAAAACCTGTCGATCCTGTAGCCATGCTTGAAGAGTCCTGCTAATAAAGGGTTAGAATGGGCGATTAGTACTGCCGCGGCCTGCATCGATGGACGGGTCAGGGCGTCGGCGATGTTGTGGGCGCCCTTTTTGTACGTGATCGTGTAGCTGAAGTTTGGCTCGAGGTAATCGAGCCATCGGATTTGTCGCGGGTTGAGCTGTGGTTGGCTGCGCATGTACTGTAATGACTTGTGGTCTGTCCTGATCGTGACGTCGGCTCCCGTGAGGTAACAGCGCCAGGTACGAAACGCATTCACGATGGCGAACATTTCTTTGTCGTGTACAGGGTAGTTGCGCTCGGGCGGCTGCATTTTTCTTGATTCGTACGCGATGGGTTGTAGCCCGTTGCCGAAATCTTGTAGGAGGACGGCTCCGACGGCGAAATCGCTGGCGTCCGTCACGACTTCGAACGGTTGGGATGGATCTACCAGACGAAGTACCGGGGGTGAACTCTATTTTTTTTTTCAGTTCGTCGAAGGCCAACTGCTCTCTCTCCTGTGAAATAATGAGGAATGAATGAACTAGGAAAGTGTGTGATACAAATATGAAACCCTAGAAACTTGTACCCCTTAGTGTCTACCCCACTAGAGCCTACAAACACTATGTCATATATATCTGACACACCCCCATAGGCAAAGTGGGGGAGAACTAGGGGTCACAAGACCAGTCAAGCAAAGCAAGCTCAAAGTGGATCACAACGTCACCACACATTCCGAGCACCAGTTCAAGGCCACAAGGCTAGTTCACATGCAGGATTATATGTAAAGGTAAACAAGCAAGTCCAGGTATAGATAGATCATAGTACAAGCAAGGTCAAGAAGTGAGCAAGTGACGCCAAGTAGGCACAAGACCGAGCATCGTACAAAAGCGCTGATGATCACAAGGCTGAAGTGCCTTGGTAAAGATATCAGCAGTGTTGGCCCGAGAGGCCACGTAAGCAAGGCGCAGCTGACCACGCTGCTGCAGCTCACGAGCAAGGAAGTAGCGAAGAGCAATGTGCTTCGTTCTGTGCTCCAGTCTGTGCTCCCGACACAAGGCCAGCATGGCTTTGTTGTCTACGTACAGAACTGGAGGAGAACGAGGCGGCTCTCCTAGGTCGGTCAGCAGGTAGGTGAGCCAGCGTAACTCCTGTGCAGCCATGGCTCCTGCGAAGATCTCAGCCTCACAGCTGGAGCCGAGAACAGAAGACTAGCGGGTAGACCGCCACGAAATAGAGCCGGAACCAAGGCTGAAGGTGTAACCCTGTGACGACCGCTGCGTAGCCTTGTCGTCCGCCCACGAGGCGTCTGCGTGACCAGTGAGGACCACTGGACCTCCAAGCACAAGCTCCATGCCCGACGTACTGCACAAGTAGCGCAACACCGTCTTCGCTGCAGCCATGTGCTATGGTCTGTGTCTCCCAGGAGCAACATAGCGTGCCAAGATGCTAAGAGGGTATGCAAGGTCAGGTCGAGTGCAGGTCATCAGGTACATGAGGCAGCCAACAAGCTCTGGGTACGGGCCACTCGACTCTACGGACTCATCCGAAGGCAGAGCTGAGAGCGAGTGGCGAGTAGACAGAGGAGTGGCCTGAGGCGAGGAGTATGTGAAGTCGAAGCGCTGAAGGACCTGCTGCACCATGTGTGACTGAGTCAGGGTAATGGTGCGCTGTGCTCTGTCCCGGGTGATCTGCAAGCCAAGGTAGCTGCGCAGGTCACCCAGGTCTGTGCACGTGTGTCTCTTCTGCAGCTCGGACTTCACGTGGGCGAGTCCAGCAGTGTCAGCAGTAGCAAAGACCAAGTCGTCGACGTACACGAGGATGTAGAACGGCGGCAAAGAGGTGTCGGTGCGTAGAAACAGCGACGGGTCGGCAGTAGAAGGAGCAAACCCAAGAGCCGCAAGTGTAGTCCTCAGTGTGTCGTGCCACTCACGGGGCGCCTGGCGGAGACCATAGACTGGCCGCCGGAGGCTCCACTGGGTACCAGGAGGAAACGACCCAGTGAAGCCAGGTGGGCGGCGCAGCCAGATCTCCTCGTGCAGGCTGCCCTGTAGGAAAGCAGTGCTGAAGTCAAGAGAGTGAAGCTCGTAGTCGCGCTGAGCGGCTATGTGCAGCAGCACCCGAAGAGTGGTCATCTTCGGGGTGGGAGAGAAGGTCTGAAAGTAGTCAACTCCCTGCTGCTGACTGAAGCCTCGAGCCACGTAACGCGCCTTGAAGACAGTCGGAGAACCCGGCGGCCACTTCACCCTGAAAGTCCACATGCCACTGACGATGTTCGCCCCAGGTGGGGGAACCTCGTCGACGTAGGTGCCTGTGGACTTCCAGGAAGCCATCTCTGCGTCCATGGCTGACTGCCACTGAGAGGAGTAGGGACCCTCTATCGCCTCTGCGTAAGAGCGCGGAGTCGGGATGTCTGGTGCATCCGGGTCTCCCTCAGAGGCAATCAGCATGGACACGAGATGAGGTAAAGCAGCAGCAAAACACGGGAACTCCTCCTGCCTGTCCTCAAGGATGTCCGTGCTAAGAGCCCACTCACCCCCGACGGACGAAGGACAGACAGACTCAGACTCAGCAACAAGACTAGCAGCGTAGTCTAGACGACAGCGAGCAGGGAAGTCGACAAGCTCAGCAACTAGGGCAGACGCAGCAGTGGACTCAAAGGAAGGGTCAGTGACAACAGTAGCCAGAAGACGCGTGACAGTAGGACTGCCAGCACGAAGAGAGTCAGACTCCGGGTCAGCAAGAGCAGGAAGAGAGGACTCTGGAGGAGACGGCAAAGGGACACGCAGCAGAGCAGTGGAAGGACGCAGTGCCATCTGGTGCGTGCCTGGGACCGCAGAAGGACGCTGATGCGGAACACGACGACTAGTGCGAGCATCACGAACAGGCGACGCAGGACGAGACGCAGGCTCACGACGCTCAGCAAGACCTCCAGTAGGACCAGTGTAGGGAGAAGGAGCAGGCAGCGGGGAGGGGGGCTGTAACAGTGACTCAGACTGGACAGGCGGTGCACACTCTAAGGAAGGAGCAGGACCAGCAGAAGGCGGGAGACCAAGAACCTGCTCAAGGAGCGGAACAAAGTACGGCCGCGGCCGTGCAGCGCCTCCAAAACCAGCAGGTACAGCACCAGCACCCCCAGCGGCAGCACCAGCGCCAGTAGCACCCCCAGCTCCAGCAGCGCCAACTCCAGCACCCTCAGAAGCACCCTCAGAAGCACCAGCGCCAGCAGCACCTCCAGCGCCAACACCCCCAGCAGCTCCAGCGCCAGCTGAACCACCGGAAGACTCAACCGCTCCAGCTCCAGCAGCACCTACCCCAGCAGCACCGCCAGCTCCAGCACCGCCAGCAGCTCCAGCACAAGGAGCACCCCCAGGCCCAGCAGCTCCAGTACTTCAAGTACGAGCACCTCCGGGACCCGTGGCACCAGTACCCTCAGCAGCAGTAGAACCTCCAGCTCCAGCAGCACCTCCAGCTCCAGCAGCACGGCTCCAGCGCCGAGCAAACCACTCGCGCAGCTCCTGTGGAGAGGGTAGCTCCCGCCGGGACGAAGCACCCGAAGGACCTCCAGACCCAGTGCCACCAGACTCCACACGAGCAGGCCCAGCACCCTCAGGCTCCAAACCTCCAGTCGCAGCACCCCCAGACTCAGCACCCCCAGACGCAGCACCCCCAGGCTCAGCACCTCCAGGCTCCACACGCTCAGGCTCAGCACCCCCAGGCTCAGCACCCCCAGGCTCAGCACCCCCAGACCCCGCATCCGCAGGCTCAGCACCCCTAGCAGCACCAGAGTCAACAGCTACCTCGACAAGCTCGACTGCGTCTACCTAAGACACACCTGAGGGGGCAGGACCCTGAGGGGGAAGGGGGTCTATTGGGGGGGGACCTGGAGCGAGGAAGAGCGGCGGTGGGGGAAGGGGTGCAGTGCGGTAGGGGAAGAGACGGTAGTAAGGAACCGACTCGTCAAACATGACGTCCTGGGTGGACAGAACACGACGCGAGGTGGGGTGGTAAAACTGCCAACCAGGCGCGTCAGGGGGGAAGCCAAGGAAGACGCAGGAACAGCACGGGGGGACAGCTTGTCCGCAGACAAGTCGCGGACAAAAGCTCTAGATCCCCAGACACGGAACGCAGACGCATCGCCAACCTTCCCCGTCCACCGCAGAGTAGGGGAAGTCTCCGGCAAGGAAACCCGGGGCTGAAGGTTGATCTGATGCGCCACGTAGTGAACCGCGAACGGCCACAGAAAATGGGGAGCAGCCGCATGGATCATGGACGTACGAGCGACGTCCATAACCATGCCAATGCGGCGCTCAGCAATCCCATTTTGCTGTGGAGAGGTCAGAAGCGTGAACGTCTGGCGGATGCCCCGTGCACGACAGAAGGCTCGCAGAAGGTCAGAGGAAAACTCTGCGCCTCGGTCGGAGTGCAGACGCAGAACAGGAAAGTCCGAGCCGAAACTCTCTCTGAGCTGGAGACGAGCTGCGCGGATCCAGTCGATCAACACCTCAGTGACCTCACCCTTGCTGCGCAAGGGGAAGACTGTGGTGCAACGCGAGTAGTCGTCAACTACCAGCAGGAAGTAACGCTCGTGACCCTGTCCACGGACGCGGGCGGGGCCCCACACGTCCATGTGAAGTGTCTGCAGCGGAGCCTCTGTCGGAGGAAACTCGGAGGAGTGAGGAGCGGCGCGCTGCCGCCCCTCGACGCAGGGAACGCAGGTAGGGGCAGGCCCCGGAGGAAGAGGAGGGAGGGACCGGGGGAGACCAGAGACAAGGACACGGGAGGCCATACCTCGGAGACGAGGCAGGGAGGGGTGACCAATGCGGTGGTGCCAGAGGAGAGTTTGGTGAGACAGGAGGCGACACGAGCAGGGGGCAGACTCAGGACCAGACCTGGACGCTGCAGCAAACACCTGACCCGACGCAGCTACCTGACCAGACGCAGAAACCGGAGGAGACTCAGTAGTCAGTGTGTACAGGCTCGACCCCGGCTGACGGGTAAACGTGGCCAAGTGTCGGCCCGTTCGAGCACACGTGCAGTGGGTCACTCGCTGACTCGCAGGAGTGAACTGGTCAACCCCCCCATCCTGTAGATCAGCACCACTCACCAAGTTCGTAGAGAACGAGGGGAGGTAAAGACCTGACAGGGTGCCAGAAGGGGCCGCCGGACACGGTAAGACAGTGGAGAAGTGGGCAAGGACAGGACCCCCAGAGGGGTCTGCTAGGGAGACTGCAACCGGCCGACTAAGCGGCGTAAGTGTGGTGCGGTCTCGAAAGAAGGAGCGGGAAGCACCCGAGTCAAGAGTGAAGGTGTGCAAAGCCTGAGACGACGTGGTACCTGAGAGAGCAGACTCACCAGCACCTGGGGCAGCAGACTCACCAGCACCTGGAGCAGGAGACTCAATGCCCGGGTCAGGCGGAACACACAGGTAACAGTCACCCTCATCAGTAGTAGACACAACATACATGGCAGCAAGAATGGCATCATAATCTAGATCAAAGATAGCAACCCGCGACCTAAGCAGCTCGCCCTAGCGAGGGATCTCAGTGGCGTCAGGGAACTGGAGATGCCAGGCGTCCGTCAGGCGGCCGAAGCAGCGCTGGGTGGTGTGCGGGCCACCGCACGGCTCACCAGTGCGGTCACCGGTACGCAGGACGTAGGCACAGGGACCAGCACCCCCACCCCGCTGACGTGCAGCGTACCACTCACGAAGCTGCTGGGGGGGCGGGGTCTCACGAGTGCGCTACTGCTGCTGGCGCTGACCACCACCGAAGCCGCCCCGCTGCACAGAGCCACCCCGACCAGCTCCACCGCCGCCGCCGCCACTACCGCCACCGCCGCCACCGCCGCCGCCTCCGCTCCCACCGCCACCGCCGCCGCCGCCTCCGCCTCCACCGCCGCCACCGAAGCCCCCACCCCCGCCACCACTCCCACCGCCACCCCCACCCCCTCCGCCGCCTCCACCGCCACCTCCACCGCTCCCGCCAGCTCCTCCAGCGCCCTTGCCCCCCTTGCCCTTGCCGTTGCGGCGTCTCCCGCTAGGGGCAGACGCAGCGCCGACCGACTCGGTGCCAACGAGGTCGACCGCAGAAGCAAAGGCAACAGAGGGCAAAAGGGGGGAGGGGGAGCACCCCTCAAAGAAGGGGGCACGAGGGTCACCACGAGAGGCTCCTACAGCAACTATACTCTTCTCAGCTGCCAGGAGGCGCTCCTCGAGGAGGTCAACGGTTAGTGTGGTGGGGCAAACAGAGAGGAAGTGGTCCCTGACCGAGCGAAGGGAGTCAGCGAGCCGGGTGACTAGGTAGTAGAGAGTGATGTACATGGGGGGGGGGGTCTTGGCGCAGAACTCAGCAGGAAGCGCAGCGCGGTAGCGGGTGTCACTAGTGCGAAGGTGCGTAATGAGGTCAGCGACTGTGGGGAAGGCGGCGAGGTCAGGGAACAGGTACGGCAGCATCAGGCGACTAAGGGCAGCAGTGGCAGGGGAAGAGTAGCGTGCAACTACAGCGTCGTACAAGGTCTTAGCACTCTTGTACTGACTAAAGTGTGCGCGCTCAGTGGACGGCAAGTGACTACGCACAGCAAGACGTGCAGCAGCATCGCGTGTGGCCCACTGTGAGCGAACAGTACTGTCAGCATCGGCAACAGGGGCAGAAGAGGCGCCAGACGTGAGATCGAACAGTGAGAGACCATCTTTTCTATCGCACTGCAGGAAAAGCTGCAGATCATCGACCCAGACCTCAAAGTCGACAGCCCGACCCTCAGCATCAAAGGTGAGAACACTAGGGGTAGCCATGACAGCCGCAGCAGCAGGCTAGCAGCAGCAGCAGCAAGCTAGCAGTGGCAGCAGCAGGCTAGGCGTAGCTCAGCAGGAGAGGCGCGGCTCGGCGGTGCTCTTACCAGGGCCGGGTGGGTAGAGGGCCGCAAGCGGTGGGGCAGGGCCGAGGCACGCCGGCAGGGACAGGGTCGCGACAGGGCGGCAGAGGAGTGCCGCACCTCGGCTGCAGGGCAGGGCCGGGACGGCAGTGGCGGCTGTCACGGCAGCGGCATCGGCGGTTGTCCCAGTAGGAGCGGCGGCGGCTGTCACGGCAGTAGCGGCGGCGGCGACCGGCCGTAGAAGAAGCAGCAGCGGCAGCAGGCACGACTGCACCTGCTGCTGGGGCGGCGACTGTGGGGCGGCAGGGCCGAGAAGAGCCGGGGAGGGGCCGCGAAGGGGCCGCGACGAGCCGGGAAGGGGCCGCTAAGGGCGGCGAAGGGGCTGCGAGGGTCCGCGAGGGGCCGCGAGGGGCCGCGAAGGGGCCGAGAAGGGGCTACGAGGGGCCGTGAAGGGGCCGCAAAGGGCGGCGACGGGGCCGAGAAGGGGCCGCGAGGGGCCGCGAAGGGGCCGCGAGGGGCCGCGAAGAGCGGCGAAGGGGCCACGAGGGGCCGCGAGGGGCCGTGAGAGGGGCCACGAAGGGCCGCAGAGAGGTCGCGAGGGAGCCGCGAAGGGGCCGCGAAGGGCCGTGAGAGGGGCCGCGAAGGGGCCTTAAGAGGGCGCGACGGGCCGCTAAGGGCAGGGGACGCGACCGGAGGGCAGGCGCACGGGGCGCGGCTAGGGCAGGCGCGAAGCGCTATACCATGTGAAATAATGAGGAATGAATGAACTAGGAAAGTGTGTGATACAAATATGAAACCCTAGAAACTTGTAACCCTTAGTGTCTACCCCACTAGAGCCTACAAACACTATGTCATATATATCTGACATCTCCCCCCAACCAAATTGCACGCCCTTATGCAGAAGATCGGTTAACGGCCTGGTCACCCCCGCCATATTCGGTACAAAACGGCGGACGTAGTTAAAGAAGCCGAGGAAACTTTGCAACTCCATGATGTTCGTGGACGGCTTCCACTCTGAAATCGCTTTGACTTTGCGAGGGTCAATCTTAATGACCTCCTCTGACACCACATGCTCCAGGAATTCCAGCTCCGACTGTAAAAACTCACACTTAGAGCCCTTAGTAATCAGCCGGTTCTGCTACAAGCGCCGGAACACCTCTAAGTCATATAAATGCTGCCCCCAAGTCTTGCTGTACACCAGGATGTCGTCCAGGTAAACAATGACTTTTTTGTCCAGCATGTCCCGAAACACCCCATTCATGGTGAGCTGGAAGGTCGAGGCCGCGTTCGTCAACCCGAACGGCATCACAGTCTATTCATAACTGCCGTAGCGGGTGCGAAACGCAGTCTTTGGGCAGTCGTCGGCGAACACGCGAATCTGATGGTAGCCACCTCGCTAATCGACTTTTGAGAAGAAGCGAGCCCCGCGAAGCTGGTCCAGCAGGTCGTCCGCTCGTGGAATCGGGTAACGCGACTTGATTGTGACCCGATTCAACGCTCGATAGTCGATGCACATGCGCAGACCTCCGTCTTTCTTCGGCGTGAACAGTATCGGGGCGGCGTAAGGTGACATGCTCGGCCGGATAAAACCCTTCGAAAGCAGATAATCCAGCTGTTTCCGCAACTCGTCGAGTTCTGGTTGGCTGAGCCGCCACTGTGACCGAACAGTTGGTTTTGCGCCTGGCTCCAGCTCGATCCTGTGGTCTTCTGGTCGCTGAGGTGGCAGCCCGTCAGGCAGGTCATCCGCGAAAATTTCGGGATACCTCCGTGTGAATCAAGAAAACAGGAATGAAATGACTAAGTGAAAGTTGGGTACAAAAAGGCAAACCCTAGGCAACTGTACCCCATATGTGCTACCCCACTATAGCCTACAGTAGCTATGTCATATAACTCTGACACACCCCCATAGGCAAAGTGGGGGAGAACAAGGGGTCACAAGACCAGTCAAGCAAAGCAAAGCAAGCTCAGGGTGGATCACAAAGTCACCACACATTCCGAGCACAAGTTCAAGGCCACAAGGCCAGTTCACATGCAGGATTACATATATATATAAGGCTAGACAAGCAAGAGCAGGAGTATATATATATGCAACTGTACAAACAAGGTCAAGAGGTGAGCAAGTGAGGCAAGGTAGGTACAAGACCAAGCTGAGTACAGAAGCGCTGATGATCACAAGGCGCAAGTGCCTTGGTGAAGATATCAGCAGTGTTGGCCTCAGAGGCCACGTACGCAAGTCGCAGCTGACCACGCTGCTGTAGCTCACGAGCAAGGAAGTAGCGAAGAGCAATGTGCTTCGTTCTGTGCTCCAGTCTCTGCTCTCGACACAAGGCCAGCATGGCCTTGTTGTCTACGTAGAGCACTGGAGGAGAACGAGGCGGCTCTCCGAGGTCAGTCAGCAGGTAGGTGAGCCAGCGAAGCTCCTGTGCAGCCATGGCCCCGGCGTAGATCTCAGCCTCACAACTGGAGCCGAGAACAGAAGACGAGCGAGTAGCCCGCCACGAAACAGAGCCGGAACCAAGGCTGAAGGTGTAACCCTGTGACGACCGCTGCGTAGCCTGGTCGTCAGCCCAAGAAGCGTCTGCGTGTCCAGTGAGGACCACTGGACTCTGCCCTCCAAGCACAAGCCCCATGCCCGACGTACTGCACAAGTAGCGCAACACCCTCTTCGCTGCAGCCATGTGCTCCGGTCTGTGTCTCCCAGGAGCAACATAGCGTGCAAGAATGCTAAGAGAGTATGCAAGGTCAGGTCGTGTGCAGGTCATCAGGTACATGAGGCAGCCAACAAGCTCTGGGTACGGGCCACTCGACTCTACGGACTCATCCGAAGGCAGAGCTGAGAGCGAGTGGCGAGTAGGCAGAGGAGTGGCCTGAGGCGAGGAGTACGTGAAGCCGAAGCGCTGAAGGACCTGCTGCACCATGTGTGACTGAGTCAGGGTAATGGTGCGGCGTGCTCTGTCCCGGGTGATCTGCAAGCCAAGGTAGCTGCGCAGTTCACCCAGGTCTGTGCACGTGTGTCTCTTCTGCAGCTCGGACTTCACGTGGGCGAGTCCAGCAGTGTCAGCTGTGGCAAAGACCAAGTCGTCGACGTACACGAGGATGTAGAACGGCTGCAAAGAAGTGTCGGTGCGCAGAAACAGCGACGGGTCGGCAGTAGAGGGAGCAAACCCAAGAGCCGCAAGTGTAGTCCTCAGTGTGTCGTGCCACTCACGCGGTGCCTGGCGGAGACCGTAGACTGGCCGCCGGAGGCTCCACTGGGTGCCAGGAGGAAAAGACCCAGTGAAGCCAGGTGGGCGACGCAGCCAGATCTCCTCGTGCAGGCTGCCCTGCAAGAAAGCAGTGCTGAAGTCAAGAGAGTGCAGCTCGTAGTCGCGGTGAGCAGCTATGTGCAGCAGTACCCGAAGAGTGGTCATCTTCGGGGTGGGAGAGAAGGTCTGAAAGTAGTCAACTCCCTGCCGCTGACTGAAGCCACGAGCCACGTAACGCGCCTTGAAGACAGGCGGAGAACCCGGCGGCCGCTTCACCCTGAAAATCCACATGCCACTGACGATGTTCGCCCCAGGCGGGGGAACCTCGTCAACGTAGGTGCCTGTGGACTTCCAGGAAGCCATCTCTGCGTCCATAGCTGCCTGCCACTAAGAGGAGTAGGGACCCTCTATCGCCTCCGCGTAAGAGCGCGGAGTCGGGATGTCAAGTGCATCCGGGTCTCCCTCAGGGGTAAGCAGTACGGACACGAGATGAGGTGAAGCAGCAGCCAAACACTGGAACTCCTCCTGCCTGTCCTCAAGGACGTCCGTGCCAAGGGCACACTCACCCCCGACGGACGGAGGACAGACAGACTCAGACTCAGCAACAAGACTAGCAGCGTAGTCTAGACGACAGCGAGCAGCAAAGTCGACGAGCTCAGTAACTAGGGCAGACGCAGCAGTGGACTCAAAGGAAGGGTCAGTGACAACAGTAGCAAGGAGACGCGTGACAGTAGGACTGGCAGCACGAAGAGAGTCCGACTCCGGGTCAGGAAGAGCAGGAAGAGAGGACTCAGGAGGAGAAGGCAAAGGGGCACGCAGAGGAGCAGTGGACGGACGCAGAGACATCCGGTGCGTGCCAGGGACAGGAGGAGGACGCTGACGCGAACCACGAGCACTAGTGCGAGCAGCACGGACAGGCGACGCAGGGCGAGACGCAGGCTCACGACGCTCAGCAAGACCTCCAGTAGGACCAGTGTAGGGAGAAGGAGCGGGCAGTGGGGAGGCCGGCTGTAACTGTAACTGTGACGGGACAGGCTGCGGACACTCTAAGGGAGGAGGAGGACCAGTAGAAGGCGGGAGACCAAGAACCTGCTGAAGGAGCGGAACGAAGTACGGCCTAGGCCGTGTGGCGACTCCAGACACAGCAGGGACAGCACCAGTACCCCCAGCGGCAGCACCAGCGCCAGCAGTACCTCCAGCTCCAGCACCCCCAGCAGGACCGCCTCCAGGACCGACAGCAGTAGCCTCAGCGCCAACACCCTCAGCAGCTCCAGCTCCAGTCGTACCCGCAGGCCCAGCAGCTCCAGTACTCCCAGTACGAGCACCTCCGGGACCCGCGGCACCAGCACCCTCAGCAGCCGAAGAACCTCCAGCTCCAGCAGCACGCCTCCAGCGCCGGGCAAACCACTCGCGCAGCTCCTGTGGAGAGAGTGGCTCCCGCCGAGACGAAGCACCCGGAGAACCTCCAGGCTCAGCACCGCCAGACGCCACACGAGCAGGCCCAGCTCCCTCAAGCTCCGCACCCCCAGGCTCAGCACCTCCAGGCGTAGCACCCCCAGGCGTAGCACTCCCAGGCTCAGCACCCCCAGGCTCAGCACCCCCAGTAGTAGCACCCCCAGGCTCAGCACCCTCAGGCTCAGCACCCCCAGTAGTAGCACCCTCAGGCTCAGCACCCCCAGGCGTAGCACCCACACGCTCAGCACCCCCAGAGTCAGCACCCCCAGGCTCAGCACCCTCAGCAGCACCAGAGTCACCAGTAACCTCGACAGGCTCGACTGCGTCTACCTGGGACACACCTGAAGGGGCAGGACCCTGAGGGGGGAGGGGGTCTACCGGGGGGGGACCTGGGACAAGGAAGAGCGGTGGCGGGGGGAGGGACGGAGTGCGGTAGGGGAAGAGGCGGTAGTAGGGGACCGACTCGTCAAACGTGACGTCCTGGGAGGACAGGACACGGCGAGAGGTGGGGGGGTAGAACTGCCACCCTGGCGCGTCAGGGGGGAAGCCAAGGAAGACGCAAGGAGCAGCACGAGGGGACAGCTTGTCCGCAGACAAGTCGCGGACAAACGCCCGAGATCCCCAGACACGGAACGCAGACGCATCGCCAACCTTCCCCGTCCACAGCAAAGCTGGGGAGGTCTCCGGCATGGAGACCCTGGGGTGAAGGTTGATCTGATGCGCCGCGTACCGAACCGCAAACGGCCACAGAAAATGGGGGGCAGCCGCATGCATCATGGACGTACGGGCGACGTCCATGACCATGCCAATGCGGCGCTCAGCAATCCCATTTTGCTGTGGAGAGTCCGGAAGCGTGAAGGTCTGGCGGATGCCTCGTGCACGACAGTAGGCTCGCAGAAGGCCAGAGGAGAACTCTCCACCTCTGTCAGAGTGCAGACGCTGAACAGGAAAGTCCGAGCCGAAGCTCTGCCTGAGCTGGAGACGAGCTGCGCGGATCCAGGCGATCAACACCTCAGTGACATCACCCTTGCTGCGCAAGGGGAAGACTGTGGTGTAACGCGAGTAGTCGTCAACCACCAGCAGGAAGTAGCGCTCGTGACCCTGTCCACGGACGCGGGCCGGGCCCCACACGTCCATGTGAAGCGTCTGCAGCGGGGCCTCTGTCGGAGGAAACTGGGAGGAGTGAGGGGCAGCCCGCTGCCGCCCCTCGACACAGGGGACGCAGGTAGGGCCAGGCCCCGGAGGAAGGGGAGGGAGGGACCGGGGAAGACCAGAGACAAGGACACGGGAGGCCACGCTTCGGAGACAAAGCAATGAGGGGTGACCAAGGCGGTGGTGCCAGAGGAGAGTCTCGTGAGACAGGAGGCGACACGAACAGGGGGTAGACTCAGGACCAGACCTGGACGCTGCAGCAAACACCTGACCCGACGCAGCTACCTGACCAGACGCAGTGACTGGAGGAGACGCAGTGGTCAGGGTGTACAGGCTCGACCCCGGCCGACGGGTAAACGTGGCCAGGTGTCGGCCTGTCCGAGCGTCCGTGCAGTGGGTCACCCGCCGACTCGCAGGAGTGAACTGGTGAACCCCCGCATCCTGTAGGTCAGCACCACTCACCAAGTTCGTAGAGAACGAGGGAAGGTAAAGACCAGACAGGGTGCCAGAGGGGGCCGCCGGACACGGGAGGACAGTGGAGAAGTGAGCAAGGACAGGACCCCCAGAGGGGTCTGCCAGAGAGACTGCAACTGGCCGGCTAAGCGGCGTGAGTGTGGTGCGGTCTCGAAAGAAGGAGCGAGAAGCCCCCGAGTCAAGGGTGAAGGTGTGGGAGGCCGAAGCCGACGCAGAACCTGAGAGAGCAGACTCACCAGCACCTGAGGGAGCAGACGCACTTAGAGCAGCAGCCTCGCTAGCACCTAGAGCAGCAGCCTCACCAGTACCTAGAGCAGCAGTCTCAATGCCCGGGTCGGGCGGAAAACACCGGTAACAGTCACCCTCATCACTAATAGTCACAGTATACATGGCAGCAAGAATAGCATCAAAGTCAAGGTCAAAGACAGCCACACCCGCCCTAGACAGCTCACCCCAGCGGGGGATCTCAGTGGCCTCAGGGAACTGGTGACGCCAAGCGTCCGTCAGGCGGCCAAAGCAGCGCTGGGTGGAGTGCGCACCCCCGCACTGCTCACCCGCGCGGTCGCCGGTGCGGAGGACGTAGGTGCACGGACCAGTACCCCCACCCCTCTGGCGTGCAGTGTACCACTCACGGAGCTGCTGAGGGGAGGGGATGTCACGAGTGCGCTGCTGGTGCTGCTGCTGCTGCTGGCGCTGACCACCACCGGAGCCGACCCTCTGCGCAGCGCCACCCCGACCAGCTCCACCTCCTCCGCCGCCTCCTCCTCCACCGCCGCCACCTCCGCTCCCTCCGCCACTGCCGCTGCCGCCTCCGCCTCCACTGCCGCCACCGACACCTCCACCCCCGCCACCACCCCCACCGCCACCCCCACCTCCTCCACCGCCTCCACTGCCGCCTCCACCGCCCCCGCTAGCTCCTCCAGTGCCCCTGCCCCCCTTGCCCTTGCCAGGGCGGCGTCTCCCGCTAGGGGTAGACGCCGCACCGACCGACTCAAGCCCAACGAGGTCGGCCGCAGCAGCAGAGGCAACAGAGGGCAAAAGGGGGGAGGGGGAACACCCCTCAAAGATGGGGGTGCGAGGGTCACCACGAGAGGCTCCTACAGCCACTATGCTCTTCTCTGCTGCTAGGAGGGACTTCTCGAGGAGGTCAACGGTGAGAGTGGTGGGGCAAACTGAGAGGAAGTGGTCCCTGACTACGCGAAGGGAGTCAGGGAGCCGGGTGACTATGTAGTAGAGGGTGATGTACATGGGGGGGGGGTTCTTGGCGCAGAACTCAGCAGGAAGCGCAGCGCGGTAGCGAGTGTCACTAGTGCGTAGGTGCGTAATGAGGTCAGCGACTGTGGGAAAGGCAGCAAGGTCAGGGAAGAGGTACGGTAGCATGAGGCGACTCAGTGCAGCAGTGGCAGGGGAGGAGTAGCGTGCAACTACAGCGTCGTACAAGGTCTGAGCACTCTTGTACTGGCTAAAGTGCGCACGCTCAGAGGTAGGCAGGTGGCGACGCACAGCAAGACGTGCAGCAGCATCGCGCGTGGCCCACTGGGAGCGAACAGTTGCGTCAGCATCAGTGGCGGGGGCAGGAGAGGCACCAGAAGTGAGGTCAAAGAGGGAGAGGCCGTCTGCCCTATCGCACTGTAAGAAAAGCTGCAGGTCATCTATCCAGACGTCAAAGTCAATGGCCCGACCCTCAGCGTCAAAAGCGAGGACACTAGGGGTAGCCATGACAGCAGTAGACTAGCAGCGCAAACAGTGGGGTGAGGGCAGTGCTGTGAGAGAGGCGAGGCTCTTACCGGACAGGGCGGCTCGGGCGGCTCGGCTGCAGGGCGGCTCGGCGACTCGGCTGCTGGGCGGCTCGGCTGCTGGGCGGCTCGGCGGCTGGGCGGCTCAGCGGCTCGGCTGCTGGGCGGCTCGGCGGCTCTGCTGCTGGGCGGCTCGGCTGCTGGGCGGCTCGGCGGCTCGGCTGCTGGGCGGCTCGGTGGCTTAGCTGCTGGGCGGCTAGGCTGCTGGGCGGCTCGGCGGGGCCGCTGAGAGGGCGGCGTCCGGGGCCGCTGGGAGGAGGCGGCGGGGCCGCTGAGAGGAGGCGGCGTGGCCGGAAAGGTAGGTGGTGGGGCCGCGTCAGGGGCCGCGACAGGGGCCGCGTCAGGGGCCGCGTCAGGGGCCGCGGCAGGGGCCGCGTCAGGGGCCGCGGCAGGGCCGCGTCAGGGCGCCGCGTCAGGGGCCGCGTCAGGGCGCCGCCAGGGGCCGCGGCAGGGCCGCGTCAGGGCCGCGTAAGGGGCCGCGGCAGGGGCCGCGTCAGGGGCCGCGTCAGGGCCGCGTCAGGGCCGCGGCAGAGCCGCGTCAGGGCCGCGTCAGGGGCCGCTTCAGGGCCGCGGCAGGGGCCGCAGCAGGCCGCGTCAGGGCCGCGTCAGGGGCCGCGGCAGGGCCGCGTCAGGGCCGCGGCAGGGGCCGCGTCAGGGCGCCGCGTCAGGGGGCCGCGTCAGGGCGCCGCCAGGGGCCGCGGCAGGGCCGCGTCAGGGCCGCGTCAGGGCCGCGTCAGGGGCCGTTTCAGGGCCGCGGCAGGGGCCGCGGCAGGCCGCGTCAGGGCCGCGTCAGGGGCCGCGGCAGGGCCGCGTCAGGGCCGCGGCAGGGGCCGCGTCAGGGCGCCGCCAGGGGCCGCGTCAGGCCGCGTCAGGGCCGCGTCAGGGCGCCACCAGGGGGCGCGTCAGGGGCCGCGATAGGGCGCCGGCAGGGGCCTCGTCTGGGCGTCGCCAGGGGCCGCATAGGGGGCGCGTGAGAGGCGGCGTAGGGGCCGCGTAGGGGCAGCGTAGGGGCCGCTAAAAAAAAAAAAAAAAATTAGGGCAGGGCGCAATGTGCGCGGGCAGCTAAAAAAAAAAATTCTTATGGTGGGCCCTTAGGAAGGAACGGTCCCATGTAGGAACCCGCTCTATACCATGTGAATCAAGAAAACAGGAATGAAATGACTAAGTGAAAGTTGGGTACAAAAAGGCAAACCCTAGGCAACTGTACCCCATATGTGCTACCCCACTATAGCCTACAGTAGCTATGTCATATAACTCTGACACTCCGAATTATGCTCGCCACGTCGTCTGGTACAGCAGCGCAGAACGTGTCAATGTCGGCGATTTTTTCGGACGCCACCACCTCGTACAGTTGTACGGCGTAGCCCTGCGCTCCCCGCTTGATCGCCCTTTTCATCATTATCGCGTTGACACGTGTTATCATCGGCTCCGGCTCCGCCCATTTCGGAAGTGTCACGCGCCCCTTATTGCACAGCACCGTGATCGCCCCCGTTGTCTAGTCGATCGTCGGATTGAAACGCTGTAACCAATCTCGTCCCAGTAGCACATCGCAACCGTCCAGTGTTGTCGCCAGCATTCGCATTGAAAACTCGAAATCGTCGCCACACTTCATCCGAATTTGTCGGACCTCGTCCTTTATCGCCAGCGGTGTCCCGTCCACCAGTCGCGCGTCAATTTCGGGCAGACACCTGTCCAGCTTGACTCCGATTTTTTTTTGCCGTTGCCACGTTGACGAGACTGTGGCTCGCCCCACCGTCAACGAAAAGTTTTATTTTATGTCCGTTAACCCTCCCCACGACCAGCACAGGGTGATCCACGTGTTCATCCACCTTATTCGTCCGGTTGCGGTCGATAGCCCGTATCGGTACCACTACTCGGTGTGGATGCCGGGCGACGGGGTCTCGTCAGTAGGTGGCCCGACTGCTACTGACTCGTCTGTTTTCCCGACCCCTCTCCGTGGTTCCTGTTTCCCTGTTTCAGCTTCGGGCGGTCCTTCCTCCAGTGGCCCGGTTGGTTGCAGTTGAAGCACGTGTTAGGTCCACGTCTTGGTGTATCCACCCCGTTGATTGTGGGCTGGCGCGGCGGTCCACGAAATTGAGTGCCCTCCCGGGAACTCATTCTCGCCCATTGCATCAACGCATCCGTCGATTCAGCCACCTGGACGGCATCGAGGAAATCGTGTGGCCTCGACCGTCGCACCTCATACTGTACTTCGTACTTGAGGCCTGCGACGTATCGGTCGAGTCGCTCCGCATCACTCATGTCGTCCACCTGGTCAGCCAAATTGCAGAATGTTGTCGTGTAAACTTGGACCTACGCCACCTACTTCCAGGTGCGCAGCTTCATGCGAGCAGAATCCGGGGCGGATACACGCTCGAATCTGGTTCGCAGCGCGGCGCCCCACTCCATCCATGTGCGTATCGTGGCCACTCCGAAGTTTGAAATTGCTCGTTGTGTGGCAGTTGTCCAGGTCCCGTCGTTCGCACGTGACATCCCTGCTGGAGTCCTCTCTGTCTGAAGAGTCCGCTTCCACCACTCCAGCGCCAGCCCTCGTAACAGTGACACTACAAAATTAATGCGAGTAGCATCGTCAGCAATTTGCGCAGCATTGAAAAGCACCTCCACACCGAACAACCATGCCGACACAGTGACGGTTTTGTCGCTGGGGTTGAACGGGGGCGGGTTCGTCGGTTTTATCTTGACAGTTGTTGAGTCTGTTGCTGCTGCATGCATCGGGGGCGCCACCGAAGCCATCACCGGGGTTGTCGTTGTTGCCTGTCGTGGCGTAGTCTGCGACTGTTGCCTCGGTGCTGATTGTGTCTGTTGCTCCTGCGTCCCTCGTGTCTGTTGCATCCGTGCCGTCCATTCATCTTCAGCGTCCAGCGAGTTCTGTAGCTCGTTAAGGACCTCGTCGTTAGGCGCGAAGCTGCTACTTGCTTCATCCACGGTGGGCGACTCCCGACGCGCTTCACCTCGCGTCTGGCGTAGCTCGGCGTTTTCCTCCCTCAGGCGATCCACCTCTGCAGACATGGTCTGCAAGTTGGCATGCATCGCCCGAAACTGTTGCATGAACTCGTTGAACTTCGCCTGTTCCATGTTTCGCAGGCTTCTCCTAACGGGCAGCGGGCTAACAACGATTTTTATGGTTTTGATGAAGGCGCAAACGCTATTAGTCGGAGCGAGATAATCGTATCTATCTTTCAGCCGACCGCTTTGCAGCCCACCAAACCTATCGCACCCCTGCACTAAAACTACCCCGGAAAGTGGAGGGTAACCTAGGAAAGTAGGCTCTGATACCAAGTGTTATGAGTTGTACGAAAGAAGAGTGCGCAGTATTCAATAACGCGGAAGTGATTACAACTACTAAGCAAACAACGAGGCCTAGGCATAATATAGCAAAGCAGCTAGGCCGAGGTCGCGGGGTCGCGCGAAGGTTGGGTGCAGGTTTGGGGTTGGGAAACCCGAAGGCGACGCGGAGGACGTTCGGAAGGCGAGGTCGACGGACCGAGCCTGAACTCCGAAAAGTTGGAAATGCACGCGTATGGAGTGCCTCAGTAAGGAATTAGCGAAATTCCTTACAGCGTGACTGGGAAGTTACAGGTGATGCCCACCCCATGCACGCGAATTTGCTCTGCACCGGATGGAAACGCTGCACCCGAGGTTTTTTCCCCAGCCTGTTTGCACCCACGTTATAAGCGCGTCACGTGGTTATGAGCCAATAGTAACGAACAGACTGAAGTCAAACTGAAGAGACTAAAGCCAAAATGTCAACGGATAACGTTACAGATCCTTTATATAAGCACGTGCAAATCCTTTTTAGCCAGCTGCGAATTGACGAAACTTTTGCGAAAAGCACGTTACAACTTATAAGCCCCCTTCACAAGGCAGCCGGGAGTGGCTCAAACAGGCATCATGTGTATTTCTGTAGGCAAAAGAAAATCTGCTGCAGATCGCTTTCAGGGTGATCGACACCAAACTCTACAGTATGCAGGTGCTGGCTTTTGTTTGTTCGGGTCGCTTGTGCCGTGTGAAGCTGCCACCCAACTAGGACATCAAGACCACTCACAAGCTACGAGCAATAATTCACCGCGTGCGGTGTGCTCAGCTGGTTTTTTGCACGCACCACCCACATTCGATTGCACTTGGACGCATACCTGCAGCACGCTGCGGTACTTGCATTGCATTGCATGCAAGCATGGTGTGCATTGTGGGAGCTCGGGCCGAAGTCTTGTTGTTCATGGTCTTGGCGTAAACCCGTGAACAAAGTATTTTTTACATCCTCCGACGTCGGAGGCTCGACGCCGATCGACGCAGGAGCTTGGTTGGGGCTTGGCTTGGGCTCGAGGGAAGTTGGGCAATGGTTTGGGGGATGGAAGCACGTAGACGTCGTTTGGGACAGGATTCTGTTTCGAGTCGCATCCCTTTCGCCTGAATGATCAATTTGTCATGGAGATGCGTGAATGTGCGGCTCGAAGTCGGCTGATGCAAGTCGCGGAAGAGTTAGCGAATAATGAAATTTGCCAGAGTTCTCCGCCGTTGGATGCGGAAAGTGCCACGGTTGAGGTTGAGATTGGGGTCCATCGAAATGTGTCAAGACCTCACAAGCACGTCAACGACATCGGGAAAGATTGCTGACAACAAGTGAATGTTCCTCAGTCGTGTCAAATTATATGCATGTTATATATGTGTAGGCTGTAGTGGGGTAGCCAATATGGGGTGCAACCCCATTAGGGTTTCATATTTGTACCAAACCCTGATCTAGTCAATTCATTCCTGCTACTAGATTCTAACATGGTTTCAGAGCACTAGGTCCGTAGGACCGTCTTTTTTTTTCCGGGCCCACCTACCGTTACGGTTACCGCGCTACCCCACGTGTTGTCCTGCAAGCGCCTTCCACTGCCTTGCCTTGTGACGTGCTGCGCTGCGCGCACCGTCCTGCAGCCCTCACGCTGCCTACTGTTGCCCTAGCTACGCGCGCACAGCCCTGCACACCCGTAAGGCCAGCGCGCCGCCCCTGCAGGCCCGTAAGGCCAGCGCGCCGCCTATGCAGGCCCGCGAGCCGCCCCTGCAGGCCCGTCAGGCCAGAGCGCCGCCTCGCCCTGCAGCCGATGCGGCCCCGCAAGGCCGCTGTCGCGGCCCCGCCCTGCCGCTGACGCGGCCCCGCCTTGCCGCCGACGCGGCCTCGCCCTGCCGCTGTCGCGGCCCCGCCCTGCCGCCGAAGCGGCCCCGCCCTGCCGCTGTCGCGGCCCCGCCCTGCCGCCGACGCGGCCCCGCCAGGTCGCTGTCGCGGCCCCGCCCTGCCGCTGACGCGGCCCCGCCCTGCCGCTGTCGCGGCCCCGCCCTGCCGCCGACGCGACCCCGCCTGGCCCCACCCTGCCGCCGACACGGCCCCACCCTGCAGCAGCTGCCGCGGCCCTGCTCTGCCGCTGTCGTGGCCCCAGCCCTGCAGGTGACGCGGCCCTACTCTGCAGCCGCTGTTGCGGCCCCGCCGTCGCCGCCGTCGTGCGCCTACCCTGCCGCCGCCCGCCGAGCGCCAACCCTGCTCGCCCAGCGAGCACCTGCCCTTCCCGCCACTGGTGAGCACCTGTCCTACCCGCGCTTCCCGCGCGCCTGCCTTGTTAGCGCGCTGCCGCGCCATCTGCCTACCTGCCTGCCTGCCACACCTGCCCTGCCCGCGCTGCTACTGCTGCTACTGCTGCTACTACTGCTACTGGCGGTGGCCAGATGCAGCTCCAGCGACGTCCGCGCGAGTCTCTCACGCCCCAGCAGCTTCGTGAGTGGTATGCTAGTTGGGGTTGTGGCGGTAGCCGTCGTGGCTATCGCCCTGGAGCTGGTCAGTCAGGAGTGTCTTGCAGTGGCCAGCTGCAGCTGCAGCGGCGTCCGCGCGAGACACTTACGCCCCAGCAGCTTCGTGAGTGGTACGCTCAGAGTAGAGGGTCTCGGAGTACCGTTCGCTGCTCGTACGTCATTCGCACAGGTGATCGGGCTGGTCAGGCTTACGGGACGCTTGGTCACACACAGTCCCGCTGCTTCCCCCGTCTGAGCGACGCCTGGCGTACCGAGTTTGGCGACGACCCACCTGGCTGGAGCTGCTTAGGCAGAGGGTAGATATTTTTGCTCTTGACTATGATACTATTCTCACTGCCATGTATGCATTGCCTACTAGTGCTGACGGTGCCTGTTGCCTGAGTGTACCGCCTTACCCAGGTATAGAGCCTACTGCTCTAGGTGTTGGTGAGGCTGCTGCTCTAGGTGCTACTGCGTCTCCTGCTCCAGGTGCTAGTGAGGCTGCTGCTCTAGGTGCTGGTGTGTCTCTTGCTCTAGGTGCTGGTGAGGCTGCTGCTCCAGGTGCTGGTGAGTCTGCTCTCTCTGGTACTGCGCCTGCTGAGGCCTTGTACACCTTCACATTTCACTCAGGTGCTTCCCGCTCCTTCTTTCACGACAGCACCATCCTCACGCCGCTCAGTCGGCCGGTTGCAGTCTCCCTGGCAGGCCCCTCTGGGGGTCCAGTCCTTGCGCACTCCTCCACGGTCCTGCCGTGTCCGGCGGTCCCGTCTGGCTCCCTGTTAGGTCTTCACCTCCCCTCGTTCTCTACGAACTTGGTGAGTGGTGCTGACCTCCAGGACCAGTGGGTTGACCAGTTCACTCCTGGCGGTCAGCGCGTGACCCACTGTACGTGCTCTCGGACGGGCCGGCACCTGGCCACGTTTACCCGTGCGCCTGGCTCGAGTCTGTACACTCTGACTACTGTGTCCCCTCAGGTCGCTGCGTCTGCGTCTGCGTCAGGTCAGCTAGCGGCCCCCTGCTCGTGTCGCGCTTTGTCGCACCAGACCCTCCTTTGGCACCACCGTCTTGGTCACCCCTCGGTGCAGCGCCTTCGTAGCATGCACCGCCGTGTCCTTGTCTCTGGTCTTCCCAGGGTTCTCCCTCTCCTCCCACCCTCGCCTGCTCCTCCCTGTCTTCCCTGTGTCGAGGGGCGGCAGCGCGCCGCTCCTCACTCCTCCTCGTTTCCCCCGACGACTGCTCCCCTGCAGACCCTGCAGATGGACGTGTGGGGCCCAGCCCGCGTCAGTGGGCAGGACCGCGAGCGGTACTTCCTGCTGGTTGTTGACGACTACTCGCGTTACACCACGGTCGTCCCCTTGCGCACCAAGGGTGAGGTCTCTGGTGTTTTGATCCCTTGGATCCGCGTTGCCTGTCTCCAGCTCCGCGAGCGGTCCGGGACAGAGTTTCCCGTCCTGCGTCTGCACTCTGACACAGGTGGGGACTTTTCCTCCGACCTTCTGCAGAGCTTTTGTCGTGGGGAGGGCATTCGCCAGACGTTCACGCTTCCGGCCTCTCCACAGCAGAATGGGGTTGCTGAGCGCCGCATTGGCTTGGTCATGGAGGTCGCTCGTACCTCCATGGTCCATGCGGCTGCCCCCCATTTTCTGTGGCCGTTTGCGGTCCACTACGCCGCGCATCAGCTCAACCTCTGGCCCCGTGTCTCCTTGCCGGAGACCTCGCCCACACTGCGGTGGACGGGGGAGGTTGGCGATGCGTCGGTGTTCTGGGTCTTGGGTTCCCGTGCCTTTATCCGCGATACCACCGCAGACAAGCTCTCCGCCCGCGTTGTTCCCTGTGTCTTCTTCGGCTTTGTCCCTGACGCGCCTGGTTGGCAGTTTTACCACCCCACCTCGCGCCGTGTCTTCCCCTCTCAGGACGTCACGTTCGACGAGTCGGTTCCCTTTTACCGTCTCTTCCCCTACCGCACTGCCCCTCTCCCCCCCCCCGCCGCTCTTCCTCGCTCCAGGTGCTCCCCAGGTAGACCCCCTCCCCGCTCCCGGTCCTGCTCCTTCAGGTGTTTCTCAGGTAGACCCTCCTCCCTTGACTGCGCCGGTTGAGGTCACTGGTGACTCCGGTCATGCTGAGGGTGGTCCTCCTCGGGGTGCTGCTTCTGGGGGTGCGGAGCCTGGGGGTGCTGAGCCTGGGGGTGCGGAGCCTGGAGGTGCTGAGCCTCTGCGTGAGGAGTCTGGGGGTGCTGAGCCTGGGGGTACTGAGTCTGGGGGTGCTGCACCTGGGGGCGCTGAGGCGTCTAGTGAGCAGTCTCCCTGGAGCGGCCGTCTCCGTAGTCGCTCCGCTAGTGCCTCGCCGCTGTACTGTCGTCGTCGTCTCCCTCTCTCCCCACAGCAGCTGCGTGAGTGGTATGTTAGCCGTCAGGGTCGAGCTGTTGGAGCTGGGGGCCCTGCTGCGGGAGGCGCTGGTGTTGGAGGCACTGGAGCCGGCGTTGTCCCTCTCTCCCCACAGCAGCTGCGTGAGTGGTACGCTAGCCGTCAGGGTCGCGCTGCTGGAGCTAGGGGCCCTGCTGCGGGAGGCGCTGGAGCTGGTGACTCTGCTACTAGAGTTGTTTCTACTGGAGTTCCTGGAGCAGCTGGTCCCAGAGGTGCTCGTACTGGAGGTACTGGAGCTGCTGGGACTGGAGGTCGTGCTGGACCTGGAGGTGCTGCTGTCGACTCTGAGGTTGGAGGCCCTGGAGCTGGAGGTGCCGGTTCTGGGGGTGCTACTGCTGGTGGGGCTGGAGCTGGAGGTTCTGGAGCTGCTGCGGGTGCTGGCGCTGGAGGTTCTGGAGCTGTTGGAGGTGCTGGTGCTAGTGGCGCTGGAGCTGGAGGTTCTAGAGCTGCTGCGAGTGCTGGCAGTGGAGGTCTTGGAGCTGTTAGAGGTGGTGGCGCTGGTGGCGCTGGAGCGGGAGGTTTTGGAGCTGCTGCGGGTGCTGGCGCTGGAGGTTCTGGAGCTGTTGGAGGTACTGGCGCTGGTGGCACCGGAGCTGGAGGTTCTGGAGCTGCTGCGGGTGCTGGCGCTGGAGGTTCTGGAGCTGCAGGAGGTGCTGGAGCTACTGGTGCTGGTGGCACTGCACCGCCGCGACTGTTCTTCGCTCCGCCGTCACCTTCGTCTCTACCATCGCCTGGCTCTGTGCTTCGCCAGGTTCTTAGCCTCCCGTCTTCTACTGGTCTTCCGTTACAGCCTGGCTCACCGCTGCCTGCTCCTTCTCTTTACACTGAACTGACAGGAGGTCTTGCTGAGCGTCGTGAGCCTGCGTCTCGTCCTGTCTCGCCTGTTCGCACTGTCCGCACTGGTCGTACTGGTCGTCGTGTTCCTTGTGAGCGTCCGCCGGCTGTCCCCGGCACACACCTCATGGCCCTGCGTCCTTCCTCTGCTCCGCAGCGTGCTCCCCTGCCGTCCCCTCCTGCGTCTTCTCTGCCTGACGTTCCAGAGCCTGAGTCTGACCGCGCTCGTGCTTCTCACCCTACTGTCACGCGTCTGCTAGCCACTGTCGTCACTGACCCGTCGTTTGAGTCTGCTGCTGCGTCTGCCTTAGTCGCTGAGCTTGTTGGCTTTGCTGCTGCCTGTCGTCTAGACTACGCCGTTAGTCTTGTTGCTGAGTCTGAGTCTGTCTGTCCTCCGTCCGTCGGGGGTGAGTGTGCTCTTGGCACGGACGTCCTTGAGGACAAGCAGGAGGACCTTGAGTGTCTTGCAGCCGCTGCGCCTCATCTCGTGTCCATGCTGCTTGCCCCTGAGGGAGACCCGCGATCGCCTCACTATAAAGAAACAGGATTACTTGAGGAACATGATTACTATAAAGAAACAGGATTAGGCAATAAGTGATTTACGTTAGTTGTAACAGCTTGTGGAAACTTGAGGTAGAAGTGCCTAAAACAACTGTTCTTGCAACTAATGTAATCATGCGAGTCTACAGTGACCCGGATCAACTTGAGCCAAGAAGCAGAGAAAATTTTGAAGGGGTAGGTGAAGGGAACCTTTTCAAAACAGTCCAATCGAAGCAAGTGCTGCTCTGTGTCCTGATAACGTCCCTTTACCTAAGTGCAACTGTCACCCAACGCGACTCTGCTGCAGTGATCATATTTTGGGTACTTCAAGACAGAAGCTGAGAGGGATGCAGCTTATCACGCACGGCTTGAGATCTTCATCAATGGAAAATACGTGGAGGGAGGTGATGCAGGGCGGAATGTGGGAGAAGAGAAGACAACGAACTGGGCAGCTTTCCAGAGAAGTATTCTGGCGAACCGCCAAGGATGGGCATAATCGCTAAGGAGATCCCCTGGTCCAGGAAGTGATTCGTGGACAGAGGAGCTATTAGCTTGGAACCAGCTGGCCCATACTATTGATGTTGAAGGATGGGAAACTTCTGAACAAGAAGAGACTGAACCTTTATTGATTATGCAGGGGAGGTGAAGTAACTACCCATGTAATGCCTTGAAGTACGATGTTGCCTTGTAAATAGCACTATTGTTGTATGGTCGTGCAATGCAACCCGCCTCAGGTTCAGACAGTTTTCCTCCTGTACAGCATAGGGGATGCTACATGGAAGCATCCAAACCGCCTATGGAGGAAGTCCAGGCCCTTCAAAAACAGCTGGTGCTGTCTCTCTGCTGCTGTCAGTGCAAAGCGGTAATCCACAGGCTGAGTGAATCTGGCCAGTGCAGTGTTGGGCTCAGTTAGATGAAACAAGGCAGGCGGGGCAGAAAGTGGAGCAGATGAGTGTGGGAAGTAGTTGGTCTCCCCATCAATGTCGTGTCCCTCCTCATCTTCCTCCCCATGCTCATCGATGCAAGTAGCATCACAATCTCCATCATACTCCATGTCATCCATGTCCTCTTCCTCTTCCTCGTCCTCCTCCTCCTCCTCCCCCTCTACAGTCACGTGAAGGCCCGTCAGTGTCGGGGTGTTGGAGAGTATCAAATGAAGCAGAAGCAGGCCTTCGGGTGCCTTTTCCGCGATTCTCACAGTAACAGCTTCTAACTGAGGCCATAAACAACCATGACTAGGTGTACCATCTGAACCAGTTTTCCCCTGTGACTGTAGAAGCCCCGAAACTGCAGCTGAGTCAACCATATTCTGCCACGCCAGCGCACCCAATCTCAAACTTTTCAACCCCGGGCAGTTCCGTGCAAGCCAGGGCAGCGACGAAACCGAGGGCAGGCCCGAGCTGGTGGCAAAAAAATCGAGGGAGAGCGACTCGAGCGCAGCCGAATTGGCTGAAATTAGGGTTTCGGTGGCGGGCCAGTTGAGCGAGCCCGCGCGGAGGTCGATCGACGCGAGCCGGCTGGAGCGAGGCGCGGAGACGAGCAGGCGGTTGGCGGAAGCGACGGCGAGTTGGCGCAGGTTGGGCGCATCGTGGATGCAGAGCGCGCTGAGAAACATGTCGCGGACAGAGAGAAATTGTAGGGAGCGCGCGGAGTGAAGCAAGACGGATTCCGCGCGGATGTAGGAGAGCGAGAGGTGCTGGAGGGACGGAGGAACGCGTAGTTTCAGGTACGGGAAACCCGACGCCATGAATATCGTGAGGTGACGGAGGTTCGGCGCGGCGTCAAGCACGGCGTGAAGGGCGGCGGGAGACGCGTGGAGCCACGAGAGCGAGAGGTGCTGTAGGGCCGGCATGGGCTGGAGAGTGGCGAGCAGGGTAGGAGCGGAGAGAGACACGTGGCCCAATGAGAGCGAATGCAGGTTGGTGCAGTGGCGAGAAATGTGCGCGAGATGCAGACTTGCGTCCTCCTCCTCCCACAGGTTCACCACCACGCTCCCGCCGCCGCCGCCGCCGCCGCTGGTGCCGTTGCCGCAAGGGCGCTTCGCGGAATTCGTGGCAGGAAGTGCGCGTGAGAGGGTGAGAGAGTGCAGAGACGGCCCGACGTGGCGCATCCACGCTTCAAAAATGAACTCCCGCGGATGGCGGGGCGGGGGGACTCCCCCAAATGGCGCAGAAGCCTGGCTGGCGCAATAATGCTGGCTGCAGCAGGCGCAATTTGCGGAGGAGGGGAGTTCCGCCGACTCGGTGGAGTAAGAGGGACGTCTGCAGAAAGTGGAAGGTCCGCGGCTTGGAGGAGCGGAACGTCCACTGGGAGTCATCATAGGACCGTGACATCCGCTTGACGCCGTCTGGCTGGGGTAAGACGGCCCTCCGTGGTTTGAAGGCGGTGCGGGAGGCGAGACGATGGTGAGCTGGCGCAGGGCTTGCGTGCGGAGGATCATTCGCGAGGCCTGGCACTGATGCGTGTGTGGGGGGGGCGTGGGGGGAAAGGAGGGGTAACAGGAGACTGAGCGCGGTGTAAAAGGACAACTCAACAAAGTATCCCCCAAAAAAGAAACACAGAACATCTCCTGGCCATCGAATACAAAATTCGAATAGAAAATTCCAGGTCCGCCATGGCTTGCTTGGACCGACACTCACCTCAAACGTCAAGTACGGCGCCTGGTTAGCTGCCACGCCACCGCCACTCGATTCCAGGCACAGCGCAGGCACATTGCGCGTCACGTCGTTCCACCGCCGACACGTCATCGCGGACCGGGTGACGTTACGCGCCGCGCTGTCCACGCGCGAGAGAACCGCGAGCAGCAGGTCGTCGGGGAGACGGGCGAAGGGATCCATCCTCGCTAGAGCTTGACCTTCAATTGATGACTGGTCGCTGCGAAGGGTTTCACCTTGAATTCTGATATCAGCCTCAAAGTCTTGGTAGCTCGGTCCTCTGAAGTTTGTGATGGTCAGCTGCTGATGGTTCCAAATGGTCGAATCAACGGTAGCATATAAACTTGGGCCAAGAGGCTTCAAGTTGAATCTCTTGCAAGAGCCTCGCTCATTTCTGGCCGTATAGAAGACGCAATTCAATTTCAAGTTTTCTGGGCTAGTAAGGAGACCAACAGGCTGCTGGTTCTCTCCTGCTCCGTTTCCTGCTCGTACAGAACTCTGCTGCTCCGATCCCAGCTCCTTTTCGTCGCTGTGTTCCGCCCTTCAAATGGTTCTTGCCTTGCTTCTGCAGCGAAAGTCCGAGGGTGTGTCGAACAGCAGCCAACAGCCAGCCAGCCAGCAGGGTGTGTCGCAACGCAGCCGGTGCGAACCACTGCCAGCAGCGCACGCAGGGAACGGCGCGATCGCTACTGACAAGGCGAGCAGCGGGAAAGGCGAGCGTTAGATGGCGAGTAGTTGGCGGGTATTAGCGGCGATAGATTGTGAGAGTATCCCACAGTCGACTCAGAAGCCGCCTTGTTAGGATAAGAGTGCTAGTAACGATAAGTTCAAGAGCAGCACCCTCCTTTCGAAAGAGAGGTTGCACGCCGCCCCCCCTCAAGGTAGCCTGCCTCGTGCTTGTTTCAGCTGCATACAGCGGTGTGCCACCTTTTGAAGTTTCGCAGACGTGACTCGGCTTTCAGCTGCAGTGGTGTCACACCGAGCGGGAGGGGTGCAGCGCGAGAGGCATGGCGCATTAGCATTCGAGCGATCCGAACCGCCGCCCAACCTAATCGAGCGGTGCTCTGGTTCTATGCAAAAAAATCATGGGTTTTCCGTCAAACTAATCTACTGGAATTCCGTCGCAAGACGCCATAGAGACCCGCGATCAAGCGCCTTTTGCCGCTTGTCGAAGGACGACCTGCCGCTCGCCTTGATAACCGTGAACAGTCGCGGTGCCACGTGGACACGCAGTAATAATCATTTCACGGCCGATCAAGCGTTTTTGCCCTAACACGTGGCTCCGCATCCCGTCCCGTACTGTAGTAATGCTCAGCCTCACAACGCGAGCTCTCAGCACACCATTGACGCCCTCTCGCCCCCCAAATCAAGTCGTCAAGGAGTGCGAGGAAATTCTACAGCCGTTGGGCATCTGTTATTGGCTCCAGGGATGCGGGAGAATCCTTCACTACTTGCAATACTGTAATGTGCGACAACGGAGCTTGGTGAGCCAAGAAAAGCGTGGCAGTCATCACAGTGCCTAATGCCTGCCTTTAATCGTCGTGACCTCATGAACCCTGCTGTAGTTTACAGGCAAGAGGAAGGAAAATATTCAACCGACGTGAAGTATCGTCGAAGGCAATAAAAAAGTCATGCGGATGTAAATATCTCCTACAAACTGCCACGCAACAGCGGTTGAGATAAGGTCAAAAGCTTGGGTTCATGCGAAACATCAGTTGACGACAGAAGCTTGGCTGGAAAATCACTAGGCCAAAAAAAATCTGCTGCAGATTCTTCCCCGCTAGGCCTGATCTACGACAGACTGGACAATAAGCATTCTGTTCTGCTGTATTTTTTGTCTGTTTGGCCCTTGTGCCGTGTGAAGCTGCCGAATAACGGCATCACAGTCACAAGCTACGAGCATGTTTATGAAGCGTTACAGTAACTGCTTACCCCGTTGGACTCTTGCGACGACCACACATTCGACTGCACTTGGACGCAGACTGGAGCATGGTGGGGTACGTTGTGCTGACTGCATTGCATTCCTTCAAAGCTCACATGGAATGCAAGCCTTGCGTTTTGGCTTGGCATGCGTGCTCAAATGGAATTGGTGCTGGATGGATATTGCATACCGATGAGCTTCGGTCTGGATGGTGGAAGCACGTAGACACCATCTGGCGTAACATTCTGCCACGAGTCGCATTTCGAGAATGTGCGGTTCAAAGTCGGCAGACGAGTCGCGGAAGTTTTTTAGGGGTTGAATGCATTTTGCCAAATTTGTCCGCCGTGGGATGCGGAAAGTTGCCAATTGCACCACGAAAGAAAGAAACCGCACGGTTGAGTTGAGAACTTGAGTTGAGAACTGTACAGTTTGAGAGATCGAAGCGCGTCAAGACATGACCTGACCAGCACGTGAACATCGTGAGGGAGATATTCTGCATTGGTGTTACGGGTGCAATGAATCGAAGTAGCGAGAATTGCACTAAGGTGTCAAACGAGTACAAAGATGTGAGCGAAGGCATGAGCGACCATTTATATGCGAAGCATGCAAACGGTAACGCGGTGCGTGCGAGCTAGCCAGTGCTATGCTGGCAGCGAGGCTCGGGCTAGTCCCGAAGCGTAGGCCGACACGGCCGGGCCAGCAGTGCGAGGTTTGGTGAAACAGTGCGCGCGAAGTCGGCGAAGTTCCGTTAGCAGTAACGGGCGAACAACGGCTGTTGCTGTACGCGATGTAGTCGGGCTCCGTAAGGAATGCCGAGAAAATTCCTTACAATTGGTATACGAATTCCTCACTCCAACTCCTCGGTATAAAACGAATTCGATACAAGAGTGCTTCGGGTTTTACTGGGAACAGCTTGTAGAAGCTAGCCACGCTAATATCTTCACGGTAATAGATCATGTGCTCCAACGATTTAGGCAAGTCCACATTGACCCGCATCTACTGCAGCAAAGAAGCGAAGCAGATTATACAGGAGCAGATGTCGGGAACCTTTCCAAACCAGCCCGACCGAAGCAAGTAGCTGCTCTATATCCTGATGGACGAGAGCAGATTCAAAAAAGTGTCAGGCAGGGGCGAACAGAAAGGGAGAGGATGAAGGGGGGGGTCGGGGGTGCTGGAGTTGAGAAAACAGCCCGACCTTACGAACGTTTTTGAATTCATAAAGAAAAACCGAAGGGGGTTTGGCGCTTAAAGAAAGGAAGGGGTATATCAAAGTGCACTTACCAACAATCCACGCCGGCCAACACCATGCCATGCTCAACTGATCACAGCCGTCCAAAAAGGACATGTTGGAACAGCACGGTGGCATATTCCCCCCGTCCTGAATAAATCACCCTTTAAACAGCACACCTTTTCAGGATCAGCATTCCCGTTTCTCAGCAGCACCATGGCATGGGCCGTGCTTCCATGGCACGGGCCGTGCTTCCATGGCATGGGCCGTGCTTCCTAGATTACCCTCATGCATAAAATCAGCACTCACATTCCCCTTGTAAGAATCATCACGGCACTTACATTCCCCAGCAGCACCATCGCACACTCGCATCGCCCTGCATTGTGCAACTGACCCTTGTGCAGAGCCAGCTGCACCTCCACCCCCCCCCCCCCCCCCCCCCCTTCTCTGCTATTCCCTCTCTGACAAGCCCTCCCATTCCCCCTTGTGAGAAGAGTCAACACATCACTTCCATTCCCCAACAGCAGCACGCCATGGGGTATGCTTGAAAACAACAATGACCACAATAATGAATACTTACATTCCCCAGCAGCACCATGGCACAAGCGCATCGCCCTGCATCGTGCGACTGACCCATGTACAGAGCCAGCTGCACCTCCACTCCCCCTTCCACTCCCCCTCCCATCCCCCCTCCCACTCCCCCCGCCCCTGCCATACCCACCGGCCCTGCCATTCCCCCTGCCGCTGCCATTCCTCCTGCCATTCCTCCTGCCGTTGCACCATTCCCAACACCACCACTGCTGCTGCTGCTGCTCTGGCTGGCACCCCTCACAACCGCCTCCCACCCCTCATCACCCAGACCACTCGCCCCATTCACGCCTCTCCGATCCCTCACCACCACCCCTGCAGGCGAAGCTTTTCTTTCCAAACCTCCTCTTTCCAAACCTCCCCTTTCCGGACCTCCTCTTTCCAAACCTCCTCTTTCCAAAGCTTCCCTTTCAGGAGAGTTGCTCCTGCTGCCTCCCCTCCGTCCGCTCCCTTTCTCCCAGCCACTCCCCTTGCTCCCCCTACTCCCATTCCTTGGCAGCAGATTCATGTCACTAGCAGACCTATACAGCAGCTGCTGCCGCTGCTTCTGCTGCTGCTGCTGCTGCTCAATCTGCTGAGGGAAACCAACTCTCCCTCCCCCTCCTCCTCCCGCTCTGCCTCCTCCTCCCCCTACCCCTCTTGCTCCCCTTGCTGCTACCCCTCTCCCGGCAGTGCCACCACCCACCCCTGCCCCCTGCAGGTGCATCAGTTGCGCCTCCACGCGGGCAGGGGGGTGCTGGTCCACCATGAGGCAACGCGAGCCGGCAAGGAGAATGGGGTAGCGGAGGGGGAGGTGCAGGTAACGCGCACAGAAAGAGACGAGCTGGAGGGGGGGAAGGTGGGGGTGGGGGGAGGGGAGGGAAGGGGAGCAGGAGAATCAGCTGCGCTTCCACTCTGGCAGGGGGGTGCCGGTCCACCATGAGGCAACGCGAGCCGGCAAGGAGAATGGGGTAGCGCAGGGGGAGGTGGAGGTAGCGCGCACAGAAGCATACAAGCTGGACGGGAGGGAGGGGGGAGTGGGGGGGGGGGGGGTGTGGGAAGGAGGAGGAGGGGGGAAAAGAGGGGAAGGGAAGGGGTGCCGGTCCACCATGAGGCAGCAAAAGCAGTCCAAACCCCCCTGGCCCCTGCCCCCCTGCAGGTGCATCAGCTGCGCTTCCACTCTGGCAGGGGAGAAAAAGAGGCATGAGGCAGAAGGGAGGAGGGAGGAGGGAGCGGGTTGGGGTAGCGCGGGGGAAGGTTCAGATATCACGCACAGAAGCATACAAGCCTGAAGGGTGGGGGGAAGAGGATTTTTGAAGCGCCTCAAGTAGTGCGGGGGGTAGGTTCAGATATCAGCACAGAAGTCTATAAGGTTGGAAGGGTGGGGGGGAGAGGGAGGGGGTCAGGAGGAATGGGAAGGGGAGTGAAAGAGGCATGAGGCCGAAGGTAGGAGGGAGCAGGATGGGGTAGCGCAGGGGGAGGTGCAGGTAGCATGCACAGCAAGGGAAGAGCCTTTACGTGCACACAACCGTTACCACCCCTAGCAGCAAGGGAAGAGCCTTTACGTGCACACAACCGTTACCACCTAGCAGCAAGGGAAGAGCCTTTAACGTGCACACAACGGTTACCACCCCTCTAGCAGCAAGGGGAGAGATTCTACCTGAGCAGTCAAGTTCAACCCCAACGCAGCGTCGTGCCTCTGCGCCGCACCCTCTTCCGTGCGGCCCCTCCCTAGCCCGCAAGATCGTAATGAGGTGCATTTTGAGGCGCCTCAAAATACACCTCTCTGCGCCGCACCCTCTTCCGTGCGGCCCCTCCCTAGCCCGCAAGATCGTAATGAGGTGCATTTTGAGGCGCCTCAAAATACACCTCTCTGCGCCGCACCCTCTTCCGTGCGGCCCCTCCCTAGCCCGCAAGATCGTAATGAGGTGCATTTTGAGGCGCCTCAAAATACACCTCTCTGCGCCGCACCCTCTTCCGTGCGGCCCCTCCCTAGCCCGCAAGATCGTAATGAGGTGCATTTTGAGGCGCCTCAAAATACACCTCTCTGCGCTGCACCCTCTTCCGTGCGGCCCCTCCCTAGCAGACCTTCCATGCCTCCCATGCCTCCATGTGGCAGACCTTCCATGCCTCCCATGCCTCCATGTGGCAGACCTTCCATGCCTCCCATGCCTCCATGTGGCAGACCTTCCATGCCTCTGCCCACAAGATCGTAATCACTACCACCCTCCTAGCAGCAAGGGAAGAGTCTGAGTAAGGGAAGAGCATTTACTGGAGCAGTCAACCCCAAAGCAGCGTCATGCCTTTGCCTCTCACCCTCGTCTCAGCCACTGCCCCCTCATTCAACCCCAAACGGTGTTGTGACCCTATCTAGCCCACACCACAACACCATTACCACTGATCTAACTCCTAGCAACAACGGTATAGCCTTTACCTGAGCAGTCAAGCCCAAGGCAGCGTCGTGCCGTTGCCTCGCGCCCTCGTCCATGCCTGCCCCTCCCCCACTGAACAGTGACTGTAACCGAGGTGCCGTTATCAGCGGCAGCCCCAATATAGTCACATCCACTGTTGTTCCTGCAGTCTCCTTTTTCTTCCCCTCCCCCACCTCCCTTCCTTTCCTCTCTCCTGTACCAGCTGTTTCCTCCACAGCTTCTGAATTTCCAGTCCGGTTTTCAGTTACATGCAAATCAGTAATATTCTTAACCTCCCTTCCTTCCCCCTCTGCCTCCTCGTTTCTTCGCCCTCTATCCATCAGCATACCATCACTGTACACCCTCCCTTTCTTCTTACTCTCTCCAATATCCTCCGCAATCTTACCCCTATCGTCCCCACTCTCCCCAATATCAATCACACTCTTTCCCTCATCTCTCTCCCCTCCCCCTCGTCTTTCCTCCCCTGCCCCTGCCCCTGCCCCTGCCCCTGCCCCTGCCCCTCCCGCGTCCCCTCCCCTTTTACCCCAGAAGCCCCACCCGCTCCCCCAGCTGCTATCCGCGCTTGCCACGTGTCTCAATGCGGTTGGCGGAATGGGGGACGAGGCGGATGAGGGACGGGCGGTGGAGGAGGAGGAAGCGGAGGAAGAGGAGGAGGAGGGGGGTCGAGGAGAAACCGAAGCGGAGGAGGACGAGGGACGAGAGGAGGGGGAGGAGGAAGAGGGGGAGGCGGAGGAGGGGGAGGGGGAGGAGGGAGAGGGGGAGGAGGGGGAAAGCGGGATGATCCCCGCCAGTTGGACCAGCATTCGTCGTCGTCTAGTGGCCAGCCGCCTTCTCACTGTCAGCTGTTGCTTCGAACCTTCCTGTGACAGAAATCGGTCCGCTTCCTGTGGGTGTGATTGTAAAGGGGGGGAGGGGATTAGGGGGGGGGGAGAGAGAGAGAAAATTGGATTACAAAGGGGAAGGGGATGAGACGGGAACAGGGAGAGTGGTAAGGATGGGCTATAAAGAAGGGGGCAAGATGGAATTACAAGGGGTAAAGAGGAGAGCATGGGAGCGCGTGGGCATCAAAACAAGGTCAGACATTAACGGGGCTCGCTGCTAGTCGGATTAACCATCCCTTTATAACTCAGCGTGACCATATCGTACCACTAATCTTGTCGAGGCAGCTCTTAACGAGTGTCTCGCCTCCTTGAGCTCCGCTCTCCGCCTCTCCACATCCGCACGCTTGTCCTCCACCTCACGCTGGGCTCCCGCCACGTCAGCACGTAGTTTGTCCAGCTCGGCGCGCCGGGCGGCGACCCGCGTGTGCGCGGCGACTAGAGCCTCGTGACGGGCCCAATGAGCGGACGACACGTGGATCGACTCGTCTAGCAGGTCAGCGGTCTGCTGCCTCCGATTATTGGCTACTCGGATTACCTCGGTTGCTTCCAGAAGACACGTCAGCATGCGTTGCATCTCCTGCCACGTCACCTGGGTAGGTGTCGTGGCCATGTCGACGTGGGCGACAGAATTCACTACTATTGGAGCGACGAGACGACTACGAGGTCTGAGATCATGCTCTCAAAGTATTTCAGTACTAAGTACACCGGAGAACGGTGTCGCGAAGTGCTCAATAGCGAGTATATCCAGCCAAATAACCATTTCAGAAACCGTTTTTCGTCCCAAATGACATAACTGGGTCCAACGCTGATATGAACAAGAAACAATAATCCCACGCACCGGGAGATGATGGGTCGAGATCGAACAGCACTCTCCCACGACTGAGAGATAATCACACAGAATCGGGATATTACTTCCGCTTAGTGCTAACGAGCAGTTTGTGCACTGCTGATCCACGTGTCGTGATGTGAAGCACCTCCTACATTTTAGGAAAAAGAGCATCACGGTAAACAGGCGGGAATGGTGGGGGTGGGTGAACTCGGTGCAGTTGTGAGCTCTCGGTGCACGCGAAAGTAAGACTTCATTTATTGTTTTGTATCACTAAAAACTTCGGGAACTAAGTAATACCTTCGTTGAAAACTTCAAAGAGATTCTCGTTTTGAGAGTGTATTGAGAAGACCTTTTTACTCATGGAAATGCACACCAGTGGTTCTGGAGATGAATCCCACACAGAACAATAGCGGGTATGTTCAGGAACTGCAAGCAGTGAAGTCTGTGCTTCTGCCTTCGACGGCAAAATTACCAGCGCGACGACTATCTTGACGGTAATTGCGGCATGGCGTCCTCCGACTCGACCATCCGTCCAAGCGCCGATCCTGCTGAGCGTACCGTGACCTCGTTAGAATCACACGCCGAACCTGTCGAATCCTCGTTAGAATCACACGCCGAACCTGTCGAATCCTCGTTAGAATCACACGCCGCGAAACCGAACCCCCCGTTAATATCACCGCCGTCTGGTGACGTGTGCCCGATTTGCCTGACCCCCTTCGCGGACTCGCGATTCGAGCCCTCGTGGAACCTTGCGAACGCCGATAGGGTAGGGCATCCCGCGCAACCCCGCACCAGCGACCGATCGGCGTCAGCCGCGCAAATCGAATCCAAATCGGTGGAAGCAGCAAATTCCCCCCTCCCCGCTTCCGACAGCTCACCCTCTTCCGCCGCTTCGCCAGTGGTAACCCTATCGCCAATCGTCGCCCTGTCGCCCTGCATGCACCGCTTTTGCCTGCCGTGCATCCGCGTCTGGAGCTGCGCCAGCCGCGCAGATCGCGCCATTTCCACCAGTCGCGCCAGCTGCGCCTCCCCCCTTCCCCCCTGCCCCCTCTGCAAGCGCGCGTTTCGCGGCTGGTTCCTCCCTGCTGCCGCTCCTGGCCGTGACTCCCGCCATTGTGACTATAACGGGAGGGAGAATTCCAAGCCTAAGCAGGACATAGCTGTAGCACCTGCACAACAATGGGGTGTGTTTCAACCGCTACCTCCGCTAACAGAACAAGAACCTGCATCTACAGTAAATGCGTCTATAAGAGACGATGCGTTTACGAGCACACTCGCTACAGTCACATGGAGCGAGGGGTTGGATGAGCGGCTGAGGCAGGAGGCGGCGAGCAGAGGGGTGCCGGAATGGGTGCTGCTTCCTGATTGGTCCACTGTGGGCGGCAGGGTGCACGGGCAGCCGCAGGGGCAGCAGAACGGGCAGCAGCAGGACCAGCAAGGAGGCCAACGGCAGGGGAGGTGGAATCTGGCTCGCAGACGGTTACAACGACTCAGAGCAAGGTGTGAGCTTGTTTGCTTGTTTGCTTGCTATTTGACTAATGTTTATTTATTGCATCATTATATTTACGATTATTATTATTACTACTACTATTGTTATCAATAGTTTCTTATTTTACGATGGGTTGTTGTGGGATGAGTGAGCAACGGCCTTCATCTCATATTTGTGTGCAATGCAGGCGTCGCCGGGAGCTGCAGCAGCAGCAGCAGCCGACACGCAGTCAGGGCGTGCAGCAGCTGTCACCATACTTCCTCAGAATGCAGCGGCGCCTGCAGTCCAGTCACCATTAGGAAAAGGAGCAGAAGTACTAACCATTGAAGCTGTAAGCACTGAAGCTGTACCAGCCTCAGAGTTGCTGTCAGGGCGTGCAGCAACTCTCTCCGTGCTTCCTCAGAATGCAGCGGCGCCTGCAGTCCAGTCACCACAAGGGGAAGACCTACAGCAGAAGCAGTGAAGTCATTAGCAGTAAGAGCATCAGGAGCTGGAGCAACAGCAGGTAATGCAGCAACAGCAGCAGAAGCACTGGCAGGGCATGCAGCAGCCTTTATTGCAGTGGCGCCGGCAGTGGAATTGGAGCATTAAGGAGCAGGAGTGACAGCGGGTGCAGCAGAAACAGTTGCAGAAGCCGACCAGCAGCCAAGCCATGCAGCAGCGCTCTAAAACCTTCCTTGAAATGCAGCGATGCATGCAGTCCAGTCACCATTACACGAAAAGAACAGAACAGGTAACCACAGAAGCAGTGACAGCATCAGGAGCCCAGCAGCCGACCTGCAGGCAAGCATGCAGCAGCTCTTTCCACCCTTCCTTGAATTCAGTGGCACATGCAGTCCAGTCAGCACTAGATAAAGGCCGAAGGAGCGAATCCTGAAGCAGTAATAGCGTCATGAACTGCAGCAACAACAGCCGACCCGCAGGCAAGAAAAGCAGCAGGTGTTTCTGCCCTCCTTGAGATGCAGCGGCATATGTAGTCCAGTCAGCACTAGGGAGGGGCAGGAGTGAACCCAAGAGCAGTAGTAGCGTCATGAAGTGCAGCAACAACCGACCCGCAGAGGCAAGCAACAGCTGTTCCTGCCTTCCTTAAGATGCAGTGGTGCATGCAGTCCATTCAGCACTAGGGAGGAGTGAACCCTCGAGCAGGAATAGCATCAGGAACTGCTGCAGCAACAGCAGCCAATTAGTGGGCCATACTTTCTTCAAAGGGGGTCATCACTTGAAATGCGCAGCAGTAACCGCGAAAGCCGTAGGTAGCAGCAGATTAGAATGTTCATTTCCGTTGACGTGTAAGCCCATACAGTGTGTCCTGTTGTGGTAAAATGAGCAGCACAGGTGTGCATGCCATTGGCAACTTTAGACAAACAAAGAGAGTGGTAGTAATATGACACAACACAACCCCTACATCAACTCTGATCTGAGCTTAGGTCCAGAGGGTCTACCCTGCTCGCCTCGGGCTGCCATGCCATGCCATTTCCGGAACACCCGTACTGCCCGTCTGTACCTCCGGATTCTTTCACCTGCCCTGATCCACCTACGGTAGGTGCCATGCCATGCCATTTCTGGAAAAAGCCATGTGGTATGGTGGTTGCAGGTCTGCTGAATTCTGGCAGAGATGGATGGGAGGAGCTGTTTGGATGGATGCAACGGGAGGGAGGTGAGGGCAAAAAGCTACATGGCATGACAGGATTGGAGGGGCACGGCGGGGTCTCTGCTTGATGGGATTAGCTAGCTGGAGCTTGGTTTGGGAGGTGCCCTTGGGGTGTGAAGCTGGAGGCTTATACCTGGGGCCTGGGGCTCGGAATGGGGCTTGGGTCTGGGGAGTTGAATGGGCATCATACTACCACCTGTGTGCATAAAGGGGATTGGGAGTTATGATGGAAAGAGAATGACGACGGAAAAGTTAGCTGGAAATAGTGGACGATGGATGGAGGCGGTGTAGTTGAGGCGGTGTAACGAAATAAAGGAGTGAAACCCGTCGCCTGCGAATTTCACTGTCTGCTCCAAATCGCCTTCTTCAGATGCGAATGCATTCGCCTGATCATCCAACCAATCTTCAGGCACAAGCACCGTCCGCTCCACCCATTTCACGAAATTGCTTTCCAGCTGTAACCAGATGCCCCGAAATTCCTCCATAAACCTCCTTGGATTCAGGAACCAGCCTCGCCCAATGAGCTTGATTCCCGCCAGTAACTGACATGTAACTCGTCCCCCCAACCTGGCATTCTTCATTCCCCCTTCCCCCAGCCTCCTCATCCTGATCCCTCCCTTCCCCCTTCCCCTCTCCACGCCCCTGCGCCTCCCTTACCCATCCCCATTATGCCCAAGTCCTCCGCATAAACTCCGCATCGACTCCGCATCGACTCTGCTTGCCTTCTTCTCACTGAAGCGCATTCTTCTCCCCCCTCGAATTTCCGCCCTTTCTTCCCCTCAGTTCCCCTGATTTTTGTCCCCTTCAGCGCAACTTTCGAAACTCCCCTGAAGCAGCTGCGCCCTTCCCCAGAGCTAACCCTTCCACCAACTACCGCATGCATTCTCGTCATGCGGAGAAAAAGTGCGGCCGAAGTATTTAGGACTAATCAGTCCTCGCTAAGGTTTCAAACAACGCCGCAAATGACGCCGCCAAATCTCCTCGTACCAGCATTCCAAATCTCCGCTCTTTCTCTGCCGAGTAGCAATTCTGACACGTGCGCTGTCAGGAATTCACAATATTTCGGCCTTGCGTCGTTGCGAGGTCTAATTAGGAAGCGTAATGCCACGTGCTTTCACGTGGAAAACAAAAAAAGCGACGTGCACCCATTCCACGTGGCCGTGCTAACGAGGATAATACTTCTCTAACGCTGCTGTCTCCTAGTTATATAGAAAAAGAAAATAACTTAGCTACACCGTCGTCGAATCTACGGTCTCCCAGCGATCACTTTTCCTTCTTATGCGGCTGGACGCGCACAAATTACACCGCAACGCAGCAAGCCAGCAGCCAGGAAGAAAGAAAGAAGTCCCCTCAGCTTATCTGTTTCCCAAATCAAAACCCCGCGCTCCCGATTCCTATTCCTGGGGCTCTACTCGTGGAAGGACACCGCACCGACACCAACCAACAGCGTTCACTGGAAAACAAACTTCCGCAGCCCATCTCAGCTGCTTCCCTTTCCGCACAGCAACGCTGCTTCCCAGTCCCGCCTTGCTAGCAGCGCCTCATGCGCCAGCCGCTATGGGTACGATCATCACCGCGTCGTCCCGCGAATCTGCCTCTATCCGCACGGTAACTGCGTCAGCTCCCCAATCTGCTTCTGTCGCCGTTGAATTTTCCATTCCTTGCCGTTCCGCGGCTGCCTCTGCTCCCGCTATCCCACTATTGTTCCCCTTGCTCCTCCCGCGGATTCCGCTCCCTCTCCGCCATCTGAAGTCTCGATGTGCTCACCGGGTTCCGTCCGCACGTCGTTTTCTTGGGCGGGGGCTGTGGCGGGGCTGCGGAGATCGCGGCGGCAAATGGGGCAAGTGGTTTTGGCGGCGAGCCAGAGGTCGATGCAGTCGGCGTGGAAGCCGTGTGCGCACGCCGGCACCACCTTGATGCGCTCGCCCGCCGCGTACTCGCCCAGGCACACCGCGCAGTCCTGCAGGCTCAGGATCCCCTCGTTAGTGTCACGATCGTAGGGAAGAAGCGCGGAAGCTGCGACTCCGCTGGAGTCCCCTCCTGGCTGCAAATATGCCGCCGCGATGCCGCCGGCTGTTGCGAGATTCGATTTCCGCATTTCGTTCTCCGGGCAGAATATTATCACCGGCAGCTTTTGAATCTCGGAAGCATCGAGTCCGGGTTTCGCAAAATCCGCATTGAATCTCGCGACCACACGTCGCTGAGAATCGCTCGTGCCCGCGTTCTCCTCGTCCGGGCCTAGAAACACGCAGTCGGGGCGGCGGTACAGGTAGACGGCGAAAGAGATGACGAAGACGAGGACCATACACCCGGAGACGGCCGTTGCGAATGTGAGCGGCGAAATGATGGTGCTTTCCGCGACGAAAGTGACGCAGCGAGACGCACAGTCCGGGCCAGGCGGCGCGGTAGTTGTAACAGCAGAAGCGTTCATCTCGTCCAGTGAGAATGTGATTTTACAGACTCGCGTCGGGATTGCTCGCTACTACGGAATGGACCAAGCAGATAGCTCATTTCAAGCAAAGCCCTTTCTCTAGCTCCTGCTTGTTCTGTGGCAAAAATATCGTTCTGAAAGCTGAAAAGGCAGGGGCGTTGTTCCACTATTCTGCACGCAGGAGGGAGGGAGGGAGGGAGGGAGGAGGGTCGCCCGCCGCTCACCCTTTAGGGCGGGTCCGAAGTGAAGTCGACATCCGTCGACATCCGATGTCGGTAAATCCTGACGGTTGAAACTCTCGATCCGAGGGTTGACATTTACCGACATCCATCGACATCCATTCGACGCTTCACTTCGGACACGCTCTTACCATCTTCGAAGCGACAAGACGGAGGTGAGAGGAATTGGATGGATGAGGTGAATCGTTTGGGTCAGGCAGGTCAGGTGTGCCCCTGAAGCAGCAGTGAAGTGGATCGAACAATCGAGCCCCTCGTTTCCTTCACAGCGCTAATCAATGGTGCAAAGTGATCCAGGCAGGAAAAAAACGCTAACGCACCCCATTCATGAAGCTCTTGTGGTGCGAAACAATGAATATGGCTTTGGCCTTGGTGGGACTGGACATTTCTGCACTGTAGTTCAAACTTACTGCTGTCATGCTAGCTGCCCGGGTTGAAGGCACAGAAATAAGGGTGCTCCGTGTGTTGTATGGTGTGCATCCCCTCGCCTGCTATCACAGCAGCAATTGCTCCGCAAAGATCCAAATTCTCGTGCAGAAACTCGTGTGGTTGCAGCTCACCCCCATTCGCTCATTCGGGCCCGATGAATCTCATCCGCTGCTCTTCTCTGCGGCCCATCATCGTGTGGCTTTCGTTGTGCTGGTTCGAGGTGACTTCTGCCGGACCAGGCCAGCCAAACAATCACGACGACTTTAGGAAGCACCAAAAGTCAGGCGTTCGTGTGAAGAAGAACGGGGAAGCATTTCTCGACGAATCAGTGTGGGCGCTACTAGCCAAATGACAAAAGCCTCCTCAAGGGTGGTGTTTTGATAAAAATATGACTTCGGATCAGACTACACCCACTTATTCGTTTATCTCACCGAGCGCGTTTCGGTCGGAGGTGCTTGTTGTTTTCGCCCGGTGCTTTTAACGTTTGCGAGTCACATTTCCCTGCGTATTGCCGTCCCTTGCTCCCAAAATGTGGCTATAAATACGTTTTTGCAACTGTAGGCCGGCCTGACCTAATCATAACTAATAGATTTGGCCTCGTCTTTAGCGCGAATGCGTGCAACTGTAGTGCTCTGCCACCAATTTTCTTCAACGTTTAGCAATTCAATGCTGAGCTGATCACGCGTGTGAATCGATTCTATGTGACATAAACGCAACTTCTATGTGAACGTACCCGAGCTGGTGGCACAATCGCGGGTGCATCAAACGAATAAGTGGGTGTATAGTGTCACTTGCATCAATTAATCAACAAACATCAACATCTACCAATTCATCAATCAATAGTTATTTCTAGTGATTTTTTTTTCAAATAATGTTAAATCATATTACTCGCGCAAATCTTTATCATGCATATCAGTCAAATTGTTTTCTCCTACATGAAAGTTAGTGCTCTATTTGGAGACGCATTAAAACGAGGATGTACAGAAGTGTTTTTCACCAGCCACAAGCCTTCTCAAGACAACAAATCGAAGCCACGAATTCGGTCCTCATCCAGACAGCGCAGGGAGCCAGGAAGGTGCAACCAGGAGTCGCTGACAGACATTCGCCTCACTGACAACCGAAAGTGCCCCCCACCGACCATTCGAGAACTCACACGTGTACAATTCCGGTGACTGCCTTGCGAGGCTGTTCTCAACACCCATCCCGGCCCTTCTGTACTGTTGAAGAAACTTCTGAAATCATATTCACCGAGGTGAAACTACGACGGACATGAATGTGGTTCTAGACCTAGAAGGTGAACAGCTTGGGCGAAGCAAGCTGGCTGTTTCGATGGCTTTCCCCTGAATCCAGTTTCCTTTTGAAACCACTTTCAATGGCTCCCGTGTTGAATGTATTTTAGTTCGCATCTAGTGCAGTTCTGTATTTTCCTCCCTGGCCATTCGCGTGCGCCTTGTTCATGAAAGCTGCGAGGCTCTTCGGAATTATCCAGTTTTACTATGTGGTCAATGAGTGAGGAAGGCGTTTCTGATAGATTCTTTCTGTTTGTATCCATTCTTAAATCCTGGTTAGATGCAAACCAACTGTCAAACCGCCTACCCCACACCGTCCTCGAAACCGTCAGAAATACCTCGTGCCTACAAATATGGAAGGACTCTGTCGCAAGTATGCTTTCGGTTATTATACAGAATATTCTAAGGCATCTGAAAGCATTGCAAGTTTGACTCCGTACCAGTGGTTAGATAGCGTTCGTGTGACAGCTTGGTTCTCGCCAGCCTGCAGTCCGACCGTCTTATCTGCCGTTCCGGCGTCCAGCCATTTCGTCTGCCGATTACCACGCAATGGCTTCGTGCGACCAATCCGCGTTTTCAAACCCTGGCCGTGCCGAGCCAGCGATGGCCAACAGCAGCTCGCCTAACGCCACGTCAGCCCAACCACCGCCACCGCCGTGCACGCCGATGGTTCCAGTATCCGCGGTCATGTTTTTCACAACCATTATAGCATTCGTTATCATTGTAGTCGCTTCAGGCCTCGTCGTCCATATCCTACACAAGCTGGGGTGGTTCGCCGAACGCGAGCCTGCGACAGAACGACCAATAGTAGCTGCTCGACTGTTGATCCTTCGTGAGACTGCGAACGTCGCGAATTCGTCTCAGGGGTTGGATCCTGCTGTGATTCGCTCGTTCCCAGTTTATACCTTTCGCGATAAATTCGCCGATCGCGACGTTACCACCGAGACGAGTGGATTAACCACCTTTCACAGAATTAGCCGTGAAATCTCGCGTTCCTTTGGCTCCTCCCGTCGACTCAGCAGAGAATTTTCGCTCACACGCTGCCCCTCCCGAAACGACTCCAGCAAGGGCGGCAGCGAACTGGCCACGGAAGGCACTGGCGAACCTGGCTCGAAACGAAGCGAATTTGTGGTAACCATCGAGAGCGACGACGAGGCGATGACGTGTCGGCGCGAGTGCGCGGTGTGCCTGGGCGAGTACGCGGCGGGCGAGCGCATCAAGGTGGTGCCGGCGTGCGCACACGGCTTCCACGCCGACTGCATCGACCTCTGGCTCGCCGCCAAAACCACCTGCCCCATCTGCCGCCAAGACCTCGCTCCTGGTAAAGCCTCCATTGCTCCCACCATCATCCCCATCACCCAAGCAGCCTTAACGGCGGATGTTATTGCAACCAACGGAGGGGTAGCAGAAGGAACGGGGGGTGAGGGAACATGGGCAGGGCCGGCGCCGCTACACGAAGCAGCAGCTGCAGCAGCAGCAGCAGCAGCAGCAGCAGCAGCAGCAGCAGCAGTGCGAGATGAGAGAGCAACAGAACCAGCAATGGAATGTGAGAGAAGCGCAGCAGCAGTGGGAGGTGAGAGCGCAGCAGCAGCAGTGGGAGGTGAGACTGCAGCAGTAGCTTTGGGAGGTGGGAGAACAGCAGTAGCAGACACAGAGCCAGTCCTGGTTGCTGAAGGCAGGAGAAGGGCGGCAGAGGCAGACTGAATATTTCACACTCCTTTTTGGGGCTCGTTCAAAATAGCAGCTGTAGGAGGTGAGAGAGCAGCAGTAGCAAACACAGAGCCACTCCTGGTCGCTGAGGGAAGGAGGTGGGCGGCAGAGGCAGACTGAGTAATGAACACTGGTTTTGAGGCCCCTCAGAAATAGCAGCTGTGGGAGGTGTGAGAGCAGCAGTAGCAGACACGGGTGACAGGGCCAGTCCTGGTCGCTGAGGGAAGGAGAGTGGCGGCAGAGGCAGACTGAGGAGTGCACACAGAAAACTGAGATGGATTTTTCGTGCGAGCAGTGGACATATGAGTTGGCTCAGGAGCAGGTTGAGGAGAGGGGTGGCAAAGGCGGATTGAATAGTGCACAAAGAGGGCCGAGGTGGTTTCTGTGCCTGCACTGCGGGTAGTGTTCAGAATGAAGCTCATAACATAGACATGTTCCTGTAAAAGCTATGTGAGGATGTAGCACACGGGCGACAGCGCAGGCGAGTGTCAGAACAATGATGAGTTGTGTAGACACGGGGCGTTCTTATTGTCATTTCAGTCAAAATTCTAAGGGTACTGGGGTCTGTGGAGAACTGATATGAAGGAACGGCAGTGGGCCTGACAATAAGGGCGTGTTCCTACGGCCCCTTATCAGGGCAACCTCTTATCAAGCTCGCTACTTTTCCCCCTGAAAATTCCCTAAACCCAAAAACCCTCGCTACTTTTACCAGGCTAGGCTGACAAGAGCTTTGCCTGATAAGAGCGTAGGAACACGCCCTAAGAACAGATGAGGGAGTGAACCTTTACAAGACCGGTCTTTTAGAAGGCCGTCTGGAGCAGTGCCCTAGATATCAGACTTTGGAGTCTGAATCAGAGTCCGTTCAGACTTTTTTTTTGTACCTAGTCTGAACTCAAAGAATTTATTTATGTACCTTGTCTGATTTTCCAGAGTTTTTTCTTATGAGCTGTCTGAAATTTCAGCCTAATTTTACTAGGGTAGGCTGAGCCCCAGACTTGTATCGGGGGTACACTCTGCGCGCTTATCGGAGCAAAGTTTCCTAGAAGTTTCCTTCCGATATGCCCACTTCCGAGATGGCAGTGGAGTGCCAGGACGTGAGCAACGCTCACTTCGACAGCTGGGACATCCAAATACACTCGTTCGTCGAGAATATCTTCCAGTTACGCTGAGGAAATGGTTGCGTGATTACGAGATTTCTGAAGACAAAATCTCGTCACATGTAAGTTATCGCTAATGTATTGTAAAGAATAGGCGACTTTGATGCTGATTCGCTGTAAAAACATCTGCAGCACGCACTGGTGTGAATTGCGAAGTTCCTGATTCGTACTGAAAGTTTCGTGTGGCACTGTCTGATCCTCACATGCCACGCCAAGCAACAGTTTCTGCCTGCTGCCAGCTCAGCTGCGTGGCACTTGGCCCACCTGATACAGATCGGGTGAACGATCGAATCGCTTGAAAAGCAAATCCAAAACTGACAAAATCGGCACACATGCGAGAAAATGGGTACAGAACGGTAATCACACACACGACAAAACGAAATGAGATCAGCAGAGCAGAAACAACCATGCGCTGTGTGAAAGTTTAAGAGGAATTAAGAAGAAGGAGGGTTGCACTAGCAAGAATGAGGATACAAATAGCAAACCCTAGAAGGGTTGTACTCGCTATAGAGCACCCCACTACAGGCTAGAGCATAATATTCTGACACACCCCCATAGCCAAAGTGGGGTGTAATCAGCAGAGCAAGCAAAGCAGTACAAGCTCAGGGTGGATCACAATGTCACCACACATTCTGAGCACACGTTCAAGAAGCAATAGTTTAAAGTTCACAATTATGAGCAAAGCTAGAGGCTATCGCAGAGGGCAAGTGAGGAGGAGGAGGGACTGTGGGGGAGAGAAGATGGGAGGCGACTGCTGACGCTGCAGACACACAGACGAGCTGCTGGCTCAGTGGCTACCGGAACAACGCTCCGGAATACTGGGGTAACTGGCCCCGCGGCTAAAAGTAGCGGCAGACGAGCAACGGACCCACGGGCGACTGGCGACTACCGGAGATTGTAGCCTCCGGACTGCTGCTGCTGCTGACGACAAGACTGCTGCCTCCACTCGACCTCCCCCAAACAGTACCACCCCTCCTGACACACACCCGCTGCTACACCGCTAGCTCCACTCCCCCTTCACCCCCCCTTAGCACCACTCCAACGGCTCCAACAAGTCCACCCCCCCTCAGCGGCAGCTGCAGCACAGGGAGACGGAGGAGGAGGAGGAGCAGGGAACGGCACACAGTAGTTTCACCCCCATACCCCTCACCCCCAAACCCTAATTCAGGAGAACGGGCTGTAGGAGGGGTGGGGCGCCAGCAGAAGCACGGGGGACAGCGGGGAGGGCAGGGGCAGCGAGGAAAGGGCCGCCCACGGGCCTGGCACAGCTTCCCGAACCGCGCGCAGGCGGCCCGAGCCGCGCGCGGGCCTGGCGCAGCCCGTACGGGCCGCGCGCGGGCCTGGCGCAGCCCGTACGGGCCGCGCGCGGGTCTGGCGCAGCCCGTACGGGCCGCGCGCGGGTCTGGCGCAGCCCGTACGGGCCGCGCGCCGGCTGTACGGGCCGCGCGCAGGCCACGACGGGCGACGGGGGGCGACGCGCGGGTCCCCATCGCCCGTCGCAGCGCCTCCCGAGGGCGACGCGGCGAGTGACGGGGTAGAAGCCCGCCGCGCGCCTCGGGGCGCACAGCGGGCAGAGAACCGCCGCGCGCCACGGGGCGCACGGCGGGCAGAAAACCGCCGCGCGCCTCGGGGCGCACGGCGGGAAGAAAAACTGCCGCACGCCACGGGGCGTGCGGCACAGAGGGTAGGAGTGGAAGTTGCAGCGGAAGCAACGAGGTGGTGAGCCCACCCACAGGATCGATCCAAGGGGATCGACTTGCTCTGATAGCATGTGAAAGTTTAAGAGGAATTAAGAAGAAGGAGGGTTGCACTAGCAAGAATGAGGATACAAATAGCAAACCCTAGAAGGGTTGTACTCGCTATAGAGCACCCCACTACAGGCTAGAGCATAATATTCTGACACGCTGCACGTGACAAAAACACTGGAACGCCGCCGACATGAGCAGAGGCGATGCACGAGCACGAGCACGTTGCCTGATGCGTTGGTATGGTAGGCTGTAATCAGCCTCAATGCTATTATAACTGCTTTTACGAAACTGCATGAACATCTTAAAATTTGAAGTAACTCTGACAGTTCAGACAAAAAAAATTGTGCTTGTCTGAATTTTCAGACTAAAATTTTGAGGCACCTCTGACAGACAGAGTTCCAGGAGGGGTGTGTGAATCAAGAAAACAGGAATGAAAATGACTAAGTGAAAGTTGGGTACAAAAAAGGCAAACCCTAGGAAACTATACCCCATATGTGCTACTCCACTATAGCCTACAGTAGCTATGTCAAATAACTCTGACACACCCCCATAGGCAAAGTGGGGGAGAACAAGGGGTCACAAGACCAGTCAAGCAAAGCAAAGCAAGCTCAGGGTGGATCACAAAGTCACCACACATTCCGAGCACAAGTTCAAGGCCACAAGGCCAGTTAACATGCAGGATTACATATATATATAAGGCTAAACAAGCAAGAGCAGGAGTATATATATATGCAACAGTACAAACAAGGTCAAGAGGTGAGCAAGTGAGGCAAGGTAGGCACAAGACCCAGCTGAGTACAGAAGCGCTGATGATCACAAGGCGCAAGTGCCTTGGTGAAGATATCAGCAGTGTTGGCCTCAGAGGCCACGTACGCAAGTCGCAGCTGACCACGCTGCTGTAGCTCACGAGCAAGGAAGTAGCGAAGAGCAATGTGCTTCGTTCTGTGCTCCAGTCTCTGCTCTCGACAAAAGGCCAGCATGGCCTTGTTGTCTACGTAGAGCACTGGAGGAGAACAAGGCGGCTCTCCGAGGTCAGTCAGCAGGTAGGTGAGCCAGCGAAGCTCCTGTGCAGCCATGGCCCCGGCGTAGATCTCAGCCTCGCAACTGGAGCCGAGAACAGAAGACGAGCGAGTAGCCCGCCACGAAACAGAGCCGGAACCAAGGCTGAAGGTGTAACCCTGTGACGACCGCTGCGTAGCCTGGTCGTCAGCCCAAGAAGCGTCTGCGTGTCCAGTGAGGACCACTGGACTCTGCCCTCCAAGCACAAGCCCCATGCCCGATGTACTGCACAAGTAGCGCAACACCCTCTTCGCTGCAGCCATGTGCTCCGGTCTGTGTCTCCCAGGAGCAACATAGCGTGCAAGAATGCTAAGAGAGTATGCAAGGTCAGGTCGTGTGCAGGTCATCAGGTACATGAGGCAGCCAACAAGCTCTGGGTACGGGCCACTCGACTCTACGGACTCATCCGAAGGCAGAGCTGAGAGCGAGTGGCGAGTAGGCAGAGGAGTGGCCTGAGGCGAGGAGTACGTGAAGCCGAAGCGCTGAAGGACCTGCTGCACCATGTGTGACTGAGTCAGGGTAATGGTGCGGCGTGCTCTGTCCCGGGTGATCTGCAAGCCAAGGTAGCTGCGCAGTTCACCCAGGTCTGTGCACGTGTGTATCTTCTGTAGCTCGGACTTCACGTGGGCGAGTCCAGCAGCGTCAGCTGTGGCAAAGACCAAGTCGTCGACGTACACGAGGATGTAGAACGGCTGCAAAGAAGTGTCGGTGCGCAGAAACAGCGACGGGTCGGCAGTAGAGGGAGCAAACCCAAGAGCCGCAAGTGTAGTCCTCAGTGTGTCGTGCCACTCATGCGGTGCCTGGCGGAGACCGTAGACTGGCCGCCGGAGGCTCCACTGGGTGCCAGGAGGAAAAGACCCAGTGAAGCCAGGTGGGCGACGCAGCCAGATCTCCTCGTGCAGGCTGCCCTGCAAGAAAGCAGTGCTGAAGTCAAGAGAGTGCAGCTCGTAGTCGCGGTGAGCAGCTATGTGCAGCAGTACCCGAAGAGTGGTCATCTTCGGGGTGGGAGAGAAGGTCTGAAAGTAGTCAACTCCCTGCCGCTGACTGAAGCCACGAGCCACGTAACGCGCCTTGAAGACAGGCGGAGAACCCGGCGGTCGCTTCACCCTGAAAATCTACATGCCACTGACGATGTTCGCCCCAGGCGGGGGAACCTCGTCAACGTAGGTGCCTGTGGACTTCCAGGAAGCCATCTCTGCGTCCATAGCTGCCTGCCACTAAGAGGAGTAGGGACCCTCTATCGCCTCCGCGTAAGAGCGCGGAGTCGGGATGTCAAGTGCATCCGGGTCTCCCTCAGGGGTAAGCAGTACGGACACGAGATGAGGTGAAGCAGCAGCCAAACACTGGAACTCCTCCTGCCTGTCCTCAAGGACGTCCGTGCCAAGGGCACACTCACCCCCGACGGACGGAGGACAGACAGACTCAGACTCAGCAACAAGTCTAGCAGCGTAGTCTAGACGACAGCGAGCAGCAAAGTCGACGAGCTCAGTAACTAGGGCAGACGCAGCAGTGGACTCAAAGGAAGGGTCAGTGACAACAGTAGCAAGGAGACGCGTGACAGTAGGACTGGCAGCACGAAGAGAGTCCGACTCCGGGTCAGGAAGAGCAGGAAGAGAGGACTCAGGAGGAGAAGGCAAAGGGGCACGCAGAGGAGCAGTGGACGGACGCAGAGACATCCGGTGCGTGCCAGGGACAGGAGGAGGACGCTGACGCGAACCACGACCACTAGTGCGAGAAGCACGGACAGGCGACGCAGGGCGAGACGCAGGCTCACGACGCTCAGCAAGACCTCCAGTAGGACCAGTGTAGGGAGAAGGAGCGGGCAGTGGGGAGGCCGGCTGTAACTGTAACTGTGACGGGACAGGCTGTGGACACTCTAAGGGAGGAGGAGGACCAGTAGAAGGCGGGAGACCAAGAACCTGCTGAAGGAGCGGAACGAAGTACGGCCTAGGCCGTGTGGCGACTCCAGACACAGCAGGGACAGCACCAGTACCCCCAGCGGCAGCACCAGCGCCAGCAGTACCTCCAGCTCCAGCACCCCCAGCAGGACCGCCTCCAGGACCGACAGCAGTAGCCTCAGCGCCAACACCCTCAGCAGCTCCAGCTCCAGTCGTACCCGCAGGCCCAGCAGCTCCAGTACTCCCAGTACGAGCACCTCCGGGACCCGCGGCACCAGCACCCTCAGCAGCCGAAGAACCTCCAGCTCCAGCAGCACGCCTCCAGCGCCGGGCAAACCACTCGCGCAGCTCCTGTGGAGAGAGTGCCTCCCGCCGAGACGAAGCACCCGGAGAACCTCCAGGCTCAGCACCGCCAGACGCCACACGAGCAGGCCCAGCTCCCTCAGGCTCCGCACCCCCAGGCTCAGCACCTCCAGGCGTAGCACCCCCAGGCGTAGCACTCCCAGGCTCAGCACCCCCAGGCTCAGCACCCCCAGTAGTAGCACCCTCAGGCTCAGCACCCCCAGGCGTAGCACCCACACGCTCAGCACCCCCAGAGTCAGCACCCCCAGGCTCAGCACCCTCAGCAGCACCAGAGTCACCAGTAACCTCGACAGGCTCGACTGCGTCTACCTGGGACACACCTGAAGGGGCAGGACCCTGAGGGGGGAGGGGGTCTACCGGGGGGGGACCTGGGACAAGGAAGAGCGGTGGCGGGGGGAGGGACGGAGTGCGGTAGGGGAAGAGGCGGTAGTAGGGGACCGACTCGTCAAACGTGACGTCCTGGGAGGACAGAACACGGCGAGAGGTGGGGTGGTAGAACTGCCACCCTGGCGCGTCAGGGGGGAAGCCAAGGAAGACGCAAGGAGCAGCACGAGGGGACAGCTTGTCCGCAGACAAGTCGCGGACAAACGCCCGAGATCCCCAGACACGGAACGCAGACGCATCGCCAACCTTCCCCGTCCACAGCAAAGCTGGGGAGGTCTCCGGCATGGAGACCCTGGGGTGAAGGTTGATCTGGTGCGCCGCGTACCGAACCGCAAACGGCCACAGAAAATGGGGGGCAGCCGCATGCATCATGGACGTACGGGCGACATCCATGATCATGCCAATGCGGCGCTCAGCAATCCCATTTTGCTGTGGAGAGTCCGGAAGCGTGAAGGTCTGGCGGATGCCTCGTGCACGACAGTAGGCTCGCAGAAGGCCAGAGGAGAACTCTCCGCCTCTGTCAGAGTGCAGACGCTGAACAGGAAAGTCCGAGCCGAAGCTCTGCCTGAGCTGGAGACGAGCTGCGCGGATCCAGTCGATCAACACCTCAGTGACATCACCCTTGCTGCGCAAGGGGAAGACTGTGGTGTAACGCGAGTAGTCGTCAACCACCAGCAGGAAGTAGCGCTCGTGACCCTGTCCACGGACGCGGGCCGGGCCCCACACATCCATGTGAAGCGTCTGCAGCGGGGCCTCTGTCGGAGGAAACTGGGAGGAGTGAGGGGCAGCCCGCTGCAGCCCCTCGACACAGGGGACGCAGGTAGGGCCAGGCCCCGGAGGAAGGGGAGGGAGGGACCGGGGAAGACCAGAGACAAGGACACGGGAGGCCATGCTTCGGAGACGAAGCAGGGAGGGGTGACCAAGGCGGTGGTGCCAGAGGAGAGTCTCGTGAGACAGGAGGCGACACGAACAGGGGGCAGACTCAGGACCAGACCTGGACGCTGCAGCAAACACCTGACCCGACGCAGCTACCTGACCAGACGTAGTGACTGGAGGAGACGCAGTGGTCAGGGTGTACAGGCTCGACCCCGGCCGACGGGTAAACGTGGCCAGGTGTCGGCCTGTCCGAGCGTCCGTGCAGTGGGTCACCCGCTGACTCGCAGGAGTGAACTGGTGAACCCCCGCATCCTGTAGGTCAGCACCACTCACCAAGTTCGTAGAGAACGAGGGAAGGTAAAGACCAGACAGGGTGCCAGAGGGGGCCGCCGGACACGGGAGGACAGTGGAGAAGTGAGCAAGGACAGGACCCCCAGAGGGGTCTGCCAGAGAGACTGCAACTGGCCGGCTAAGCGGCGTGAGTGTGGTGCGGTCTCGAAAGAAGGAGCGAGAAGCCCCCGAGTCAAGGGTGAAGGTGTGGGAGGCCGAAGCCGACGCAGAACCTGAGAGAGCAGACTCACCAGCACCTGAGGGAGCAGACGCACCTAGAGCAGCAGCCTCGCTAGCACCTAGAGCAGCAGCCTCACCAGTACCTAGAGCAGCAGTCTCAATGCCCGGGTCGGGCGGAAAACACCGGTAACAGTCACCCTCATCACTAATAGTCACAGTATACATGGCAGCAAGAATAGCATCAAAGTCAAGGTCAAAGACAGCCACACCCGCCCTAGACAGCTCACCCCAGCGGGGGATCTCAGTGGCCTCAGGGAACTGGTGACGCCAAGCGTCCGTCAGGCGGCCAAAGCAGCGCTGGGTGGAGTGCGCACCCCCGCACTGCTCACCCGCGCGGTCGCCGGTGCGGAGGACGTAGGTGCACGGACCAGTACCCCCACCCCTCTGGCGTGCAGTGTACCACTCACGGAGCTGCTGAGGGGAGGGGATGTCACGAGTGCGCTGCTGCTGCTGCTGCTGCTGCTGGCGCTGACCACCACCGGAGCCGACCCTCTGCGCAGCGCCACCCCGACCAGCTCCACCTCCTCCGCCGCCTCCTCCTCCACCGCCGCCACCTCCGCTCCCTCCGCCACTGCCGCTGCCGCCTCCGCCTCCACTGCCGCCACCGACACCTCCACCCCCGCCACCACCCCCACCGCCACCCCCACCTCCTCCACCGCCTCCACTGCCGCCTCCACCGCCCCCGCTAGCTCCTCCAGCGCCCCTGCCCCCCTTGCCCTTGCCAGGGCGGCGTCTCCCGCTAGGGGTAGACGCCGCACCGACCGACTCAAGCCCAACGAGGTCGGCCGCAGCAGCAGAGGCAACAGAGGGCAAAAGGGGGGAGGGGGAACACCCCTCAAAGATGGGGGTGCGAGGGTCACCACGAGAGGCTCCTACAGCCACTATGCTCTTCTCTGCTGCTAGGAGGGACTTCTCGAGGAGGTCAACGGTGAGAGTGGTGGGGCAAACTGAGAGGAAGTGGTCCCTGACTACGCGAAGGGAGTCAGGGAGCCGGGTGACTATGTAGTAGAGGGTGATGTACATGGGGGGGGGGTTCTTGGCGCAGAACTCAGCAGGAAGCGCAGCGCGGTAGCGAGTGTCACTAGTGCGTAGGTGCGTAATGAGGTCAGCGACTGTGGGAAAGGCAGCAAGGTCAGGGAAGAGGTACGGTAGCATGAGGCGACTCAGTGCAGCAGTGGCAGGGGAGGAGTAGCGTGCAACTACAGCGTCGTACAAGGTCTGAGCACTCTTGTACTGGCTAAAGTGCGCACGCTCAGAGGTAGGCAGGTGGCGACGCACAGCAAGACGTGCAGCAGCATCGCGCGTGGCCCACTGGGAGCGAACAGTTGCGTCAGCATCAGTGGCGGGGGCAGGGGAGGCACCAGAAGTGAGGTCAAAGAGGGAGAGGCCGTCTGCCCTATCGCACTGTAAGAAAAGCTGCAGGTCATCTATCCAGACGTCAAAGTCAATGGCCCGACCCTCAGCGTCAAAAGCGAGGACACTAGGGGTAGCCATGACAGCAGTAGACTAGCAGCGCAAACAGTGGGGTGAGGGCAGTGCTGTGAGAGAGGCGCTGCTCTTACCGGACAGGGCGGCTCGGGCGGCTCGGCTGCAGGGCGGCTCGGCGACTCGGCTGCTGGGCGGCTCGGCTGCTGGGCGGCTCGGCGGCTCGGCTGCTGGGCGGCTCAGCGGCTCGGCTGCTGGGCGGCTCGGCGGCTCTGCTGCTGGGCGGCTCGGCTGCTGGGCGGCTCGGCGGCTCGGCTGCTGGGCGGCTCGGTGGCTCAGCTGCTGGGCGGCTAGGCTGCTGGGCGGCTCGGCGGGGCCGCTGAGAGGGCGGCGTCCGGGGCCGTTGGGAGGAGGCGGCGGGGCCGCTGAGGGGAGGCGGCGGGGCCGCTGAGAGGAGGCGGCGGGGCCGGAAAGGTAGGTGGCGGGGCCGCGTCAGGGGCCGCGACAGGGGCCGCGTCAGGGGCCGCGTCAGGGGCCGCGGCAGGGGCCGCGTCAGGGGCCGCGACAGGGCCGCGTCAGGGCGCCGCGTCAGGGGCCGCGTCAGGGCGCCGCCAGGGGCCGCGGCAGGGCCGCGTCAGGGCCGCGCAAGGGGCCGCGGCAGGGGCCGCGTCAGGGGCCGCGTCAGGGCCGCGTCAGGGCCGCGGCAGAGCCGCGTCAGGGGCCGCTTCAGGGCCGCGGCAGGGGCCGCAGCAGGCCGCGTCAGGGCCGCGTCAGGGGCCGCGGCAGGGCCGCGTCAGGGCCGCGGCAGGGGCCGCGTCAGGGCGCCGCGTCAGGGGCCGCGTCAGGGCGCCGCCAGGGGCCGCGGCAGGGCCGCGTCAGGGCCGCGTCAGGGCCGCGGCAGAGCCGCGTCAGGGCCGCGTCAGGGGCCGCTTCAGGGCCGCGGCAGGGGCCGCGTCAGGGCGCCGCCAGGGGCCGCGTCAGGCCGCGTCAGGGCCGCGTCAGGCGCCGCCAGGGGCCGCGTCAGGGCGCCACCAGGGGGCGCGTTAGGGGCCGCGATAGGGCGCCGGCAGGGGCCTCGTCAGGGCGCCGCCAGGGGCCGCATAGGGGGCGCGTGGGAGGCGGCGTAGGGGCCGCGTAGGGGCAGCGTAGGGGCCGCTAAAAAAAAAATTTAGGGCAGGGCGCAATGTGCGTGGGCAGCTAAAAAAAAATTTCTTATGGTGGGCCCTTAGGAAGGAACGGTCCCATGTAGGAACCCGCTCTATACCATGTGAATCAAGAAAACAGGAATGAAAATGACTAAGTGAAAGTTGGGTACAAAAAAGGCAAACCCTAGGAAACTGTACCCCATATGTGCTACTCCACTATAGCCTACAGTAGCTATGTCAAATAACTCTGACAGGGTGTACTCTGAGGCCTCAGACTACCTCAAAACGAATCTAGGGGCCTGGTCTGGAGACTTGTCACAGGGGCTTTGCATGGTGGTGGTTGTATATGTCAAGCAAACCCCCTGATTGTGGTGGTTGTGCTGCTATTTAGAAAGCTTGCTTTCTTGTGTGTGCAATGGCAACGAGCTTCGTTTCAAATGGGCATTACATCATTCTCGTCCGGGATATATATGGTGTTGGAAACAATCGGTCTTAAACGCCTCTGTCGTGTCGAAATACTAAGACACAAAAGAAACGAAGTATAACGAATCACCGGCGAGTCAACCCTCGGAGGTTGAAAGTAACTGTTGGAGGTTACGCGAAAGTCAAAGGTCAGCGACCTTTGACCTGACAAAGTACAGCGCAACCCTAAACCCTAAACCCTAAACCCAGAGTCCGACGAGGTTGGGGTACGCCTGCTGCCAATCGGGTGTCCTGAGAATGGCGGTAAGTCCCGTGTGGAACTTACGCTCACTCTTCGGCGCTCTGGCAAGAACTGGACACAGCGTGCGAAGCTCCCTCATAGCCTTCTTCTTGTCAATGCCTGCAAGGTATAAGAGGCAACGGTTAGTATAAAAGCCGTGAGAGAGGGGGAACCGGGTGGCACTTCAAACTAACCTGGTAGGATCTCGTCGGCTTCATCTGCGCGGAACAACGTGACAAGCGACAAGAGCCACTCCAGGCACTGTGCCTGCCGCGCGTCCCGGTCCCATTGCGGCTGCCACAAGTCAGGGATAAACAGCCTCACTCCAGAAAGAGACTCAAGGTCGCCAAGCTTGGACTGGAGGTTCTTGACGACATGCTCGGCCATGTCGGTGCAGAGCGCCACGCACGCGTCGTGGTGGCCGGGCCCACGATAGTTCGGGTTGGTGCGCTCGTGAAGCGTCACCTTGAAGCGGTTGAGACTGCCATCGGACGAAGCTCCCTCGATCACCATTTCTGGTGAACCACGCGGTCCGTGCTTCTCGATGAAGCGGTACAGCCTCTCGGTTGGCCCTCCCCCGAAGTCGTCACCACAGTCGACGTAACGGCTCTCCAAGATGGATGTCGTGCGCACAATCTGCGTGTGCACCTGCGCGTAGTCGAGCTGCAACAAACCCATTCAAAAAAAATTAGTACAAAGCGGACGACAACCAAAACATGAAACACGTAGTAGGGAACTTACCTCCCGCTTCTGGAAAACGGAGGAGAGCACGTTGAGCTGCTCCAGTAGGTCCGCGAGGAACCTGATGAGGAACTGGAACCTGTACGACGTGACGATTTCGTACATGGTCTTGTCCTTCCACTCCGACAGCATCACCATGATCGCTGGAAGGACGTGGACGAACCGGGTGACTGCAGCTCCTCGTGAAAGCCACCGCACGTCATGTATGCCTTGGACCTCGAGGTTGGTGGAGGTGAACACCTCCTGCAGCTCCATGAAGCGCTGATGCCACGGTGACGTTCGCCCGAGGTACTCTGCGACGGCGCGGATGACATCGTCCACCATGTTGAACGTTGGTATCTGCTCCGCCGCGGCCTTGGCAGCCAACGCCTCCCTGCCAAACAGAAACACACAAATGGGTTAGTGATTGTTAAAACAAACAAAGGGTTAAACAATACAGAGTGTGACACATTAAAACACAAACGCACCTGTGCGCGATGCAGTGAAACGAGACCAGATTGGGGATGAGCATTCGCAGGCGAGCAACCACACTGTTTTGACTCCCCACCATCACAGACGCGCCATCAGTGCTCATTCCCGAGATACGCCGCAGGTCAACGCCGACAGCCCTGAGGTGGGAAACCAACAAACTGCACAAAGAAGCAGCGTCAGCCTTCTCAACAGTCAAGTGGGCGATAAACTCCGTGACAACCTGTCCCTCGCGGAGAAAGGTGGCAAACACAATCATGTGTTTGCCGCGGCGACGGTCGGTGCTCTCGTCCAGTGTAATCCCGATGAATGGGCTCGTCAGAAGGTGCTCAAGTTGCGTTGTTTGGAGCCACGTCGCAATTGCTTGGGTGAGTTCTCCAAATCCGTACCTACACAAAGAAAACGTAGTCGTTAGTGACAGTCAAACAGAAACAAACCAACAGGCATGCTACAGACACTACTTACGTGTTGTAGTACGTGCCGTAGCCCTCCGCGGGAAACCCGGGCACTTTCTTCTTCGCCAGGTAGCGCACCAACCGGATCCACGAGTCCATGGGCTCGTTGGACTTTCCCATGAAGTACAGCGAGTCCACGAGCGAAGACACCTGCAGCATCTCCAAGTCCTGCGCCTTCGGGTGCATGTCGATGCGCTGCTGGCGCACGTATTTCTGGAGCAAGTCCTCCTGGCGCTGCAGAGCAAACCGGTGCTTCACCGTCCCTTCGTGCTTCTTGAAGGACTGTGTCTGCACGTCGGTTGCTCCCTCGGTACGCCGCCCACACTTGCCATTCAGTCCTGAAAATTCCAAGCAAATACTGCACTTGAAAGAAGGAGCACCAGTGGAGGTTTGAGTTAGGACAAGCCAACTGAAATCGGTGGACCACTTGGATTTGTACCGCGCATGCGCATCTTCATATTTCAACTCAGGCGTGTCGGCCTTGGGCTTTGAGCTAGCCTGCGTGGGCTTCGAGTTGTCCTGCATGAGAGATGCATCACTGGCAGGAGTCTCAGTGGTCGATGGAGGAGGTGGTGTTGCCCACGCAATGGTGGACTGACGGAACCGCAGGTTTGTCGGTGGTGCAGCGACGGCCTCGTGCAGAGCAGCAGAGGCAGCGGGAATCGATGGGCGAATAGAGCTGGGTTGCGATGGTTTAGGTTGCTGTGGATTATGTTTCGGTAGGAGAGACCTAAGGAAGTCTAGACCGGTGAGTGGGTCCGAAGCTGGGCGAACATCAGCATCATCCTCCTCGTCGGGCCCATCATCGACAGCTTCTGAGGCAGCCATTGAGCCTGCCGAGCAGTGGTGTAGCGAGCTCGGAAAAGGGAGGCTGAAACAAGGGCTCCTACACTAGTTTCAGGCCAGGCAAACGGAAAGATGTGAGAGAGCCTGGCAAGCACGGTGACGAAGAGGAAGATGAGAGGTCATAAGGACCTCTCAACCCCCAGGTGGTCACTGCATGCACGGCACCTGGGCGTGAATGGTGGGAAGGTGGGGTGAATGGGGTGGATGGATGTGGTCACGTGAGAGTAGCAGCGCGGTGCGAGCTATGCGTAGGCAACGTGGAAGGTGGGGTGGGGTGGATGTATGTGGTGAAGTGAGAGTGGCAGCGCCCTGTGAGCTATGCGCTGGCAACAATGAAGGGGAGGTGTGGTGGGTGGTCGTGGTGTCAAACGTTGGTGCACCGCGCTGCGAGATAAGTTTTGGCAAGGAATCTTGCCAACACTGCCTGGTGCGCAGCCGCGATTGGTTGGAATTGGTGTTGATCACAGCAATTCTGTACCAACGCGACTGTGCGGTGCCGCGGTGGCGAAATTTCTGGGTTCCCGCCCGTGACTGACGGGGCCTACACGCCGCCAGGCAGGCCCAAACCCCTGTATAAGCGGTTTCAGAGTGCACCCCCGATACAAGTCTGAGGGTCAGCGTACACTACTCAAAGTAGTCTGAAATTTCAGACAAGTCAGGTAAAAAAACTCTGGAAAATCAGACAGGGTCCCTAAAAAAATTCTTTGAGTTCAGACTAGGCTACAAAAAAAAGTCTGAACGGACTCTGAATCGGACTCCAAAGTCTGATATCTAGGGCCCTGGTCGTCACTGTATCGAACCGCAACAGCAATAGTAAAATGGTTATTAACTGTATCTCTTCGTATTCCTTGTACTCTTATAAAAGCTTGTATCTCTTTGTTTTAATCAACTTACTTTGCCCTCACATACTAGCGCAAGGTGGTTCACAACTCTTTAATTAACGCTTCCGCTATTACATCAACTCTACCCAGAGTTCACCCCTGCAAAGATCCTATGGGGTTTTTCAGCCCAACATGGTATGAGAGCTATCAGGGGGAATTCAACTTCTATACCGACAACATCAACAAGCATGGCTACACAAAAGGAAAGGAGCAACTCCAACGGCTCCCAGGGCACTACTCCTACTCCACCTCCTGCCTCTGGCCTACAGACAGAGGAGGGCACGGCAACAAGACCCAGAGCAACATCTACCGAGACTCCCGCGAATCAACCTGCAGACTTCGACCAGAGCATGATGGAGAAGTTTTTCTCCTTCATGTCCTTCTACGAGCAACATCAGCAATCGGCACCTGCGCAGTCACACAACAGCAACAACAACGGAACAACACCCATGAGTCTCGACGGCTCATCATATGCACGAGGAAATCAACAACAGCAGCCTACCTTTGCTCCGTACAAGCGCGGGTCCATCAGCTTTATGCCACACCCACAGCCTTCACCTGGACAAGAAAAATCACTGGACGCATTACAAGTTCAGTCGCAGTTCGCACACGTTCTGAAGATGCAGACGTCAAGACCCTTCGATGGAAAGGACTTCTTCACCTGGTCGTTCGAGTTCGAGCTGATGATGGAAGGCGCGCAGATACTCGGGTTCTTCGACGGGTCTCTGCCATACCCAACAAATGGCACACAGTACGAGAAGCAGCAGTACACCTATCAGTCAATGATGGCGTACACGATCCTACTGAGGAATATCACCCCGATTCAACAGCAGAATATAAGGTCTTACCGAGGTTACGGCAACTCCGCGGAGCTCGCGTACAACCACCTGAAGAGCCTGTATCAAGCAACAGACAGCGTAAGCCAAAGTCGGTTAATGGCGCCACTGACAACGGTTGAAATGAAACCAGGGGAGAAAGGAATGGCGTATATCAGTCGATGTCGCGAGTTGCGCGACAAGCTTCTTCGATGCGGAGGGTCGATCTCTGAAGACGCCTTCGTGACAGTCATCATCGGCGGCCTCGGTCCTCAATGGCGCGCCACAAAGGCCATTCTCCGAGCTCACGGAAGAATCTCCGAAGCAGCGCTCTGCGCCAAAATCCACGCCGAGCAGCAAGACATGGACCTGCAAGAAGAACGACACAAAAAGAAGACATCAGCACCGGAATTCACGTTTCACACTCAGCGACGCTACAACAACAACAACAACCGGCAGCAACAACCGAAGCCAGTACCTCCGTTCTGCCACATCTGCAAAACTTCAGGACACCCGCGTACGCACTGCCCGAATCGTCAACAGTCAACAACTCCACAGCGGCAACTTCGACCTTCAAGCAGCCAAATCGCCTCAACACAAGCAAATCCCACGACCCAGATTCAAGCTTCAACGACTTCAACGGGACAACCTGCACAAGGAGCAAGAAACATCGTCAGCTGCATGGCAAAGCTGAGTGACTCCTGCATCACCAAGTCACCACCACACTACTCACCGGAAGAACAACTCGACGAAACCACACCCCGCCGCGAGTCACTTCAGCCGAACCCGACATACGCCGCCATCGCCCAAAGCGAACCATCCGGAAGAGACACATGGTTCTTGGACAGTTGCTGCGAACAGCACATGTGCTCCTCGGGACGCTTCGTTCAACGAGAACACCAACTTCAACGCGAAGTTGTCATTACAGTCGCCAACAATCAGAACCTGCGAACACGACGACAAGGCGTAGTTCAACTTCAGTCAAGGGAAACAAACGTTATACTGCAGATGTCAAAAGTACTAATCGCGGAGGGACTCGGCTACAACTTACTGAGCGTCAGTCAGCTAATGGCGAAAGGGATTCACCTCGAAGCAGACAGCACCACCCAAGAATTCAAGCTGTATCACGGGAGAGGAGGACTTTACATCGGCAAGGCGGTCCTCAAGAACAACGTCTTCGTTCTTGACTTCGTTCCTGATCTTGGCACCGCCGACAGCGACGCCATCGTTAACTTCACCAACTGGACACACCCTCCAGACCTTGATCCAGACTTCAGTCCAGAAGGCTTCTGGTATTCACACACCATCCCTGAAGCAGAAAGAACAAGGGCGTTAGCAACAATTCAGACAACATCAGCAGCAGCAGAGACAACATCGGCAGCAGCAGAGACAACATCGGCAGCAGCAGAGACAACATCGGCAACAGCAGAGACAACATCGGCAGTAGCAGAACCATCAACGGCAGCAGCAGGAACGTCAACACCAATTGCTGGTCCTTCAACGACACCGCTCCTCATCCCTGACACACCACCGACACCCGCGCAACAACTACACCCAGCACCACGAGAAGTTCATCGTAGCGCCAACTTCACCGCCAACTTCTACTCCAACTCCGATATGTACCGACGATCACCCGGACATCGCGCCGACGAAAGCACCTGGCACGCAAGGATGGGACACCCAAGCAACACAGTATTAAACAATACGATAAGAGCAGGAGTACTCGACAAGGACTCACTCCTACTGACCGACGGACGAGAACTTCAACGAGTACGCGGAACGTGCCTCACCTGCCCTGAAGGTGACTTACCACATCGACCGTTTGCGTCTCATCACAACCCGAGCGCACCCGCGTACGCACCACTCGAGAAGGTGTATAGCGACATCCTGTACAATCGGGAACCAGGACTAATATACAACTATACAATCACCTTCATCGGCGCCGCCACCCGTTACGTCTGGCACCTAAACCTCCCTAGCCGCGACATGGCATTCGCAGCCTTCGTTGCCTGGCTACCAGTAGCAGAGAGAGAATCGGGCGTGAAACTGAAAAGCTTCCAGTCAGACGGAGGAGGAGAATACACCTCTCAGCGATTCAAGCAGTACCTGGCGGAAAGGGGAATCAAGCGGCTCATCTCCCTTCCCTACGCCCATCAGCAGCAAGGCGTAGCAGAAAGAATGAACAGGACCTTGCAGAACAGCATGCGCAAACTGTTACGTGGCATGCGGCTACCCAACCACCAATGGCCTGCGGCAATGGACCACGCCGTCATGCTGCACAACTTGCTCTCGTCATCATCGCTTCCAAACAACGCATCACCGCATCTGCTATGGACAGGGAAACAGGGCAGCACAAAAATGTTACGAGTATTCGGATGCATGGTACAGTACCGACCCCCAGCAGCACGAGCGGGCCGATTTTCTCAACGAGCACAGTGGGGACTACACCTGGGAATCGAAAAGAACTACAACGCGTGGAAAATCTTCGACGTCCATTCCAAGGAAACAGTAGCAGCACGTGATGTAATTTTCTACGAACGACTCACGCTCCAGACATACCTTGCCAACCTGCAAGAAGACCAGGATCCCACAGGTGGTTTTCGCGGTGACCGAGCCTTCGCCTCAGCAACGGACGAAGCTGACTGGGACGAGCAGAATGTGGACAACGCATCAGAAGAAGCCGGACCTCTTCCGTTCTGCTCCGTGGACGTTCCCATGGACGAAGATAACCCTCGCGAAAGTGTCAACGCCGAAACCTTCTACTATTTCGCCGACAACGGTTACGTAACACCTGCGACAGTCAACACCAACGAAGCAGAACGAGTAGGACCCAACTTCATACCTGATCCAGAAGCGGGAGATGAAGCAGCTTATCCCGAGGACGCAAATCTTCCCCGCTACTCACAGAGTGGACTGCAAATTCTCGGACTCGTCACCGCAGTCCACGGCACCGCCATTCCTAAAGAGCCTGCGACGGTTCAACAGGCTCTGGGGGGGGAACATAAGAAAAAATGGCGCGAAGCCATGGACAAGGAGCTGAAGGCACTGGAGGAACGCAACACGTGGAAAGTGGTTCCTATCGGCGTGGCACGGAACAAGACAGTGCTCACCGGGAAGTGGGTCTTCCGTGTGAAGACAAAGGCTGACGGCACCATTGACAAATTTAAAGCTCGCTGGGTTGTACGCGGCTTCGACCAAGAACACGGACGCGACTTCACCGAAACTTTCGCTCCGGTTAGCCGCCACACCTCACTACGCATTCTCCTCGCAATCGCCGCCATGAAGAAGAAGAAGCTGCGACAAACTGACGTCGCGAACGCGTTTCTCTACGCACCTGTTGATGCAGAAATTTTCGTCGAGCTACCGCACGGCTCCCACAGAGAACCCAACCAAGTCTGCCAGCTACTCAAGTCACTCTACGGCATCAAGCAGGCTCCGCGACTGTGGCAACAGTACCTGCACGCTCGCCTCATCCGCATCGGCTTCAAGCAACTACTGCACGATCAAGGCATGTACCGGCTCACAAAAAACGACGACTACATCCTACTAATCGTCTACGTGGACGATCTCCTTTACATCGGCTCGAATGACGGCATCACTACCTGGTTCGAAGGGGAGCTGCAGCGAGATCTCACGCTCACAGTTTCATCTACCGTCACTCAATACCTCGGCCTCAACATCCGGGAAGAGGAGGACGCGATCTACCTCTGCGCCGAGAAATATGCCGACACCATCGCCAAAAGCTTTACGCTCACACCGACAGCCATCTCCACGCCATACCGCTACACGGCAGGGAACGACAAAGGAAGCTCCGCTCTACTCAAGCCCGCCGGCATACGAGACTACCAGAAGAAGCTGGGATGTCTTCTCTTCGCAGCCGTCACCTGTCGCCCCGACCTCTCATACTCCGCAAGCCAGCTCGCCACCTACCTCAAGAAGCCTGAAGCAGAACATCTGGCGGAGCTCGACCGCGCTCTTCACTACTTCATCAGCACCCCAACGATCGGCCTAACTTACTACAAGAACGCAACCACACCGACTAAGTTAATCGGCTACGTCGACGCTGATCACGCTGGCGACTCCGACAATAGGCGCTCCCGCACCGGCTACATCTACCGCCTCGAACCTATCGGACCTATCTCTTGGCAGTCGAGCAAGCAGGAATTAATTGCTCTCTCGTCAGCTGAAGCAGAATATATTGCACTCTGCTCAGCCACCAAGGAAGGACTCTATCTTCGCGAGCTGCTGGAAGAAGCGAAGTTAGCCGAGTTACCCAACTTTACCCTGTTCTACGACAACCAGTCAGCAATTCGCATCGCCAACAAGAACGGCTTCGCGAACAGGACGAAACACATCGCCCTGCGATATTTCTTCGTGAAGGACGAGATCGAGAAGGGAAGGCTCGAGCTGTCATACTGTCCCACGTCTGAGATGGCAGCTGACTACCTGACCAAGAAGCTCGGAAAGCAGAAGTTCGAATACTGCATGTTGCTGACTGGACAGAGCCACGTCAGCGACACTCCAGAAGCGAAGGGGAGTGTTGGAAACAATCGGTCTTAAACGCCTCTGTCGTGTCGAAATACTAAGACACAAAAGAAACGAAGTATAACGAATCACCGGCGAGTCAACCCTCGGAGGTTGAAAGTAACTGTTGGAGGTTACGCGAAAGTCAAAGGTCAGCGACCTTTGACCTGACAAAGTACAGCGCGACAGCAAGGACAAACAACTGACTCGGTATTGAGCAGTTGCCCGAGTCGTCACTGTATCGAACCGCAACAGCAATAGTAAAACGGTTATTAACTGTATCTCTTCGTATTCCTTGTACTCTTATAAAAGCTTGTATCTCTTTGTTTTAATCAACTTACTTTGCCCTCACATACTAGCGCAAGGTGGTTCACAACTCTTTAATTAACGCTTCCGCTATTACATCAACTCTACCCAGAGTTCACCCCTGCAAAGATCCTAAGGGGTTTTTCAGCCCAACATATGGTACCTACATTACACATGACAACATGCAATTTTTGCTAGGGTGGGTGGGTGGGAAATGTGAAGAAAATGAGGAATGAATGAAATAGCACAAGGTTGGGTACAAGTAGGAAACCCTAGGAAACTGTACCCCATAGTGTCTACCCCACTATAGCCTAAACAAGCTATATGATATGAGTTTGACACACCCCCATAGGCACAGTGGGGGAGAACAAGAGGTCACAAGACCAGTCAAGCAAAGCAAAGCAAGCTCAGGGTGGATCACAACATCACCACACAATCCGAGCACAAGAGCAAGGCCACAAGGCCAGTTCACATGCAAGATCATATATAAAGGTAAACAGGCAAGTGCAGGTATAGAAAGATCACAGTACAAGCAAGGTCAAGAAGTGAGCAAGTGAGGCCAAGTAGGCACAAGACCTAGCATCGTACAGAAGCGCTGATGATCACCAGGCGGAAGTGCCTTGGTAAAGATATCAGCAGTGTTGGCCTCAGAGGCCACGTAAGCAAGGCGCAGCTGACCACGCTGCTGCAGCTCACGAGCAAGGAAGTAGCGAAGAGCAATGTGCTTCGTTCTGTGCTCCAGTCTGTGCTCCCGACACAAGGCCAGCATGGCCTTGTTGTCTACGTACAGAACTGGAGGAGAACGAGGCGGCTCTCCTAGGTCAGTCAGCAGGTAGGTGAGCCAGCGTAGCTCCTGTGCAGCCATGGCTCCCGCGTAGATCTCAGCCTCACAGCTGGAGCCGAGAACAGAAGACGAGCGGGTAGACCGCCACGAAACAGAGCCGGAACCAAGGCTGAAGGTGTAACCCTATGACGACCGCTGCGTAGCCTGGTCGTCAGCCCAAGAAGCGTCTGCGTGACCTGTGAGGACCACTCGACGTCGCCCTCCAAGCACTAGCCCCATGCCCGACGTACTGCACAAGTAGCGCAACACCCTCTTCGCTGCAGCCATGTGCTCTGGTCGGTGTCTCCCAGGAGCAACATAGCGTGCCAAGATGCTAAGAGGGTATGCAAGGTCAGGCCGTGTGCAGGCCATCAGGTACATGAGGCAGCCAACAAGCTCTAGGTACGGGCCACTCGGCTCTACGGACTCATCCGAAGGCAGAGCTGAGAGCGAGTGGCGAGTAGACAGAGGAGTGGCCTGAGGCGAGGAGTACGTGAAGTCGAAGCGCTGAAGGACCTGCTGCACCATGTGTGACTGAGTCCGGGTAATGGTGCGCTGTGCTCTGTCCCGGGTGATCTGCAAGCTAAGGTAGCTGCGCAGTTCACCCAGGTCTGTGCACGTGTGTCTCTTCTGCAGCTCGGACTTCACGTGGGCGAGTCCAGCAGTGTCAGCAGTGGCAAAGACCAAGTCGTCGACGTACATGAGGATGTAGAACGGCGGCAAAGAGGTGTCGGTGCGCAGAAACAGCGACGGGTTGGCAGTAGAAGGAGCAAACCCAAGAGCCGCAAGTGTAGTCCTCAGTGTGTCGTGCCACTCACGGGGCGCCTGGCGGAGACCGTAGACTGGCCGCCGGAGGCTCCACTGGGTACCAGGGGGAAACGACTCAGTGAAGCCAGGTGGGCGGCGCAGCCAGATCTCCTCGTGCAGGCTGCCCTGCAGGAAAGCTGTGCTGAAGTCAAGAGAGTGAAGCTTGTAGTCACGCTGAGCGGCTATGTGCAGCAGCACCCGAAGAGTGGTCATCTTCGGGGTGGGAGAGAAGGTCTGAAAGTAGTCAACTCCCTGCCGCTGACTGAAGCCTCGAGCCACGTAACGCGCCTTGAAGACAGGCGGAGAACCCGGCGGCCGCTTCACCCTGAAAATCCACATGCCACTGACGATGTTCGCCCCAGGTGGGGGAACCTCGTCGACGTAGGTGCCTGTGGACTTCCAGGAAGCCATCTCTGCGTCCATGGCTGACTGCCACTGAGAGGAGTAGGGACCCTCGATCGCCTCAGCGTACGATCGAGGAGTCGGGATGTCTGGTGCATCCGGGTCTCCCTCAGGGGCAATCAGCGTGGACACGAGATGAGGCAAAGCAGCAGCAAAACACTGGAACTCCTCCTGCCTGTCCTCAAGGACGTCCGTGCTAAGAGCACACTCACCCCCGACGGACGGAGGACAGACAGACTCAGACTCAGCAACAAGACTAGCAGCGTAGTCTAGACGACAGCGAGCAGCAAAGTCGACAAGCTCAACAACCAAGGCAGACGCAGCAGTGGACTCAAAGGAAGGGTCAGTCACAACAGTAGCCAGGAGACGCGTAATAGTAGTACTGGCAGCACGAAGAGAGTCAAAATCCGGGTCAGCAAGAACAGGAAGAGAGGACTCTGGAGGAGACGGCAACGGGACACGCAGAGGAGCAGTGGAAGGACGCAGTGCCATCTGGTGTGTGCCTGGGACCGCAGGAGGACGCGGACGCGGAGCACGACTACTAGTGCGAGCAGCACGAACAGGCGACGCAGGACAAGACGCAGGCTCACGACGCTCAGCAAGACCTCCAGTAGGACCAGTGTAGGGAGAATGAGCAGGTAGGGGGGAGGCGGGCTGTAACTGTGACCGCGACTGGACAGGCTGTGGACACTCTAAGGGAGGAGCAGGACCAGTAGAGGGCGGGAGACCAAGAACCTGCTCAAGGAGCGGAACGAAGTACGGCCGCGGCCGCGCAGCGCCTCCAGAACCAGCAGGGACAGCACCAGCACCCCGAGCGGCAGCACCAGCGCCAGCAGCACCTCCAGCTCCAACAGCGCCAACTCCAGCACCCTCAGAAGCACCAGCGCCAGTAGCACCACCAGCGCCAACACCCCCAGCAGCTCCAGCTCCAGCAGCTCGAGCAGCACCAACCCCAGCAGGACCGGCAGCTCCAGTACCGCCAGTAGCTCCAGCAGTACCTCCGGCAGGACCAACTCCAGCAGCCCCAGCAGCACCCCCAGTCCCAGCAGCTCCAGTACCGCCAGTACGAGCACCTCCGGGACCAGCAGCAACAGTAGTACCTCCAGCTCCAGCAGCACGGCTCCAGCGCCGGGCAAACCACTCGCGCAGCTCCTGCGGAGAGAGTAGCTCCCGCCTCGACGAAGCACCGCGAGAGGCCACACGAGCAGACCCAGCACCCCCAGGCTCCACACCCCCAGGCTCAGCACTCCCAGGCTCAGCACCCCTAGACTCAGCACCCCCAGACTCCGCACCCCCAGGCTCAGCACCCCCAGGCTCAGCACCCCCAGACTCAGCACCCCCAGACTCAGTACCCCCAGGCTCAGCACCCCTAGCAGCACCAGAGTCAACAGTTACCTCGACAGGCTCGACTGCGTCTACCTGGGACACACCTAACGGGGCAGGACCCTGAGGGGGGAGGGGGTCTACCGGGGGAGGACCTGGCGCAAGGAAGAGCGGCGGCGGGGGGAGGGGCGCAGTGCGGTAGGGGAAGAGACGGTAGTAAGGCACTGACTCGTCGAAGGTGACGTCCTGGGAGGACAGAACACGGCGCGAGGTAGGGTGGTAAAACTGCCAACCAGGCGCGTCAGGGGGGAAGCCAAGGAAGACGCAGGGAACAGCACGGGGGGACAGCTTGTCCGCAGACAAGTCGCGGACAAACGCCCGAGATCCCCAGACCCGAAACGCAGACGCATCGCCAACCTTCCCCGTCCACCGCAAGGTGGGGGAGGTCTCTGGCAAGGAGACCCGGGGCTGAAGGTTGAGCTGATGCGCTGCGTACTGAACCGCAAACGGCCACAGAAAATGGGGGGCAGCCGCATGGATCATGGACGTACGAGCGACGTCCATGACCATGCCAATGCGGCGCTCAGCAATCCCATTTTGCTGTGGAGAGGCCGGAAGCGTGAAGGTCTGGCGGATGCCCTGTGCACGACAGAAGGCTCCCAGACGGGCAGAGGAAAACTCCCCGCCTCTGTCAGAGTGCAGACGCAGAACAGGAAAGTCCGAGCCGAAACTCTCTCTGAGCTGGAGACGAGCTGCGCGGATCCAGTCGATCAACACCTCAGTGACGTCACCCTTGCTGCGCAAGGGGAAGACCGTGGTGTAACGCGAGTAGTCGTCAACCACCAACAGGAAGTAATGCTCGTGACCCTGGCCACGGACATGGGCGGGGCCCCACACGTCCATGTGAAGAGTCTGCAGCGGAGCCTCTGTCGGAGGAAACTCGGAGGAGTGAGGGGCGGCGCGCTGTCGCCCCTCGACGGAGGGGACGCAGGTAGGGGCAGGCCCCGGAGGTAGGGGAGGGAGAGACTGGGGGAGACCAGAGACAAGGACACGGGAGGCCATGCCTCGGAGACGAGGCAGGGAAGGGTGACCAAGGCGGTGGTGCCAAAGGAGAGTCTGGTGGGACAGGAGACGACACGAGCAGGGAGCAGACTCAGGACCAGACCTGGACGCTGCAGCAAACACCTGACTCGACATAGCTACCTGACTAGACTCAGCAACCGGAGGAGACTCAGTAGTCATTGTGTACAGGCTCGACCCCGGCCGACGGGTAAACGTGGCCAAGTGTCGGCCCGTCCGCGCACACGTACAGTGGGTCACCCGCTGACTCGCAGGAGTGAACTGGTCAACCCCCCGATCCTGTAGATCAGCACCACTCACCAAGTTCGTAGAGAACGAGGGGAGGTAGAGACCTGACAGGGTGCCATAGGGGGCTGCCGGACAGGGTAAGACAGTGGAGAAGCGAGCAAGGACAGGACCCCCAGAGGGGTCCGCCAGGGAGACCGCAACCGGCCGACTGAGCGGCGTAAGCGTGGTGCGGTCACGAAAGAAGGAGCGGGAAGCACCCGAGTCAAGAGTGAAGGTGTGTAAGGCCTGAGCCGACGTGGTACCTGAGAGAGCAGACTCACCAGCTTCTGGGGCAGCAGACGCACTAGCACCTAGAGCAGCAGCCTCACCAGCACCTAGAGCAGCAGCCTCAATGCCCGGGTCAGGCGGAACACACAGGTAACAGTCACCCTCATCACTAGTAGGCAATGCATACATGGCAGTGAGGATAGCATCATAGTCAAGAGTATAGATATCTACCCGCAGCCGAAGCAGCTCCACCCAGTCGGGGAGCTCAGCCGCGTGGCCAAGCTCCGTACGCCAGGCGTCGCTCAGACGGGCGAAGCAGCGGGACTCTGCGTGACCAAGCGTCCCGCAAGGCTGACCAGTCCGAGCACCAGTGCGAATGACGTACGGACAGCGAGCAGTACCCCGTGACTTGTCACGCTGAGCGTACCACTCACGAAGCTGCTGGGGCGAAAGGACCGCGCGCGGACGACGCTGAAGCTGCACCTGGCCACTACAAGCAGCTGCCGAACTACTTACTCCAGGACGACTCCCACTACGGCCACCCCGACAACCCCAACTAGCGTACCACTCACGAAGCTGTTGGGGGGTGAGGGACTCACGCGGGCGACGCTGCAGCTGCACCTGGCCACTACAAGCAGCTGTGGAACTACTGACTCCAGGACGACTCCCACTACGGCCACCCCGACAACCCCAACTAGCGTACCACTCACGAAGCTGTTGGGGGGTGAGGGACTCACGCGGGCGACGCTGGAGCTGCATCTGGCCACGCCAGGAGCAGCAGTAGCAGTAGAAAGAGCAGTAGCAGCAAGCGCAGCAATAACAGCAGTACGGGCAGGGCAGTGCTGACCAGTGGCGAGAAGGGCAGGCGTACGACGGCGGCAACGGCGAGGCCGCTACCACTGTAGGGCGAGAGCTCCGCGGCAGCTGCAGGGGTGGCTGCTCCAGGGGCGGCAGTTGTAGGGGCGGCTGCTCTAGGGGCGGCTGCTCTAGGGGCGGCTGCTGCAGGGGCGGGTGCTCCAGGGGCGGCTGCTGCAGGGGTGGGTGCTCCAGGGGCGGCTGCTGCAGGGGCGGCTGCTGCAGTGGCGGCTGCTCCAGGGGCGGCTGCTGCAGTGGCGGCTGCTCCAGGGGCGGCTCGGCAGCTGGGCGACTCGGCTGCTGGGCGGCTCGGCGGCTCGGCTGCTGGGCGGCTCGGCGGCTCGGCTGCTCGCTAGGGGCGGCGACGGGGCCAGGTAGGGGCGGCGACGGGGCCGCTAGGGGCGGCGACTGTGCCGCGTAGGGAGGGGAGCGGCGACGGGGCCGCTAGGGGCGGCGACGGGGCCGCGTAGGGGCGGCGACGAGGCCGCGTAGGGGCGGCGACGGGGCCGCGTAGGGAGGGAGGCGGCGACGGGGCCGCTAGGGGCGGCGACGGGGCCGCGTAGGGGCGGCGACAGAGCCGCGTAGGGAGGGAGGAGGCGACGGGACCGCTAGGGGCGGCGACGGGGCCGCGTAGGGGCGGCGACGGGGCCGCTAGGAGCGGCGACGGGGCCGCGTAGGGGCAGCAACGGGGCCGCGTAGGGAGAGAGGCGGCGACGGGGCCGCTAGGGGCGGCGACGGGACCGCTAGGGGCGGCGACGGGGCCGCGTAGGAGCGGCGACGGGGCCGCGTAGGGAGGGGAGCGGCGACGGGGCCGCTAGGGGCGGCGATGGGGCCGCGTAGGGGCGGCGACGGGGCCGCGTAGGGAGGGAGGCGGCGACGGGGCCGCTAGGGGCGGCGACGGGGCCGCGTAGGGGCGGCGACGGGGCCGCTAGGGGCGGCGACGGGGCCGCGTAGGGGCGGCGACGGGGCCGCGTAGGGAGAGAGGCGGCGACGGGGCCGCTAGGGGCGGCGACGGGGCCGCTAGGGGCGGCGACAGGGCCGCGTAGGGGCAGCGACGGGGCCGCGTAGGGAGGGGAGCGGCGACGGGGCCGCTAGGGGCGGCGACGGGGCCGCGTAGGGGCGGCGACGGGGCCGCGTAGGGGCAGCGACGGGGCCGCGTAGGGAGGGGAGCGGCGACGGGGCCGCTAGGGGCGGCGACGGGGCCGCTAAGGGTGGCGCGAGGGGCCGTGAGAGGGGCCTCTAAGAGAGCTCGACAGAAGGGCGGCCCACAAGGCGCGCCTCGGGCAGGAGCGACTGGCGCTCCGGTCAGAAAAAAAAAGTTTCAGTGGTGGGCCCAAGGAAGCGTTCCCACTAGGGAACCTGCTCTATACCATGTGAAGAAAATGAGGAATGAATGAACTAGCACAAGGTTGGGTACAAGTAGGAAACCCTAGGAAACTGTACCCCATAGTGTCTACCCCACTATAGCCTAGACAAGCTATATGATATGAGTTTGACAGGAAATAAGACATTTGAACTTTCACACGAAGACGTGGGTGGAGGCCAAATGGCCTCCACCCCCTGCTATATAGTTGGCGAAGAGCATCTAGCACTTCGCCGTTGCCATTGCTGCATTACAAGCAGCTTCACTTTCAAAATACACATTTTTAGAAAGTGTTACACACTTTCAAAAAATTTCATATTTAGAAAGCTTGCTTTCTTGTGTTTGCAATGGCAACGAGCTTCGTTTCAAATGGGTCTTCTGAGACATGAGACGGGGAGATGCTGCGGAGACGGTAAAGGTTGTTGATGGTTTATGCGACGACATGTCGGTGGAGTTCCAATCATGCGCGAAGAAGAAGGTTGGCACCGATGTTGATCGAGGTGCAGTATTCTCTGCTGTTGCCTTGGAGTGTCGCCCTAAGTGAGTGTAGCACAGTAGTGGTTACTTATAAGCGTTGGCTCACACGTGAGCTTCGGACACGAACTCGCAAGCAGTATGGGAGGACACGGGCAGCGGGCGTTAGTATTCTGAGTAATGATGGATGTGATGCTTGTAGGAGCCCAACCCTTGCTGCGGTCACAACCGTTCTCACATTACGAAGCGTGCATGCAACTTGTATCCGGATACGGTAAATCTGTCAAGGTTTAAGCCTTTGGTATTCGTACTCATCTGCTATAGTTGTGCACCATTTCAAACTCACCAAAATTTTGTTCAACCAGCCAACTCAAATGTGATCGCGTCTAAACCTTGCACTTTGGGCTCTAGCCCTGGTATTTGACCAATATATAACTAAACTCACAAGGAAAAATGGCGCGAAGCCATGGACAAGGAGTTAAAGGCGCTGGAAGAACGTAACACCTGGAAGGTCGTACCAATCGGGGTGGCACAGAACAAGACCATTCTCACCGGAAAATGGGTTTTCCTGGTGAAAACAAAGGCAGGCGGAACCATCGACAAATTCAAGGCACGCTGGGTCGTACGTGGCTTCGACCAAGAACACGGACGAGACTTCACCGAAACATTCGCTCCGGTTAGTCGGCATACCTCACTGCGGATTCTCCTCGCGATAGCCGCCATGAAGCGGAAGAAGCTTCGTCAAATCGACGTCGCTAACGCCTTTCTCTACGCACCCGTCCATGTTGAAATCTTCGTCCAGCAACCGCACGGCTCCAACGTAGACCCCAATCAAGACTATCAGCTACTGAAGTCTCTGTACGACATCAAACAGGCCCCGAGAATGTGGCAGCAATATCTACACATGCGGCTAATCCGCATCGGATTCCAACAACTGCCGCACGATTAAGGAATGTACCGGCTCACAAAAGGAACTGACTAAATCCTACTGATCATCTACGTGGACGATCTACTCTACATCAGCTCGACCGACGGCGTCACAACCCGGTTCGAAGGGGAGCTGCAGCGGGACTTGACGGTCACCGTCTCATCCGCCGTGACACAATTCCTCGGGCTCAACATACAGGAAGAAGAGAACGCGATCTATCTTAGCGCTGCAAAATACGCCGACACCATCGCCAAACACTTCGGATTGACTCCAACTGCTATCTCCACACCGTACCGCTACACCTGCGCGAGCCACGAAGAAATCTCCGCACCACTCAAGCCCGCCGGCATACGCGACTATCAAAGATGACTACTATTCGCAGCCGTCACCTGCCGACCAGACCTATCATATTCGGCAAGCCAGCTCGCCACCTACCTCAAGACACCTGAAGCAGAGCACATGGCGGAACTCGACCGCGCACTCCACTACCTCATCAGCACTCCGACTATCAGCCTGACCTACCACAAAAACGGAACCTCGACACCTAAGCTAATCGGCTATGTAGACGCCGACAATGTCGGCGACGCAGACAACAGGAGCTCATGCACCGGCTACATCTACCGACTCGAACCTATTGGGCCTATCTCGTGGCAGTCGAGCAAGCAGGAACTAATCGCTCTCTCCTCAGCTGAAGCAGAATACATTGCACTCTGCTCAGCCACCAAGGAAGGCTTGTATCTTCGTGAACTGCTGGAAGAAGCAAAGTTGGCCCAGTTACCCAACTTCTCTCTGTTCTACGACAACCAATCTGCAATTCGCATAGCGAACAAGAACGGGTTCGCGAACCGGACGAAGCATATCTCCCTACGATACTTCTTCGTAAAAGACGAGATGGAGAAGGGGAGACTCGAGCTATCCTACTGCCCCACGTCCGATATGGCAGCCGACTATTTGACCAAGAAGCTCGGAAAGCAGAAATTCGAGTACTGCATGCTGCTGACTGGACAAAGCCACGTCACCAGCAGCGACACTCCAGAAGCGAAGGGGAGTGTTGGAAACAAGTAACTTAACGCTTCTGATGTGTCGAAACATCGAACTGTAAACGAAGCAAATAGCAATGAAGCAACAGCGAGTCAACCATCGGAGGTTGACAAACTGCTGGAGGTTACGCGAAGGTCAAAGGTCAGCAACCTTTGACTTGACAAATACGGCGCGACAGCAAGGACAAACAACTGATTTGATACTGAGTAGTTGCCCGAGTCGTCACTGTATCGAACCGCAACAGCAACAGTAAAACAGTTATTAGTTGCACCCTTTCATATTCCTTGTAATCTTATAAAAAACTTGTGCCGTATCGCCCCGGGTAGTAGCGCCGCCTGATTAAAGGCGCCGTCACTTCTATCTGGAGCCATGCGCTTATGGTCGGTACTCAATTATAAGCGCACCCCCTAGAATGCCTGTACTTTTTATAAGCGCATCCCTTCCCCCCAGGGGGTAGTCTTTCCACTATGTTTTTTTAATCTAAACATTTCTTCCTACACTAACATGATTTCTACACATGCCTCTCTACCAATGGTCGCATTACACATTAAGAATTACACCCCTAACTAGAAATCTACTCGTCGTCAGACTCCGGCTCCTCGCAGTTGTTGCCAAACAAGTCGTTGGCGACGATCTCGTCATCGACGTCGACCTCGTGGGTCAGCTGGCTCCGCCTGTGCGCCATGGCAAGGTTGTCCTCACTGCCGTCAAGCGCGTTGCTGATGCCACAGGTGAGGAACGCCTTCTTGATCAGCTCTGGTGGCACGGCCTTCCAGGCCCGTGAGATCCACCTGAGCACCACCGCAGTGGGCGGCTTCTTGATGTTCCCTGCACCACAAATCGGAGTGTGGGAGATGGTGTTAGCACAAGATACACCGGGAAACGAAGCAGCCAACTAGGGATCAACAGTGGGGTTCTTACCTGCAGGCGTCAGCCGCTCCTGGCCCTCCTCTTCAAACCAGGTCTGGTACTGCTGGCGGATGCTTGCTTTGAAGGACTTGTTGATCGAGACGTCGAGGGGCTGTACCTCCGCCGTACAGCCCGACGGGATCACCGCCGGAACGATGTCGAGGTCGACGAACTTCTTCCTCACTTCGTCCGTGAGATGACCGCGGTAGGAGTCAAGGACGACCATGGCACTCCTCGCCTGCCTGCCAAACCGAGGCCGGATGAAGGGCTTGACGCACTCCTCGAGCCAGCATATGACGCCGTTGGCGTCCATCCAGCCGTTCGGGTGCACCGCCATGACCACATCTGCGATATCACAGACAGCCAAGAAACAGGCGTTATTATCACGACTGGAAAACCAAACATCTACTGACCGTGGTGTGTTTTTACCTGGCGGGAAGTCACCCTTCGGCACCGTCTTGCGCTTGAAAAAGACCCACGGCTTGAGCTTCTCGCCGTCCGCCGTGCACGCCAGCATCACGGTCACGCGTTCCTTCTGGTACCCCCCGCTCCTCATGGGCACTGAGCGAACGCTCGTCTCGTCCACAGTAGTCGTGGCGGGCATCTCCAGCCACAGCGGCGTCTGTTCGGCGTTGATAATCCAGCGGGTTTCGATGCCGCGCTCACGCCGCTTGTCACGAACGTACTGCCAGAAAGACTGGCACAGCTCCGCGACGTCTGCGCATACACAGACAATGATAAGAGGCAGTGGTTAGTCAACGACTTTGATTGAAAAACACAACAAGCACGCGGTACAGTAATTCGGCACTTACGTTCAGTGGTCTTCTGGGCAATCCTCGTCTTCATGCGCACACTCAGATTCCACCGTTTTCGAAACCGCTCCGACCACCACTGGCTGCCCTTCCACTTGACGTCGGGGAACAGAACCTTCAAGTACTCCTTCGACCACTCCTGTAGGCGACCGACGGAGACGGCAGTTCCTTTGCGGCGCCACTCGAGAAGCCTGGCGTAGACTTTCAGCTCCATCGGCCTGTACCACGATGCCCTCTCACGCCCATGCATCCGCTTCCGTGCTGAGTGCGCTTCCTTGAGCATGGCGGCGGCTTTCTTCCACTCCGCGAGACACTTGCGGTGGATTCCTAACTCGCGAGACAACGAGCGCAGCGACACCGCCACATCCATGCACCCAATCCACTGCAGCTTCTCCTGCGCTGTATAAGCGTTGCGCTTATGCTGCGACGGCTTGTGTCTGGGAGAGGGGGGGCGGGAATCACGGTTCTCAGAAGAGGGGCGGGGGCGCTTGCGGTTAACCGGAGGAAACGTAGGAATAGGGAGCTTCTCGGGAAGTCCGTCGCGCGACCAATACTCCACACCGTCGTCGTCCTCGCCGCCCGGGGCACCCTCGGGAAACACATCTGCCGCGTTGCCGGCCTCGGCACCAGTGTCGGTGCCAGTGTCGGTGCCGGCCTCGGTGCCAACCTCGGTGTCGGGCACATCGTCGTCAGCGCCCACAGCAGATTCGTCCCACGCACAATCTTGCGGCTGGCCCCATCGTGGTGCCGGGGCCGGAGCTGAAACCCAGACGTCGGGGGGCTTGTTGTTGTCAGGTTCCGACAGGTACTCGCCGAACGCCGACGGGTGCAAGAGCGTCAGCACGGGAAGATTTGATGGGCCGGCAAACACGGGTGGACTCGGAGGAGCAAGTGGAGCTGGAGGTGCAGGAGGACATGGAGGAGATGGCGGCGCAGGCGGCGCCGGAGGCTACGGTAGCTCTGGGGGCGATGTTGGGATACGGCTATACCAGCCGTGAGCGTCCACCCTAGGCGGGCCTAGGCTTCTTCTTGAAAAGGAAGTGGGTGCCGGTGAATTCCGCCATGGCTTTCGCAGCCTAGCAGGCGAAACATGCTAAACTGATTCAAAACCAGCAAGAAAAGAGAAGAAATGGACTTCAGACGGGACCCCTGCGGGGAAGCGGCTCGCCCTCCTCGACAATGATAGGCGGGTACCCCCACAGCCTGAACCAGCAGAGGATGAAAATGGGCGGGACACATGCTGTGGTGGCAGGGAATATTCGATCCCCTTCTAGAGGGATCGGATGAGCTGTCCCTGCCTGGCATCGCATGACAGGGGATTGGGCCGTACGACAGCTTCCTAGTCAGCGTTGGCAGATGTGTTGCTCCGGGACAGGATTTGTGCGGTGGGAAATCGAGTCGCTGCTGTTTTCGCCTGCATTTCATGCACGAAACCGACGTGAACGTTTGATAGGCGAATTCGCCTTAATGGGAGCTTCAATTTGGTACCCTTACAAACAATTTTTTCTTTTTCCATTTTATAAGCGCATGCTCTTATGCCCTTTCCCCAATTACAAGCGCACCCCCTAAAAAAATCGATTTATTATAAGCGCATATGCGCTACTATCCGGGGTGATACGGTACTACATTTTCTATAATTATTCTATCTTGCCCTCACAAACTAGTGCAAGGTGGTTCAACACTTTGTGAAGAAAATGAGGAATGAATGAACTAGCACAAGGTTGGGTACAAGTAGGAAACCCTAGGAAACTGTACCCCATAGTGTCTACCCCACTATAGCCTAGACAAGCTATATGATATGAGTTTGACACACCCCCATAGGCACAGTGGGGGAGAACAAGAGGTCACAAGACCAGTCAAGCAAAGCAAAGCAAGCTCAGGGTGGATCACAACGTCACCACACAATCCGAGCACAAGAGCAAGGCCACAAGGCCAGTTCACATGCAAGATCATATATAAAGGTAAACAGGCAAGTGCAGGTATAGAAAGATCACAGTACAAGCAAGGTCAAGAAGTGAGCAAGTGAGGCCAAGTAGGCACAAGACCTAGCATCGTACAGAAGCGCTGATGATCACCAGGCGGAAGTGCCTTGGTAAAGATATCAGCAGTGTTGGCCTCAGAGGCCACGTAAGCAAGGCGCAGCTGACCACGCTGCTGCAGCTCACGAGCAAGGAAGTAGCGAAGAGCAATGTGCTTCGTTCTGTGCTCCAGTCTGTGCTCCCGACACAAGGCCAGCATGGCCTTGTTGTCTACGTACAGAACTGGAGGAGAACGAGGCGGCTCTCCCAGGTCGGTCAGCAGGTAGGTGAGCCAGCGTAACTCCTGTGCAGCCATGGCTCCCGCGTAGATCTCAGCCTCACAGCTGGAGCCGAGAACAGAAGACGAGCGGGTAGACCGCCACGAAACAGAGCCGGAACCAAGGCTGAAGGTGTAACCCTGTGACGACCGCTGCGTAGCCTGGTCGTCAGCCCAAGAAGCGTCTGCGTGACCTGTGAGGACCACTCGACGTCGCCCTCCAAGCACTAGCCCCATGCCCGACGTACTGCACAAGTAGCGCAACACCCTCTTCGCTGCAGCCATGTGCTCTGGTCGGTATCTCCCAGGAGCAACATAGCGTGCCAAGATGCTAAGAGGGTATGCAAGGTCAGGCCGTGTGCAGGTCATCAGGTACATGAGGCAGCCAACAAGCTCTGGGTACGGGCCACTCGGCTCTACGGACTCATCCGAAGGCAGAGCTGAGAGCGAGTGGCGAGTAGACAGAGGAGTGGCCTGAGGCACCTGCCCAACAACACAAAAGAGAAGAGAAGAGAAAGAAGAAGCTGTAGGGTAGATTGAAATCCCGCGCCACTCCTATCAGAATGTCCACCCGCTGCTGCAATTTTGAGAATTCTCAAGAATGTCCAGCTGCTGCTGCAGGGTCAGGGGGGGTATATTACCTGAAGAACAAAGCAGAAGAGAGAAGCAATGGAAAGGGATCAGAAAAGAGCAGGAGCAGAGCAAGAGCAGCAAGAGGAGGAGCAAACAGAGGTGCCCACGTGTGCCATCACCATGCAAACAGAGGTGCCCATGTGTGCCATTGACATGCAAACAGAGGTGCCCACGTGTGCCATTGCCATGCAAACAGAGGTGCCCACGTGTGCCATCACCATGCAAACAGAGGTGCCCACGTGTGCCATTGCCATGCAAACAGAGGTGCCCACGTGTGCCATTGCCATGCAAACAGAGGTGCCCACGTGTGCCATCACCATGCATGCGGTGGAATAGGTGAACTCATAGATGCCGATCTACTCCATGCGCTCCGTCAGACGTCTCAAGAGTGCTCTGGCTTTTGAGTCGACTCAAAAGTGTTGTGCCCACCTGCATCATTGCCGTGCATGCGGTGGTACAGGTCCCCGTTGGGCATGTATTCATAGAGGGCCATTTGCTCCATGCGCTCCGCAAGAGGAGGAGCAGGCAAGAGTAGCAAGAGGGAAAGGGGGTGGTGCGGTGGTGCCCACCTTTGCCGTTGCCGTGCATGCGGCGGTACAGGTCCCCGTTGGGCATGTATTCATAGATGGCGATTTGCTCCATGCGCTCCGCCGCCGCGTCATAGTCCAGGCAGAAGCCCAGCAGCCGCACCAGGTTGGGGTGGTGCTTTGATGCCATCTCGTTGATCTGATGGGGAGGGGGATGGGGAGGAGGGTGGGGAGGGAAGAGCCGTCGACTATTGAGTCGACTCATCAGTCACAACAACCTCACCTCGCATTGGAAGTCGTAGGTGAGCACTCTGGCGTGCTTCACAGCCCAGGGCGTGCTTCACAGCCCAGGGCGCGCTTCACAGCCCAGGGCGCGCTTCACAGCCCAGGGCGTGCTTCACAGCCCAGGGCGCGCTTCACAGCCCAGGGCGCGCTTCACAGCCCAGGGCGCGCTTCACAGCCCAAAGCGGGCTTCACAGCCCAGGGCGCGCTTCACAGCCCAGGGCGCGCTTCACAGCCCAGGGCGCGCTTCACAGCCCAGGGCGCGCTTCACAGCCCAGGGCGCGCTTCACAGCCCAGGGCGCGCTTCACAGCCCAGGGCGCGCTTCACAGCCCAGGGCGCGCTTCACAGCCCAGGGCGTGCTTTACAGCCCAGGGCGCGCTTTACAGCCCAGGGCGCGCTTCACAGCCCAGGGCGTGCTTCACAGCCCAGGGCGTGCTTCACAGCCCAGGGCGTGCTTCACAGCCCAGGGCGTGCTTCACAGCCCAGGGCGTGCTTCACAGCCCAGGGCGTGCTTCACAGCCCAGGGCGTGCTTCACAGCCCAGGGCGTGCTTCACAGCCCAGGGCGTGCTTCACAGCCCAGGGCGTGCTTCACAGCCCAGGGCGTGCTTCACAGCCCAGGGCGTGCTTCACAGCCCAGGGCGTGCTTCACAGCCCAGGGCGTTCTTCACAGCCCAGGGCGTGCTTCACAGCCCAGGGCGTGCTTCACAGCCCAGGGCGTGCTTCACAGCCCAGGGCGTGCTTCACAGCCCAGGGCGTGCTTCACAGCCCAGGGCGCGCTTCACAGCCCAGGGCGCGCTTCACAGCCCAGGGCGCGCTTCACAGCCCAGGGCGCGCTTCACAGCCCAGGGCGCGCTTCACAGCCCAGGGCGAGCAGCCATGATGTGCACTATGAGTCGACTGGAAACACACACATCACAACCAGCCCACCCACCTCGCGCCGAAAGTCATTAGTGAGCACTCTAGCGCGCTTCACAGCCCAGGGCGTGCAGCCGTCGAGGGGGCTCACTCCCCGGTACACGTCACCATACCCGCCGCTGCCTATGCGCCTGTCCTCCGCCCACCCTCCTGTTGCGCGCAGCACATCCGCCATGCCCACCTGCTGGCACAGCAGCGGCACTGGGAGGAGGGCGGAGGAGGAGGGGGTGACGACAGGAGGGGGAGGAGGGGAAGGAGGAAGCTGCGAAGGAGGAGTGGAAGGATTGGGAGATGAGGAGGCAGGGTCAGTGTGGGAAAGATTGGCCCACGAGTCCAAAAGCTCATTTCCCCTGTTGCCTGCCACGACACCCCCCCCTCCTCCCTGCAAGTCCCCTTCCTGATGCTCCACCTCTTCCTCCATATGCGTCAGTGCTGTTGCCACGTCATCACGCACTATCTCCAGCTCAGCAAGGACTCGCCCCAAGGAGGGCCGGGAGGAAGCAGGCATGGCGGTGCATGCGAGCCCGACACGAGCCAGCCGCACCAAGCTAGGAATAAGAGCATTCGGTATCAGCATAACCACTGTTCCCAGTCGGTCGGGAACGTTGGGAACATTGGCAACACCCAGTGTAGTATCAGCAGCGCTGGCAGCTGCTGTGCCTGCTGTGGTGGTGGTGCTGGTGGTGCTAGAGGGTGCGCTGGTGCTGCTGGTGGCGCTGCTGGTGAGACTGCTGGCGGTGCTGCTGGTCGGGATGCTGGCACTGGTATTGGTGGTGGGTGGGAGGGAAGAGGAGGCGAGCACGGGATCGAAGAGAGCAGCAAGGTTGTTGGCTTGAAGCTGCGTGTCAACGTGGTGTGGGGTGAAGGGCAGGAACATAGAGGGCGGAGTGTGGGGGACAGTGCAAGGGGGGAGGAAGAGGAGGCGAGCGTGGGATTGAATAGAGCAGCCAGGTTGTTGGCTTGAAACTGCGTGTCAACGTGGTGTAGGGTGAAGGGCAGAGGGGGGGGGGTCAGAGGGGGAATTCCTCTCGGGCGTAGCAAGGTGTCATGCTGACTTGAGACGTGAAAGGGTGAGATGCTGACTTGCGACGTGAACGGGTGAGATGCTGACTTGCGACGTGAACGGGTGAGATGCTGACTTGAGACGTGAACGGGTGAGATGCTGACTTGCGATGTGAACGGGTGAGATGTTGACTTGAGACGTGAACGGGTGAGATGCTGACTTGAGACGTGAATGGGTGAGATGCTGACTTGCGACGTGAACGGGTGAGATGCTGACTTGAGACGTGAACGGGTGAGATGCTGACTTGCGACGTGAACGGGTGAGATGCTGACTTGAGACGTGAACGGGTGAGATGCTGACTTGAGACATGAATGGGTGAGATGCTGACTTGCGACGTGAACGGGTGAGATGCTGACTTGAGACGTGAATGGGTGAGATGCTGACTTGAGACGTGAACGGGTGAGATGCTGACTTCCGAGACGTGAACGGGTGAGATGCTGACTTGCGACGTGAACGGGTGCGATGCTGACTTGCGACGTGAACGGGTGAGATGCTGACTTGCGACGTGAACGGGTGAGATGCTGACTTGAGACGTGAAACATGAACCCCACAACAGACACACTATGACCCAGAGAAGGTTGATAGATGCTGGGAAATAGGTTGGGGGAGAATCATGGAGGGAGGAGCATAAGGGGCGGAGCACGGAGGGGGACGCATGGGGGAGGAGCATGAAGGGAGGAGCATGGAGGGAGGAGCATGGAGGGAGGAGCATGGAGGGTGGTGCACGAGGGGAGGAGCGAAACATAAGAAATCCGTTACCAGTAGCGATAAGGATAGATAAGAGTGGGGGGGTCCTGTTTTTCGCATCAGCGGGTGTGAGTGGCTGAGTCTCCTTCTGCCTTACCATTGCGGTGAACACAAGGAAGATTCGGAGAAGTCTCCAGACCGAAATTACACCTGAAACAGACACTGTCAGCGCAGTACTGCGCTGTTTTGAGGCGTCCCAAAACTCACCAACACTAGCTAGGGCTGCCAGGCATGCCTCTCAGAATGCAACACTCGCCCTCCCCCCCAGTGTGTTAGAATTCTATGTATAGCATGCTAAGTATAAAGGGGTTGGGGCTACACCCAACTTTGGGTGTAGCTTGCTTTGTAGGCCTACACCCAACGTTGGGGTGTACACTTGCAAGTTGGGGTGCCAATTCAACTCATGAGTGTTGGAGCCCCCAAGTGCAAGTTGGGTACCCCCTCTTTGCAATCCACAAGCTGGGTGCCCCCTCCTTGCAAGTTGGCATAGGGACTTGCCAACCACCCAACTTCCCCCTTCGCTTCCAAGCTGCTCTTCCATCCAATCTCACCATCCTATGTATGCCCTCTTGTGACCTAATCAAAATATTGGTTCAGTTTACAACTTTCACACAGTGCTCCTCTAGCACTCAACACTCGCCTCCCCCCAGTGTGCTCCTCTCGCACGCAACACTCGCCCTCCCCCCAGTGCTCCTCTCGCACTCAACACTCACAGCCTATCTGACAAGCTGGTCTTCCCTGAGGCTAGTTGGTTTTTGAGTCGACTAAACAGGAGCCAGTTGGCATGGTCCTCACGCACTCAACACTCACAGAGTCTCTGAAAAACTCGGGCATGGTCTTCCCTGAAGCATCGGAGATGCGGCCTGACAGCAGCTGCAGCAGCACCACTCCCAGACTGGCGGCAGCGGGCAAAGGGGGGGAGCAGGGATGGGTGGGAAGAAGGGGGGGCAGGGATGGGTGGGAAGAAGGGGGAGCAGGGGTGGGCAGGAGAGCAGGGACGGGAATGTGGCCTGACAGCAGCTGCAGCAGCACCACTCCCAGACTGGTGGCAGCGGACACGGGATGGGCGGGAGGGATGAAGGGGATGGGTGGGGCGAGGGGGGAGGAGGGGTGCGGCACGCAGGGGCGCAGGGAGGGATGGAAAAGGAAGGAGTATATGGCAGAGCATGGCAGACGTAGTGCAGACTCTCCAAGAGTTGAGAGCGGAGCATGGCACTGGGAGCAACAAGCCAGCCAGCCTCTACGTGCGTGCACTTGGCCTCTAAGAGTGTTCTGAAAGCAACCGAGAGAGTTGAAAAACATTGTCATGGCACCCGTAGAGGTCGTTAGTGGGTGTGTGCTGCTGGGTGAGCAGCAGATGTGGGTCCACATGTGACATACCCCCGCACGCCCATCACCGCGAGCTGGTACATGAGTGAGGTCCCACGGGTCCTCATTCATGGGGAGGAGCAGCAAGGTGGAGATCCTGTTACCTGTAGAGACCTCACGTACCTGTAGAGGTCATTGGTGGGTGTGTGCTCCGGGGTGAGCAGCAGGTGCGGGTCCACATGTGACATACCCACACACCCCACTACCGCATGCTGCTCGCCACTCGTAGCCTTTTGAGACGTTTCAAAAGTACAGGGACCCATACTCGTGATTCGTGGTTGTTAGTGTTGTGCAAGCAAGAATGTCCCAGTAGGCAGATTCTCACTTTTGGTCTTAGAGGTCGTGGGTTCAACTCTCAGCAGCTGCACTTTCTTCTCATTATGCCCAACATGACATTCTCACACTCCACCACACTCACCCACAGTGAAGTGTGGTCACAGTTGGCATTGCCATCTGTCCACTCATCCCATACTCACCTTGCTGGCCCCTATGGTGTGCCACATGCTGCCATGTAGATGTAGGCTGTTGTTCCAGCCTGGTCCACATGTGCAACATGTGGCCTCAGTTGCTAGCTTGGCAAGGTTGGCTAGCCTTGCCCTCAGCTTTGAGGTGCTGCAACTAGCCTCAAGAGTTCAGCCACATATATGTGGCTTCCCACTTCTCTAGAACTCATCCTTGGTTAAGGACATTGCTCTAGCCTCTCAGGCTTGAACCACCAATCCTCATATTACAGTTAGATATTGTGTGCGTAGGTACATGGTCCCGCACCTGTAGAGGTCATTGGTGGGTGTGTGCTCCTGGGTGAGCAGTAGGTGAGGATCCACATACCCCCGCACGCCCACCACCGCGTGTTGCTCGCCACTCGCTGCAGCCCTGCGCGTCGTCACATAGTCAAACCCTGCAATCTTCGCCTGCCGTGCCGTGGCGTTGCGTTGTGTTGTGTTGGGCAAGGGGGGGAGGGGAGAGGAAGGAGAGGGAGGGGAGACTCGTTACACGCGTCGTCACATAATCAAACCCTGCAATCTTCGCCTGCCGTGGCGTTGTGTTGGGAAAGTGTGGAGCAGTGCCGTGCGGGGCAGGCGGGCGGGGTGGCATCATGTCACGTGGCCGGGCAGGATGGGGGGGGGAAAGGGGGAGAGGGAGAGGGGGGAATGCTTTCTACAGCATCAGTGTAAAAGGGCAGGGTAACCCGGTGCTATATGGACGCTGCTCCACACCACACCACCACACGAGTCCACGATATTGATCGATTCCGAAGTTCGCTTTTGAGGCGCCTCAAAAGTAGACCACACGAGTCCACGATATTGATTAATTCCGTAGTTTTCAGTCTGCAGCATGTTTGCGAGTCATGTGGTGTCGTGTGGAGTGGAGGACGATGGTGCCCTCACAGCACACTCACAGCACACTCACTCACCTGCATGTTGCCGTCCAGAAAGATGCTTCTAACGCAAAGGCAGCGATGCAGGATGCCAAAGCTGTGCAGATACTCCAACCCGTGCGCCACCCCTATGAGAATGTCCAGCTGCTGCTGCAGGGTCAAAGGCACGCCGGTGCAACCTGCGAGGAGGAGAGGAGAAAGAATGCGAGTTGACTTTTGAGTCGACTCAAAAGCCAACTTGATGCCAAAGCTGTGTAGATACTCCAACCCGTGCGCCACCCCTATCAGAATGCCCAGCCGCTGCCGCAGGGACAACGGCACGCCGGTGCAACCTGCGAGGAGAAGAGGAGAAAGAATGCGCTGTAGGGTAGATTGAAATCACGTGCCACCCCTATCAAGATGTCCAGCCGCTGCTGCAAGGACAACGGCACGCCGGTAGGGTAGAGGAGAAGAGGAGAAGAGGAGGAGAGGAGAAAGAATGCGCTGTAGGGTAGATTGAAATCACGCACCAACGTAACTGAATAGAACGCGTGCGGTGGGCGGACGGTAGGCCAAGGGCAGGGAGACCTAGCAGAGCCAAGGAAGGGGGTCAAGGGGGTCAAGGGGGCCGAATGCACAAAAGTACACGAGGCAGAACAGGAAAGGAGAAGAGCGCAAGAGAGGAAGAACAGGCACGCACCTACATGCTTGAAGTTGGCATGTTTACTTACTGCACTTACTTTTGAGAAGTCTCAAAACTTTCAAGACGTCTCAAAAGGCAAGCGCCTACATGTTTGGACTTGGCACGCACATGCACTTGCTGCACTTACAACAACAACAAAGGCTCAGTCAGAAAGAGAGGTGTGTGATGCGGCATGCCTGTTTCCTCCTAACCCACCCGGTTGAAACATGTCGTGAAGGCTGCCGGCAGTCATAAACTCATACACAACCACCTTCTCCCACCGCCCCTGCTTGTCGCGCTCGTCGCAGTACCCCAGCAGCCGCACCAGGTTGGGATGGTTCTTGTTTCCCATCTCCGCCACCTGGGGGCAGGCAAGGCAAGGCAGGGGGTGGGGCGTGGGGAAGGCAAGGCAGGGGGTGGGGAGCGGTAAAGGCAAGTCAGGGGGTGGGGGGCGGGTGGGGGGGGAGGGAGAGGGCAAGAGGAGCAACGCTTCACAAACCCCCGCCCACGCTTCACACGTGGCAGTGTGGCAGCGTGGCAGTGTGACAGCGTGGCAGTGTGACAGCGTGGCAGTGTGGCAGCGTGGCAGTGTGGCAGAGTGGCAGTGTGACAGCGTGGCAGTGTGACAGCGTGGCAGTGTGACAGCGTGGTAGTGTGACAGCGTGGCAGTGTGGCAGCGTGGCAGTGTGACAGCGTGGCAGTGTGACAGCGTGGCAGTGTGACAGCGTGGCAGTGTGGCAGCGTGGCAGTGTGACAGCGTGGCAGTGTGACAGCGTGGCAGTGTGACAGCGTGGCAGTGTGGCAGCGTGGCAGTGTGACAGCGTGGCAGTGTGACAGCGTGGCAGTGTGACAGCGTGGCAGTGTGGCAGCGTGGCAGTGTGACAGCGTGGCAGTGTGACAGCGTGGCAGTGTGATTGTGTGACAGCGTGGCAGTGTGACAGCGTGGCAGTGTGGCAGCGTGGCAGTGTGACAGCGTGGCAGTGTGGCAGCGTGGCAGTGTGACAGCGTGGCAGTGTGACAGCGTGGCAGTGTGACAGCGTGGCAGTGTGGCAGCGTGGCAGTGTGACAGCGTGGCAGTGTGGCAGCGTGGCAGTGTGACAGCGTGGCAGTGTGACAGCGTGGCAGTGTGGCAGCATGGCAGTGTGGCAGCGTGGCAGTGTGACAGCGTGGCAGTGTGACAGCGTGGCAGTGTGACAACGTGGCAGTGTGACAGCGTGGCCTTATCAGACGGACTCCCCGTGGCGTGGGGGACGACACAACAATGCAGAGCGGTTTTCCTTGGGAAATGTGTGCAGTGCGATCTGTGTGCGACTTGAAACAGCAAAATCTAGAGGCTAATCTAGTGGCTAATCTAGTGGCTAATCTAGTGGCTAATCTAGTGGCTAATCTAGTGGCTAATCTAGTGGCTAATCTAGTGGCTAATCTAGAGGCTAATCTAGTGGCTAATCTAGAGGCTAATCTAGTGGCTAATCTAGTGGCTAATCTAGTGGCTAATCTAGTGGCTAATCTAGTGGCTAATCTAGTGGCTAATCTAGTGGCTAATCTAGTGGCTAATCTAGTGGCTAATCTAGTGGCTAATCTAGTGGCTAATCTAGTGGCTAATCTAGTGGCTAATCTAGTGGCTAATCTAGTGGCTAATCTAGTGGCTAATCTTCTAACCAGCCCAGTTGAAGAAGCTTCAGAATCTCAGCCGTGCCTCACTTTCCTTCCCTCTCCTCCTTTCTTTGCCTCTTGCATCTTCCCCCTCTCCTCCCCATCACCCCTCCTCTCTCTGCTCTCCAAAACCAAACCCTTCCGCCCCCTTCCCCCTTCTCTCCCCATCACCTCCGCTACGAATTCTTCAAACTCTCGGGTGCGGCAGCGCAGTGACTTATGAGTCGACTGAAAAGTCAACTCAAAAGTATTCCCGCGCTCCCCCCCTCACCTCCGCTACAACTCCTCAAACTCGCGGGCGCGGCAGCGCTTTAACAGCCACAGGGTGACGCCGTCTCGCAGGTCTACGCCGTTTGAGTCGACCCAGAAGCCCCCCCCTCACCTCCGCCTGAAACTCTTCTGAGGCGCCTCAAAATTCAACTCAAAAGAACCCCCACCCCCCCCCCCCCCACCCCCTCCCCCTCACCTCCGCTTGAAACTCTTTAGACTCGCGGGCGCGGCAGATCTTCAAGAGCCACAGGGTGACGCCGTCTCGCGGGTCCACGCCTTTGAACATGAGGCGGTACCCGTTGCCCACGAGCAAGTGCGGTGCCCAGTGGTTCGTCGCGGTTAAAATGTCCGCCAGGGAAAACCGCACACAGGCGCCCTGGATGGGGGCGGCTGCGGGGAGGGGGAGGGGGAGGGGGAGGAGGAGGGGGAGGGGTGGGGGGTTAAGCGGCGAGCAAGGATTCTGGGAAGGAAGAGGAGGAGGGGGTGCGGCGCGGGAGGGAGGCAGAGAGGAGCAAGATACACAGAGAGGAGGAAATACAGAAGCCGGAACGAGCGGAAAGAGCGGAATGAGCAGAAAGATTGCTGGCTACGAGGGCGTGTGGGAGGCGGGCGGATCGGGGCATTTGCGAAAGACTTGAGGCGTCGCGAAAAAATGATGGCTTGGCTATTGCTAGGCGTTCAGCAATGTACCGACATGAAGCGCGGTAAGGATGGCTTGCCTCTCGAAGCCTCCGCTTGCTTGGCCTTGCCCGACTTGCCAAGAATCTTCCGCATCCTCGTCCACGTCAGCACACCACCACTCACGGCGAACCACGTGGCAGTAAGGGCCGCGCTGATCGTGCCACGTCACACATACGTGACCAATTTGAGTATTCACATCTTGAAAGCCAGCGTATAGTACGGGTACTTTTACGTGTACGTGTGCGTACTCCGAGCAGGAATTGAATAATTCCTCGTTGCTTTTCACTCGCGATGCTCACATACTAAAACGATGCTGCCAATGTCGCGCGCATGAGTTGTGCACCTGCCGGCCATCCTGTTTTGAAGGACGTCGCAAGTCGCGGGCTGAGATAATGTACGACTAAACGAACTCGTACGACCTATTCGTTATGTTACACCGAGACTGATGGACGTTCAACAAAATCTGAACAGGAAATGGGAGAAAGTATCGCAGCGCAAATTGCGCAAGATTGGGGGCGTGTCATATGGTTCGTTTGATTGCGGTGAAATGGGATGGTGTGCATGTACGAACGGTTTGTTTGAAAATCTTTGCGTTTCGGTAGGGTTTCAAGCAAAATTGAACTCCTCATGACACACCCTTGGTTTTTTGCTCAGGCTTGACTGCTGGGTGGTTGGGAGGTGGAAGGGAAGTCGATATTCCAGGGTAATCTTGGTGTTCCTTACACCCCCGAGGGCTGAAGTTGACATGTTCTGATGCTGCCCGCAAAGGTGTGATGGCATGATGGGACGGCACGCCAGAAGAGTTCATTCGACACTACTCAACCGACTGAAAATATCAACAAAACGTTCTTCAACGTAGTATATTTTGCCAGACCGCTGGAAGTGACCTCATTGTAGTTTTATGCGCATTATTGCTTCTCTTTTGAAATTCGCTTGGGTTCATCGCCTCACCCAACCCACATGCTTCCGTGCTTCGGAATTCTGTTCGTCCATGCGCCAACCCATCACCTCACCATTCACTAGGGTTAGCAGCTGGGATACTATTGCCGCCCTCACCCAAGAGTCAGTGATTAGTCGCCGACGAGACTGTAAGCCCAATGTAACAGGCTTTTACGTGACATCATCGTACTAATTTCGCGTTAGTGAGCCTAGTGAACCAGACGCTGCGTAGATTTGTTCGCCATGGCTCCTCCACCACCCGGGAAAGATTTGGCCGATTACACCGCGAATGCGGGGAATGGCGGTCGCGCGGCCCAGCGGCGAGAGCAGCGGAACGAAAACGGGCCCATGGCTGTGATGGCACCAGACGTTTACACGGTATCATATATAAGAACGCTATTTCGGACTCGATACAGCGAAGTTCGATACCATTTGCGGTTGCGCCAAGCGGTTATTTGCAGTACGATTACTATATCGCCTGTTCCTGGAAGCGTCTCCCATTTTCTTCTCCTTCCCTTCCATACTCCCTCCGTCTCTTCCGTGTCTTTCGCCCTTCGCTGTGAACCGCGTTCACCATGCAGGCTGCCTTCATCCTCATTGTAGTCCTCCTCAACCTGTACAGAGTAAGCCTCTCTTCGCTTTTCAATCTCTCATCGAGCCAGGATCGACTTCTCTTCGCTTGCGGCCATCTCTGCACCATTAAACGTTCCCGTGTTTTCCCAGTTTCCGAAACAAAGTGTTGCATAATCTCCCATTGATGTCAATCTTCGCGTGTTTTCAGGCCTCTCTGTGTTGCTGCCGTTGCTGAACGCACCGTAATATACGGGTACCTTGACCTGCCAAGTATATGGTGTTGTGAAGCATCCATTTAACTAGGGTATTGTTCATCCACAATCTGGGTGTGCATCATCTAATATTATGTCACATGTAGGTTCTCAGGCGGAGACCACCTTGGCTTAGTGTGATTTAATAACCCTGATTTGTTGTTTGTTTCTTTTGATGGGAGCAGGTTACTATGTGCACGAGCCAATTTGTGCACATCTTGGTGTGTCTAGAACTAGAATGACTTTTGTTTCCCTACTGCTATGTGGCAAGATATCATTATTAACTTTCTGTATAAATGCACAAAATGCCTGGCTGTGGTAGCCTCAAGAAAAGAGGAGTCTATACACTGCACCAGAAGAAAGAGATACTGGTCATACTTCCACAGCAGTGAAAGTGACATAATCGTGGATAAGCTCCACTCTGCATATGGCTGGCATCTGGCCTTCCACCGACTGGCATGCTACATGAGGACGCGTCACCTCTTTCAAAACTAGCAGGTTCGGGGCTAGTTCGGTGTGCACATCGGTGCGCCCACTTGCATTTTTGCGATCGCGGGGCTCCACCGAGCCAGGTGACAAGAACGGAAATTTGTGGGGCAAAATTGCCCGATCGCCTCGATTGCATTATCGATCGTCGGCTTTGGCACATCGATCTCGTGAGCCCTAGGTGACACCTTCGTGGTGACCAATTTTCTGTAGATCTTCGACGTTTCAAGAAACGTGGAGACATTTTACTTCGCCAACTCGCATAAGCCTTGTACACGTGACACACCGATCGTGTGCACGATCGATCGCCCTCCTGAAGAAAGAGGTGACGCGTCCTGAGACAAATTCCACTCTGCACTGCCATTCTTGCGCCATTCCTACATTTCTGCAATTCGCTTCACAGCTTTCTTGACTCAGCCATGGCCCGCCCCCACCGGATCGCCTCATCTCAGCTGTCCGCATTTCTCCTTTTCCTACTCGCGGCCGCGTTTTCTTCCTGCTCCGATGCGCGCATTCGCATCCCGCGCTTCCCGGGTTCGTTCCACAGGCAGCAGAAAATCCGGGCGAGCGCGCACGTAGATAAGATCGGAAACATCTATAACGAAGTTGCCGCGTCCGGAGCTTCGGCTCGCGGCGGTTACGCCTGGAACGTCTCTTATTTCACCCAGAATCTCGACCATTTCTCGTTCACCCAGTCGAGCTACGCCACGTGGCAGCAGAAGTACATCTGGTGGGACGGCGCGTGGGGCGGCGCGGAGAGCGGCGCGCCGATCTTCGTGTACTGCGGCAACGAGGGGCCGATCCAATGGTTCATGGACAACGCGGGGTGGATCCGCGAGATCGCTGTCGAATTTGGCGCGCTTGTCGTGGGACCCGAGGTGAGCCGTGCGTGTTCGCGCAACGCGCGACACGCCATAATTCTTTTATCGATTCAACTTATTAGTCGACCCGAAAGCCGCCTCGTGAAAGTCGCTCTAGTCAATAGTACAGTCGCTCAGTGCTACACGACGCGTTTTCATTTCTGTTGAAGGCGACAATGCTAGTCTGCTATTTCGAGTCCGCCATTACTCGATCTTGTTCCACCAGCGTTCAGATCTGACCTCGTTTTGCCTGAACCCCCTTGTCCACCCCCACGTTACAATAACACCCAGCATCGGCGGTACTTCGGGGAGTCGATGCCATTCGGCTCGGGAAAGAAATCCGTCAGCAACGCGTTGACTAGGGCGTTTCTCACCACACCACGGAGCAGGCCATGGCGACATGGGGACTCTTGTTGAGGCGCCTGAAAATAACACTTCTTCCCCCCCTCCTCTCCCACCTCACTTCCCCCTCCCCCCCCCCCCACTCCCTCTCCCCTCCCTCCGTCCCCTTTCCACACGCCCCCCCGCATCACAATCACATCCAGCGCCGGTAGTACGGCGAGTCGATGCCATTTGGCACGGAAAAGGAATCCTTCAGCAACGCGTTGACTCGCGCGTTCCTCACCACAGAGCAGGCCATGGCGGATATGGGGACTGTTGTTGTTGAGGCACCTGAAAAAACACCCTTCCTTCCCCCCTCCCTCTTCCCCCCGCACCTCCCCTTGGCCCCCCCACCCTTCCCCCCCTTCCCACCCTTCCCCCCCACCCTTCCCCCGTTATTATCACATCCAGCACCGGTACTATGGGGAGTCGATGCCATTCGGCTCGGAAAAGGAATCCTTCAGCAACGCGTCGACTCGCGCGTTCCTCACCACAGAGCAGGCCATGGCGGACATGGCGTTGTTTCTCACAGCTCTCAGGGCCAACTTATCCGCGCATGACTCGCCCATCATCCTCTTTGGCGGCTCTTACGGCGGCAGTAAGTGACCATTTGTCCTCACCACAGAGCAGGCCATGGCGGACATGGCGTTGTTTCTCACAGCTCTTAAGGACAACTTATCCGCACATGACTCGCCCATCATCCTGTTCGGAGGCTCGTACGGCAGCAGTAAGTGGCTTCTTGTTCTGGGGTGGCAGCCAGTAAGTGATTTGGGCTGCGCACGGCGCTCAAGGCACACCTTTCCGCGCATGACTCGCCCATCACCCTCTTTGGTGGTTCATACGGCGGCAAAAGTGGTTGCTCGCTCTCTCTCAGGATTTGGCTGCTGAGTTAATCTACCATTGCACCTCCTCCCATTGCACCTCCTCCCATTGCACCTCCTCCCACAGCTCAAGTGCTCACATTCTAGCAGCATGGTTCGGACCTAAGAACCCACATTTTGAGGTGCCTCAAAAGATGGTTCGGACCCAAGCACCCACATTCCTTCACTTTCCCGCTTGTGTGTGTGTTTGTGTTCCCCAGTGCTCGCAGCATGGTTCCGCCTCAAGTACCCGCACATAGCAGCGGGCGCCATCGCAGCATCGGCGCCCATCCTGCAATACGAGGATATTGTGCCCAGCGATACCTTCTACCGCATAGTATCGCATGATTTCAAGGTGGGTAATGGGAGGGAGGGAGCGTGACTATAACGGGCTGATGTCAGCTTGCTGCTGGCATGGCAGGTTGTTGCTGCATTGGCGCCCATCCTGCAGTGCGAGGACATCGTGCCCTGTAGTGCGAGGGATATAGTACGATTCCATGTACTGCAGGATACTTCGTACTACGGCGCCCATCCTGCAATATGGGGCATGGCAGTTTGTTGCTTGCCCCTTAGTACGAGGGACATAGTACAATATTCTGTACCCTGTAGTGTCATTATAGCGGGGCCATGGAAGCTTGTTGCAGCATCAGCGCCCATCCTGCAGCTTGTTGCCGGGTCTGCACCCATCTTGCCGGTATGAGCACGTCATGCCACCGATGTATTGCATGCCATGCCATGCCATGCCGTGCCATGCCATGCCGTGCCATGCCGTGCCGTGCCATGCCGTGCCATGCCATGCCGTGCCATGCCATACCATGCCATGCCATGCAGATAGAGAGAATGAGCCGTTTTGAGACCATCAAGTCTCTTTATCCAGTCTGTCTCTCCATGCCGTGCCATGCCATACCATGTGAATCTGATGCCATGCAATACCATGCCATTCCATCCCACACCATGCAGATAGAGAGCGAGAGCTGTTTTGAGGCCATTAAGAGCAGCTGGGCAGCAGTCAGGGAGGAGGCAGCAGCTGAGGGAGGGCTCACCCGCTTGTCACACCAGTTCCACCTTTGCAGGTGAGGCATGTGAGAGAGAGTGAGGGATTCTCAGAGGGCTGTATACATGGCGCATGGCAGCAGCTGAGGGAGGGCTCACCTGCCTGTCACACCAGTTCCACCTTTGCAGGTGAGGAGCAAGAGAAACACCCTACATGGTCTGTTGCCAAAGTCGCTGCCACAGCTGGGCGTCAACCAGGGAAGATGCAGCGGTCAGGGAGGAGGCGGCATCTGAGGGAGGGCTCACCCGCCTTTCAGAGCAGTTCTGCCTATGCAGGTGAGTGAAGTGCGTAGGCAAGCAAGGAAGGAGCCGAGATGGTTGTTACCTCAGTTGGTGCCGCAGCTGGGCGACAATCAGGGAGCAGGCAGCAGCTGAGGCAGGCTCTCCCGCCTGTCAGTGCAGTTCCGCCTGTGCAGGTGAGGCGTGTGAGTGGGGCATGCCCCTAGTGCACGCTGACTCCTCCTTCCCAATTGAGGTGACTTTTAAGTCGACTCACAAGTCACCTGTGCAGGTGAGGCGTGTGAGTGGGGCATGCCCCCCAGTGCACGCTGACTCCTCCTTCCTCTCCCATCCTCCTCTTCTCCTCCTCGTTCCCTCCGCCCTCCTAGTCCCTTGACTAACACAGATGAACTGGTTGATTGCGTGGGGGTGCCGGTCCTGGGGCTTAGGAGTGAAATCCCAACCCCTGGGGCGCGGTTCTCTTCGGGGCTATCTTGGCCAGGCTTGCCCTGGTCCGGGGTTACGACAAAGTCGTAAACGCCCAAAAAAGAAAAAAGAAAAAAAAAGACCCTAGCAGAGAGACGGATTCAGTGTTTGAGAATTGATGGCATGTACATGCCCATGGTGGACTATCCAGTGTCCTCAATCATCTTCTCCTCTCCCCCTCTCTGCTCCCTATCCTCCTCCCAGTCCCTTGATTGACGCTGATAAACTGATTCAGTGGTTGGTAACAGCTTACATCTACATGGCCACGCTCGACTACCCCGTGCCCTCTTATCACAATCCTTCTGTTCCCCTCCTCGCTGACGAGCTGATTCAGTGGTTAGAGATGGCTTATATATATTGTAATAATCACCATTGCCATGTACATTGTAAGCCCGTCTCTAACCACTGAATCGTCCTTCCAGTCGCGAAACAACGATCATGCTACTGCTGGAACCCTACGTCCGTTGTCAGCTCCTACCCTACTTACAGTTCCTGCCTACAACCTCCTCATCGCGGCCGTTTGCAAACGCTGGCATACTCTGGCTCGCCGTCAGATATCCATGCTCTTTGTGAAGGAAGGCATTGTCGTTTCGCTCCAAGATCTCACCGCTTCATTAGGTTATTCCCAAACCTCTCACATCTGCACATCAGCGACGACAGCGTAGAGACAATGAACGACAACTTCATCGATGTCCTCGTGTCGTCATGCCCTAAACTGGTTTTCCTGCACGTGGGAGATGCGATTGCGCCGCACGACTCGGGCAAGCGGGTGGACAAGCATCTGGTGACCGAAGCTGGATTGGACCCTTTTATCTGTCGCTGCACTCACCTACATCACCTCTCTCTCTCTACTGCTTGCATCCATACGGCAAGCTGCCGGATGTCCTCTCCCTGATCGCCAACCTGCACACTCTCGTTCTTACGGAAGCCTTGCAACTTGAGGCCCCTGGATTTTCGAGACCGTCTGCTCGCACCGGCCTTTCCGTCGACACTACAGAACCCGGAAATTTGAATTTCTTGAGCTTCGCGTCTCCCAGCCTTAGCGACCCTCTACATCCACCAGGCGGAATGTCTGAAATTCGAAGGCGCCGATTCCCACCCCCTCTCGTTAGCTCAAGTGCCGTCGCTGAAAGCGTTAGGTTACGAATCGCGCGGTCCGTCGTTCGAGCAAGTGTTTCTGTCAGGAGTCTCGTTCCGCAACCTCAAGACGATTGTTTTCAAAGAAAGCGAAGGCCTCGAGCGTCTTCTTGGCGACATCGGAGAGGGATTGCCGCGCCTTTGTGATCTGATCTTGTGCAGTTGCGAGAAACTCTCCGAGTTGCCGGAACAGTTCACTTCCCTTTGCTGCCTGTACCATTTGACGATTTCCTCGAGCGCCATTGTCAAGTTGCCTGAAAACTTTGGAAAGCTGCCCGCTCTAAAAAATATGTGGCTGATCCGCCTCCAAATTTCGAGTCCCCCAGATTTGTTCTACCCATGACAACTCTGGAAACCCTCCTTCTGTCCAACTGCGACCCAATCTCCGGGTTGCCTGCAAAGTTCGGTTTCCTCACCACACTCAAATACCTCTGCATCGCCAATTCGCCGCACGTACACCTTCCGAAACCAGTTTAGGACATCACGACGCGAGGACATCGAAGAAGGCGTCGCTCATTGTCTCTACGCTGTCTTCGCTGAGGTGACAGATGAGGGTTTCCAGAGTTGTCTGCTAGTAGAACGAATCTGGGAGACTCAAAATTTGAAGTAGATCAGCCTCAAATCATTTAGAGCGGGCAGTTTTCCGAAGTTTTTGGGCAGCTTGACAATGGCGCACGAGGAAATCGTCAAATGCTGCAAGCAGCTAAGGGCAGTGAATTGTTCCGGCAGCTCAGAGAGTTTTCCGCAACTGCACAAGATCAGAACGCAAAGGCGCGTCAGTCGCTCTCCGATGTTGTCAAAAAGACGCTCGAGACCTTTCCCTTTCTTTGAAAACAATCGTCTCGAGGTTGCGGAACGAGACTTTTGACGGAAACACTTGCTCGAACGGCGGACTGCGCAATTCAAGACCCAACGCTTTCAGCGACGGCACCTGGGCTAACGAGAGGGGGTGGGAATCGGCGCCTTCCAATTTCAGACAATCCGTCTGGTGGATGTAGAGGGTCGCTAAGGCCGGGAGATGCGCGAGGCTCGAGACATTCAAATTTCGGGATCTGTAGTGTCGATATAGAGGGCGGTGAGAGTAGACCGTTTCGAAAATTCAGGGGTCCAAGAGGTGAGGCTTCCGCAAGAACGAGAGTGTGCAAGTTTTCGAGCAGCGAGAGGGCATACGTCAGCTTGTCGTATGAAAGCAAGCAGCAGAGCGAGAGGTGCTGTAGTTGAGTGTAGTGACGAATGAAAGGGTCCAATCCAGCTTCGTTCACCGGATGCTCGTCTACCCGCTTGCCCCAGTTGTGCGGCGCGATCGAATCCTCCACGTGTAGGGAAACCAGTTTAGGGCATGACGACGCGAGGACATCGAGGAATGTATCGTTCATTGTCTCTACGCTGTCGTCGCTGATGTGCAGATGTGAGAGGTTGGGAAGCACTAGATGGCAGCGGTGAGATCTTGGAGCGAAACGACAATGCCTTCCTTCACAAGCAGCATGGAGACCTGACGGCGAGCCAGAGTACGCCAGCGTTTGCAATTGGCCGCGATGAGGAGGTTGTAGGCAGGATCCGTAGGGTAGGAGCTGACAACGGACTTAGGATCCAGCAGTAGCATGATCGTCGTTTTGCGGCTGCAGGGAGAACGATTCAGTAGTTAGAGACGGGCTTACAATATATATGGAAGGGATGACAATTCCAATGCTGACGAGCTGATTCAGTGGTGAGAAACAGCTTACATATACATGGCAATGGTGGAATACCCCGTGCCTTCCGACACCTCCAACTCCTCCACGCCTCCCCTCTTCCCTTCCTCCTCGTCTGATCCCTGATCCCATCCTCCCCAGTCTCCTGACTGATGCAGACGATCTGACTGAAGGGCTGGATACGGCATACATCTACATGGCCATGCTGGACTACCTCGTCCCCTCTGACTTACCTTCTCCTCCCTCCTCGCACCCTTTACCCCAGTCCCTTGACCAATGCAGACGACCTAATTGAGTGGTTGGAAACCTCCTATATCCACACGGCAATGGTGGATTACCCCGTGCCCCCGACTCTCTGTCTCCTCCTCCCCACTCTTATCCTCCTCTTCTCCTCCCAGTCCCCTAACTTACGCAGACGACTTGATCGAGTGGCTGGAGACAGCATACGTATACATGGCCACGCTGGACTACCCTGTGCCCTCTGACTTCCTCATTCTCATCTCCCCGCATGACTTCCCTTCTCTCTTCCCGCCTTCGATCTTCCTCTCCTCCAGCTCCCTGACTGATGCAGAGGTCTTGATTGCATGGTTCGAGACAGCATATATGTACATGGCAAAGGTGGACTATTCCGTGCCCTCTGAATTCCTCTTTCTCCCCTCACCCGTCCTCTCCTCTCCTCCCTCGTGGCTCTCAGCCCGTTGACCGATGCAGATGATCTTATCTCATGGTTGGAAACGGCATACATCTACATGGCAATGGTGGATTACCCAGTGCCCTCCGATTTCCTCATGCCACTGCCCGCCCACCCCATTCGAGAGGTACGCATTCGGGAGGTAGCCTTATGTCGTAATATGGGGGTTACTGAAAATAACCTGCATGGTTTGCCCTGGTGGACTACCCAGTGCCCTCTGAATTTCTCATGCCGCTGCTCGCCCATCCCAATCGAGAGATGTGTTGTGAATATGTTTTTATTGAGAATTCACATGGTAACCTGCATGGTCTGCCATGCAAAAGGTTCAGATGTGGTTGCATCAGTGCGCATGCCTTTTCACGTTCCCGTGCCTATGCATATGCGCATAGGCTTGAGCAAGGTGGCGAACACCTGTTCGGTTCGCCTCGAACGTGTTCGAGGCGAACCGAACAGTTTTTGTTTTTCAGCTTAAATCGTTCGCCCGAACGTGTTCGATGTTCGCCCGAACACGTTCGTGTTCGTGGCGCTGCTGCAGAACGCCCCGTGTCGAACACGAACGTGTTCGAGGTTCGCCCGAACATGCCTCCACAGGCGAACAGCGAACACCTGTTTTTGGCTAAACTGTTCGCCGAACCGAACAGTGTTCGGTTCGGCAAAAGGGCGTGTTCGAGAAGGGGCGAACACGAACATGTTCATGTTCGCATAATGCGCATGCATGCGCATGCACATACACAAGAATTGAAATTATGACCTTTGACCTGGTTTAATTGGCATCACTTTTGAGAATCCTCAAATTTGGCCTGGCTTTCGTTAGCATTACGCTCCGCAGCTATATGGAAATCACTTTTGAGAATTCTCAGTAGTGATTTCCGCAGCTCACACCGCCCATGTGCCCTCCCTCTCCCCCTCCCCCGTGCCCTTCACCATGTCCTCAGCTGTGTCGACGAGTGGACAGTCTCCCCTCAGGTGCTGACCTTCTCGATTGCATCTATGCCGGGGTGGGCGTGTATTCCAGCTACTCATGCCCAGAGGCGTGCTCTAACACGCCCTGCTCTCCCCCACCTTGCACCATCCCATCCCATGTGCCCTCAGCTGTGCAGGCGCGTTGACTCCCTCCCCTCAGGTGCTGATCTTCTCGATCGCATCGCTGCCGGGGTGGGCGAGTATTACAACTACTCAGGTACCCAGGCAGCGCACATTTCCACCCTTCTCCATCCTTAACCCCATGTTGTTCCCCGTGTGTGCTCAGCTGTGTCGGCGAGTTGACAGCCTCCCTGCAAGTGCCAGCCTTCTTGATCGCATCGTTGCTGGAGTGGGCGTGTATTACAACTACTCGGGCGCTGAGGCGTGCTTCAGCGTTGGCGATACCGATCCCCATGACATGTCCAATGGGTGGGACTTCCAGGTACGGTCAATGGTTGGGTGGGACTGCCCCCAAGTGCTGACCTCCTCGAGCGCATGTATGCCGGGGTGGGGGTGTGAGCCTGTATTACAACTACTCGGGCGCTGAGGCGTGCTTCAGCGTTGGCGATACCGATCCCCATGACATGTCCAATGGGTGGGACTTCCAGGTACGGTCAATGGTTGGGTGGGACTGCCCCCAAGTGCTGACCTCCTCGAGCGCATGTATGCCGGGGTGGGGGTGTGAGCCTGTATTACAACTACTCGGGCGCTGAGGCGTGCTTCAGCGTTGGCGATACCGATCCCCATGACATGTCCAATGGGTGGGACTTCCAGGTACGGTCAATGGTTGGGTGGGACTGCCCCCAAGTGCTGACCTCCTCGAGCGCATGTATGCCGGGGTGGGGGTGTGAGCCTGTATTACAACTACTCGGGCGCTGAGGCGTGCTTCAGCGTTGGCGATACCGATCCCCATGACATGTCCAATGGGTGGGACTTCCAGGTACGGTCAATGGTTGGGTGGGACTGCCCCCAAGTGCTGACCTCCTCGAGCGCATGTATGCCGGGGTGGGGGTGTGAGCCTGTATTACAACTACTCGGGCGCTGAGGCGTGCTTCAGCGTTGGCGATACCGATCCCCATGACATGTCCAATGGGTGGGACTTCCAGGTACGGTCAATGGTTGGGTGGGACTGCCCCCAAGTGCTGACCTCCTCGAGCGCATGTATGCCGGGGTGGGGGTGTGAGCCTGTATTACAACTACTCGGGCGCTGAGGCGTGCTTCAGCGTTGGCGATACCGATCCCCATGACATGTCCAATGGGTGGGACTTCCAGGTACGGTCAATGGTTGGGTGGGACTGCCCCCAAGTGCTGACCTCCTCGAGCGCATGTATGCCGGGGTGGGGGTGTGAGCCTGTATTACAACTACTCGGGCGCTGAGGCGTGCTTCAGCGTGCGTGATACGGATCCCCATGACATGTCCAATGGGTGGGACTTCCAGGTATGGAGAATGGGTGTGTGGGATTACCAACTAAGCTATGGTTATTGCATGAGCGTCTTGGTTTTGTTTTGTTTTTTGTTTTGTTTTGTTTTGTTTGTTTGTTTTTTTTTTTTTTCCATCCCCTCTCCCCCTTACTTCCACCACCCCAGGCATGCACGGAGTACGTAATGCCCATGAGCAGCAAAGCCAGCAACAGTCTTTTCTCTCTTGCTCCTCATGCCTTGCCCCACTTGTCGTCCTTCATTTCCCCCTGTGATCATCCCACCAGGCATGCACGGAGCATGTGATGCCCATGAGCAGCAGCACCAGCATTGGTCTCTCCTCTCTTCCCTGCCACTCTTGCCTTGCCCCTCTTGTCTCTCGTCTCCCCCCCATTCAACAAACCAGGCATGCACGGAGCACGTGATGCCTATGAGCAGTAACGCCAGCAACAGCCTTTTTGAGCCGTTCGAGTGGAACCAGACGGCCTTTGAGGAGAACTGCTTGCAGCAGTACGGCGTGCCTCCCCGACCCACGTGGGCCATGACCCAGTTCGGTGGACGGGTAAGTTGCTGCACCGCACCACACCGCACAGCAGTGGATTGCACCAAATAACACCCCACCGCACAGCGCGACAGAGCAGCAGCAGTCTGTTTGAGCCGTTTGAGTGGAATCAGACGGTCTTTGCAAAGCACTGCACTCAGCAGCACGGCGGCGTGCCTCCCGACCCACCTGAGCCATGACCCAGTCCGGTGGACGGGTGAGTTGCTGCACTGCACCGAACAGCACAGCACGACACCACACCTCATCGCACCAAACAGCACGACATCATAGCTGCTTTAAAGCCAGGGTCTCATGTACGGGTTGGCCGTGCAACTGCAAAGCACTTGGGCGAAAAGTGGGCTCTTTGGATAGTCTCGATTTGTCAAAACTTTGGCCCCAAATTTGTAAACCAATCAAACAGGCCTGCAAAGCACTTGGTCACTTGAGACCCTGGCTTTAAAACCTCCCCCCCCCCCCCCTGCGCCCTTCCTGTCCACACCACACCCAACTCTCTCCCCCACCCTCCCCATCCAGCCCTGTTAGTCCATCTGCTCAGCCTTGCACCACTTGGTCAGCAACGTCATGTTTTCCCAAGGTCTCCTAAAGCTAAAACCCTAAAGTCTTCCCGCCTCCCCTCGTGCCCAATCCTCCCCCCCATCTCCCCCATTCACAGTCCATCTGTTCAGCCCTGCGCCACTTCGCCAGCAACATTGTGTTCTCCCAGGGGGTTCTTGACCCCTAGAGTGACATGTCCCTTAAACCCGAAGCCTTATGTCCCCCTCCTGCCCTCCTACCCTCCTCCCCCATCCCTCCCCACGTCTTCCCCATTTACAGTCCATCCGTTCAGCCCTGCGCCATTTCGCCAGCAGCATTGTGTTCTCCCAGGGGCCCCGTGACCCCTGGAGTGACATGTCTTTTAAACCCAAGCCTTAAAGGGCGACACCCGAATTGCTCAACGAAGTCAACGCGGGAAAAATAGCTTCGGAAAGGCAGGCAATCAGAGGTTCGGAAAACTTTCTAAACCCTTTTGCCCTGAACCCAGTAGGGGTGAGACGCAAACTGGAGCCAGTTTGTGAAGGCCTTTCTGTAATTCGGGGGCCGGGCTTTAATGTCCTCCGCCTCCCCTCCTGCCCCACCCCTCCCCCCATCTCCCATTCACAGTCCATCCGTTCAGCCCTGCGCCACTTCGCCAGCAACATTGTGTTTTCCCAGGGGGCGCTTGACCCTTGGAGTGGAGGCGGGTGAGTTGCCATTAATATCACTCCTTTTCCTTTCATCTAGAAAACTAATACTGGTGCGTCGATGTATCAGTTGAAATGGTTCCAGTAACCTTATGTTTTCGTTTAAATTTACTTCTGGTTTTTTATGTTCAAAACCAGGATGTGGTGTGTTTATTTCAATGGAAACTCAGCTTTCATCTTTTTTTTTTTATCCGAGTAAAAGAGAGACTTGTGACTTCATTACTTTTGTAAGTGGCATGCTTGCATAAAGAATTCTGTGTTGTTTTACGTATTGTGATGCACAGTTTTGGTGCACAAGACGTTCCAAGATTTTTTGTATATACAATGGGGATGACACGTGAAAACATGGGTTGCGTGCAACAAACATTATTGCTTTGCAATCACTTACGAGTGACAATAAAGTTTCTTCAAAATTGCTTCCAGAGTCTCTTATCAGCGTTTGCAAAGCAATGATGCTTGTTGCACACAACTCTTTTCTTTCTCATGTCATGCACTTCATGCTTCAGCACCTACTTGACATTCAAAACGATTTATGAACTCCAAACCCTACAACAACCACCCCTTTTATTCAACACTGGCCCTCCTCATGCACTGGCCCTTTTATTCCTTTTATGATACTCTCTTGTCCCCCTCCCTCTCACCTCCCCCATCCCCCCCTCTGTTTTGTGCCCTCTTTTTCCGATCCACCTCGCCCATCTCCACCAATCAGAGTGCTCGAAGACATTTCAGACACCCTAGTCAGCCTCACCATTCCTGACGGTAGGTTTGTTGTGACCCAGCCAAGAAGAAATTGTGATGGTTGATTTGTTGTACCCCAGTTATAGAGCCATTCCTGTGTTTGAGACGTTTCAAAAGTAACCCTAGTCAGAATCTCCATTTCCGAGGGTGAGTTTGTTGTGGCCCAGCCAAAAAGTATTTCCAGTGTTTTTTTCTGTTTCATTCTTGCAAAGCCACGACGTCCCTCCTTTTGTTACTCTGGTTCACATTTTTTTTTAGCTTCAATTATGCCCTTCATCTATTAAACTCATCACCACTTGACCTACATTTGCATATGCATGCCTGATTTTCCTATATCCACACCTCCTCCCCTCCCCCAGGTGCCCACCACCTGGACCTAAGGGCGTCCACCCCGGATGGAGGAGATGCGAGAGCAGTGATCAAACATAAAGCGTTTTCTTGCATTTCCCCTCCCCACTCTTACCCAACCTGCCATATTTCAGGTGCCCACCACCTGAACCTAAGGGTGTCCACAGTCCACCCCAGATGATTTCCCTTCCGTGCGGAAGCAGAGGAAGGAGGAGAAGAAGCACATACAGAAGCGGTTCAAGCAATGCATCCCCCTCTTCCCCACACCTTGTTCTCCCTCCCAGGTGCACACCACCTCGACCTAAGGGCGTCCACCCCAGCTGACCCCCCTTCCGTGCGGAAGCAGAGGAAGGAGGAGAAGAAGCACATACAGAAGCGGTTCAAGCAATGCATCCCCCTCTTCCCCACACCTTATTCTCCCTCCCAGGTGCACACCACCTCGACCTAAGGGCGTCCACCCCAGCTGACCCCCCTTCCGTGCGGAAGCAGAGGAAGGAGGAGAAGAAGCACATACAGAAGTGGCTCAAGCAATGCATCCCCCTCTTCCCCACACCTTATTCTCCCTCCCAGGTGCCCACCACCTCGATCTAAGGGCGTCCACCCCAGCTGACCCCTCCCCACCCCTCTCCACTCCTCCCCTTCTCCCCCAGGTGCACACCACCTCGACCTAAGGGCGTCCACCCCAGCTGACCCCCCTTCGGTGCGGAAGCAGAGGAAGGAGGAGAAGAAGCACATACAGAAGTGGATTAAGCAGTGGCACAAGGACAGGGAGGAGGCAAAGAAGCATGGGAGGAATGGCCTTCGTTTCAGGTAAGGTTTTCCTTCCATCTAGCAGTTTCTCATCCTCGTTTTCTGTCTCTCACTCATCCTCCTTTTCCTTCTCTTCCATCCCACTCTCCCATCCCTCTTGCAGCTTGTTCTCTTCCTATGAAGGACGTCTCCTCCACCTCCCTCGTCTCTCTTCAGCCTCACCTCTCCTCTCGTTGTATCCTTCTTGCCTTCATTTAATGACTTCTCTCGCTCTCTCCCATCCCCCGTTCCCTTCCCCTTTGCAGCCTGCTCTCTTCCTTCTAAGACGCCTCGTCCACCTCCCGTGCTCACTTTGCTCTCTTTCACAGCCTCTTGCGTCATTATTCCTCCTCTCTTCCATCCCGCCCCCTCTCTTTCCATTCCCCCTTGCAGCTCGCTCCCTTCCTTTGAAGACATCTCCTCCACCTCCCTTGCTCTCTTCATCCTCTCTCTCGCCCTCCTCGCCACATCCGTCGCCGTATCCCTCTCTGCCACTCGCTGGGCACGACCCATTGGCACCACCTACTCACCCGCATTGCGCCATCCGCTCATGGGGGAGAGGCAGTGAGGCAGGAGGCAGCGATTATGCCTCCCTTCCCCTCTTTCGCCCGTCTTTCATTAATCGTGATTGATCTATTGGGCAAGCCCATCCCATCGGCTCCAGCTGCTCACCCCCATTTCGCCATCTGCTCATGGGTGGGAAATTGTGAGGCAGTGCGGCAGGGAGGCAGGGGGGCAGGCAGAGAGGATGGCAGGTTGGCAGGGTGGGAGGCAGGGAGGCAACGAATAATTGATTATGCCACCCCAACCTCCTTCACTTCTCCGGGCATGCCGCATCACTGCCATCCTCTACACTGTGCAACGTTTCCCATTACAGCGTATGCTAGCATGCCAGGCAGACCAGCACAGGAGCCTGAGCACGATATGTTGATAACTGTGCTCGTGTCTGCAGCTTTTGAATTAGCTCTTATGATGGTAAGGTACCTCTTGAAGAACCTGTGCGGAAGTTCTGTGGAATGGGAACCACTGGATTTTTTAGGCAATGAAGAAATGGATGAACACAATTACTTCATGTCTGCAGTTGTTTGCTTCTCCGACCTCTTTGTTTGAGTCTAACCTACATTATTGTCTTGAACCTGCACAGGACTGAAATTGACAGCCAATGCTGCAAAAGCCAGGTTCATACCAGTTGATACTATTGACAGCTAACATTAACAGGTGGTAATGACACCTAGCCAAGGAATAAGGTGTGTAATACCGTATGAGTAGGAAACTTCCCCCCTACAATACTGGGATGGGACAGTGGTCACGAATACAAAAAGATATTGTTTGCAAATATTTGTAAACATCTAACCCTAGAAAGTCCGATTGCACCACGCCTTATTCCGCTGTTGGCCACGGCATTCGAGATTGCAGTTTCCACTCCAATTGTCGCGTCGCGTTCTACGTCCCATTCAACGGTCAACCAGCTTGATACTGTCATTAGGCGCAGCGCGACGCTGTTGGCCCATATCGCAGTAGCTTAGGAGGCGAATGCGCTTGGTTTCGGCGTTGCATGCACTGACGACCGCCACGTCCCGCAACTGGCGTAGATCGTAATGGCTAAGACTAAGTACTACGCGGTTCGGAAGGGACACCAGCCAGGGATTTATCTGACGTGGCCGGAATGTCAACGACAGGTAAGCAGCTGTAGTAAGGTACTTCATTACGTGGCGTTTCGGTTTGCTAGGTATTCTATCTTTGCTGTCTCGTGCGGTTCAGTTCGGTTCTTCATGCTATAGCACGGTTCCCTCGCATTGCTGGCCAAGAACGCAACACACACCGAACACAACCGTGTTAGATTACTCGAAAACGAACGTCCTTTTCTCACCCCCAGGCCACCTCTCACCCTAAACCCAAGCCCAGGCGACAACAATGCAGGTTCTCCTTTTCCTTAGTTTGAGAGCTCTCAAAAAACGGAGTCAGCATATATACACACACTGTCCAGTCCAGTCCACCATATCGAGTATACAATGTCCTCGTTATCATCTCTCCCAGGTGAATAATTTCAGAGGCAATGAGTACAAGAGTTTTGAGACGCTGGATGAAGCCAGGTCCTACCTCGCCTTGCCTAATGTCTCTTCGCCCTTCACGCAACCCGCGGAGGCTCCAAGTCACGCCTTTATGCCTGCTGCTGCCGCTACTGCTGACCCGTATACCAGTGCTTCTTCAAATTACTCCTTTACGCCCTCTGCTGCTGCTCCCGCTACTGCTGCTATTACTCTTTTTCCTGTCGCAACAGGGGTATACGATGGTGCTGGTGAGTGCTCAAGTGCCTAGTTGTTTGTTACTACCAGTAACTCCTATCTCTTTTGATTAAGAGGTGCAACATGTTTTGCTGCGGCTAGGGCCAGCATTCCCATTCCCATTCCTGCTGCTCAGCGGACCGGCTTAGTAACCGTTTCTTCAGTTCGACTCTACAATCTGCTTCATGGTTTCAGTACTTTCAAGTTTCCACTGGCATATAAATACACAACACAGCCCTTCCCCCCCATCCCTACTCACTTCCACTCACTACCTTCCTCTCTCTTCTCGTTCTCCTACTCTCCCTCTCCCACTCACTCGAGCACTTTCGTTTCTCTCCTTTCCCTTCTTCCTCCCTCCCTCTCCACTCCACCCTAAGAAGGTTTCTGAAAACACCCTCCCACTTTTCCTTACCCTCCCACCTTTCCTTTTCCCCTCCCTTTCTACCCCACCCCATCATAGGAGGATATGCAGAGAGCCAGGGAGGAAGGGGGTGGTCTGCTGCAGGAGGGAGGGATGGGAGGGAGGGAGTGGGTGTGGGGAGGGAGGGGGGAGCGAGAGTAGTGGGAAGGCAGGGGGCTGTGAGGATGAGGAGAGGGGAGGACATGCGACCAGTCGTAGCATCACTTGGACTTCAAATAGACCCTCAGGTGAGTCTCAGGTGGATTCTCAGGTTAGTTTCCTTAGTCATTCAAAGCAACCCTTCAGTCAATTCAAAGGTGGGCTGGAAGTTAGAAGAAGTGAGGACATGCGGCCACATGTAGAGAGCCCCAATTCACAATTTGAGATTCACCTTTCATCCCCCCCAGGCGCTCTACCGCATGGAGTTTGACGGCGCCTCCAAGGACCGTTCTGCCTACTCAACGCCCTCCTCCTCGCAACGCGCCTTCTCGCTCCTACTCCATGCCTCTTCGAACCCCCCCCAGGCACTTTACCGCATGGAGTTTGACGGAGCCTCCAAGGGCAACCCGGGGCGGGCAGGGGCGGGGTCTGTGCTTCGGGATGAACATGGCAACGAGGTGAGTCTGTTGGGCTTGGGGTGGGCTGAGAGAGGTGGCCTTTCGAGTAGCAGCAGCAACCCGGGGCGGGCAAAGGCGGGATCTGTGTAGTGGGATGAACGCAGCAACGAGGTGAGATGGAGGGGCAATGAGGTGAGGCTGTCGGGCTTTGTTTCGGGAAGGAGGTGCGTTTTGAGTCGTCTCGAAAGTATATGTCCTGTGGGACGAGCGGGGTAACGAGATGAGTCGAGTCGACCATTGGAGTGTGGGACCCCTCATACCCGCCCTCCCTTCCCTTGCCCCCCTCCATACCCCACATCACCTGCCAGTTGGTGTGCATGAAGGAGGGCGTGGGGCACGGCACGTGCAACATGGCAGAGTACCGCGCGTTCATAGGGGGGGTGGAGCGGGCTCTGGCTCTCGGCATCACCAGATTGCACGTGCAAGGGGACTCCATGCTCGTGGTCATGCAGGTGGGTGGGTGAGGATGGTGGGATCAAGGTGGAAAATAAGGGCTGTACAACTGTCATCCCATCTGCTCACGATGATGCTTTTGATGTCCTTTAGGAAGCGCGACCTGTCCTTCCCATCGAGGAGGTTCCTTGCTGCAACGAAGTTTGAGGCGCCTTGAAAACTTCTGAGGCGCCTCAAAAGTCATCTGCTCACCATGATGCTTTTGATGTCCTTGAGGAATTGTGACCTGTCCTTATCATCTAGGAGGTTTTGAGACATCTGAAAACTACACTTTCTACATGTGCCTTGTCATCGAGGAGGTTGCTGCACGCAAAGGTGCAGAAGAAGTGGACAGTAAATTTGGCTAATTTACTTTAGCACGCAAAATCGGCAGCTGGCGTGTTGTGCCACTATGTTGGATTAGACGCGTCCTGCATCTGAAGGCTGGCCCTTTTCCAAATCCTCTGACATACTTCCAGTGAGCAGCAACTTTTGAGGCGCCTCAAAAGTCTTCCAGTGAGCAGCAATGCTTAGGTAAAGTATACCTAAGCATTGCTGCTCACTGAAGGCTGGCCCTTTTCCAACATAGCCGTGCCCATGCTCATGCATCTCATGCTTATGCTGGCACCTGTGCATGCATACCCACCTGCCCCCTCTCCCCACACACACACCACTCTTATAAACTTTTACCTACCCCCCTCCCCCCCCCCCCCCTCCCCCACACACACACAAATACACTTACAGGTGCAGGGCAAATGGAAGGTGAATGCGGAGATGCTGTGGGAGCCGTGCAGGCAAGCACAGCAGCTGGTGTGCCGGTTCAGAGAGATTGCCATCCGCCACGTGCCCAGGGTATGTGTCACACATTAAGAGAGGGGAGGGGCACACAGGGTGATGTTAGTGTTTGGGGAGCAGGGCAGCAGCACTGCAAGCAAACACAGCTGCTGGTGTGCCTTTCCAGAGAGATCGCCATCCGCCTCGTGCCCAGGGTAGGTGGGGAACGGAGAGGTTTTGAGAATGTAGTTTAGCCACTATGCCGAAGGAAGTCGGAACGTGATGCATGCACATGGTGTTGGTGTTGAGGGGAGGTCGTGATTCGTGTTCACACACTCAACTCAACATCACTCTTTTGAGCTGAGTAGGGTATGTGACCATAAATGGACGTACATGCATGCTATTGTGCTGGTGCAGTGAGATTGAAATTTTGCAGAGTCATCTTAGCGCAGCAAGCAGGTTCTTTGGCTGATAACTATGTTTGGCCGTTTTGCCATATCGTGCCATTGTTGCACTAGTGCATCAGTTTTCCACATGTCTATCACCTCCTTTGCCACCCCTCCACGCCCCTCATCACCGCTCACCACCTCCCAGGAGTGCAACCAGTTTGCTGATCGACTCTCCAATGAGGCGGTGCCTCTCGCAGGTTAGTCAGACCAGTTAAAGCCAGCTAGTCGTGTTTCTCACTCTTAGAGCCGTCACAGTCTTCACATGCAAGGTCTTAGCCAGTTCCTCTTTTGGGTCGACTAAAAGTTCATCCCTTAAGAGTTATCTTAATAATGTGTAAAGCTCGTCTCTTACGCAAGGCCATGCTCCCTACAGTTCTGGCAGCTTTTTCGGACCTGCACCACCCCCCTTCCTTCATTCTGTCACGATTATCCTATCCTCCCATTATCCTCTCATGATCCCTTCTATCCTCCGCTATTGCGTTTGCTATTTATTTTCAACATCCAATCATCCCTCTCTCCCCCACCCTTCCTCCCCGGGGCCTCCTCCCTTCCCTGGGCATCCTCCCTATGTTTTTTTCCAACCAGAGGGAGAACCCTCTGGGAGGGAGGAGGCCCCTCTGGGAAAAAAACAAACATAGGGAGGATGCCCAGGTAATCGACTTTTGAGGATGCCCAGGTAATCGACTTTTGAGGATGCCCAGGTAATCGACTTTTGAGGATGCCCAGGTAATCGACTTTTGAGGATGCCCAGGTAATCGACTTTTGAGGATGCCCAGGTAATCGACTTTTGAGGATGCCCAGGTAATCGACTTTTGAGGATGCCCAGGTAATCGACTTTTGAGGATGCCCAGGTAATCGACTTTTGAGGATGCCCAGGTAATCGACTTTTGAGGATGCCCAGGTAATCGACTTTTGAGGATGCCCAGGTAATCGACTTTTGAGGATGCCCAGGTAATCGACTTTTGAGGATGCCCAGGTAATCGACTTTTGAGGATGCCCAGGTAATCGACTTTTGAGGATGCCCAGGTAATCGACTTATGAGGATGCCCAGGTAATCGACTTTTGAGGATGCCCAGGTAATCGACTTTTGAGGATGCCCAGGTAATCGACTTTTGAGGATGCCCAGGTAATCGACTTTTGAGGATGCCCAGGTAATCGACTTTTGAGGATGCCCAGGTAATCGACTTTTGAGGATGCCCAGGTAATCGACTTTTGAGGATGCCCAGGTAATCGACTTTTGAGGATGCCCAGGTAATCGACTTTTGAGGATGCCCAGGTAATCGACTTTTGAGGATGCCCAGGTAATCGACTTTTGAGGATGCCCAGGTAATCGACTTTTGAGGATGCCCAGGTAATCGACTTTTGAGGATGCCCAGGTAATCGACTTTTGAGGATGCCCAGGTAATCGACTTTTGAGGATGCCCAGGTAATCGACTTTTGAGGATGCCCAGGTAATCGACTTTTGAGGATGCCCAGGTAATCGACTTTTGAGGATGCCCAGGTGATCGACTTTTGAGGATGCCCAGGTAATCGACTTTTGAGGATGCCCAGGTAATCGACTTTTGAGGATGCCCAGGTAATCGACTTTTGAGGATGCCCAGGTAATCGACTTTTGAGGATGCCCAGGTGATCGACTTTTGAGGATGCCCAGGTAATCGACTTTTGAGGATGCCCAGGTAATCGACTTTTGAGGATGCCCAGGTAATCGACTTTTGAGGATGCCCAGGTAACCGACTTTTGAGGATGCCCAGGTAATCGACTTTTGAGGCGCCTTAAAAGTCCAACCAGAGGGAGAGCGGGTAATCGACTTTTGAGGCGCCTCAAAAGTCCAACCAGAGGGAGAGCGGGTAATCGACTTTTGAGGCGCCTCAAAAGTCCAACCAGAGGGAGAGCGGGTAATCGACCCCTCCACCTCCACCCGCAACACCCACCCTCTCCACGGCTTTACTGCCCACAGCACCACGGCCGCTCTCTACGCGCCCTATTAAAAAGGAGCCTCAAGAACAGCATCTCTAGACTTGGGCGCCCGCCCAAATTCCACCCATAAACGCTGTCAGGCCGGCACAACAGCTCAAGCAGACGAGCTGCACACTAGGTTAGGCCTCCCGACACTTAGCAGTGACTTGGATTGTTTCTCCCGACCTTCTTCCTACGTCTGCCACCTGTTTGCCATGCCAACGAATCTGCCACGTTCTTTCTACATCTGCCACATCACCACAGCTGCTGGTTCACTTTGCTGCACTGTGCACTCTCATGAGGGAGAAGGCAGCGATAACATGATGCTCCCTTCCCTCATGGGGGGGAGGCAGTGAGGGAGTGAATGAGTGGGAGTGAGGCTATGGGGCAGTGGGACAGTGTGGGGCATAGTGGGGCATGGGGCAGTGTGGCCGTGGGGTAGTGGGGCAGTAGGGCAGGGGGGCAGTGTGGGCAGAGTGGGGCAGTGTGGGCAGAGTGGGATTGTGAGGCAGTGGAGCAGTGGAAAGAATTTTCAAATATTATCAGGGTTAAACAAATTATACGGTAGTTTGTACAAATGTAGTCTAAATAATGACTCTCAGCAATCAGCTATTTGCCTTCAATGTTGTACATTCAATTTCTGTCAGGCAACATACAGGAATGCCACAAACCCTAAATTCTAGTAAACATGTAGCTCCAATTGTGTACAAAGATAGTGGGTTGAATTTAAGAGGGGACGTGGATAGATTCATACTATTTATGGTATTGGTATGTGCCTACAGCTACCTACATGCAGCATACATTGTCTTTCTTTATAACTTACACAGAGATTGGGTTGGGTGTAGAAAGTGAACTGTGAACGGTGCTAGTGTTATTGCTAGCCAACTCAAGCAGCCACCATATAGCCATTACTGTGAGCCGACTTGCTCACAGCAGTGCGCAATGTGTAAAGACCCGACACAGGGTCCCAGAAGAACGTGGCAAGATGTGCTCCAGTGGTACTGTCCGTACAGATTGCGAAGTCCTCGTATGCAGGAAACGTGGTGGTGACATGGAGGTCTTGAAGATAACCAACTTCCACCCAATTCCTGGAGGACGAGTGGACGTGCAAACCTGTGACAACCGAGATCCGCTCACCACCAGTGGTGGAGAGCCAAGGTGAAACGCACCCCTTAAAGATCGGAGTGGCTACGACACCAATGGTGGAGGTGATGGCGCGAAAGCGGGCCTCGATCTTAGCGAGACTAGTTTCAAAGAGATCGATAGTGAGGTGCATGGGGTGCATGGCGAGGAGAGCGTCGCGAGCAGGCGCAAAGAAATCAGGGAGGCAGGCTGCGATGAGGTATAGTGTGAGATGCATATACGGAACCTGGCTAACAAGCTGGGAGGTAGCGCAAGTTGCGCGGTAGCTAGCGTCAAGCAAGCGCAGGTGGGTAATAAGGTCTGCGACAGTGGAGAATACTGGAGGATTGGAGAACAGCAAAGCCAGGACGAGGCGCAATCGAGTAGCAGGCGAGTGGGTGGAGTAGCGAGCAATAATAGCATCAAAACACTCCTTTGCCATCCCGAAATGACGAAAGTGCACCCACTCGGTAGGCGGGAGGAGGCGAATAAGGGCAAGGCGCGCAGCAGCGTCACGCGACTCCCAAATTCTGTATGCAAGTTGGCCCACGCGGTGAGCCTCCTGCTCTGCCGATGCGGCCTCAGCAGCAAGAGCAGGAAGACGCTGGGGAGCAGGTAGCTCACCCGACGCGTGTGCGTACAGGGTGGCGTTACCCTGGAGCTGGCTTCGCAGGTGGAGCGTGGCGTTGAGCAGCCATGCGTCAAAGTCGACCGCCCGCCCCTCCGCATCGAGCCGCAGCATTAACCCGGACGCCATGGTAGGAGTGAGAAGAGGTACAGCTTCAGCGGAGGGAACTACTACCCGCTCGCCCTCTGGTTGGAAAAAAAAAGGGATGGAAAGAAGCGGACGGGAGGGAGGAGGGAAGGAGGAATGGGGAGGGATTGGGAGAGATAGAGAAGGATGAAGGAGGATGGATGGAGCGATTAGAAAACAGTGAGAGGTGCATGAGGAAAGGACGACCAATCTTTGGAATTTTAATGGAATAAGGAAGGGGGTGGATCTAGGAGTGGAGGGATGGAAAGGAGGGGAAGGAGGAGGAGGATGGGGGTGGAGAAAAGAGGAGGAAAATTGTTGGCACAGGCTATTGTTTACAGGAAAAGGGATAGTGGGGAGGGGAGAGCAGAAGGGATAAGAGATGATGCTGTGATGGATGAAGGGAAAGGAAGGGGGGTGGAAGGATGAGGAGAAAGTAGGTGGTGTAGGTCTGCATAGGCCGCAAAGGCTGCAAAGGCTGCAAGGCCTACAATCATTAGACCCTGACTTCAAAATATGGCTTTTTGGTTGAACATCTTGGAACTTGGAAATGATACAAGCTCGTCCTTATTTTTCCTTTTATAAGCTTGACATATAATTGTGACATTGTAAGGAGTGAGCAACAACACTAGTTGGCCAGGTCTGACTAACTAACCTGCGAGAGGAACAGCCTCATTGGAGAGTCGATCCGCCAACTGGTTCCACTCCTGGGCGGTGGTGAGGGGTGACAAGCGTGACGAGGGAACGTAAAGGGGTGGTGATCGGTGGTGTGCGGTGGTGAGGGAGGTGCGTGGGAATTTGATGCGCTAGTGTAAGAATGGCACAAAATAGTTCATGTTTACAGTCCAAGAATGGCACAATCAAAGAACGGAGCACGTGTGCACGAGCATGGCACAATCAAAGAACGGAGCACGTGTGCACGAGCATGGCACAATCAAAGAACGGAGCACGTGTGCACGAGCATGGCACAATCAAGACCGTGGCATGCAATCAAAGAACGGAGCACGTGTGCACGAGCATGGCACAATCAAAGAACGGAGCACGTGTGCACGAGCATGGCACAATCAAAGAACGGAGCACGTGTGCACGAGCATGGCACAATCAAAGAACGGAGCACGTGTGCACGAGCATGGCACAATCAAAGAACGGAGCACGTGTGCACGAGCATGGCACAATCAAAGAACGGAGCACGTGTGCACGAGCATGGCACAATCAAAGAACGGAGCACGTGTGCACGAGCATGGCACAATCAAAGAACGGAGCACGTGTGCACGAGCATGGCACAATCAAAGAACGGAGCACGTGTGCACGAGCATGGCACAATCAAAGAACGGAGCACGTGTGCACGAGCATGGCACAATCAAAGAACGGAGCACGTGTGCACGAGCATGGCACAATCAAAGAACGGAGCACGTGTGCACGAGCATGGCACAATCAAAGAACGGAGCACGTGTGCACGAGCATGGCACAATCAAAGAACGGAGCACGTGTGCACGAGCATGGCACAATCAAAGAACGGAGCACGTGTGCACGAGCATGGCACAATCAAAGAACGGAGCACGTGTGCACGAGCATGGCACAATCAAAGAACGGAGCACGTGTGCACGAGCATGGCACAATCAAAGAACGGAGCACGTGTGCACGAGCATGGCACAATCAAAGAACGGAGCACGTGTGCACGAGCATGGCACAATCAAAGAACGGAGCACGTGTGCACGAGCATGGCACAATCAAAGAACGGAGCACGTGTGCACGAGCATGGCACAATCAAAGAACGGAGCACGTGTGCACGAGCATGGCACAATCAAAGAACGGAGCACGTGTGCACGAGCATGGCACAATCAAAGAACGGAGCACGTGTGCACGAGCATGGCACAATCAAAGAACGGAGCACGTGTGCACGAGCATGGCACAATCAAAGAACGGAGCACGTGTGCACGAGCATGGCACAATCAAAGAACGGAGCACGTGTGCACGAGCATGGCACAATCAAAGAACGGAGCACGTGTGCACGAGCATGGCACAATCAAAGAACGGAGCACGTGTGCACGAGCATGGCACAATCAAAGAACGGAGCACGTGTGCACGAGCATGGCACAATCAAAGAACGGAGCACGTGTGCACGAGCATGGCACAATCAAAGAACGGAGCACGTGTGCACGAGCATGGCACAATCAAAGAACGGAGCACGTGTGCACGAGCATGGCACAATCAAAGAACGGAGCACGTGTGCACGAGCATGGCACAATCAAAGAACGGAGCACGTGTGCACGAGCATGGCACAATCAAAGAACGGAGCACGTGTGCACGAGCATGGCACAATCAAAGAACGGAGCACGTGTGCACGAGCATGGCACAATCAAAGAACGGAGCACGTGTGCACGAGCATGGCACAATCAAAGAACGGAGCACGTGTGCACGAGCATGGCACAATCAAAGAACGGAGCACGTGTGCACGAGCATGGCACAATCAAAGAACGGAGCACGTGTGCACGAGCATGGCACAATCAAAGAACGGAGCACGTGTGCACGAGCATGGCACAATCAAAGAACGGAGCACGTGTGCACGAGCATGGCACAATCAAAGAACGGAGCACGTGTGCACGAGCATGGCACAATCAAAGAACGGAGCACGTGTGCACGAGCATGGCACAATCAAAGAACGGAGCACGTGTGCACGAGCATGGCACAATCAAAGAACGGAGCACGTGTGCACGAGCATGGCACAATCAAAGAACGGAGCACGTGTGCACGAGCATGGCACAATCAAAGAACGGAGCACGTGTGCACGAGCATGGCACAATCAAAGAACGGAGCACGTGTGCACGAGCATGGCACAATCAAAGAACGGAGCACGTGTGCACGAGCATGGCACAATCAAAGAACGGAGCACGTGTGCACGAGCATGGCACAATCAAAGAACGGAGCACGTGTGCACGAGCATGGCACAATCAAAGAACGGAGCACGTGTGCACGAGCATGGCACAATCAAAGAACGGAGCACGTGTGCACGAGCATGGCACAATCAAAGAACGGAGCACGTGTGCACGAGCATGGCACAATCAAAGAACGGAGCACGTGTGCACGAGCATGGCACAATCAAAGAACGGAGCACGTGTGCACGAGCATGGCACAATCAAAGAACGGAGCACGTGTGCACGAGCATGGCACAATCAAAGAACGGAGCACGTGTGCACGAGCATGGCACAATCAAAGAACGGAGCACGTGTGCACGAGCATGGCACAATCAAAGAACGGAGCACGTGTGCACGAGCATGGCACAATCAAAGAACGGAGCACGTGTGCACGAGCATGGCACAATCAAAGAACGGAGCACGTGTGCACGAGCATGGCACAATCAAAGAACGGAGCACGTGTGCACGAGCATGGCACAATCAAAGAACGGAGCACGTGTGCACGAGCATGGCACAATCAAAGAACGGAGCACGTGTGCACGAGCATGGCACAATCAAAGAACGGAGCACGTGTGCACGAGCATGGCACAATCAAAGAACGGAGCACGTGTGCACGAGCATGGCACAATCAAAGAACGGAGCACGTGTGCACGAGCATGGCACAATCAAAGAACGGAGCACGTGTGCACGAGCATGGCACAATCAAAGAACGGAGCACGTGTGCACGAGCATGGCACAATCAAAGAACGGAGCACGTGTGCACGAGCATGGCACAATCAAAGAACGGAGCACGTGTGCACGAGCATGGCACAATCAAAGAACGGAGCACGTGTGCACGAGCATGGCACAATCAAAGAACGGAGCACGTGTGCACGAGCATGGCACAATCAAAGAACGGAGCACGTGTGCACGAGCATGGCACAATCAAAGAACGGAGCACGTGTGCACGAGCATGGCACAATCAAAGAACGGAGCACGTGTGCACGAGCATGGCACAATCAAAGAACGGAGCACGTGTGCACGAGCATGGCACAATCAAAGAACGGAGCACGTGTGCACGAGCATGGCACAATCAAAGAACGGAGCACGTGTGCACGAGCATGGCACAATCAAAGAACGGAGCACGTGTGCACGAGCATGGCACAATCAAAGAACGGAGCACGTGTGCACGAGCATGGCACAATCAAAGAACGGAGCACGTGTGCACGAGCATGGCACAATCAAAGAACGGAGCACGTGTGCACGAGCATGGCACAATCAAAGAACGGAGCACGTGTGCACGAGCATGGCACAATCAAAGAACGGAGCACGTGTGCACGAGCATGGCACAATCAAAGAACGGAGCACGTGTGCACGAGCATGGCACAATCAAAGAACGGAGCACGTGTGCACGAGCATGGCACAATCAAAGAACGGAGCACGTGTGCACGAGCATGGCACAATCAAAGAACGGAGCACGTGTGCACGAGCATGGCACAATCAAAGAACGGAGCACGTGTGCACGAGCATGGCACAATCAAAGAACGGAGCACGTGTGCACGAGCATGGCACAATCAAAGAACGGAGCACGTGTGCACGAGCATGGCACAATCAAAGAACGGAGCACGTGTGCACGAGCATGGCACAATCAAAGAACGGAGCACGTGTGCACGAGCATGGCACAATCAAAGAACGGAGCACGTGTGCACGAGCATGGCACAATCAAAGAACGGAGCACGTGTGCACGAGCATGGCACAATCAAAGAACGGAGCACGTGTGCACGAGCATGGCACAATCAAAGAACGGAGCACGTGTGCACGAGCATGGCACAATCAAAGAACGGAGCACGTGTGCACGAGCATGGCACAATCAAAGAACGGAGCACGTGTGCACGAGCATGGCACAATCAAAGAACGGAGCACGTGTGCACGAGCATGGCACAATCAAAGAACGGAGCACGTGTGCACGAGCATGGCACAATCAAAGAACGGAGCACGTGTGCACGAGCATGGCACAATCAAAGAACGGAGCACGTGTGCACGAGCATGGCACAATCAAAGAACGGAGCACGTGTGCACGAGCATGGCACAATCAAAGAACGGAGCACGTGTGCACGAGCATGGCACAATCAAAGAACGGAGCACGTGTGCACGAGCATGGCACAATCAAAGAACGGAGCACGTGTGCACGAGCATGGCACAATCAAAGAACGGAGCACGTGTGCACGAGCATGGCACAATCAAAGAACGGAGCACGTGTGCACGAGCATGGCACAATCAAAGAACGGAGCACGTGTGCACGAGCATGGCACAATCAAAGAACGGAGCACGTGTGCACGAGCATGGCACAATCAAAGAACGGAGCACGTGTGCACGAGCATGGCACAATCAAAGAACGGAGCACGTGTGCACGAGCATGGCACAATCAAAGAACGGAGCACGTGTGCACGAGCATGGCACAATCAAAGAACGGAGCACGTGTGCACGAGCATGGCACAATCAAAGAACGGAGCACGTGTGCACGAGCATGGCACAATCAAAGAACGGAGCACGTGTGCACGAGCATGGCACAATCAAAGAACGGAGCACGTGTGCACGAGCATGGCACAATCAAAGAACGGAGCACGTGTGCACGAGCATGGCACAATCAAAGAACGGAGCACGTGTGCACGAGCATGGCACAATCAAAGAACGGAGCACGTGTGCACGAGCATGGCACAATCAAAGAACGGAGCACGTGTGCACGAGCATGGCACAATCAAAGAACGGAGCACGTGTGCACGAGCATGGCACAATCAAAGAACGGAGCACGTGTGCACGAGCATGGCACAATCAAAGAACGGAGCACGTGTGCACGAGCATGGCACAATCAAAGAACGGAGCACGTGTGCACGAGCATGGCACAATCAAAGAACGGAGCACGTGTGCACGAGCATGGCACAATCAAAGAACGGAGCACGTGTGCACGAGCATGGCACAATCAAAGAACGGAGCACGTGTGCACGAGCATGGCACAATCAAAGAACGGAGCACGTGTGCACGAGCATGGCACAATCAAAGAACGGAGCACGTGTGCACGAGCATGGCACAATCAAAGAACGGAGCACGTGTGCACGAGCATGGCACAATCAAAGAACGGAGCACGTGTGCACGAGCATGGCACAATCAAAGAACGGAGCACGTGTGCACGAGCATGGCACAATCAAAGAACGGAGCACGTGTGCACGAGCATGGCACAATCAAAGAACGGAGCACGTGTGCACGAGCATGGCACAATCAAAGAACGGAGCACGTGTGCACGAGCATGGCACAATCAAAGAACGGAGCACGTGTGCACGAGCATGGCACAATCAAAGAACGGAGCACGTGTGCACGAGCATGGCACAATCAAAGAACGGAGCACGTGTGCACGAGCATGGCACAATCAAAGAACGGAGCACGTGTGCACGAGCATGGCACAATCAAAGAACGGAGCACGTGTGCACGAGCATGGCACAATCAAAGAACGGAGCACGTGTGCACGAGCATGGCACAATCAAAGAACGGAGCACGTGTGCACGAGCATGGCACAATCAAAGAACGGAGCACGTGTGCACGAGCATGGCACAATCAAAGAACGGAGCACGTGTGCACGAGCATGGCACAATCAAAGAACGGAGCACGTGTGCACGAGCATGGCACAATCAAAGAACGGAGCACGTGTGCACGAGCATGGCACAATCAAAGAACGGAGCACGTGTGCACGAGCATGGCACAATCAAAGAACGGAGCACGTGTGCACGAGCATGGCACAATCAAAGAACGGAGCACGTGTGCACGAGCATGGCACAATCAAAGAACGGAGCACGTGTGCACGAGCATGGCACAATCAAAGAACGGAGCACGTGTGCACGAGCATGGCACAATCAAAGAACGGAGCACGTGTGCACGAGCATGGCACAATCAAAGAACGGAGCACGTGTGCACGAGCATGGCACAATCAAAGAACGGAGCACGTGTGCACGAGCATGGCACAATCAAAGAACGGAGCACGTGTGCACGAGCATGGCACAATCAAAGAACGGAGCACGTGTGCACGAGCATGGCACAATCAAAGAACGGAGCACGTGTGCACGAGCATGGCACAATCAAAGAACGGAGCACGTGTGCACGAGCATGGCACAATCAAAGAACGGAGCACGTGTGCACGAGCATGGCACAATCAAAGAACGGAGCACGTGTGCACGAGCATGGCACAATCAAAGAACGGAGCACGTGTGCACGAGCATGGCACAATCAAAGAACGGAGCACGTGTGCACGAGCATGGCACAATCAAAGAACGGAGCACGTGTGCACGAGCATGGCACAATCAAAGAACGGAGCACGTGTGCACGAGCATGGCACAATCAAAGAACGGAGCACGTGTGCACGAGCATGGCACAATCAAAGAACGGAGCACGTGTGCACGAGCATGGCACAATCAAAGAACGGAGCACGTGTGCACGAGCATGGCACAATCAAAGAACGGAGCACGTGTGCACGAGCATGGCACAATCAAAGAACGGAGCACGTGTGCACGAGCATGGCACAATCAAAGAACGGAGCACGTGTGCACGAGCATGGCACAATCAAAGAACGGAGCACGTGTGCACGAGCATGGCACAATCAAAGAACGGAGCACGTGTGCACGAGCATGGCACAATCAAAGAACGGAGCACGTGTGCACGAGCATGGCACAATCAAAGAACGGAGCACGTGTGCACGAGCATGGCACAATCAAAGAACGGAGCACGTGTGCACGAGCATGGCACAATCAAAGAACGGAGCACGTGTGCACGAGCATGGCACAATCAAAGAACGGAGCACGTGTGCACGAGCATGGCACAATCAAAGAACGGAGCACGTGTGCACGAGCATGGCACAATCAAAGAACGGAGCACGTGTGCACGAGCATGGCACAATCAAAGAACGGAGCACGTGTGCACGAGCATGGCACAATCAAAGAACGGAGCACGTGTGCACGAGCATGGCACAATCAAAGAACGGAGCACGTGTGCACGAGCATGGCACAATCAAAGAACGGAGCACGTGTGCACGAGCATGGCACAATCAAAGAACGGAGCACGTGTGCACGAGCATGGCACAATCAAAGAACGGAGCACGTGTGCACGAGCATGGCACAATCAAAGAACGGAGCACGTGTGCACGAGCATGGCACAATCAAAGAACGGAGCACGTGTGCACGAGCATGGCACAATCAAAGAACGGAGCACGTGTGCACGAGCATGGCACAATCAAAGAACGGAGCACGTGTGCACGAGCATGGCACAATCAAAGAACGGAGCACGTGTGCACGAGCATGGCACAATCAAAGAACGGAGCACGTGTGCACGAGCATGGCACAATCAAAGAACGGAGCACGTGTGCACGAGCATGGCACAATCAAAGAACGGAGCACGTGTGCACGAGCATGGCACAATCAAAGAACGGAGCACGTGTGCACGAGCATGGCACAATCAAAGAACGGAGCACGTGTGCACGAGCATGGCACAATCAAAGAACGGAGCACGTGTGCACGAGCATGGCACAATCAAAGAACGGAGCACGTGTGCACGAGCATGGCACAATCAAAGAACGGAGCACGTGTGCACGAGCATGGCACAATCAAAGAACGGAGCACGTGTGCACGAGCATGGCACAATCAAAGAACGGAGCACGTGTGCACGAGCATGGCACAATCAAAGAACGGAGCACGTGTGCACGAGCATGGCACAATCAAAGAACGGAGCACGTGTGCACGAGCATGGCACAATCAAAGAACGGAGCACGTGTGCACGAGCATGGCACAATCAAAGAACGGAGCACGTGTGCACGAGCATGGCACAATCAAAGAACGGAGCACGTGTGCACGAGCATGGCACAATCAAAGAACGGAGCACGTGTGCACGAGCATGGCACAATCAAAGAACGGAGCACGTGTGCACGAGCATGGCACAATCAAAGAACGGAGCACGTGTGCACGAGCATGGCACAATCAAAGAACGGAGCACGTGTGCACGAGCATGGCACAATCAAAGAACGGAGCACGTGTGCACGAGCATGGCACAATCAAAGAACGGAGCACGTGTGCACGAGCATGGCACAATCAAAGAACGGAGCACGTGTGCACGAGCATGGCACAATCAAAGAACGGAGCACGTGTGCACGAGCATGGCACAATCAAAGAACGGAGCACGTGTGCACGAGCATGGCACAATCAAAGAACGGAGCACGTGTGCACGAGCATGGCACAATCAAAGAACGGAGCACGTGTGCACGAGCATGGCACAATCAAAGAACGGAGCACGTGTGCACGAGCATGGCACAATCAAAGAACGGAGCACGTGTGCACGAGCATGGCACAATCAAAGAACGGAGCACGTGTGCACGAGCATGGCACAATCAAAGAACGGAGCACGTGTGCACGAGCATGGCACAATCAAAGAACGGAGCACGTGTGCACGAGCATGGCACAATCAAAGAACGGAGCACGTGTGCACGAGCATGGCACAATCAAAGAACGGAGCACGTGTGCACGAGCATGGCACAATCAAAGAACGGAGCACGTGTGCACGAGCATGGCACAATCAAAGAACGGAGCACGTGTGCACGAGCATGGCACAATCAAAGAACGGAGCACGTGTGCACGAGCATGGCACAATCAAAGAACGGAGCACGTGTGCACGAGCATGGCACAATCAAAGAACGGAGCACGTGTGCACGAGCATGGCACAATCAAAGAACGGAGCACGTGTGCACGAGCATGGCACAATCAAAGAACGGAGCACGTGTGCACGAGCATGGCACAATCAAAGAACGGAGCACGTGTGCACGAGCATGGCACAATCAAAGAACGGAGCACGTGTGCACGAGCATGGCACAATCAAAGAACGGAGCACGTGTGCACGAGCATGGCACAATCAAAGAACGGAGCACGTGTGCACGAGCATGGCACAATCAAAGAACGGAGCACGTGTGCACGAGCATGGCACAATCAAAGAACGGAGCACGTGTGCACGAGCATGGCACAATCAAAGAACGGAGCACGTGTGCACGAGCATGGCACAATCAAAGAACGGAGCACGTGTGCACGAGCATGGCACAATCAAAGAACGGAGCACGTGTGCACGAGCATGGCACAATCAAAGAACGGAGCACGTGTGCACGAGCATGGCACAATCAAAGAACGGAGCACGTGTGCACGAGCATGGCACAATCAAAGAACGGAGCACGTGTGCACGAGCATGGCACAATCAAAGAACGGAGCACGTGTGCACGAGCATGGCACAATCAAAGAACGGAGCACGTGTGCACGAGCATGGCACAATCAAAGAACGGAGCACGTGTGCACGAGCATGGCACAATCAAAGAACGGAGCACGTGTGCACGAGCATGGCACAATCAAAGAACGGAGCACGTGTGCACGAGCATGGCACAATCAAAGAACGGAGCACGTGTGCACGAGCATGGCACAATCAAAGAACGGAGCACGTGTGCACGAGCATGGCACAATCAAAGAACGGAGCACGTGTGCACGAGCATGGCACAATCAAAGAACGGAGCACGTGTGCACGAGCATGGCACAATCAAAGAACGGAGCACGTGTGCACGAGCATGGCACAATCAAAGAACGGAGCACGTGTGCACGAGCATGGCACAATCAAAGAACGGAGCACGTGTGCACGAGCATGGCACAATCAAAGAACGGAGCACGTGTGCACGAGCATGGCACAATCAAAGAACGGAGCACGTGTGCACGAGCATGGCACAATCAAAGAACGGAGCACGTGTGCACGAGCATGGCACAATCAAAGAACGGAGCACGTGTGCACGAGCATGGCACAATCAAAGAACGGAGCACGTGTGCACGAGCATGGCACAATCAAAGAACGGAGCACGTGTGCACGAGCATGGCACAATCAAAGAACGGAGCACGTGTGCACGAGCATGGCACAATCAAAGAACGGAGCACGTGTGCACGAGCATGGCACAATCAAAGAACGGAGCACGTGTGCACGAGCATGGCACAATCAAAGAACGGAGCACGTGTGCACGAGCATGGCACAATCAAAGAACGGAGCACGTGTGCACGAGCATGGCACAATCAAAGAACGGAGCACGTGTGCACGAGCATGGCACAATCAAAGAACGGAGCACGTGTGCACGAGCATGGCACAATCAAAGAACGGAGCACGTGTGCACGAGCATGGCACAATCAAAGAACGGAGCACGTGTGCACGAGCATGGCACAATCAAAGAACGGAGCACGTGTGCACGAGCATGGCACAATCAAAGAACGGAGCACGTGTGCACGAGCATGGCACAATCAAAGAACGGAGCACGTGTGCACGAGCATGGCACAATCAAAGAACGGAGCACGTGTGCACGAGCATGGCACAATCAAAGAACGGAGCACGTGTGCACGAGCATGGCACAATCAAAGAACGGAGCACGTGTGCACGAGCATGGCACAATCAAAGAACGGAGCACGTGTGCACGAGCATGGCACAATCAAAGAACGGAGCACGTGTGCACGAGCATGGCACAATCAAAGAACGGAGCACGTGTGCACGAGCATGGCACAATCAAAGAACGGAGCACGTGTGCACGAGCATGGCACAATCAAAGAACGGAGCACGTGTGCACGAGCATGGCACAATCAAAGAACGGAGCACGTGTGCACGAGCATGGCACAATCAAAGAACGGAGCACGTGTGCACGAGCATGGCACAATCAAAGAACGGAGCACGTGTGCACGAGCATGGCACAATCAAAGAACGGAGCACGTGTGCACGAGCATGGCACAATCAAAGAACGGAGCACGTGTGCACGAGCATGGCACAATCAAAGAACGGAGCACGTGTGCACGAGCATGGCACAATCAAAGAACGGAGCACGTGTGCACGAGCATGGCACAATCAAAGAACGGAGCACGTGTGCACGAGCATGGCACAATCAAAGAACGGAGCACGTGTGCACGAGCATGGCACAATCAAAGAACGGAGCACGTGTGCACGAGCATGGCACAATCAAAGAACGGAGCACGTGTGCACGAGCATGGCACAATCAAAGAACGGAGCACGTGTGCACGAGCATGGCACAATCAAAGAACGGAGCACGTGTGCACGAGCATGGCACAATCAAAGAACGGAGCACGTGTGCACGAGCATGGCACAATCAAAGAACGGAGCACGTGTGCACGAGCATGGCACAATCAAAGAACGGAGCACGTGTGCACGAGCATGGCACAATCAAAGAACGGAGCACGTGTGCACGAGCATGGCACAATCAAAGAACGGAGCACGTGTGCACGAGCATGGCACAATCAAAGAACGGAGCACGTGTGCACGAGCATGGCACAATCAAAGAACGGAGCACGTGTGCACGAGCATGGCACAATCAAAGAACGGAGCACGTGTGCACGAGCATGGCACAATCAAAGAACGGAGCACGTGTGCACGAGCATGGCACAATCAAAGAACGGAGCACGTGTGCACGAGCATGGCACAATCAAAGAACGGAGCACGTGTGCACGAGCATGGCACAATCAAAGAACGGAGCACGTGTGCACGAGCATGGCACAATCAAAGAACGGAGCACGTGTGCACGAGCATGGCACAATCAAAGAACGGAGCACGTGTGCACGAGCATGGCACAATCAAAGAACGGAGCACGTGTGCACGAGCATGGCACAATCAAAGAACGGAGCACGTGTGCACGAGCATGGCACAATCAAAGAACGGAGCACGTGTGCACGAGCATGGCACAATCAAAGAACGGAGCACGTGTGCACGAGCATGGCACAATCAAAGAACGGAGCACGTGTGCACGAGCATGGCACAATCAAAGAACGGAGCACGTGTGCACGAGCATGGCACAATCAAAGAACGGAGCACGTGTGCACGAGCATGGCACAATCAAAGAACGGAGCACGTGTGCACGAGCATGGCACAATCAAAGAACGGAGCACGTGTGCACGAGCATGGCACAATCAAAGAACGGAGCACGTGTGCACGAGCATGGCACAATCAAAGAACGGAGCACGTGTGCACGAGCATGGCACAATCAAAGAACGGAGCACGTGTGCACGAGCATGGCACAATCAAAGAACGGAGCACGTGTGCACGAGCATGGCACAATCAAAGAACGGAGCACGTGTGCACGAGCATGGCACAATCAAAGAACGGAGCACGTGTGCACGAGCATGGCACAATCAAAGAACGGAGCACGTGTGCACGAGCATGGCACAATCAAAGAACGGAGCACGTGTGCACGAGCATGGCACAATCAAAGAACGGAGCACGTGTGCACGAGCATGGCACAATCAAAGAACGGAGCACGTGTGCACGAGCATGGCACAATCAAAGAACGGAGCACGTGTGCACGAGCATGGCACAATCAAAGAACGGAGCACGTGTGCACGAGCATGGCACAATCAAAGAACGGAGCACGTGTGCACGAGCATGGCACAATCAAAGAACGGAGCACGTGTGCACGAGCATGGCACAATCAAAGAACGGAGCACGTGTGCACGAGCATGGCACAATCAAAGAACGGAGCACGTGTGCACGAGCATGGCACAATCAAAGAACGGAGCACGTGTGCACGAGCATGGCACAATCAAAGAACGGAGCACGTGTGCACGAGCATGGCACAATCAAAGAACGGAGCACGTGTGCACGAGCATGGCACAATCAAAGAACGGAGCACGTGTGCACGAGCATGGCACAATCAAAGAACGGAGCACGTGTGCACGAGCATGGCACAATCAAAGAACGGAGCACGTGTGCACGAGCATGGCACAATCAAAGAACGGAGCACGTGTGCACGAGCATGGCACAATCAAAGAACGGAGCACGTGTGCACGAGCATGGCACAATCAAAGAACGGAGCACGTGTGCACGAGCATGGCACAATCAAAGAACGGAGCACGTGTGCACGAGCATGGCACAATCAAAGAACGGAGCACGTGTGCACGAGCATGGCACAATCAAAGAACGGAGCACGTGTGCACGAGCATGGCACAATCAAAGAACGGAGCACGTGTGCACGAGCATGGCACAATCAAAGAACGGAGCACGTGTGCACGAGCATGGCACAATCAAAGAACGGAGCACGTGTGCACGAGCATGGCACAATCAAAGAACGGAGCACGTGTGCACGAGCATGGCACAATCAAAGAACGGAGCACGTGTGCACGAGCATGGCACAATCAAAGAACGGAGCACGTGTGCACGAGCATGGCACAATCAAAGAACGGAGCACGTGTGCACGAGCATGGCACAATCAAAGAACGGAGCACGTGTGCACGAGCATGGCACAATCAAAGAACGGAGCACGTGTGCACGAGCATGGCACAATCAAAGAACGGAGCACGTGTGCACGAGCATGGCACAATCAAAGAACGGAGCACGTGTGCACGAGCATGGCACAATCAAAGAACGGAGCACGTGTGCACGAGCATGGCACAATCCAAGAATGTCCAGCACTGAAAAAACTACCATCCAAACAGCACTGAAAAAGCTACCAACCAAACAGCACTATAAACAAATGCTGTCGCCCTTGCACTATGGTCACAGTATGTGCATGCTGTGTTGATACGACTGTGCCTTGCTGCTGATTTTTTAGACGCTTCAAAAATCCGCGTGCAGTTGAGGTGGTTTTTTTGGCGCCTCAAAAAACAGTCACAGTATGTGCTTGCTGTGTTGGCATGACTGTGCCTTGCTGCAATTTCATTCAACCGGCACAGCAGCTTGCATGCATCTCAACGGATGGCCACTACATGCCTCACTCAGCAAAGAAAAAGAGATGTTAAATGAGCGAGAACTTGAGTGTGTGAACCCTCACACTCATGAGTCACGACCTACTCTCTCCACACATCACCATATGCATCACTTTCACCAATTTTCTCAAGCCTCCCTCTTCACCACCACCTACCCTGGGCACGTGGCGGATGGCAATCACGTTGAACTGGCACACCAGCTGCTGTGCTTGCTTGCGGTGCCCTACTCAACCTAGCAACAATTGCCTCCACCACACTGACTCCCTAGTACCACCTACCCTGGGCACGTCGCGATTTCTCTGAACTGGCACACCAGCTGCTGTGCTTGCTTGGGGACCTGCTGCTGCATCCCCTAGCACTAACACAAATCCTAGGCGTGTGACACATGGTGCATGACACGTAAGTGACACATACCCTGGGCACGTGGCGGATGGCAATCTCTCTGAACCGGCACACCAGCTGCTGTGCTTGCCTGCACGGCTCCCACAGCATCTCTGCATTCACCTTCCACTTGTTCTGCACCTGTTAGGTTTTCAGGTAGGGAGTGGCATGTGTGCATGTATCTGAGTGTACGTCTGTTTGTGTGAGTGGGCCCCTGAGTGCATGTGCTTGCTTGCACGGCCCCCTAGCATCTCTGCATTCACCTTCCACTTGTTCTGCACCTGTGGGGATGTAAGTAGAGGGGGGAGTGGCACGTGCGAGGCTCGAATGGGTCCATGTGCTTGCCTGCACGGCTCTCTTAACATCTCCACATTCACTTTCCATTTGTTCTGCACCTGCGGGGGTGTGGGGAAACGGGGAGTGGCCTGTGTGCGTGCATGTGTGTGTCTTTGCATGTGTCTGTGTGCATATCCTTGCTTACACGGCTCCCTCAGCATCTCTGCGACACCGTAATCGCAATAGACTGAACGTGACTTTTGAGAATTCTCAGACCATGATACATACCACTTGGATGACATGCATTCAGTCGCCGTTCGAGGGTTGCGTTTAACAAGAAGCAGGAAAAACACACTCAGATTCCTGCAGACATAGCTGCGGGCATGCTTAACGAGACCATTTTGTGAAACGTGACCGTCAGCAGCAGCCGAAGCCAACGAAGAGCAGGATGAAGGAGAATGGGGTGATATTGAGGTGACTTTTGAATCGACTCAAAAGTCGCAAGCCTAACGACACCACATTGTGAAACGTGACACCACCAGCAACTGAAGACACCAAAGAATAGGATGAAGAAGAAGTGGTGATGTCGGCGGTTTTTAGTCGACTCAAGGGCGGTGCGATTGATTAAGACAGAAAGACTGGGAACCAGAAGAGAAAAGTTGTGGCGAAGGGAAGGAGGGGGAAACATGCCAAGGCGACGAGCATGGAATTGTTTTTGATCCCACCATCCTCACCCACCCACCTGCATGACCACGAGCATGGAGTCTCCTTGAACGTGCACCCGGGTGATGCCGAGTGCGAGTGCCAGTTCCAACCCCCCTATGAACGCGCGATACTCTGCCATGTTGCACGTGCCGTGCCCCACTCCCTCCCTCATGCACACCACCTGGTGGGTGGTGTGGTGTAGACAGGGGGGGCTCGGGGGGAAAGGAGGTATAGGAGGGAAAACGGGTTGAAATTGCAAAAAGGAAGGTGGGGGGTCCCACCCACACTCTAAAGAACGTCTCACCTCATTCCCTCGCTCGTTCCACATGTAGTAAGTCGATTTGAGTCAACTAAAAAATCGTTCCACATGGCATCTTTCCCAAACCAAAGCCCGGAGTCTCTCACCTCGTTGCCATGTTCGTCCCACAACACAGACCCCGCCCCTGCCCGCCCGAAGTTTCCCTTCCCACACAGAAGCACGCCTAGCCCTCCCCAAAGCGCACCCTTCCTCCTTCCCCAACCCCTGCCTCACCTCGTTGCCACGCTCGTCCCACAGCACAGACCCCGCCCCTGCCCAGTGCCCGCCCGAAGTTTCCCTTCCCACACAGAAGCACGCCTAGCCCTCCCCAAAGCGCACCCTTCCTCCTTCCCCAACCCCTGCCTCACCTCGTTGCCACGCTCTTCCCACAGCACAGACCCCGCCTCTGCCCGGCCTGGGTTGCCCTTGGAGGCGCCGTCAAACCCCATGCGGTAGAGCGCCTGGGGGGATGTGAGTTGGAGGAGGGGGTGAGGTGTGCGTTGAGGGGAGCAGGACATTAAGCAGGCAGCACATGGGATGGCAATGGGTCGGTTGCCCTTGGCGGCTCCGTCAAACCCCATGCGGTAGAGCGCCTGGGGGGATGTGAGTTGGAGGAGGGGGTGAGGTGTGCGTTGAGGGGAGCAGGACATTAAGCAGGCAGCACATGGGATGGCAATGGGTCGGTTGCCCTTGGCGGCTCCGTCAAACCCCATGCGGTAGAGCGCCTGGGGGGATGTGAGTTGGAGGAGGGGGTGAGGTGTGCGTTGAGGGGAGCAGGACAATAAGCAGGCAGCACATGGGATGGCAATGGGTCGGTTGCCCTTGGCGGCTCCGTCAAACCCCATGCGATAGAGCGCCTGGGGGGATGTGAGTTGGAGGAGGGGGTGAGGTGTGCGTTGAGGGGAGCAGGACATTAAGCAGGCAGCACATGGGATGGATGGCAATGGGTCGGTTGCCCTTGGCGGCTCCGTCAAACCCCATGCGATAGAGCGCCTGGTGTGGGTGGGGGGACGATGACAGCAGCAGAAGGGAGCGAATGAGGTGAGCAGAGCATTTGGGGACAGACATGGGTTGCCCTTGGAAGCTCCATCAAACTCCATGCAGTTGAGAGCCCGGGGGGATGAAAGGCAGATTGTTGTGAGCCCAAGGAGAGGAAAAGAAGATGTTGTGTGTTGTTTTGATATGCGTCCAAATATCAATGAATGAGTAGGGAAGAGGGACCAGCAGGGGCAGGCATTCCCCTTATAACATGGAGTTGCAGTACCATTTCTTGCAGTACCATTTCTTGCAGTACCATTTCTTGCAGTACCATTTCTTGCAGTACCATTTCTTGCAGTACCATTTCTTGCAGTACCATTTCTTGCAGTACCATTTCTTGCAGTACCATTTCTTGCAGTGCCATTTCTTGCAGTGCCATTTCTTGCAGTGCCATTTCTTGCAGTACCATTTCTTGCAGTACCATTTCTTGCAGTGCCATTTCTTGCAGTACCATTTCTTGCAGTACCATTTCTTGCAGTACCATTTCTTGCAGTGCCATTTCTTGCAGTGCCATTTCTTGCAGTGCCATTTCTTGCAGTGCCATTTCTTGCAGTGCCATTTCTTGCAGTGCCATTTCTTGCAGTACCATTTCTTGCAGTGCCATTTCTTGCAGTGCCATTTCTTGCAGTACCATTTCTTGCAGTACCATTTCTTGCAGTGCCATTTCTTGCAGTGCCATTTCTTGCAGTGCCATTTCTTGCAGTGCCATTTCTTGCAGTGCCATTTCTTGCAGTGCCATTTCTTGCAGTGCCATTTCTTGCAGTGCCATTTCTTGCAGTGCCATTTCTTGCAGTGCCATTTCTTGCAGTGCCATTTCTTGCAGTGCCATTTCTTGCAGTGCCATTTCTTGCAGTGCCATTTCTTGCAGTGCCATTTCTTGCAGTGCCATTTCTTGCAGTGCCATTTCTTGCAGTGCCATTTCTTGCAGTGCCATTTCTTGCAGTGCCATTTCTTGCAGTGCCATTTCTTGCAGTGCCATTTCTTGCAGTGCCATTTCTTGCAGTGCCATTTCTTGCAGTGCCATTTCTTGCAGTGCCATTTCTTGCAGTGCCATTTCTTGCAGTGCCATTTCTTGCAGTGCCATTTCTTGCAGTGCCATTTCTTGCAGTGCCATTTCTTGCAGTGCCATTTCTTGCAGTGCCATTTCTTGCAGTGCCATTTCTTGCAGTGCCATTTCTTGCAGTGCCATTACTTGCAGTGCCATTTCTTGCAGTGCCATTTCTTGCAGTGCCATTTCTTGCAGTGCCATTTCTTGCAGTGCCATTTCTTGCAGTACCATTTCTTGCAGTGCCATTTCTTGCAGTGCCATTTCTTGCAGTGCCATTTCTTGCAGTACCATTTCTTGCAGTACCATTTCTTGCAGTGCCATTTCTTGCAGTGCCATTTCTTGCAGTGCCATTTCTTGCAGTGCCATTTCTTGCAGTGCCATTTCTTGCAGTGCCATTTCTTGCAGTGCCATTTCTTGCAGTGCCATTTCTTGCAGTGCCATTTCTTGCAGTGCCATTTCTTGCAGTGCCATTTCTTGCAGTGCCATTTCTTGCAGTGCCATTTCTTGCAGTGCCATTTCTTGCAGTGCCATTTCTTGCAGTGCCATTTCTTGCAGTGCCATTTCTTGCAGTGCCATTTCTTGCAGTGCCATTTCTTGCAGTGCCATTTCTTGCAGTGCCATTTCTTGCAGTGCCATTTCTTGCAGTGCCATTTCTTGCAGTGCCATTTCTTGCAGTGCCATTTCTTGCAGTGCCATTTCTTGCAGTGCCATTTCTTGCAGTGCCATTTCTTGCAGTGCCATTTCTTGCAGTGCCATTTCTTGCAGTGCCATTACTTGCAGTGCCATTTCTTGCAGTGCCATTTCTTGCAGTGCCATTTCTTGCAGTGCCATTTCTTGCAGTGCCATTTCTTGCAGTACCATTTCTTGCAGTGCCATTTCTTGCAGTACCATTTCTTGCAGTACCATTTCTTGCAGTGCCATTTCTTGCAGTGCCATTTCTTCAAGTCCATGCATGCGGTAGAGCGTGTCTGGAAGATATTGCGTTTGGAGGTGCCAGCGAAGTCCATGGTGGGAAGCAACATCAAACGAAATCCATGCAGTAGTGGAGCGCGTTTGGAGTTGACTTTTGAGTCGACTCAAAAGGTGCCAGCCAATTCCATGGTGGGGTGGGAAGCAACATCAAACGGAATCCATGCAGTAGTAGAGCGCGTTTGGAGGGCCTCTACGTGTGTGTGTGGCGGCATGTCCTCCCCTCTTCTCGCTTCCAACCCACGTTTGAGTTGACTGAAGGGTTGCTTTAAATGACTGAGCAAACTCACCTGAGAATCCACCTGAGACTCACCCGAGGGTCAATCTGAAGCCCAAGTGATGCTACGACTGGTCGCATGTCCTCCCCTCTCCTCATCCTCACAGCCCCCTGCTTTCCCACTACTCTCACTCCCCCCTCCCTCACCACACCCACTCCCTCCTCCCCATCCCTCCCTCCTGCAGCAGACCACCCCCTTCCCCCCTGGCTCTCTGCATATGCTCCAGTAGAAAGGGAGGGGAAAAGGAGAGGTGGGAGGGTAAGGAAAAGTGGGCGGGTGTTTTCAGAAACCTTCTTAGGGTGGGGTGGAGAGAGAGGGAGGAAGAAGGGAAAGGAGAGAAACGAAAGCGCTCGAGTGAGTGGGAGAGGGAGAGTAGGACAACGAGAGGAGAGAGGAAGGTAGTAAGTGGAAGTGAGTAGGGATGGGGGGGAAGGGCTGTGTTGTTGTGTATATAATATGCCAGTGGAAACTTGAAAGTACTGAAACCGTGAAGCAGATTGCAATATCGAACTAAAGAAACGGTTATTAAACCAGGTCACCAGATCCGTTACTGGGAATGCTGGCACCAGCCGCAGCAAATCATGTTGCACCTCTCAGAAGAGATAGGAGTTACTAGTAGTAACAAACAACTAGGCACTTGAGCATTCACCAACACCATCGTATTCCCCGGTTGCCACAGCAAAAAGAGTAATAGCAGCACTTGTATGCGCGTCAGCAGTAGCGGCAGCAGCAGGCATAAAGGCGTGGCTTGGAGCCTCCGCGGCTTGCGTGAAGGGCGAAGAGACGAATATGTTAGCCAAGGCGAGGTAGGAGGTGGCTTGATCCAGCGTCTTAAAGCTCTTGTACTCGTTGCCTTTGAAATTATTCACCTGGGAGAGATTATAACGAGGACATTGTGTATTCGAAATGGTGGACTGGACTGGACTGTATGTATATGCATGAAGGGAAAAAGGGAATCTGCATTGTTGTCACCTCGCCTAGATTAGGGCGATGCGAGAGAACCGTATTATAGCATGAGAAATTGAAGTGAACAGCATGAGTCGTACAGTAATTTTACGCCCTGGATAGAGATTAGCTCAGAGATTTAGATGACAATGCAGGGAGAAGGCATGTTGGTGTGGTGTATTGCAGATTAAATACTTCAATTAACGAAACGCAACGTCGAAGTCAACTACAGCTGCTTACCTTGGCATTCCGGCCACGTCAGATAAATTCCTGGCTGGTGTCCCTTCCGAACCGCGTAGTACTTAGTCTTAGCCATTACTAGGATTGCGCCAGTTGCGGCACGCGGCGGTCGTGAGTGATTGCAACGCCGCAACGAAGCGCATTTGCCGCCTGAGCGACTGCGATACGGGCCAACAGCGTCACGCTGCGCCTAATTACGGTATAATGGTTGGAACAGGTGCGGAATGTGACAAATGGAGATTGTTTACCCCCTGGAAAAACTGCTTGCAGTTCCAACCCAAATGCTGGGGTGAACAGCTGAATACGGCGTGGTACGGTACATTTCGAATCTGCATGAACTATTCTAGGGTCACACTATTACAAATATTTACTCACACTATTATGTATTGATGTCACTGACCCAGTCTTGCATGAAACACTCTCCTACTCATATTAGAGTCTTGGCTAAGTGTCACCACCACCCTACTGATGTGTACTGCCAGCGAAGCGTATCAACTGTCATGGACCTGGATTTTGCAGCATTGGCTGTGACAAATTCTGTTCTCGTCAATCCAAGATAAGCAGACAATTGTTGCGGTGCATTAACTTTTCATTCGAATATTGATATTATAAAACACAAGCACATGCAGTTGTAGGTGTGACACTGGGCGATATCCAGCCAATCATTCACACTAAAGGCCGCAGCTCATGTGGAGGCGATGCGTTGTGTTAGGAGACCTTACGGACATGGAGTTTCGGAGGTTGGCCGTGTCTAGGAGCAATTTTGTTCGACCCATGGCCATGAGTCTCCTTGAAGCGGTCAGGAGGAACGAATTTGGTGAGACGGCTGCATCTGACGCTGCAAAGTCTGACACCTAGCTGCAGGTCACGTGTGCTTGAAGCGCTGCGTTGGTCATGACTCAGGAGGCTTTAGAGGAGCGGATTTTGGGCGGCCGGCCTCGTCTGGGGATGGGCTTGGGGGAGGGTACGGAGGGGGAGGGGGTGGTGCTGCTGCCGTGGAGAAACCGTGTTGTGCAGGTGGAGGGAATTATTACCCGTTGATTCTCTGGATTGGAGTGAGGGGAGAGGGGGGTGGAAATGGGGAGAGGGAGAAACCGGGTTGTGCAGGTAGAGGGGATGATCACCCGTTGGTTCTCTGGTTGGGAAATAAAGGGGGGGAGAGGGGGGGGGAGGGAAAGAGGAGGGAGGTTTGGGTGATTTGAGGGGTGGGCTTGGGGTAGGGTAACGAGAGGGAGGGGTTGGTGTTGTTGGCGATGCCGTGGAGGAAGCGGGTTGTGCAGGTAGATGGGATGATCACCCGTTGGTTCTCTGGATGGGGGGTAATGCAAGGGGAAATGGGGTGGAAAGACGAGGATAGGGGTGGGAAGGGGTGGGAGGAGAGATGGAGGAAGAGAAATCAGAAGTGGAGGGGGGTGAGGGACGGAAGGATGAGGAGGAAGAGGATAGTGAAGGTAGAGGGGACGATCACACATTAGTTCTCTGGTTGGGAATAAAGAGGGAGCGAATCAAGGGGGGGAGAAAGGGATGGAGAGGGAGAGAGAAATAGGGTTGGAGCCACGGGAGGAAAGAAAGTGGGTTGTGAATGTAGAGGAATGGGCATGAGAAGACAGTACCATTGCTGGCTTGCAGGGTTCTGACTGACCCACTGGAGGCACGGCTTAATATGATTCCCGTTTGAGAGAAGTGTCATGAGTACCATTGCTGGCTTGGTCTGAGATGGGTTTGAGCGGCTACAAGCTTCTAGGTTTTGCAAAGCCTGGGTGTTATACAAGCTTTTGAGAGATTTTAAAACTACTATTAATGGATTCACGGGTTCTGGTTGACTGACCTTTCAAAGGCACTGCTTCGTTGGAGAGGAGATCCGCCAGCTGGTTGCACTCCTGGGGGTGGTGAGCGGTGATGAGGGGTGGTGCAGAGTAGTGAGGGGTGAAGAGAGGTGAAAAGGGGTCGCAGGGGATGATGAGAGACGATAAGAGAGGATGAGGGGTACGTACGTGATGTGACACATGCTCAGACTAGGTGATACGTAGACCATAGTCCATGGCACACAGTACGTGTAACGTACGTAACACATGTACATGACACAGAGTACATGACACAGAGTACATGACACAGACTACATGACACCCACCCTGGGCACGTGGCGGATTGCAATCTCTTTGAACCGAGATATCAGCTCCTGTGCTTGCTTGCTGTGCTGCTGTCACACGTACCCTCCCCACCCCACTACCCTCCCCACCCCACTACCCTCCCCACCTCACTCTCTCCAGCCCTCTCTGTTCCCCACCTACCCTGGGCACGTGGCGGATGGAGATTTCTTTGAACCGAGTCACCAGTTCCTGTGCTTGCTTGCACTCCCCCCTCAGCATCTCCGCATTCACCTTCCACTTCTTCTGCACCTGCGGGTGTGTCGATGAGGAGGGAAGGAGTGGTATGTGTGCATCATGAATGTGTGCATCATGTATGTGTGCATCATGTATGTGTGCATCATGTATGTGTGTGGCATGTGTGTGTGGCATGTGTGTGTGGCATGTGTGTGGCATGTGTGTGTGGCATGTGTGTGTGGTATGTGTGTGTGGCATGTGTGTGTGGCATGTGTGCGTGGCATGTGTGTGTGGCATGTGTGCGTGGCATGTGTGTGTGGCATGTGTGTGTGGCATGTGCGTGGCATGTGTGTGTGGCATGTGTGTGTGGCATGTGTGTGGCATGTGTGTGTGGCATGTGTGTGTGGTATGTGTGTGTGGCATGTGTGTGTGGCATGTGTGCGTGGCATGTGTGTGTGGCATGTGTGTGTGGCATGTGTGTGTGGCATGTGTGCGTGGCATGTGTGTGTGGCATGTGTGTGTGATATGTGTGTCAGTCTTTGCATGTGCTTGCTTGCACTCCTCCCCCAGCACCTCCGCATTCACCTTCGTGGCAGTCTTATTCTGTACCTGTGGCGGGTGGAAGGGCAGTGGACCAGAAGAGTGGCACACTTAGCAAGCTTGAGTGGTGTGTACATGCATGCATGCGTGTTTCTGTGCATGTGCTTGCTTGCATTCCTCCCTCAGCAAGCTTGAGTTGTGTGTGCATGCATGCGTGGCTCCCTCAGCCATGCAAAGAAGAGAGTGTTTCTGTGCATGTGCTTGCTTGCATGGCTCCCTCAGCATCTCCGCATTCACCTTCCACTTCTTCCCCCCACTTCCACCCACCCACCTGCATGACCACGAGCATGGCGTCTCCTTGAACGTGCAGCCCCGTGATCCCAAGAGGAGATGGTTGCATTGCCCTACACCTCACGTCACCACCCATCCACCCACCCACCCACCTGCATGACCACGAGCATGGCGTCTCCTTGAACGTGCAGCCCCGTGATCCCAAGAGGAGATGGTTGCATTGCCCTACACCTCACGTCACCACCCATCCACCCACCCACCCACCTGCATGACCACGAGCATGGCGTCTCCTTGAACGTGCAGCCCCGTGATCCCAAGAGGAGATGGTTGCATTGCCCTACACCTCACGTCACCACCCATCCACCCACCCACCCACCTGCATGACCACGAGCATGGAGTCTCCTTGAACGTGCAGCCGCGTGATCCCAAGAGTGTTTTGAGTCAACTCAAAACACACATGCAGCCGCGTGATCCCGAGAGCCAGAGCCAGCTCCACATTTTGAGTCGACTCAAGAGCCAGAGCCAGCTCCACATTTTGAGTCGACTCAAGAGCCAGAGCCAGCTCCACACCCCCTATGAGCGCGCGATGCCATGCTGTGCTGAGGCACGAGGTGCCTACTAAATTGCCATACAAGCAATCTCACCTGCGTGACCACCAGCATAGAGTCTCCCTGCATATGCAACCGGGTGATCCCAATAGCCAGTGCCAGCTGCAATCCCCCTATGAACGCCCAATTCTCCGCTGTGTTACACGTGGTGCTACGAGGTGACTAGCAGATTGCCATACACCTTACCAACCATCCCACCTGTACAATTCCACCAATCCCACCTGCATGACCACGAGCATGGAGTCTCCTTGCACATGCAGCCGTGTGATGCCGAGAGCCAGAGCCAGCTCCACCCCCCCTATGAACGCGCGATACTCTGCCATGTTGCACGTGCCGTGCCCCACTCCCTCCCTCATGCACACCAGCTGGTGGGGAGTGGGTTGAGCATAGAAATACGAGAATAAGGGGGAGAAGATAGGCGGGAGTATACATGGGCAACGAGTGTAGGGTTTTTGCTCGACTCGTTCGAAATGCTCGTTGGGGGCCGAGTAACGAGCCTGATTTTTTTGCAAAATTACTCGTCCGAGTCGAGCCGAGTAATGCTCGCCGAGCTTTTCATACTCGTCACTTGCTCGGTCATGGCGACGAGCATTCTCAGGTGTTCTTTGTGCTCGTCGAGCTTTATTGAACTCGACGAGCATACAAAACTCGTCGCGTAACTTTTGCCTGGGGTTCAGATTAGCGGGAAAATCTGAGCCCAGATCTGAACCCGCCAAGTGGTCCCAACCACTTTCCCTACAGTTTCGCCAGCACATCCACACTCAATCCGCGAAGTGGCGTATGTTTTCCACCACATCGAACGGTTCAATGGTTGGGTACAGATCTGAGGAACGTTTTTGTACCCAACCACCACAATTTCCACCCCTCGCGAAATTGGCGAGCAAGTGAAATTTTGTCGTGCCTTACCACGGATCACCTGCGATCTAGTCAAAAGTGTTCGCGAACTGTTGTCGCGAAACAGTTTGACGCGACTCACAGCTCCTCTTCTCAAGCCACCCCAAACCCACCCCCTTCCCCCCCCCCCCCCACACTCGTTTCCTTACCTAATTTCGTAGACTAGGCAACTTAGTACCTAGCTGATCGCTTAGCATAGCATCTTTTACCTCGGCATCTTCGGAAGAAAACGAGTCGCGAAATATCACTAAGATACAAACGGAGCATCATGTCGACGAATGCAACCTAGACATGTCTTGTATAGGAAATTTATGCAGGGGCAAACTTTGCAGTTACAAAGCACAGGGTGGCGAGTCGAGCATTACTTTTGCTCGGACGAGATTCCCCCCAAACTCGCCCGAGCATGCCCAAAAGGGACGAGTCACGAGTATGCAAAAAGTTGAGATTTGCTCGTCAGAGTTTTGCTCGACTCGAGGCAAAAGCTCGGCGAGCAAGACCAGTGACGAGTCGAGTATTGCTCGACTCGTCACTTTGACCATGTATAGGCGGGAGGGAGAGGAGGATGGGTGGGATGGATTTGAATAGTGGTGGGATGGAGGAACAGTGGTGTGGAGGGATGTGAGAGATGTAAGGGAAAGACAAAAGGAAGAAGAGAAGAGGACCGGTGGGATGGTGTTGAGTTCAAGCCAGCTCCCTCAGTTGAAGCCCCACGCCTCCGCCCTCCGTGACTTTTGAGTCGACTCAAAAGTCAAGCCAGCTCCCTCAGTTGAAGCCCCACGCCTCCGCCCTCCCTCAGTGGAGTTCACGCCAGCTCCATTCCTCGTATGAACGCCCGATACTCTGCCATGTTGCATGCGAGTGCTTGTCCAGTGGACGGAACGACTCACCCCCACCAGAAACCCCCACTCACCTCGTTGCCGAGCTCGTCCCACAGCATAGAGCCCGCCCCTGCCCGCCCCCAGTTGCCCCTGATCTGCTACCCAAAACCCCACCTCTCACCCCACCCCGAAGCCCACCTCACCCTCCATCACCTCACCCTCCATCACCTCACCCTCCATCACCTCACCCTCCATCACCTCACCCTCCATCACCTCACCTCGTTGCCCCCTTCATCCCACAGCACCGACCCCGCGCCTGCCCCCCCGGGTTGCCCTTGGATGCCCTTTCAAGCCAATACCTGGAGCAGGCACCTCACTACTCACATCACAGCCCATCATCACTCACCTCGTTGCCCCCTTCATCCCACAGCACCGACCCTGCGCCTGCCCGCCCCGGGTTGCCCTTGGATGCCCCGTCAAACTCCATGCGGTAGAGCGCCTGGGGGGGTGAAAGGCACACAGTGAGTGAACCAAAAAGGGGAAGAGACGAGGCACTTAAAAGGCTCCAAGGCACTGGGTACGGAAGAGAGAGCTCGAAGCATTGCCCTTGGAGGGTCCGTCAAATTCCATGCGGTAAAGGGCCTGGGGGGGAAGGTGAAAGACACAAAGGTCTCCTTGGGATATATGTCAGCACAATTGGGGGGGTCAATCTGAGAATGACACAAAGGTCTAACTGGACTGGAAGAGCTGACATGACACGTGTGGCTGCTCGCATGCCCTCCTGTGTGGTTGCTCTCAATCTGAGAATGACAGGAAGGTCTAACTGGAAGCCAAGGGCTGACACGACACGTGTGGCTGCTCGCATGTCCTTCCCCTCCTCTCTCCTCATCCCCACCCACAGTAACATCAATCAACGCACTCACAATAAGCCATAGTCTTTTGTTTTTGCCTTTGATTTTGCCTTTTTATGTGTCTAGATAAACTTTACCTGCGGGTCTATTTGCAAGCGGAGTGTTGCTACGTGTGGCTGCATGTCCTCCCCTCCCCTCATCCTCACCACTCCCTCCTCTACCACTGCACCCACTCCCCTCTCCCCACTCATCCCCGGGACCAGAGACTGACCTCAGGGTCTACTTGCAGGCAAGTGTTGCTACGTGTGGCCTCATGTCCTCCCCTCTCCTCATCCTCACCGCCCCTTCCTCTACCACTGCTCCCAACCCCCCCTCGCTCGCCCTTGCGTCTATCAGTGAGAGAGACTGACCTGTGGGTCTATTTGCAAACCAAGTTCCGCTACCCGTTGCCGCATGTCCTCCCCTCTACTCATCCTCACCGCCCCTTCCTCTACCACTGCTCCCACTCCCCCCTCGCCCCCCACACTTCCCCCACCCCCCTCCTCCTCATCCCCCCTTCCTGCACCCGACCCCCCCCTCTCGCCCTCGCTCTCTGTGCTTTCACCTGCAGAAGCGGGTTAGGTGGTTGGTGTAGAGAGGGAGGGAGAAGGGAAGATGAGAGCTTGGCTTTTGAGGAGGATTATACGAAAAATAGCCCGCTTTCTAGATTGGGGTAGGGTGGAGAGGGAGGAAAAATGGAAAGGTGCAAGGAGGAATTGCAAGCGAGTGAGCGGGAGAGGGAGCGAGAAAGGTGGGACTTCACAAACAACGAAGAAGTAAGTGAGAAGAGGGAGAGGAGCAGGATTCGAGAGTAGGAGAGGGAGAAGAAGCATCAGCAGCAGCAACAAAACACAAATTCGTAGCAAAGAATATTCCAATACGTACCAGCAGCGATACGATCCGCATTCGCGAAAGCAGCAGCATTGGCAGGCGCAGCAACAGCAACAGCACCAGAGACAGCAGCAGGAGTGACACGAGCGGGCAGGTATAATGGCGAAGAGACGAATTGAACACCTACCAGCAGCAGTACGATGTGCATTTGCAGCAGCATCGGCAGCAGCAGCAACAGCAGCAGCGGCAGAAACAGCAGCAGGGGTGGTGACACGAACAGCAGCAGAAGGAATAGCGGTTCTTTTCAGAGCAGAAGCAGCAGCGTGCTTGGGGGGAGAAGAGACGAAGACGTTAGCCAGGGCGAGGTAGGATAGGGCTTCATCCAAGTTGGTGAAGCTCTTGTGCTGATTGCCCTTGAAATTGGTCACCTGGAAAGGAAAAGGAGTAGACAGTATAGGGTACAGTGAGTGCACAGACAGAGGAGATGGGAGAGCGAGGTTGGGGAGGGGATCATTCATTCAATGTGGTGGAGCTCTTGTGCTGGTTGCCCTTGAAATTCGTCACCTGGGGAACAAATAAAAGGAAGGTACAGTGAGTACGCGAAGGAACTAAAGAAGGAGCATGCGTTGCCCTTGTAATTAGTCACCTGGGGAATAATCAGCAAACAGTGGACTTGGAAATTTGAATGGATGAAGCAAAGGAATAGGTCATGCATGGTGGATGCATGGTGGGATGGATGGTGGGATGAAGGATGGGATGGATGGTCAGATGCATGGTGGGATGCATGGTGGGATGCATGGTGGGATGCATGATGGGATGCACGGTGGGATGCACGGTGGGATGCATGGTGGGATGCATGATGGGATGCACGGTGGGATGGATGGTGGGATGCATTGTGGGATGCATGGTGGGATGGATGGTGGGATGCATGGTGGGATGGATGGTGGGATGGATGGTGGGATGGATGGTGGGATGGATGGTGGGACGGATGGTGGGACGGATGGTGGGACGGATGGTGGGATGGATGGTGGGATGGATGGTGGGATGGATGGTGGGATGGATGGTGGGATGGATGGTGGGATGGATGGTGGGATGGATGGTCGGATGGATGGTGGGACGGATGGTGGGATGGATGGTGGGATGGATGGTGGGACGGATGGTGGGACGGATGGTGGGATGGATGGTGGGATGGATGGTGGGATGGATGGTGGGATGGATGGTGGGATGGATGGTGGGATGGATGGTGGGATGGATGGTGGGATGGATGGTGGGACGGATGGTGGGATGCATGGTGGGATGGATGGAGGGATGCATGGTGTGATGCATGGTGGGATGCATGGTGGGATGCATGGAGGGATGCATGGTGTGATGCGTGGTGGGATGCATGGTGGGATGCATGGTGGGATGCATGGTGGGATGCATGGTGGGATGCATGGTGGGATGCATGGTGGGATGCATGGTGGGATGCATGGTGTCATCCATGGTGATTCAGGATTACCTATACGCAACACCACGTCAGACTCAACTCCATCTGCTTACCTGTCGTTGGCATTCCGGCCACGTCAGATAGATCCCCGGCTGATGCCCTTTTCGAACCGCGTAGTACTTATTCTTAGAACCCTCTTTCCCGCCACTAGACGGCTTGGCCTTCGTCATCGCCTTCTGCGCCAATTGCGTCACGCGGCGGCTCGACAGGGCTTGAAGCGCGGAGACGAGGCGCATTCGCCCTCGCGTCACTTACGTCTGGCGCGTCGCGACGACAAGCTACGTCTTTTTCAGTGTCTGACACGCGTCGGTTTATAAGCGCAGTCGCGCTTCGCGCGGCTCTGACCGATGGACACTCAGTGCTGCTGCGATTTCAAATTACTTGTTCGATCGCAGCTTTCCGACAGGGAATCTCGCTGACACATAGTCTAAGAATATAGTCTTGCCGGCGCCCGTTGTCGCTCACAACGACGGCGCCTCTGGACGCGCGGCTAGCCAACAAACAACAGTCGCTCCGTCCGAATGTCGTATCGGCTGATAGGATTCAGAAGCGGCCAGCGTTCGCACCTTGTCCCACCTCCCCAGCAAATTCGTGTGGTCGTCACGATTTTAGTTGCATTCCCCACCTCGTGCAACTGAGAGAACCTTTGACGTTTTAGAAAAATCCTCAGTATAAGAGAGTCACGAGAGTTTATTCATTCATGTTCCGTGTAAGAAAGCTATGTACGAAAATCTCTGATTTTGGAAAGAGGCTCTTCACCGCTTGGAACTGCTATTAACCGTCTTGAACAGGGTTGTAAACTGGGTTTGGGGCATTCGAACAAATTCGGATCCCTACCCTTCTCCCGTAGGGGTTAGCGGGGAGGGGGGATGGGTGAGCAAGGGGAAAAGGTGACGCGGTCGGTCCATAAGTCCCCCTGGAAACCAGGGGTCGTTCTAGACACAACCGTGAAGTTTTCAGGGAAGCTCCAGAGCCAACCATTCAGAATCAGGGCTGGTTCCAGTACAACCAATCATTTTTATCTAGGTTACGAAAACCAACTTGGAACTACTGGCCTTCCAGTGCAAATTCTTGCTTCCCCAACATCCTCAAACCAGATTTCCCCCCCTCTTCCCATCCCCCCCTCCTGTGGCGCACTCTGCTGTTCGTCGCGTCAATCCCACCCAAGTCAGGGCGTGCTCCACGATTTTGTTTTGGGAGAAAGGCTTTTTTCACGTAACTTCGAGTCAGCAAAAGAGTGTTTACTCTGACGAAAATAACACGCAGCACGTCAGCACTGCGCCAAACGAATTTGGACCACGCGAACCCCAGGCCCGCCCACACAAAACTCGTATTCAAAGGTTCATACGAGCAGGAACAGTAAAACACGGGCAAATGCGGGATCGCTTCCGCGTGCTCGCGGAAACGACTTCCACCAGGAGGGGCACCTGGTGGATTCGAATCCACCAGGGTTCGGATGGACTCCGAATCACATTTGACACGGTTCGCGAGCGGTAACCCGGGCCAGTTGCGAATCAACTGTGCCAAAAATGACGGAGCTCGCACAACCAGAAACATACAAACCAGACTGTCGACTCGCTTGCGACGCTCGTTTTTTTCGCGCGAGTGAGGGTTGGGCGAAAAAAAAAAAGATATTTTGATAACCGCTTACGCGGACCTGTTCGAGGTGACGGTTCGTAACTGGAAGCTGTTTTTTAACGCGTACTTTACGAACCTTTTTATGTTTACAGCACGTCAGTGTTGCGCGTCATTGACGACGCATATCTACAGTTGTAAAATTCGAATGGTTACAGAGAGAAAATAGGGTTACAACGCTTCACATGAACTGTAAACGAACGCGTGGGACACGCCCTTACTGTGCTCGAGTCGAGATCAATCTTCGCGAGTTTCTACACCACCATTGACATGACACGTCGATCTCAAGAATCTCACCATCAAGTGCAGTACAAGCCTGACCTTTGTAGCGTCCCCACCCATCTGCGGCACGGCTAGGGGAAACCCTGATGCGATGGAAAATTGCAGGCCTCACAGAGGCGTTCTGGGATCCTCGAGCCCGAAAGCTCCGGCATATTCTTACAATTGTTGACAGCCACGTCAGCTCCGAGAATCCCATTATGTCGAGCTGCAGCGCTGCACCTTCAATTCCACAATGGCCGTCTATTCCTGCCGTCTTTCTGCTGGAAGGCAGTGCCTGCCAGCCACGCCTGCTTCGCTCTTCTCCTCCACACCCCTCGGCGAGATTCCTTCTCCCGAAGCTTTCTCCGCGCCGCCGGCGTGCCTTCGCCTGAAGCCTCGGAGATGCGCCACACGTGCGGCTCGTCACGAAAGAGGGGCTCCCTCCCTCTCTCTCTTTCCTCCGAGAGAAGAACATTGAAGCCCCCCTGGGAACGACCTAGATTCTCTTACCCACACTCTCCTAAATCTAAATCATCATCAGAACCGCTATGGCTGCCCTTCTCTCCCCACCTGCCGTCACACTCCCTGTTCTTCGTGTCGCAACGGTGGCGAAATGCGCGACTCGAACTTTGCGCCTCAGAACGACGGATCAATGGCGTCGCGTGACGACTCGACGCCGCCACTACGCCTCCAGGATCACTCATGATGAAAACCAAGAAGGCATGGCCGGCGACAGAAGTCTCACGCAGCCGCGGCGAAGCTCCTCCAATCCGCAAGCAGCCCGAAACCCGTCGAACACGGTGCAAAACGCGGCGCCAGATCCGACCGTTGCGGCGGAGCTTCCGCCGCCCTCATTCCACGTCGACGTGGCGATTGCGGGCGGCGGACTCGCGGGGCTCGCGCTCGCCGCCGGCCTGCAGTGGCGCGGCGTCGATGCGGCCGTTTTTGAGGCAGCGCCCGCCGCGTTGCGATCAAACAACAGCACCGGCACGATACTCGTCATGTTTCCCAACGGCACCAAGGCGCTCCAAGGATTAAAGCCGGGGCTCGGAGATTCTGTGATTGCGTGTGGATCATCAATCACAAAAGTTAAGTCGGTTTTCCGAGAAATTTCGGCGGATGTAGTAGCTTCTGAACCGGCCAGACCTTCTACCAGCGGCGGTTATAGTAGCGGATCTGCCACTAACGATGCTGCTATTAAAGGAACCAGCGAAAATCGCGACGGGTGGGTTATGAGGGAAGTGGCGCCGCGAGGCCAGATAGTCGTGGAGTGGGCGCGAGCCCAAGAGGTGCTTGCCTCGTCTTTAACGCGACCCGATAGTATTATGCACGGACATCGCGTCGTGGCGTACCATCCCGTCGTGGCGGGAGTTCCTATAGGCAACAGAAGTGGTGGAACGAAAAGTAGCAATGATAGCGGCAGCGAGGGAGAGGTGGAAGCAGTTGACGTGGTGCTCGAGGTTGTGAGTTCGAATCCTGAAACTGGCGCAGATGATTCCAGGTTTGCTGTTGCGGAAGGATCTGAAACTGCGGACGAGGCGGATGCGGTGGAGCAGCAGCGCCAGCTGGTGGTGGTTCGTGCGAAGATTCTAGTCGCAGCAGATGGCCTGCGATCAGCTGTGCGAAATCAGATGATTGGCGACTCGCCTCGGTATCTGGCGCAGATTGGATGGAACGCGCTTGTGCCAAACCCGCTAACCGCTAGTGTGCATCAACAACAGAATCGAACGTTCTTTGTTTTCAAAGATGAGGTTACGGGTTACCAGATGTTCATGATTGACGTCGGCCACGGGAAGATTTTTTGGCAGGTATGCATGCTGTGTTCTTCTCACACTCTCTTTTCACGTCTTTCTTCAAGGCCAATTTATTCAGCCCATCCCATCCATACCACATCATTATGCTGGCACGTTGTTGGTTAATCCACCACTTTTAGTTCGCACATGCTAGCACAATTGATGCTGGCGTGTATCCTCCTGCTTTTTTTTCATAGCGAAACAACCACATTGTTTCAGCAACCACGCACACTTGCATTGTGTCAGCAACAGTTTATACACCACCTTCAGAATCTGTGCTACCCTGACAATCTTCCCAATTTCAGGTTCAAGCTGCTGACCCTGATGGCCAGCTCAAATCTGAGCTCCAGTCAACACCTTTTGGTGGCTTTGGCAAGCTAGGTGTCAAAGACCGTTTGCTGTGCCACATCAGCAAGAACATTGCAGACCCCTCAGGGCATGACACATGGCATACCATGCTCCAGGTGGTTACCACCACCGACCCCGGGAGCATCTACGAGCGGTGGATGATGGACCGGCCTCCTCCAAAGGATTCGTGGAGCGACTCCAAGTGTGGTAACAGGGTTGTTCTTATGGGGGATGCTGCACATGCCATGCACCCCGGTCCAGGGCAAGGTGCCCATACTGCTTTCGAGGATGCTCACCAGTTGTCCCTATGCCTTGGTGATATCAAGGAAAAGCTCACCGCACCTGACGCCGTAGCTGCTGCGATTCAGGAGTACGAGGCTCGGCGGATAGATCGGTGTGTGAGAGTCCATGCCTACGCCACTGCGGCGCATTGGTTTGGTGAGGAGGCGAAATTTGTGAAGGCGCTTTCTCCTCTCGAGCAAAGGAAGATGTTTTTTTAGTTTCAGAATTGGGTTCAAGCATACCCAGACAAGATCGAAGGTGACCCTGAATCCACCTACTGCAAGTGATCTTTCAACTGCTCACAGGTCCATCCATGACACGAGGGATCCTTGACACATGTGACCTGGGTTCAAGCGATTCTTCAACTGGGTCCTTCAACTGTGACCCTAGATCCACCTGATTCTGCTAGGTCAATTCAGGAAATTACGAAAATGGGTTTGGCAGGCAATCATGAAATTAGAGAGCTGGAGCGCAGCTGCCCAGTTTCCCACCACATAGACTGCATAACCAAGGACATGCCCCTACCTTCGTGTCAAATGAAGGAAAACCGACGACACGAAATTAGGGACGCACCCTAGCGGTTCTCTGTATAACCACCACTCTGTTATATGGTTCTCTATAAACACACCCTCCCTAAATTTCAGCTACACCGCATCTTAGCGCCCCGCCAGAGCATCTACGGGCGTGGAGAAGGCCTGAAAAGTGAGCCAACACCATTGATGGTGCCACGAACAGTGTCTCTAACGGTCCCGCCAATAGCGCGTCCGATTCCCCCGCGGAGACTCGTGGTACTCGCTGCGGGGATCAGATCCGGCGGGATGAGCAGCGTGCTCGTGCCCTGGATAGTGAAGTCCGAACCTACCCACAGGTTCGGCACGACCAGAGCTGTCGGCAGCTTCGACCCGCCTTGAAACGTGACGATTGGCCGGCCCTTGGGACCGCGCTTCGCGACAAGGTTTCCCTCGATAGTGTCGATCTGGGTGCCGGGGGGAATGTCGGTGAGGTTGCGGAAGAGGTAGCGCGTGGCGATGGTGTTGTAAGAGAGAATCGTCGACTGCTGGTCCTTGGTGTAACTCTGAAGCGCCGCGATATTTGCCGGAAGCAAGATGGTTATGTCCGTTAGAGGGATCTTCGACTTCACTGTAAGGGAGGGGAGACGTCGAAGAGAATAAGACATATGATTAGCACCGTACTTGGGGAGGTTCTGGCGAAGGTTTGGCGAAAACAGAAGGCAAGGCTTGGCAGGAGGGAGATGGGAAAGAGAGTTTGTTGCAAATTGGATCCCTCTATTGAGTAACTCGCTTTACGCCCGCTGGAACTTACGATAGTCGTCGACGAATTTGTGGAGGCCTTGGTACGCCGGGTGTTGCGAGATGCCGTTGACGGCTCGATCGACCTCCTTTGTTCTAAGAGCGGAAACTTGAGAGCCGCTGTGACACAGCAGGACGATCATCGCTAGGAGACCGACAGGATGGGGCGATCCCATTCTCAAAGCTGGTTACGGGCTGAGAAACTATGGAACCACAATATAGCACAAAATGTACCTAATTGGCGTTGGTTTTGCGAGGATATGAAAAAACTCAAAGGAGTGTCTAAGGGAGCGCTACCCTGAGGCTAAGCTGAGGAAGGTTTTGAAATGCGCAAGGGGAGAGCGAGTAATGGAATACCAGGAAAACCGCTAAACAGGAAATGGAGAACTGGAGGCTAGGAGAATTGGAGAACAAAAGAGAACTGGAGTAAAGTGGTAGAGGTTGCCGTTAGTATGGTGATGAATGATGATGATGCAGGTGTCAAACTGCATTTGAAGTGTGATTGAGAAACTCGAGTCGCGTGCGACAGAAAGTGCTGATCTGACGAAATCGCAGGCCAATTTTGTCCGAGTCGCTGCAAGGAAGGCTCATCGCAGGGCCAATGAAGCTCCCGTTACCCAGGGTGTGAGGCTCCGCGCCTGAGTTCGTGAAACAGTGTTCCGTCCATCACGCGGTTCGTAGAGTCGCCTGCGTCGCTTGTCGGTTCACGACGGGTCACCGAAATCCACCCAGCGAGAACAGTCGGTTACACTGCGAAGAATCCCGCTGAACGGCGAGACTGTCGGTCAGCAGCTGGCTGGCGTGGCTCATCGCATTGTCGTTTCTGTTGGACGACGTTCTGGCGAAATTGAAAATGCCCTGCCTTGCGAAAGTATTGCACTGCACCGTGGCATTCGATTGGCGGGGTTTGCTCCAGGCCTTGTGGTGGCCGAAATTTACCTCTGTACGCGATGTAAAGGGACTCAAAACTGAAAAGACAAATGCGAAATTTATCTGTATGAAACTGTTACGTCACCTGCCATACCAACAGAAGTGACATCGTGGCATCACGCCACGAAATAGCATCCATGAATGCTGCTTCTGCCTGACGAGGTAGCCAGCAGGTAGCTAGCGCAGCTAGTGTAGTACCAAAAAACCCCTCGCGTTGTCACAAGCAGACAGTTTTTGCAGAGAATCTCGCCATTGCTTTCACCTCGCGGTGAATCGAACCATTCCGTCGCTAATCGGTTCAGGCTGAGCCCAGCTGGCAGCCATGGCCGCCACGTTAGCGTTTGATCCTGAGAATTCCCGCACGGGAGGAATCTCTCCGCGCAAGCCAAGTCTATTATATTCCAGACCGGAAATTCCAGAATCCTTGTGCGATTTCAGATCGAATTCGCCGTCGCTGTGCGACCTGCCAAGCCCAATCGTCGCACACATTCTCTCGCGATCGCTCTGCGATCCGCGCGACGTTGTTGCCGTGAGAAGCGCCTGTCGCGGTCTTCGCGATGCAGTTGCCTCGGCACCTCTCCGGCTGTCGCTTCTGCAGATGGATCGGGTTTCTGTTTGTCAAAAGGACGGAGCCAATGGCAGCGTGCCACGTAAGTGCATTTGGCGTGCTTGTCGACTCGTTGTTTGGCGCGAGGGGATCTGTGCGGCTTAATAACGGGGATAGCTGGTAATTGATTTTTAGTGATAAGGTACAACCTCCAGCGGCTAGCTACTTTTTATAGCGGGATAATAATTGGTTAAAATGCTCCTAATTCTTCCGAGTCGTGTCTAAACTGCACCGCCTTTGTGTCTTCGTGCTTAATCCATCCACATCCTTACAGAATCTGCGAACGCCAGCTCAGCTGCCACGTCAGCAGAGCAACTTGCCTCCTTCCCCCTGCACAGCTCTACATGGTGCTCTCAGGCAGTACCGGGAATTGCACACGTGGCGCCGCTACTGCACACGCTGTCACTTGCCACCTCAGCAGTGTCTGATGCTGACGTGGCAATGTGTGTCTCCTCGCTGACTAGGATGCAAGTGCTTGTGTTGGATAACTGCAGAAAGCTGTAAGTAATCTGGGTTTCCTTGTTCTTTTCTTCTTCTTCTTCTTTTAACCTATACGTTTCAGCATAGGCTGATGCGAGATACCAAACATTCAGAACGTGTAAGTATGCATTATCTGAACCCAAAAGGCTCTGGGTGTTGCGCATTTCCCTCCTCTTCTGTCTCCCTCTCTTCCTCTCTCCCTCTCTCCCTCTCTCCCCTCCTCTCCCCCACCAGCACAGATGCATTGGTGCCTCATCTCGTCTCCTCCCCCTCTCTCACCACCATCTCCCTCCACCGCTGCTTCAGCCACACACGGCCTCGCTTGCTTCCAGCGAACCTTGATCATTGCTTATCTTTTTCCCTCTTTCTCTCTTCCCCTCGTCCCCTCTCGTCCCCTGTCTCCCTCTCTCCCCTCCTCTTCCCCACCAGTACAGACGCATTGGCGCCTCATCTCGCCGCCTCCCCCTCCCTCACCACCATCTCCCTGCACTGCTGCTTCAGCCTCACACCCCACACCTCCCGTCCTCTTCCCCTCTCTCCCTCCCCTACCCCCCCACCCCACCAGCACAGACGCATTGGCACCTCATCTCGCCTCCTCCCCCGCCCTCACCACCATCTCTCTCCACCGCTGCTTCGGCCTCTCCCCCCACACCGTCTCGCTCCTTCTAGAAGCTTCCAGGAAACCGGGCTCGGTGCTGACTGCCCTGGTCTTCAGCCACGTGGACAGGCTCTCTGTGCGCCACGTGGCACCCCCAGATACCGCTATCTCCAGTGCCGCCCAGAGCGAGCCTCCAAAAGAGGATGAGGATGGGCTCATGTCATTTCTTGGACTGACTCAGAAGAGAGAGGAGGAGGGTGAGTGGTGGGAAATGACATGCAAAGGAGGGGGTGGGGAATGGGGGTTGGGTAGGTGAAGGGGGGTGGATGAGAGGAGGATGGGCTCATGGCCTTTCTTGGACTTGCTGGGACGACGGGGGAGGAGGGTTGATGGAATGACACGAGAATGAGAGGAACCCCTCTCAACCTCCACCCCACCCCCATGAACCCCTCTCAACCTCCTTCTCAGCTGCGCTCTCACGAGAGTTTCACCCGCCCTCCCCCTGCGCCCCCTCTCCCTTGTGCATGTGCTAACCCGCTTCCCCTCGTTCACTGCACACCCTCCCTCCCGGCCCCCCTCAACCTCTCCCCAACCCCACCTCACCAGCCTCCTTCCCAGCAGCACTCTCTCGAGCGCTCCAACGCCCTTCTTCCCTGCGTTCCCTCTCTCTGCACTCCTGCCAAGCGCTCTCAGCCAGAGCGCTGCAGCTCATTGTGAGTGCAAGAGTGGGTTGGTAGGAGCTGGCTGCTTGCAAGGAGAAGAGGGTACTCACGGTATGTGTGCAGGGATGTCCCTACACTCCTGCCGTGTGCAGGGATGTCCCTACCCTACACTCCTGCCAAGCGTTGCCCGCCAGAGTGCTGCAACTCCTGGTGAGTGGTAGGAAAGAGAGGTCCAAGAATGTATACAGTATCCCTCCTCCCCGCCCGCCCTCTCTCCGCACTCCTGCCAGGCACTCTCAGCCAGAGCGGTGCAGCTCATTGTGAGTGGTAGAGTGTGTGTGAGAAATACAGCTTGTGGTGAGAAGAAGACGGTCTTAGGATGGGGAGAGCAGCTGGGGGTTGTGATGTGAGAGAACCACACACGAAATAATGAGGAAGAGAGTGCACAGGAGGCTTTTGAGACGTCTCAAAAGACTTGTGAGACGTCTCAAAAGGCAGCTGGGGGTTGTGATGTGAGAGAACCACACACACACGAAATAATGAGGAAGAGAGTGCACAGGAGGCCCCTAATTAGGCTCAGAGGAAGAGGGCAGAGGAAGAGGGCAGAGGAAGAGCGCAGAGGAAGAGGGCGGAGGAAGAGGGCAGAGGAAGAGGGCTGAGTGCAGAGGAAGAGGGCTGAGGAAGAGGGAAGAGGGCAGAGGAAGAGGGCAGAGGAAGAGGGCTGAGTGCAGAGGAAGAGGGCTGAGGAAGAGGGAAGAGGGCAGAGGAAGAGCGCTGAGGAAGAGGGCTGAGGAAGAGGGCTGAGTGCAGAGGAAGAGGGCTGAGGAAGAGGGCTGAGTGCAGAGGAAGAGGGCTGAGGAAGAGGGCTGAGTGCAGAGGAAGAGGGCTGAGGAAGAGGGCTGAGTGCAGAGGAAGAGGGCTGAGGAAGAGGGCTGAGTGCAGAGGAAGAGGGCTGAGGAAGAGGGAAGAGGGCAGAGGAAGAGCGCTGAGGAAGAGGGCTGAGGAAGAGGGCTGAGTGCAGAGGAAGAGGGCTGAGGAAGAGGGAAGAGGGCAGAGGAAGAGCGCTGAGGAAGAGGGCTGAGGAAGAGGGCTGAGTGCAGAGGAAGAGGGCTGAGGAAGAGGGCTGAGTGCAGAGGAAGAGGGCTGAGGAAGAGGGCTGAGTGCAGAGGAAGAGGGCTGAGGAAGAGGGCTGAGTGCAGAGGAAGAGGGCTGAGGAAGAGGGCTGAGTGCAGAGGAAGAGGGCTGAGGAAGAGGGCTGAGTGCAGAGGAAGAGGGCTGAGGAAGAGGGCTGAGTGCAGAGGAAGAGGGCTGAGGAAGAGGGCTGAGTGCAGAGGAAGAGGGCTGAGGAAGAGGGCTGAGTGCAGAGGAAGAGGGCTGAGGAAGAGGGCTGAGGAAGAGGGCTGAGGAAGAGGGCTGAGGAAGAGGGCTGAGGAAGAGGGCTGAGGAAGAGGGCTGAGGAAGAGGGCTGAGGAAGAGGGCTGAGTGCAGAGGAAGAGGGCTGAGTGCAGAGGAAGAGGGCTGAGTGCAGAGGAAGAGGGCTGAGTGCAGAGGAAGAGGGCTGAGTGCAGAGGAAGAGGGCTGAGTGCAGAGGAAGAGGGCTGAGTGCAGAGGAAGAGGGCTGAGTGCAGAGGAAGAGGGCTGAGTGCAGAGGAAGAGGGCTGAGTGCAGAGGAAGAGGGCTGAGTGCAGAGGAAGAGGGCTGAGTGCAGAGGAAGAGGGCTGAGTGCAGAGGAAGAGGGCTGAGTGCAGAGGAAGAGGGCTGAGTGCAGAGGAAGAGGGCTGAGTGCAGAGGAAGAGGGCTGAGTGCAGAGGAAGAGGGCTGAGTGCAGAGGAAGAGGGCTGAGTGCAGAGGAAGAGGGCTGAGTGCAGAGGAAGAGGGCTGAGTGCAGAGGAAGAGGGCTGAGTGCAGAGGAAGAGGGCTGAGTGCAGAGGAAGAGGGCTGAGTGCAGAGGAAGAGGGCTGAGTGCAGAGGAAGAGGGCTGAGTGCAGAGGAAGAGGGCTGAGTGCAGAGGAAGAGGGCTGAGTGCAGAGGAAGAGGGCTGAGTGCAGAGGAAGAGGGCTGAGTGCAGAGGAAGAGGGCTGAGTGCAGAGGAAGAGGGCTGAGTGCAGAGGAAGAGGGCTGAGTGCAGAGGAAGAGGGCTGAGTGCAGAGGAAGAGGGCTGAGTGCAGAGGAAGAGGGCTGAGTGCAGAGGAAGAGGGCCTTCTCTCTCTCTCCGTCTCTCTCTCCCCTCACCCTCACTACTCCGTTTTGTTTGAGATTAGTTTTGAGAATTCTCAAAACTAACCTCCACTTGCAGGCCTTCAGGTCAGCTTCCCCCACCTCGACCTCCTGTGTCTTGGCGGATCCTGCTTCCCCACTCTCCCTGACACCCTCCCGCCCTCCCCTCCCCTCCCTCTTACTCTCCTCTCGCCCCCACCATCCTGCAGGCCCTCGGTTGCCCCCACCTCGACCTCCTGTGTCTCAGCGGATCCTGCTTCCCCATCTTCCCTCACGCCTCCCCTTTCCCCTCGTTCTCCCTTCTCTTCTCCCCCACTTGCAGGCCCTCTGTTGCCCCCATAACGGGCTGCTCTGCCTCAGTGGATCCTGCTTCCCCATCCTCTCTCACGCCCTCCCTGCCTGCCTTCCTACACCCTTGCTACTCGCCCAACCTGTTACCATCCTTTCAGGCCCTCTGTTGCCCCCATTTCGAGCTGCTCTGTCTTACCCCTTTCACGACCATTCTGCGTTTCCCATCCTCCCTGATTCCTTCCCTCTGCCACTCGCTCTCCCATCCCATCGCTCTCCCTTCGCTCTTTCCTCCAACGCCCCTCCATTGCTGGCCCTCAGTTGCCCCCATCTCGAGCTGCTGTGTCTCAGAGGTTCTTGCTTGCCCATCCTCCCTCACGTGATTGAAGAAGGGTTTTGAGACGTCTCAAAACCCTTCTTCAATCAGAGGTTCTCGCTTGCCCATCCTCCCTCACGCCCTCTTCCTGCGTCCCTCCGTGTGACTCTTTTTTCCCCGTCCTTCCTCCCCCATCTCCTCTTCGCCCCGTCCCACCCCTCACTACTCCCCACGTCAATGCAGGCCCTTAATTGCTCCCATCTCGAGTTGCTGTGTCTCGGCGGCTCCTGCTTTCCCATTCTTCCTGACGCTCTTCCCCTGCCCTCCCTCTCGCGCCTCCTCCTCTCACTCCCTCCCCGCCTCGTCCCATCCTCCCTGCTCTCCCGCCTGGCGTCTGCCTGCCCACTGCCAAGCGCAGCAGACGCAGCAGCAGCAGGGGTGGGTGCAGCAGGAGAAAGAGCAGCAGCACAAGGAGCTTTAGTAGCTTCAGCAGCATCAGAAGCAGGGGGGGGTGCAGCTGAAAGCGCAGCAACAAGAGTGGGCGCAGCAGCAACAGCAGCAGAAACAGCAGTAGGAGGTACAATAACAGCAGCACAGGGAGCAGCAGCAGCAGAAAGAACACCAGCAAGTGCAGCAATAGCAGCGACAGCAGCTGGAGGGGTAGCAGCAACAGCAGCGGGAGCAGCAGCAGCAGCAACCGCAGCAGCAGAGGGACGCAGAACCATTTGCAGCATGGGGGGAAGGGGAGGCACGGAGGCAGGTGCAACTGGGGGGTTTGCAATGGGGGGTGATGCAAGCAGGGGGGGTGCAATGGGGGGCGGTGCAACCAGGGGGGGTGCAGTGGGGAGAGGGGGAGGCGCGGAGACAGGTGCAACTGGGGGAGATGCGGGCAGGGTTGGGGGAGTTGCGGCTTGGTGTATGGGGGGGAAGGGAGGCGCAGAGACAGGTGCAACTGGGGGAGATGCGGGCAGGGTTGGGGGAGTTGCGGCTTGGTGCATGGGGGGGAAGGGAGGCGCAGAGACAGCCGCGGGGACAGGTGCAGAGACAAGTGCGGCCGGGGGAGGCACTAGGTGGCGTGGCAGTGCTGCTGGAGAGGCTTCAACTGGTGGAGGTGTTTTTTCTGGGAGAAGGGAGAGGTGGACGATATGAGGTGAGGGAATGAAAGGAACAATGGAATGGCCAAACCACCTTACAGTCGACACCAAACCAAACCACCAGAGTTTCCACCTTTCTCCCTCTGCTTGGTGGGGTTTCGTTGCTGCTGGGGAGGGTGCAACTGGTGGAGGTGTCATTTGGGGGGATGGGCGTTATTAAGGACACGAGGTAATTAATAAGTCTGGAAAGCCTCTCGTAAAATCTTGTTTCCATTATACTTGTTTCCATTATAACGGACCTGATTATTATGTAGCTGGGTTAAGTAGTTATGAAACAGATGGTAAGAAAAGAAATAAAATGTTAAGGTAATGAGATTGAAGATTTTACAGTATGAAAAAGCGGTATTCCTCCACACTCTCTTGATTGCAGGGATGCTTTCAGTTCCCTCCCCTACCCACCTCTCCTCCTTAAACCTCTCCACGGATTGAGGGGCACTTATTGCCGCTCACATTTGCATTTGATCAAAGCCACCTGCCATCTCGCTCGTTTCTCCCCAACTCGCATTGCTTTGCTTGCAGAAATGTTGTTAGCTCCCTCCCCAACCCGCCTCTCCTCCTCGATCTCTCCACAGACCGAGGGGCACTTAACCCTTATCTCCTTATCCCTTCTTCCTTCCCTTCTCCCCAACCCCCTCCTCGTTTTACTTTCAGGGATGTTATTAGTTCCCTCCCCCACCCGCCTCTCCTCCTAGACCTTTCCACTGATCGAGGGGCACTCATTGCCGCCCATATCTCTCGTCATGCCGCCCGGATTCACGCCCATGCTGCCCAGGGCGTCTCTCATGCTGCCGCCCATACCCGCTGGCACCTTCCGTCCTTTGCGGGCGCTTCCGGGCAAGTGGTAGCAGTGCAAGCGACAGCAGCAGAGGCAGCAGCGCAAGAGAGGGTAGCAGAGGCAGCAGCGCAAGAGAGGGTAGCAGAGGCAGCAGCACCAGAGGTGATAGCAGGGCAAGTGGCAATAGCAGGAGCAGCAGCGGCAGAGGAAAACGTTGCGCAGGTGAGAGTAGCAGAAGAAGAAGCAGCCGAGACGATAGAGGCAGCAGCACCAGGAACATCAGCTGTTGCCGATAGGGCAACATCTCCTCCTCCTGCTGTGGCTGCAGCAGCTGGTGCAGCCCGTCACTTGTGCCGGCAGTGTGTGAGGGCCACTCGCCCTGTCAGACCAGCTTCCGCCCCTATTCCCACTTCAGACGAGTGCTGCTGTGAGCTGGACTGGCTGGGGAAAGTGCGGGGGCAAGGACTCGAGCCCAACTCTTGTTCGCATGGTAGCAACACAGGCGGCAGCAGCAGCAACAGCATTTTTGGGAGCAGCAGTAGCAGCAGCAGTGGCAGCAGCAGCAACGCTCTTGGCAATAGCACTATGCTCCCTTTCTCTCTCTCTCTCCCCTCTTCCAATCCTCCTTCCCCATCCCCCTCCCTCTCTCTCCCCCCATCCGCCCTCCTCTGGTCTCTCCGCTCTGCTGCTGGCTGTAGCAGCCTCCAGCAGCGCTCCCCCCTCCACATGGCAGCCCTGCTGCAGGATACACGTGGCGCCCAGGCATTGGTTGACGTGGTTGGGCTCGGGGGGAGGGCGCTGGGGTTGGGGAGGTGGGGGGAGTGGGGGGGTAGGGGGAGGGGGGTGCCGGGGAGGGTGTATTGTGGTGGGGAAGAGGGAGAGGAGGGGAAAGGGAGAGAGGAGGAGGGAGAGGATGGGGAGCAGGAGAAGGAGGGGGCTTTCAGTGAGAGGATGAACAGGAGGTTATGGGAGGAGTGGGAGAGAGAGGAAGAGGAGGTGGAGAGGGGGGAGAGGGAGTGGGAAAAGGAGGAGGAAGAGGAGGAGAGGGGGGGAAAGGCAGAGGAGTTGGAAGGGCAAGAGGGGCAAGGGAGGGACGAGGAGCAGGAGGGCAAGAGAGGCAGGAGCAAGGGAGGCGAGGTCAAGAGAGGCGAGGGCACGAGAGGCGAGGGCATGGGATTTGACATAGGAGGGGAGGGGCGGCTGGTGGTGAATATGAGGGACAAGGGAGGAGCCACGGCACTGTTTCTTGCGGCAGAGGCTGGCGATGCGTGGACCGTGGAGGTGGGTGGGTGGGGGGGAGTGGTGAGCGGGAGTTGGAGGGGGTGTTGATGGGTGGGTGGGCCCTTAGGGGAAAGGGGGTGAGAGGGTGGTTGTGTTGTTTTGCTGGTAGTCCTTCTCTATATGCAGTTGTACTCCCCCGCCACTTTCCCCACAGGTGCTACTTCAAGCAGGTGCGGACATGGCAGTGGGCAACAGGGGCGAGGAGACACCTCTTTACATCGCCTCACTCAAAGGCCACCTCTGGGTGGTGCGGCAGCTGCTCACACACACACATACCCTTACACCCCTGCGCCACTCGGTCTCTCCCTCACTCCCCCACTCACAGGTGCTGCTACAAGCAGGTGCGGACATGGCAGTGGGCAACCGGGGCGAGGAGACACCTCTCTACATCGCCTCACTCAAAGGCCACCTGTGGGTGGTGCGGCGGCTGCTGGGGCACTGCAGGAGGCGAGGGCTGGACTGGCAGGGGGATGCAAGCCTGCACAGGGGAGGTGAGCTTCTGGGTGTGGATTTCACCCCTTGACTGGGGCACTCAAGGGCCACCTGTGGGTGGTGCAGCGGCTGCTGGGGCACTGCAGGAGGCGAGGGCTGGACTGGCAGGGGGATGCAAGCCTGCACAGGGGAGGTGAGCTTCTGGGTGTGGATTTCACCCCTTGACTGGGGCACTCAAGGGCCACCTGTGGGTGGTGCGGCGGCTGCTGGGGCACTGCAGGAGGCGAGGGCTGGACTGGCAGGGGGATGCAAGCCTGCACAGGGGAGGTGAGCTTCTGGGTGTGGATTTCACCCCTTGACTGGGGCACTCAAGGGCCACCTGTGGGTGGTGCAGCGGCTGCTGGGGCACTGCAGGAGGCGAGGGCTGGACTGGCAGGGGGATGCAAGCCTGCACAGGGGAGGTGAGCTTCTGGGTGTGGATTTCACCCCTTGACTGGGGCACTCAAGGGCCACCTGTGGGTGGTGCAGCGGCTGCTGGGGCACTGCAGGAGGCGAGGACTGGACTGGCAGGGGGGTGCGAGCCTGCACAGGGGAGGTGAGCTTCTGGGTGTGGATTTCACCCCTTGACTGAGGCACTGAAAGGCCACCTGTGGGTGGTGCAGCGGCTGCTGGGGCACTGCAGGAGGCGAGGGCTGGACTGGCAGGCAGGCAGATGCGAGCATTCACAGGGGAGGTGAGATGTGAGGAGTGGAGAGGGGTGGGGAGGTGTGGGGTCTGGCGATTGATCTCTTAACTGGCAATAATGGGCCACATGTGGGTGGTGCGGCGGCTGCTGGGGCACTGCACAAGGAGAGGGCTGGACTGGCAGGGGGATGCGAGCTTGCACCGGGGAGGTGAGATGTGGGTTGGGGATTCATCCCTTATATGGTGGTTAAGGGTTGCTCCTTGTGGGTGGTGAGGCAGGAGAGGTGAGGCAGATGCGAGCTTGCACAGGGGAGGTGAGGCGAATGGTTGGGAAGGCAGAGCGGGGGATGTGAGCCTGCACATTTAAGTCCCTGCACAGGGGAGGTAAGATGTCGGCGCCTATTAAAGGCACCCTCACATGGTCGTTAGTTAGTCCCTGGGAAGGACCTTAAGGGCCACCTGTGGGTGGTGCGGCGGCTGCTGGGGCACTGCAGGAGGAGAGGGCTGGACTGGCAGGGGGATGTGAGCCTCCACAGGGGAGGTGAGATGTGGGGTGTAAAGAGTAGACTGTCACCATTTTGAGAATTCTCAAAGGCAGCAGAGAGGTGCAGAGCGTATGAGAGGTCAGCGGAGGTGAGGTGATTGGTTTAGCGGCGTGTGGTGAGGTGCCTGTGTGTTTTGATTCACACACCCACACCCATGCACACACTGCCGTGACACAGAGACGAGTATACAAACAACTTTACTCAATCCCAACCCCCTTCCCCCATGCAGGCTCTGGCTGGACGCCCCTCGTGGCAGCAGCGCTGTCTAATCACACCCACGTGCTGCACACTCTGCTGACCCATCATGTACACACCCACCAATCTCAAGACGACACATCATCACCAGCCTTTATCAACAAGCAGAATACCTATGGCCTAACAGCACTGCACATAGCAGCGAGGTACGGGTCCTTGGATTGCATTCAATCTCTGCTGGCTGCAGGCGCGTTCACTGCTGTGCCGGACCTGTATGGCGAGCGGCCGTCGGGCCTGGCGAGGAGGTTCGGGCATTCCGAGGCTGTTCAGCTGCTGCTGGCGGTGGAAGGGGTGGAGATTGGATTGGGTGGGGAAGAAGATGGGGGTAATGGGAGCAAGGGGGGCGATGAGGGAAAGGATGGCAAGGGTGGCAAGGGGAAGAGGGCAAGGAGGAAGGGGAGGAAGGCCAAGGGCATCGAGGAGAATTGATGCATGGTTCTGCCTCTTACGGTTGCTATGCTGTTTTGCCAAGCTGACAGAATGAAGGCTGGCTAGCCTAATTTGGCTTGATGAATCCTGTTTTGACAAATTTGTACAATTTCTAGTGTTCCACATACCAGGGTAAAATTTGACAAATTTGCACATTTTCTAGGGTTCGTCTCTTTACGAATATGATATGTTTTAATACAACAAAATTACACGCAAGCCGTGCTAAAGGCGAGATGAGCTGCATAGCTCGACTTATTCCTGTCAGCCTGTGCGACGTTTGCTGGTCGCATGCGTCGTCCAAGCGACACTGTATAACGTCCTCTCGGACGATTATTTTCCCGTTCAGCTTGTCCCAAAACGTCTTCAGGACCAGGTTCGCCCGCATGCAACGGAGATTTTTGCTTCGTTACAAGTCCGGCGGAAGCATGATGGACGTAATGCCGTGGACGATGGTGTTACGCCCTCGCTGCATGTCGCCTGATACAATCGTCGTCGGAATAAACCCCCTCCCCTTTAGCTGCACGATGAGTTTCGTGTTCTTTCGCGAAACCTTCGTGATCATCCCGCCTTCGTACGTCGGAATCTTCGATTGAGGCGGCATCGCTTTGAGCTCCATGAAATCGTACAGACCCTTTGCGATATGAAATCTGAAAATTTTCATCGCCACGGCGCGCGGGTACGATTGCATGGTCACGCGAATCATCCCCGTGTCGACTGGCATGAAAATGGTTCGCTTTTTCTTGATCAGTCGGAAGCCGCCTCCTTTCCCCTGTTTGGGCGGCTTGGGAAATGTGGGAAGCGCCTCTGCAAATAAAGAAAGAAAGAACGGGCAGCGTTTATGACGGGATTCGTGGGAGTGGGGAAGGGGAAGAGAAAGGGAGACGAAGAAACAATGAGGTATGGAACGAATAATTGAGAGCCAATACAGGAAGGAAGCGACGGAACCATGAGTTTTCAGGGATTAGGTTGATGAGGTGTTGCGATGGAGACACTAAGGAAATAGGGGAATAAAACAGAACCTCTCATTGGGTCCAAGAACGAAATAGCCACTAAAGAAAAGACGTCGAACGAGTCGTTATTTTCACACAGCCAAAGCTGGTGGAGAAAGAAGACGAGCATTCGGCCGCTGAGGATACCACCCATTCACATGCATCACCATTCGTAAGAGAGGTGAGCTTTGAGAATACAGAGATTGGGAGTGCGAACCCATGAGTCGACTCAGAAGTCACCTCGACAAGAAAGAGTTTGGAATCAGCACCCCTTCCCTGGAATGTAGGGCACTTCTGCGCTGCTACAAGCCGACTCACCATGCTGTCATAAGCTGACTCACTGTCGACACGAGTTGGTTAGTGAAGTAGATGTAATTCCGAAACTATCTCACAGGCGCCTCAGTATAGTAAGTTCGCGTAGACACCTGCATGATTATGAAGCCACTCAATGTGCCCTGATAACTCACGGGACGATAAGAGTTGGTTAGCGAAGTAGCTGTAGTTCCCCATCTTCGCGACCTCTTGCAGAACCTCTATTAAATCGTCATCGTCGTCTTCACCTTCATCCTCGATACTAGCATTTTGAGGCGTCTTAGCACCGCCGAGTGCGGCGCCACCGCGGAGGGGCCCGCCGGGGCTGCCGCTACCGCTGGTGCCACTGCTGCTAACAGCGGGGAGCAGTGCCGAAGAGAGCAGAGCTACGAGGCAGAGGAGCAGCAGTGCGAGCCTGATTGGGACTCGCATGGTCACCGTTTGGATGGCACTCGTGCTTTTTAAGGACAAGTTAGAGGCGCGCTGTTACGCGAAGCGGATAGCTTTTTGGAAGCAACGAGGCGAAAAGGTCAACAACCGGCAGGCGATTAACTAAGGTCTGACAGCGTACGCGTTGTTGCAATAGACTATCTTCAAGCTGTTCTAATCGTTTCAAACTCCCTTTCACGATGTCAAACCGTAAGCTACTTTCTAGGGCTTCAATATGTATTGCTGCAAAAGGGATCCGACTTGTTTAGCGCGTCCTTCCGTCGAGCGAAGCGTAAATGTCGGTCTTAAAACAAAACCGTCGGCTTTTTATGAGAAGGCCTGTCGGCAGCAGGGACAGTGATGGGCCAAGCGCTGTCTGGACGGTATGCGGGGCTTTCTGCCTTCGAACGTGCTGCGGAAGAAGTTTATCCATGTATGATGGCACTTGATGGGCCCATGAAATCTGGAAATGCTAAACCCGCACTTGCTTACTGTCGGCAGGTGGTGTGTTGTACGTGACCTACTCATTTCCAAGTTGTTGGGTGCACTGGTTGTGAGAATGGGAGGGAGAGGGGCGTGGGAGAAAAGCGCGCAAATTTGTCAATGTTGAAAGTGAATTCGAATATGCGCAGTCGGGCCGCATGTTCCGTCCTTCCTGATGCGTAGCCGAGTCGCAATGTCGGTTGTCGCGAAACCCGTACATCAGGTTGGGCGATGGTGACTTTTCTCGCCAATGTGTTTATCCCCTGTCTACGATGCGCCACGTGTTGGCTGTCAGGCTGAAAGCACGTCCCTCACATTAGATTCCACTGCATAATTCACCCTCTATAGTTGCAATCTCGTTTTTCTGACGGCTATACACTTTTTGCATAAAACCATAGGGAGTAATTACACTTGATTGACACGCCTTTTAGGAAAATCATTACAGCATTTAATTCATTTGTGAACGTACCACATCCTGGTTAAGGAATAATGTCGAGTGCACATAATCCTATATCATTATGAGCTGTATAGTCAAAAGTTGCACGTTTTCTATATGGACAATGCATAAAGTTTGAAGGTACACTCCCACAAAGCCCTTACGCCTTGTTGTCCAAGTGTTACGAGTGCAATTGAGTGAACGAACGAGAATTGCACTATCGAAGCAAGAGTCCAATGAGCGAAGGTATGAGCGAAGAATATATAGCGAAACTACAGTGGTAACGGTAATGGACTGTGGTTGTCGCCCGACGGGCCTGGGACTGAGGTTGGGAAAAGTGTCAAAGCGGAGGCCCGGAGCGCGGGTTACCCGCCGAGCCGTGAGGTCGGGGTGCGACGTGCGAAGGTGGCGGGCGGATTGTCGATGCGAGGATTGCGAGTGGTAACGGTGCTGACTGTGGCGCTACAGTGATGTACGCGTTGAGCAGGGACGCGAAGTAAGGAAAAAGAGATTTTCCTTACACTACCCCCCCCCCCTTAAGGAGGTCCTCCTTACGAAAGTGCGTGTACATCCCTGAAATTCCGGCTGCGCAGATACTCGGTGAGGACGGGGTGGTTTTCGATTCTGTCCAGGGGAACCCAATTGTCTTCGGTGGGTGTACGGTCCTTCCAGCGGAGTAAGAACTCGATCCTTCGGGCTCCTCGAGGGTCGCGAACTCTGTGACTCAGGATTTTCTCGGGGGTGATGATTGGTTCAGTCGGTGGTCTTGTCATGCTGGCTGGGCGATTGCGTGGCAGTTGGCTCGTGGACGGGACGTAAGGGCGAAGCAGGCTGACGTGGAACGAGGGGCTGACGTACCAGTCAGCAGGGAGGAGGAGGTGGGCGGTGACAGGTGTAAGCATGTGGCTTATGCGAAATGGCCCGCAGTATCGGGGGCGGAGTTTCGGGGTGATGGGCAGTCGGAGATTTTGGGTGTCGAGTAAAACCAAGTTGTCGGGCTGGTACGTGACAGGTCTGCGGTGGCGGTCGGCGTTGCGTTTAGCGATGATGTTAGCTTTTTTAATTGCGTCTGCTGCCCTGGTCCGTGCTGCTTGCAAAATTTCGGCGAACTGTTGCGCGCGTGGAACCGGGTTGTCGGGATTCGGGGTCATGGGTACTGTTGGGTCTTGTCCGTAATTCAGGTAAAACGGTGACTGTTGGGTCGTGGCGGATGGGGCGTTGTTGTATGCGAATTCGATGAGTGGCAGTTGCTGTTCCCACGTGCTTGGGTCGTCGCACGTGGCCCAGATGAGCTGTTCCATGGTCTGATTTGTCCGTTCTGTCTGTCCGTCTGTTTCGGGGTGGTACGATGAACTAAACTGTAGTCGCGTGCCGAACTGCTGCCACAGGTTCCGCCAGAAGTTGCTGGTGAATTTCGTGTCTCTGTCGCTGATGATTGATGCTGGTATCCCGTGCAGTCGAACGACGGTAGAGATGAAGAGGCGGGCTGTTTCTTCGGCTGTGATTGATTTTTTGCAGGTTGCGAAGTGTGCCATTTTCGTCAGTCGATCGACGACGACCAGGATCGCATCATTTCCACTCGCCCCGGCCGGTAACCCCGTGACGAAGTCCATCGTCACCTGCTGCCAAGCACGCTCTGGAGGTGGGATTGGCTGCAACTGTCCCGCCGGCCGCTTCCGTGTTGACTTCATGATCTGGCAAGTGGGACACGATGCCACATGCCGCTGCACGTCGGTCAACATTTCGGGCCAGTAATAATACCGCTGCAGCTGCTGCCGTGTTTTTTCTACTCCGAAATGCCCCGAAGTAACTCCGTTGTGTGCCTCCTGTAATAGTAATTCCCGTAGCAGTGTATACCCAGGTACCCAAATGCGATCAGTCCCGGTTTTTACGTAATAGACTCCCTTTGCTGCTGCGAACTGCTGCGAATTTCCTCCTATGAAGAATGGATCCGTCTGGTACCCGTGGGTGAATAGGCCTGTCAGTAGCGGGCTTGTCTGGGCGAGTAGTATTGCGTGGATCTGGGCAGTGGGGCGGGTCAGTGCGTCGGCGATGTTCGAGGCTCCCTTTTTGTAAGTGACCGTATAGTGAAAGTTGGACTCGAGGAAATCGAGCCAGCGAATCTGTCGTGGGTTGAGGTGTGGCTGTGCACGAAGGTACTGTAGTGATTTATGGTCTGTCCGTACTGTCACGTCCGCGCCAGTCAAGTAACAGCGCCATACTTTGAACGCGTGCACGATCGCAAGCAGTTCGCGGTCGTGTATCGGGTAATTTTTCTCGGGCGGATGCAGTTTTCGTGACTCGTATGCGATAGGCTGTAGGCCATTGCCGAAATCCTGTAGCAGTACGGCTCCGATGGCGATATCGCTTGCGTCGGTAACTACTTCGAATGGGCGGTGTGGGTCGGCGATGCGCAGGACGGGCGGGGAACAGAGAACATTTTTCAGGGCAGAGAAGGCAGCATGCTCTTTCTCCCCCCACGTAAAAGCGACCCCCTTCCGCAGTAAGTCCGTCAGTGAGGCAGTTAACCGTGCCATATCGGGGACGAACCGACGTACATAATTGACGAACCCTAAAAAGCTCTGCAGTTCCGTGATGTTCGTCGGGGGATGCCACGCTTTTACCGTATCCAGCTTCTTTGGGTCGATTTCAACTCCAGCCTCCGAAATAACGTGCCCCAAAAATTCTAACCTATCCTGGAAGAACTCGCACTTGGAACCCTTGGTCAGTAATTTGTGCTCGTCTAAAACCTTAAACACTGCTTCCAGATCTGCTAAGCGCTGCTGCTTGTCGCGACTGTAGACGAGGATGTCGTCGATGTAAACTATCACGCATTTATCTAAGAGTGGCCTAAACGCCTCGTTCATGGTCATCCGAAATGTTGCGGGCGCGTTGGTCAGCCCGAAAGGCATCACCGTGTACTCAAACGACCCGTACCTAGTCCTAAATGCTGTCTTGGCGCAGTCCGATGGTTCGACCCGAATCTGATGGTAACCTCCCCGTAAATCTATTTTCGAAAAAACCCGTGCTGTTCGCAGTTGGTCGATCAGTTCGTCGGCGCGGGGAATTGGGTACCGCGACTTGACTGTTACCCTGTTCAGTGCTCTGTAGTCGATACACATGCGAAAACCCCCGTCTTTTTTCGGCGTGAATAGTATCGGTGCGGCGAACGGTGACGAGCTCGGTCTGATGATTTTTTTCTCTAACAGGTAATCTAACTGCTTCCTTAGTTCGTCGAGCTCGGGCTGTGTCAGTCTGAACTGGCGCTGTACAGTTGGCTGTGCCCCCGGTTCTAACTCGATCCTATGATCATGCGCCCGCTGAGGTGGCAGCCCTTCCGGTAAGTCGTCTGGAAAAATCCCCGGGTACCGTTTCAACAGTTCCTGTAGTTCGGGCGGTACTGCTGCCAACAGTTTCTGAAAATCGCTCGGCTGCTCTGCTTCCTCTACTACTGCGATGTCTACTGCGTACACGTCAGCTCCAGCAGCGACAACCCGTTTCATTGTGATAGCGTTGACGTGTACCGTTGAAGACTCGGGCGACTGCCAGCGAGGTAGCTCGACCCAGTTACCACTACTTCGCACGGTACAGCTACCCGTCGTCCAGTCAATTCGCGGGTTATATCGTCGCAGCCAATCACGTCCCAGTAAAATATCGTGCCCATCCAGTGTCGTTGCGAGCATTTCCTGTGTAAACCCGAAATTTCCCCCGCAGCGGACTTTGACTCTCTCTACCTTTTCCCGTATGGCCAGTGGCGTGCCGTCGACTAAGCGTGCGTCTATCTCCGGTAAGCAACGACTAAGTGTCAGCTGCAGTTTTCGTGCGGTTGCGGTATTAACTAAACTGTGGCTTGCTCCTCCGTCGATAAAAATCTTCACTGCTGCTCCCTGTATTTTCCCGTGGATCAGTACTGGGCAATCCGTCGCTGTACCCTCCTTATTCATCCGAGCCCGATCGATGGCGTGAATCGGTACTATGACTCGGTGAGGGTCGGTGCGGTTGGGCGAGCAGGCAGTCTCGTCAGTAGTTGGCCCAACTTCTACTGACTGCTGGCGTTTCCCTGCCTCTGAGACTCCCTTCCCTGCTCTGCTCCGCGGCGCCTTAGCTCCTCTGAGCATTCGCTCTTGCGATGGCCCGGCCTGTTGCAAGCAAAGCAGCGCCCCTTAAACGGTGCGGCAGCTGCATTCGTTGCAACAGCGTTTACAGTGGCGTGCTCGATCGGTCCCCGAGGACGATGTCCGTAGTAGGACCCCGGTCTCGGTCGGCGTAGAATGTCGATTTTCTCGGCGAGCGCGAGAATCTCGTTGAAGTTTGAGAGTCCGCGTAGCATGATTTCGTGCGAGATGTCCGGCTTCAGCCCTCTGACGTAACGGTCCACCCGCTCCGCTTCGTGCATGTAGCCGACTTGCTCGCATAATGCGAGAAAACCACTCGTATAGTATTGAACCGATCCGAGCTGCCGCCAAGTGCGCAATCTCTGACGCGCCGAAATAGAAGCCGCGATCGGCTCGAAGCGCGCCCGAAGCCCTGCGCACCACGCATCCCACGTGCTGTATTGGGCGGTCTCGCAGAATGAACTCCAGGTGACAGCTGGACCCGTGGGCCCTTCCTCTTGCAACGGTGGCTCGTAGTTGCGTGGCGACGTCACGATGACTCGCCACCAGTCCATGGCGGGGCCCCTTAGCAGCGAAACTGCATACCGAATCTTCGCTGCGTCCGACTCGACGTAATTCGCGTCGAAGAAGACGTTCATCGTGAAGACCCACGATTGAACCGTCGGACCTCCACGCTGGCTCGGGTCGAAGCAGGGCGGGCGTTGCGGCTTGAGTGGCATTGGTGCCATGATGGCCTGTTCGCCACTTGTCGCCGCGAACTCCACGTGCCGACGGGCTTCGCGAGGCTCCCGCGGGCTTGGTGCGACCCTGTTTCCTCCCATGCCAGGCATCGGCTGGGCGGCGCCATCGCTGGCTGCGCCTGAGCGCTGTCCCACGCTGTTGTTTTGTGTTGGTGTGCCGGACGAGATGACGATCGGCTCGTCTGATTGTGCAGATGCATTTGTCGGTGCGTGTGGTGGCGCTGGAGTGTTCATCGTTGATTGCTGACGCGCGGAGTCACGTTCCGCCGTGAGCGTCGCAATTTCTGTCAAACTTATATGCTATAGTCTGTGTAGGCTGTAGTGGGGTAGACTATATGGGGTACAACATTTCTAGGTTTTCCTACTTGTACCCACCTGCTTGCTAGTTCATTCATTCCTCATTCTTCACATGGTATAGAGCAGGTTCCCTCGTGGGAACGCTTCTCAGGGCCCACCACCTAACTCGATCTTTTTTTTCCTGCCCGAGGCGTGCCCCGTAGGCCGCCCTCACGTCGCGCCCTCCTAGAGGCCCCTCGCGCCACCCTTAGCGGCCCCGTCGCCGTCCTTAGCGACCCCGTCGCCGCCCCTCTAGGCCCCTCGCGGCCCCTTCACGGCCCCGTCGCCACCGCTCTAGGCCCCGTCGCCGCCGCTCTAGGCCCCTCGCGGCCCCTTCACGGCCCCGTCGCCGCCGCTCTAGGCCCCGTCGCCGCCCCTATAGGCCCCTCGCGGCCCCTTCACGGCCCCGTCGCCGCTCCTAGCGGCCCCGTCGCCGCCCCTCTAGGCCCCTCGCGGCCCCTTCGCGGCCCCGTCGCCGCCACTTACGGCCCCGTCGCCGCCCCCTCTAGGCCCCTTACGGCCCCTTCGCGGCCTCGTCGCCGCCCCTCTAGGCCCCTTGCGGCCCCTCTGCGGCCCCGTCGCCGCCCCTAGCGGCCCCGTCGCCGCCCCTGGAGGCCCCGTCGCCGCCCTTCGCGGCCACCTCGCCGCCCTTAGCGGCCCCGTTGCCGCCCCTAGCGGCCCCATCGCCGCCTCTACCGGCCCCTTCACCGCTGAGCCGCCCAGCAGCCGAGCCGCCCAACAGCCGAGCCGCCGAGCCGCCCAGCAGCCGAGCCGCCGAGCCGCCCAGCAGCCGAGCCGCCGAGCCGCCCTGCCGTTGAGCCGCTACTGTTCCTTACTGGCGCGCCCCGGCCCTACTTACTCGGACTGGTGAGATCCCTCCCTGCTAGGCCACTGCAGTCATGGCTACCCCCAGTGTCCTTACCTTTGATGCTGAGGGTCGTGCTGTTGACTTTGAGGTCTGGGTCGATGACCTCCAGCTGTTCCTACAGTGCGATAGGGCTGACGGACTCTCCCTGTTCGATCTCACCTCTGGTGCCTCTCCTGCCCCGCCTGCTACTGCTGACAGCACTGTTCGCTCACATGGGCCACACGCGATGCTGCTGCCCGTCTTGCTGTGCGTCGCCACTTACCGACCACTGAGCGTGCGCACTTTAGCCAGTACAAGAGTGCTAAGACCTTGTACGACGCTGTAGTTGCACGCTACTCCTCCCCTGCCACTGCTGCGCTTAGCCGCCTCATGCTGCCGTACCTTTTCCCTGACCTTGCTGCCTTTCCCACAGTCGCTGACCTCATTACGCACCTTCGCACGCTGAGTTCTGTGCCAAGAACCCCCCCCCCATGTACATCACCCTCTACTACATAGTCACCCGGCTCCCTGACTCCCTTCGCTTAGTCAGGGACCACTTCCTCTCAGTTTGCCCCACCACACTCACCGTTGACCTCCTCGAGGAGCGCCTCCTAGCAACAGAGAAGAGCATAGTCGCTGTAGGAGCCTCTCGTGGTGACCCTTGCACCCCCGTCTTTGAGGGGTGTTCCCCCTCCCCCCTCTTGCCCTCTGTTGCTTCTGCTGCTGCGGCCGACCTCGTTGGTTTCGAGTCGGTCGGCGCTGCGTCTGCCCCTAGCGGGAGACGCCGCACCGGCAAGGGCAAGGGAGGCAAGGGCGCTGGAGGGGCGAGCGGGGGCGGTGGAGGTGGTGGTGGAGGCAGTGGAGGGGGTGGGGGTGGTGGTGGGAGTGGTGGCGGGGGTGGAGGTGTCGGTAGCAGCAGTGGAGGCGGAGGAGGCGGCGGCGGTGGCGGAGGGAGCGGAGGCGGCGGAGGTGGCGGAGGCGGCGGAGGTGGCGGAGGCGGCGGAGGCAGCGGTGGAGCTGGTCGCGGCTCTGCGCAGAGGAGTGGCTCCGGTGGTGGTCCGCGCCAGCAGCAGCAGCGCAGTCGTGAGACCCCGTCCCCCCAGCAGCTTCGTGAGTGGTACGCTGGGCGTCAGCGAGGTGGGGGTACTGGTCCCTGCACCTACGTCCTCCGTACTGGCGACCGCGCTGGTGAGCAGTGCGGGGGCCCGCACTCCACCCAGCGCTGCTTCGGCCGCCTGACGGACGCGTGGCGTCACCAGTTCCCTGACGCCACTGAGATCCCTCGCTGGGGAGAGCTGTCTAAGGCGGGGGTTGCTATCTTTGATCTTGATTATGATGCTATTCTTGCTGCCATGTATGCTGTGTCTACTAGTGATGAGGGTGACTGTTACCTGTGTGTTCCGCCTGACCCGGGCATTGAGGCTGCTGCTCTTGGTGCTGGTGAGGCTGCAGCTCTAGGTGCTGGTGCGTCTGTTGCTCCTGGTGAGTCTGCTCTCTCAGGTACCACGTCGGCTCAGGCCTTACACACCTTCACCCTTGACTCGGGTGCTTCCCGCTCCTTCTTTCGAGACCGCACCACGCTTACGCCGCTTAGTCGGCCGATTGCGGTCTCCCTGGCGGACCCCTCTGGGGGTCCTGTCCTTGCTAGCTTCTCCACTGTCTTACCGTGCCCGGCAGCCCCCTCTGGCACCCTGTCAGGTCTCTACCTCCCCTCGTTCTCTACGAACTTGGTGAGTGGAGCTGATCTACAGGATAGGGGGGTTGACCAGTTCACTCCTGCGAGTCAGCGGGTGACCCACTGCACGTGTGCTCAGACGGGCCGACACTTGGCCACGTTTACCCGTCGGCCGGGGTCGAGCCTGTACACACTGACTACTGAGTCTCCTCCGGTTACTGAGTCTGGTCAGGTAGCTGCGTCGAGTCAGGTGTTTGCTGCAGCGTCCAGGTCTGGTCCTGAGTCTGCGCCCTGCTCGTGTCGCCTCCTGTCCCACCAGACTCTCCTCTGGCACCACCGCCTTGGTCACCCCTCCCTGCCTCGTCTCCGAGGCATGGCCTCCCGTGTCCTTGTCTCTGGTCTCCCCCGGTCCCTACCTCCCCTACCTCCGGGGCCTGCCCCTACCTGCGTCCCCTGCGTCGAGGGGCGACAGCGCGCCGCCCCTCACTCCTCCGAGTTTCCTCCGACAGAGGCTCCGCTGCAGACTCTTCACATGTACGTGTGGGGCCCCGCCCGCGTCCGTGGCCAGGGTCACGAGCGTTACTTCCTGTTGGTGGTTGACGACTACTCGCGTTACACCACGGTCTTCCCCTTGCGCAGCAAGGGTGACGTCCCTGAGGTGTTGATCGACTGGATCCGCGCAGCTCGTCTCCAGCTCAGAGAGAGTTTCGGCTCGGACTTTCCTGTTCTGCGTCTGCACTCTGACAGAGGCGGGGAGTTTTCCTCTGCCCGTCTGGGAGCCTTCTGTCGTGCACAGGGCATCCGCCAGACCTTCACGCTTCCGGCCTCTCCACAGCAAAATGGGATTGCTGAGCGCCGCATTGGCATGGTCATGGACGTCGCTCGTACGCCCATGATCCATGCGGCTGCCCCCCATTTTCTGTGGCCGTTTGCGGTTCAGTACGCAGCGCATCAGCTCAGCCTTCAGCCCCGGGTCTCCTTGCCAGAGACCTCCCCCACCTTGCGGTGGACGGGGAAGGTTGGCGATGCGTCTGCGTTTCGTGTCTGGGGATCTCGGGCGTTTGTCCGCGACTTGTCTGCGGACAAGCTGTCCCCCCGTGCTGTTCCCTGCGTCTTCCTTGGCTTCCCCCCTGACGCGCCTGGGTGGCAGTTTTACCATCCCACCTCGCGCCGTGTTCTGTCCTCCCAGGACGTCACCTTTGACGAGTCGGTGCCTTACTACCGTCTCTTCCCCTACCGCACTGCGCCCCTCCCCCCGCCGCCGCTCTTCCTTGCGCCAGGTCCTCCCCCGGTAGACCCCCTCCCCCCTCAGGGTCCTGCCCCGTCAGGTGTGTCCCAGGTCGACGCAGTCGAGCCTGTCGAGGTAGCTGTTGACTCTGGTGCTGCTAGAGGTGCTGAGCCTGCGGGTGCCGGGTCTGGAGGTGCTGAGCCTGGGAGTGCGGGGCCTGGGGGTGCTGAGTCCAGGGGTGCGGAGCCTGGGGGTGCTGAGCCTGGGGGTGCTGAGTCTGGGGGTGCTGAGCCTGGGGGTGCTGAGTCTGGGGGTGCTGAGCCTGGGGGTGCTGAGCCTGGGGGTGCGGAGCCTGGGGGTGCTGGGTCTGCTCGTGTGGCTTCTCGCGGTGCTTCGTCGAGGCGGGAGCTGCTCTCTCCGCAGGAGCTGCGCGAGTGGTTTGCCCGGCGCTGGAGCCGTGCTGCTGGAGCTGGAGGTACTACTGTTGCTGCTGGTCCCAGAGGTGCTCGTACTGGCGGTACTGGAGCTGCTGGGACTGGGGGTGCTGCTGGGGCTGCTGGAGTTGGTCCTGCTGGAGGTACTGCTGGAGCTGCTGGCGGTACTGGAGCTGCCGGTCCTGCTGGAGTTGGTGCTGCTGGAGCTTCTGGAGCTGCTGGTGCTGGAGCTGCTGGGGGTGTTGGCGCTGGTGTTTCTACTGATGCTGGTGCGTCTGAGGGTGCTGGAGTTGGCGCTGTTGGAGCTGGAGGTGCTGCTGGCGCTGGTGCTGCCGCTGGGGGTACTGGTGCTGTCCCTGCTGGTTCTGGAGGCGCTGCGCGGCTGAGGCCGTACTTCGTTCCGCTCCTTGAGCAGGTTCTTGGTCTCCCGCCCTCTACTGGTCCTGCTCCTCCCTTAGAGTGTCCACAGCCTGTCCAGTCGCGGTCCCAGTTACAGCCCGCCTCCCCTCTACCTGCTCCTTCTCCCTACACTGGTCCTACTGGAGGTCTTGCTGAGCGTCGTGAGCCTGCGTCTCGTCCTGCGTCGCCTGTTCGTACTGCTCGCACTAGTGGTCGTGCTCCACGTCCGCGTCCTCCTGCGGTCCCATGCACACACCAGATGGCATTGCGTCCTTCCACTGCTCCTCTGCGTGTCCCGTTGCCGTCTCCTCCAGAGTCCTCTCTTCCTGTCCTTGCTGACCCGGAGTCTGACTCTCTTCGTGCTGCCAGTCCTACTGTCACGCGTCTCCTGGCTACTGTTGTCACTGACCCTTCCTTTGAGTCCACTGCTGCGTCTGCCTTAGTTGCTGAGCTTGTCGACTTTGCTGCTCGCTGTCGTCTAGACTACGCCGCTAGTCTCGTTGCTGAGTCTGAGTCTGTCTGTCCTCCGTCCGTCGGGGGTGAGTGTGCTCTTAGCACGGACGTCCTTGAGGACAGGCAGGAGGAGTTCCAGTGTTTTGATGCTGCTTTGTCTCATCTCGTGTCCACACTGATTGCCCCTGAGGGAGACCCGGATGCACCAGACATCCCGACTCCTCGATCGTACGCTGAGGCGATCGAGGGTCCCTACTCCTCTCAGTGGCAGTCAGCCATGGACGCAGAGATGGCTTCCTGGAAGTCCACAGGCACCTACGTCGACGAGGTTCCCCCACCTGGGGCGAACATCGTCAGTGGCATGTGGATTTTCAGGGTGAAGCGGCCGCCGGGTTCTCCGCCTGTCTTCAAGGCGCGTTACGTGGCTCGAAGCTTCAGTCAGCGGCAGGAAGTTGACTACTTTCAGACCTTCTCTCCCACCCCGAAGATGACCACTCTTCGGGTGCTGCTGCACATAGCCGCTCAGCGCGACTACGAGCTTCACTCTCTTGAATTCAGCACAGCTTTCCTGCAGGGCAGCCTGCACGAGGAGATCTGGCTGCGCCGCCCACCTGGCTTCACTGGGTCGTTTCCTCCTGGTACCCAGTGGAGCCTCCGGCGGCCAGTCTACGGTCTCCGCCAGGCGCCCCGTGAGTGGCACGACACACTGAGGACTACACTTGCGGCTCTTGGGTTTGCTCCTTCTACAGCCGACCCGTCGCTGTTTCTGCGCACCGACACCTCTTTGCCGCCGTTCTACATCCTCGTGTACGTCGACGACTTGGTCTTTGCCACTGCTGACACTGCTGGACTCGCCCACGTGAAGTCCGAGCTGCAGAAGAGACACACGTGCACAGACCTGGGTGAACTGCGCAGCTACCTTGGCTTGCAGATCACCCGGGACAGAGCACAGCGCACCATTACCCTGACTCAGTCACACATGGTGCAGCAGGTCCTTCAGCGCTTCGACTTCACGTACTCCTCGCCTCAGGCCACTCCTCTGTCTACTCGCCACTCGCTCTCAGCTCTGCCTTCAGATGAGTCCGTAGAGCCGAGTGGCCCGTACCCAGAGCTTGTTGGCTGCCTCATGTACCTGATGACCTGCACACAACCTGACCTTGCATACCCTCTTAGCATCTTGGCACGCTATGTTGCTCCTGGGAGACACCGACCAGAGCACATGGCTGCAGCGAAGAGGGTGTTGCGCTACTTGTGCAGTACGTCGGGCATGGGGCTAGTGCTTGGAGGGCGACGTCCAGTGGTTTTCACAGGTCACGCAGACGCTTCTTGGGCTGACGAACAGGCTACGCAGCGGTCGTCACAGGGTTACACCTTCAGCCTTGGCTCCGGCTCTGTTTCGTGGCGGTCTACCCGCTCGTCTTCTGTTCTCGGCTCCAGCTGTGAGGCTGAGATCTACGCGGGGGCCATGGCTGCACAGGAGCTACGCTGGCTCACCTACCTGCTGACTGACCTAGGAGAGCCGCCTCGTTCTCCTCCAGTTCTGTACGTAGACAACAAGGCCATGCTGGCCTTGTGTCGGGAGCACAGACTGGAGCACAGAACGAAGCACATTGCTCTTCGCTACTTCCTTGCTCGTGAGCTGCAGCAGCGTGGTCAGCTGCGCCTTGCTTACGTGGCCTCTGAGGCCAACACTGCTGATATCTTTACCAAGGCACTTCCGCCTGGTGATCATCAGCGCTTCTGTACGATGCTAGGTCTTGTGCCTACTTGGCCTCACTTGCTCACTTCTTGACCTTGCTTGTACTGTGATCTTTCTATACCTGCACTTGCCTGTTTACCTTTATATATGATCTTGCATGTGAACTGGCCTTTTGGCCTTGCTCTTGTGCTCGGATTGTGTGGTGACGTTGTGATCCACCCTGAGCTTGCTTTGCTTTGCTTGACTGGTCTTGTGACCTCTTGTTCTCCCCCACTTTGCCTATGGGGGTGTGTCAAACTTATATGCTATAGTCTGTGTAGGCTGTAGTGGGGTAGACTATATGGGGTACAACATTTCTAGGTTTTCCTACTTGTACCCACCTGCTTGCTAGTTCATTCATTCCTCATTCTTCACAATTTCGAGCGCCGAATCTTCGAGTTGGCGCACCAGACGGTCGAGCTGCTCCTGCGTCAATGTGGCGAGCGTGAATTCGGCCATGGCGGGGGTGTCGGGCGAGCTCAGCGAGAGCCTCAGTCGTGGCCGTGCGTGCTTACGAGAGAGCACTACGAGCGGCGGTGCTGTGTCGCTGAGGGACGTCTACCCCCCCCAAAATTTGAGATAGTGGGGAAGCGAAGGTGTGGGTGCGGTCCGAGAAGAGGTCGTAGGCTCTGAATACCAAGTGTTACGAGTGCAATTGAGTGAACGAACGAGAATTGCACTATCGAAGCAAGAGTCCAATGAGCGAAGGTATGAGCGAAGAATATATAGCGAAACTACAGTGGTAACGGTAATGGACTGTGGTTGTCGCGCGACGGGCCTGGGACTGAGGTTGGGAAAAGTGTCGAAGCGGAGGCCCGGAGCGCGGGTTACCCGCCGAGCCGTGAGGTCGGGGTGCGACGTGCGAAGGTGGCGGGCGGATTGTCGATGCGAGGATTGCGAGTGGTAACGGTGCTGACTGTGGCGCTACAGTGATGTACGCGTTGAGCAGGGACGCGAAGTAAGGAAAAAGAGATTTTCCTTACACCAAGTGAAGAGGGTGCTGCAGTGCAGAATCCCTCATACTTCCGTATATAATTTAATCATTTACAAGTCAGCTTAGAATCAGGATTCCTACCGGTAGCACAATCCCTGGATTGAAACAGCGGATAAACCAATTACCAACTATTTGTTCCGTATGAGCTAAGGGCGGGCGGCAAACGGCTTCGAAAGAGCACCAGCGCCATCCAAAGCGAACCCAACTGTACCGCGGAGAGTTCCTCTGACCGCACCGCGGATGGAGTCAGCCTCTGGCGTCAGAAGCTCCGGCGGGATGAGCAGTGTGCTCGTGCCCTGGATCGTAAAGTCCGTACCAACCCACAGGTTCGGCACCGCCAGCACGCTCGGTAGTTTCGCCGCGCCTTTGAATATAACGGTCGGCCGGCCCTTGGGGCCGCGCTTCGTGACCATGTTTCCCTCGAGAGTGTCTAGCTCCGTTCCGGCCGGCATGTCGGTGAGATTGTGGAAGAGGTAGCGCGTCGCTATCGTGTTGTAAGACAGAATTGTTGTTTGCTCGTCCTTGGTGTAGTTGCGAAGCAGTGCGATATTGGCGGGCAGCAGAATGGTCAGGTCGGTCAGCGGAATGAGAGATTTCACTGGTAGGAAGTAATTGGGGATTGGACGGCGAGAGAAAAACATAGGTAGTTTAGCATTAGGCGGTTTAGTATTAGATATAATATTCGACGGTTTTCACCATGGTAACAGAGACTAATAGGGAATTCCGACGAGGGTGGCTCGGCCGGAGTCCCGATTCGTGTACAGGAGTGAGGTTCTGAGAGGTTCTGTGAGGTTGAGTGAGGCTGGCACAACGTACAATAATCGTCGACGAATTTGTGGATTGCCTTGTATTCCGGTCGCTTCCCGATGAAGTCAATGGCTCGCCCCACTTCTCCAGGTTTGAGTGCTGAGACGTGGCTGACGTGGCATACCGCGACTACGGCTAGCAGCAGCACGGCGAAGCGATGCATCGCAGCCATTGTCCAAAGCGAGGTGACAGAGAACTGAGATTTAGCAAGTGCGACTTTCAAGCTTTCGTAAACAGAGGGGGAATAGCGTAAGTAACAGAACCTCTGGAAACTGAGAATAAGAGAATATTTGATGGAGCTGAGGAGAAATGGGACGACGGATTAATGGACGTCTGGTGCTGTGCGAAAATCGCGTTAGGAAGGTGCTCGAAGCTGGAGAGGCTGAATACGATGGATTGTATTCAGGTGGATGGATTGAACTGGATGAATTGAGCTCGAATGTGCAATTTCTTCGAATTTGAAGCAGCAGGATATGCCCAAGCCGCGCTTTCGCCAAACCAGGGAAATTTCGCGAAATTCACGAGTCTCGCAGCCCACCGCCACCGCCACCGCGGGAATTCCGCTGTCGCAGGGAGGGGCGAGGGTGCGTGCTGAGTGGTGGGGAAGGCAGTGGTTCGTTTCGTCGAGCGACTCGTTGTGGGATTGTCGCTTGCTGGATGGAATTCCGACGCTGCGGTGGCTGGCGCTGCAGGACATCGGTGGCGTAGGAGTGCAATTGAACGAAACACTTTACAAGCCATGAGCAAAAACTTTAGAAAGAAATATGCAATTGGGTCTTTGTGGGCTAGTGTAAGGAATTTTCTCGACATTCCTTACTGCAACCGTCAACATCGCGTACAGCAGCAGCCGTTGTTCGCCTATTACTGCTAACGGGGCTTCGCGAACTTCGCGCGCACTGTTCCACCAAACCTGGCACTGCTGGAGCAGCCGAGTCGGCCTACGCTTCGGGACTAGCCCGAACCTCGCGCCAGCGTAGCTAGCTCGCGTGCACCGCGTTACCGTTTGCGTTTTCGCCTATAAGTATTCGCTCATGCCTTCGCTCATACTTTATACTCTTTGAACACTCTAGTGCAATCCTCGCTACCTCGATTCATTCCACCCGTAACACTTGGTTATCAAAGCCACTTTCTTTTCGGACCCTAGGCGCCGTCGTATTTCGTGGAGGTGCCCCAATATCGCACGTGGGACGCGTGGTGCGCAGGTCTGCGCGCCCGATTTGAGCCAATTGCGGCTTCGATCGCGCCGCGTCAGAAGCTCCGCACTTGGTGCCAACTCGATTCCGTCGAAGACTACCGTACACCAGCGGGTTTCTGGCGTTGTGCGAGCATGTGGGCTACATGCATGGATCTGAGCATATTGACCGCTACATCGGCGGCCTGAAGCATGACATCGCTCAGGAAATCCACCTCCGCGGCATCACTGATTCTCGCCATGGTGGAGAAGCTCGATTTCTTCCGCCGACCGAGACCGGGATCCTACAGAAGCAACAGCAACTGGGGATATCGATCTCGTGGGACGAACGAGGGCGCTACGATACGTGCCGTTGCCGCGAATGCCGCTGCCGCAACGTTCAAAGGGCATTGCTTCGCGTGCAATCGGCCGGGACACCGCAAGAGCGAATGCCCGGAAAACGCTAAGGGAAATGGGAAAGCCGAGCAGCAGAAACAGACCAAGTGGTAGGGAAACGCTGGGAGTCAGTAGCAGACGGGCCCTCTACTGACGGGTCAAGCCGCTCGCCCGACCCAACCGACCCTCACCGAGTGATTGTGCCGATTTACACAATCGACCACACCCGGCCAAATAAGGAGTGTACTACGGTGGACAGCCCCATACTGCTTGGTGGGAAAATTGGGACAGACTTAGTTAAAATATTTGTAGATGGGGGAGCCAGCCATAGCCCAATCGACACCGCCACAGCACGAAAACTGAGACTGCCACTGGACAGATGTTTACCTGAGATCAACGCAAGAGTGGTTGACGGCACGCCACTGGCGATACGGGAACGCGTAGACCGGGTTCAGATTCGATGCGGGGGTAACTTCACGTTTAGCCAAGGGATGCTCGCGACAACCCTCGATGGAACCGACATTTTACTCGGCCGTGATTGGTTGCGACGACACAACCCGCGAATCGACTGGACGACGGGTGATTGCACCGTACGAGTGAACGGTAACAACATCGCCTTACCTCGCTGAGGCTCGTTTGAGTCTTCGTCGGTGCGTGTCAACGCAATCACGATGAAACGCGCTATAGCGGTAGGAGCTGACGTGTACGAGGTCGACATTCGGAAAGTCGAGGCAGCAGAGAAAGGGGGGGATTAATAGCTAGCCGACGTACCGGATGACTTGGCAGCGCTCCTGAAGTAGTACAGTGGGATTTTCCGAGACGACCTGCCGACAGGAATGCCACCTCAGCGACCGCACGACCACAGGATAGAGTAAGAAACGGGGGCACAGCCGACAGTACAGCGACAGTTCCGACTGACCCAACCCAAACTGGACGAACTGAGGAAGCAGCTGGATTACCTGCTCGAGAAGGAGTTCATTTGCCCGAGTTTGTCACCCTTCGAAGCACCGATACTGTTCACACCGAAGAAGGACGGGGGTTTTAGCATGTCCATAGACTATAGAGCACTGAATAGGGTTACCATTAAGTCCCGTTACCCCATCCCATGAGCCGACGAACTGATCGACCAAATGCGAACAACCCGGGTTTTCTCGAAAATCGACCTTCGAGGAGGCTACTACCAGATCCGAGTCAGCCCACCCGACTGCCCGAAAACCGCCTTCCGAACACGCTACGGATCTTTCGAATACACCGTCATGCCCTTCAGACTAACCAACGCCCCAGCCACTTTTCAAATGACCATGAACGAAGCCTTCCGCCCGCTTTTAGATAAGTGCATCATCGTGTACCTCGACGACATACTGATTTACAGCCCCGACAGAACACCGCACCTACATTGAAGCAGCTTTTAAAATCCTGAGTGAGAACCGACTACTGACAAAAGCATCTAAGTGTCAGTTTTTACAGGACCGACAGGAGTTTTTGGGACACATTATTTCAGCTGAAGGAGCGGAAATAGACCCGAAGAAGATCGCGACGATTAAGCATGGCACGCGCCGACAAATTTGACTGAGCTGCAGAGTTTTTTGGGGTTTGTCAACTATGTACGCCGTTTCGTCCCCGACATGGCGAAGTTGACTGCTCCGTTGACCGACCTGCTGAGGAAGGGGATTGAGTACACGTGGGGAAAGAAAGAGCAAGCTGCCTACTCAGCCCTCAAACAAATTTTGTGCTCACCGCCCGTGCATTACATCGCAGATCTGCACCGTCCGTTCGAGCTCGTCACCAACGCAAGTGACATTGCCGTGGGAGTTATAATATTGCAGGATTTTGGGAACGGCCTCCAGCCAATCGTGTACGAGTCCCGCAAGCTTCACCCACCCGAACGCAACTATCCGATACACGACCGTGAAATGCTGGCGATCGTGCACGCGTTCGAAGTTTGGCGATGCTATCTGACTGGCGCCGACGTGACAGTACAGACAGACCACCGATCCCTACAGTACCTCCGTGCCCAACCGAATCTCAACCTGCGACAGATCTGCTGATTGGACTATCTGGAGTCCAACTTCCACTACACAGTCACGTACAAGAAAGTCGCATCAAACATCGCCGACACACTGACACGTCCCACCGCCCAACTCCACGCCATCCTACTCGCCCAAACCAACCCACTGTTAACAGGCCTATTCACCCACGGATACAGTACTGACCCATTTTTCACGACCGGAAATTCGCAGCAACTTGCAGAAGCTAAAGGAGTCTATTACGTAAAGACAGTCACCAACCGCATTTGGGTACCCGCGTACTCACTACTGAGGGAACTGTTACTGCAGGAGGCACACGACGGGATTACCTCGGGACATTTTGGGGTAGAAAAAACGTGACAGCAACTGCAGCGGTATTACTACTGGCCGGAGCTGTTGACCGACGTACAGCACCACGTGGGCTCGTGCCCTATGTGTCAGGTGATGAAGAGCTCGCGAAAAAGAAAGGCGGGTCAATTGCAGCCGATTCCACCGCTCGAGCGCGCCTGGCAGCAGGCTACCTTGGATTTCATCACAGGGTATCCGTCGAACCCTGGGGGTAACGACGCGGTTATGGTCGCCGTTGACTGACTGACGAAAATGGCTCACTTCGCTGCGTGCAAGAAATCGATCTCCGCCGAAGAAACCACTTGCCTGTTCATCGTAGCCGTCGTTCGAGTGCACGGGATATCAGTCGCGATAATCAGCGACCGCGACACGAAGTTTACCAGCAACTTCTGAAAGAACCTACAGGAGCAGTTCGGGACCAGGCTACAGTTCAGTTCATCGTACCACCCCGAGACCGACGGCTAAACGGACCGGACCAATCAGACGATGGAGCAGTTGATTCGGGCCACGTGCGACGACCCGACAACTTGGGAGCAACAGCTGCCGCTGATCGAGTTCGACTGCAACAACGTCACGTCAGCAACGACACAACAGTCCCCGTTTTACCTGGACTGTCAGAATGTGATATTTTTCTAGCCTGCAGTGGGGTACTCTATAGCGAGTATAGCCTAAATTATGGTTTCCTATATGTACTCAACTGCCTGCTAGTGCAACCCCTCTTTCTGTTTCTAACTTTCTGCTACTGTTTCTGACATGCTATCAGAGCGAGATCGCTCCTGGCCTGTGGGCCCACCTGCTTCTGCTGCTATACTACCTGTCGCGCGCCTCGGGCGCGCGACGTCTTCAGCCTGCCGCGCGCCCTGCGCGCATGACGTTTTTTTCTTCCCGCCACGCGCCCCGGGCGCGTGCGGCGGTTCCGTCGCCCGACGCGGCGCCCCGGGGGCCCGCGCGCTGTCCCCTCCCGTCGCCCGCCGCGGTGTCTTGGGGGCCTGCGCGCCGCCTCCCCTTCCGTTGTCCGTCGAAGCGCCCTGGGGGCCCGCGCGTCGCCGCCCCCCTCCCGTCGCCCGTCGAAGCGCCCCGGGGGCCCGCGCGCCGCCCTGCCCGTCGCCCGCCGCGGCCCCCTGGGGGCCCACGCGTCGCCCCCCTCTCCCGTCACCTATCGCGGCGCCCTAGGGGCCTGCGCGCCGCCCTGCCCGTCGCTTGTCGCAGCGCCCCAGGAACCCGCGCGCAGCCTGCGTTTGGGGTATGGGGTGGCGGGTATGGGGGTGGCGGGTGTGTGAGCCCTCCCCTGCTCCTCCTCCTCCTCCGTCTCCCACTATTGCAGCTGCCGCTGAGGGGGGTGGGTGTGTGGGAGCCGAGGGAGTCACGCTAGGGGGGTGACATGGGATTGGAGCTAGGGGTGCAGCAGGGGGTGTGTGAAAGGGGGGTGGGACAATTGGGGGAGGTTGAGCGGAGGTGGCCGTCGTGTCGTCAGCAGCGCCAGTAGTCCGGGGCTCTGCTCCGGTAGCCCAGCGAGCCTGCTGCGCCAGTCGCCCGTGGGTCCATTGCTCCTGCCGCTCCTCTTAGCCGCGGAGCCAGTTACTCCAGTAGTCCGGGGCGCTGCTCCGGTAGCCGCTGTGCCAGCCGCTCCTGTTGCCCGTGTGTCTGCAGCTTCAGCCGTCGCCTCCTATCTCCTCTCCTCTCACACTCCCGCCTCCTCCTCCTCAGTTGCCCTTTGTGAATGCCTCTAGCTTTGCTTGTAATTGTGAACCTGCTCTATGACTGCTTGTTGTGCTGATTATACCCCACTTTGACTATAGGGGTGTGTCAGAATGTGATATTTGTCTAGCCTGCAGTGGGGTACTCTATAGCGAGTACAGCCCAAATTAGGGTTTCCTATATGTACTCAACTGCCTGCTAGTGAAACCCCTCTTTCTGTTTCTAACTTTCTGCTATTGTTTTTGACATGAACTACAGGTAAAATCCAACAGTGCCCATGACGCCGAGTCCGAACAACCCAACGCCACGCGCACAGCAATTTACAGAGATTCTGCAAGCTGCCCGCACCAGAGCCGCCGAAGCAATTAAAAAAGCCAACATCATCACAAAACGCAACGCTGACTGCCACCGCCGCCCAGTCACGTACTAGTCAGGAGATTACGTACCACTCGACACACAGAACTTAAGAATGCCCGTCGTACCGAACTTACGACCGCGTTACTGTGGACCATTCCAAATCAGCCACATGATCACCCCAGTTACCGCCCACTTACTGTTGCCGACAGAATTTTCTCGACATTCCTTACTGCGACCGACAACATCGCGTACAGCAGCAGCCGTTGTTCGCCCGTTACTGCTAACGGGGCTTCGCCAACTTTGCGCGCACTATTTCACCAAACCTGGCACTGCTGGAGCAGCCGAGTCGGCCTATGCTTCGGGACTAGCCCGAACCTCGCGTCAGCGTAGCACTAGCTAGCTCGCACGCACTGCGTTACCGTTTGCATTTTCGCCTATACGTATTCGCTCATGCCTTCGCTCATACTTTGTACTCTTTAAACACTCTAGTGCAATCCTCGCTACCTCGATTCATTGCACCCATAACAACTAGCCTTGAAGTAGCACACTGAAAGTAAAATCCTTAATTCCTTACTGTGTGTAAAGAAAAATCTTTTCCTTACTTCGCTCCCCTGCTTACCGCGTACATGATTTTTCCCGCAAAGAACACCTTACAGTAAAACATTAACCGCTCCGCTCGCAACACTCGGCTCGACCACTGTTCCTGCCACTGTTCACATCGCGACCCAACCTCACAATTCGGTTGGTAACCCGCGCTCCAATCCTCCGCCTTGACAATTTCCAACCAGACCTAATTTTATCAGTGTAAATCACCCTGATACCCTGATTATCAGGGTGGTTTTTGGTAGTCACACTGATGGCCAAGGGTAATTTTTTGAGGAGCTAGGATTTTCCTGATATTCCAGGGTTTACATTTAAGGCACACTGATGCCTTAGGGTTACCGTTCTTCATAATGAGTTTTATCGTGAAGCGAGTACCATACCCCCTCCCCCCCCCCCCCCCCCCCCCCCCCCCCCCCCCCACTTCCCCCACCCCCCCTTTCCCATGTCCCGGGATTCCTGATTGCCAACTGTCGAAAACGGAATTTCAGCCTCGAGAATACATGTGCATTGTGCTGGCACGAGCAACACCCATGTGGTATGTATGATGATGATGATGACTAAGATTTTTATTGTGTGCAATGATAATACGGTCTCAATTCACAAAGGTTTGCAAAACTGGAACACTGATGCCACAGGGTTGGATTTTCAAAAACAAGAAAAACACTGATGGATCAGGGCTTGAACAAGGTGTCACACTGAGATAATCAGGTTTTTGAACAGGTGCAACAAGGGTTGCTCAAAACCAAAAATTGGCATTGTTCCCAACCTCGGTGCCGCGCACCCACAGCTCGCGCGCTACCGTTACCTCGCTAGGCTTCACAATGTAATGTTCGCCCATTCCTTCGCTCAATGTATTCTTGCTTCGATAGTGCAATCCTTGTTCTCTCACTCAATTGCATACGTAACAAAGGGGCACACAGTACGCGTACAGGCCCAATATTCGGAAGACCAGGCTTGGTCCGACAGCCTCGCCTCCCGACTGTACACTACGTCGCTTTCGGGTTTGACAATGACCAACCAGCACCCAACCTCGTGATCCTGAGGACCCCGCCTAGCTAGCCCTTCGCTATATCATTGCTAGGTGTAAGGAAAATTCCTTTTCCTTACTTCGCACCCCTGCTCAGCGCGAACACCACTGTAGCACCACAGTCAGCACCGTTACCACTCGCAACCCTCGCATCGACAATCCTCCCGCCACCTTCGCACGTCGCACCCCGACCTCACGGCTCGGCAGGTAACCCGCGCTCCGGGCCTCCGCCTCGACATTTTCCCAAACCTCGGTTCCAGGCCCGTCGCGCGTCACCCACTGTTCATTACCGTTACCACTGTAGTTTCGCTATATATTGTTCGCTCATGCCTTCGCTCATTGTACTCTTGCTTCGATAGTGCAATTCTCGTTCGATCACTCTATTGCACTCGTAATACTTGGTATTCAGAGCCTACGATCTCTTCTTGGACCGCGCCCACACCTTAGTTTCTCCCCACTATCTCAATTTTTGGAGGGGGTAGACGTCTCTCAGCGACACAGCACCGCCGCTCGTAGTGCTCTCTCATAAGTACGCACGGCCATAACAGAGGCTCTCGCTGAGTTTGCCCGACACCCCCGCCATGGCCGAATTCACTCTCGCGACACTGACGCAGGAGCAACTCGACCGTCTCGTGCGCCAACTTGAGGAGTCGGTGCTCGAAATTGCGACGCTCACGGCAGAACGTGACTTCGCGCGTCAGCAATCCATCGTGAATACCCCGGCGCCACCACACGCACCTACAAATGCACCTACACAATCGGAAGAGCCGATCATCATTTCATCAGGCACACCGACACAGAATGACAGCGTGGGACAACGCTCAGGCGCAGCTAGTGATGGCGCCGCCCACTCGATGCATGGCATGGAAACGAACAGGGCTGCGCCAAGCCCACGGGAGCCTCGCGAAGCCCGTTGGCACGTGGAATTTGCGGCGACAAGCGGCGACCACGCCATCATGGCGCCAATGCCACTCAAGCCGCAGCGCCGCCTTTTTTCAACCCCAGCCAGCGTGGAGGTCCGACGGTTCAGTCGTGGGTCTTCACGATGAACGTATTCTTCGACGCAAATTATGTCGAGTCGGACGCAGCGAAGATTAGATACGCCGTCTCACTGCTGAGAGGCCTCGCCATGGACTAGTGGCGAGTCATCGTGACGCCGCCACGCGCCTACGAGCCACCGTCGCAAGAGGAAGGGCCCGCGGGTCCAGCCGTCACCTGGAGCTCATTCTGCGAAACCGCTCAGTACAGCACGTGGGATGCGTGGTGCGCAGGGCTTCGGGCGCGCTTCGAGCCAATCGCGGCTTCTATTTCGGCGCGTCAGAAACTGCGTACTTGGCGGCAGCTCGGGTCGGTCCAAGACTACACGAGCGGTTTTCTTGCATTATGCGAGCAAGTCGGCTACATGCACGAAGCGGAGCGGGTGGACCGTTACGTCGGAGGGCTGAAGCCTGACATCTCGCACGAAATCATGCTACGCAGTCTCTCGAATTTCAACGAGATTCTCGCGCTCGCCGAGAAAATCGACATTTTGCGCCGTCCGAGACCGGGGTCCTACTACGGACATCGCCATCGGGGACCGATCGAGCACGCCACTGTACATGCCGTTGCGACAAATGCAGCTGCAGCTGCCGTTGCTTGCAACAGGCCGGGCCATCGTAAGAGTGAGTGCCCAGAGGAGCTGAGGCGCCGCGGAGCAGAGCAGGGGAGGGAGTCTCCAAGGTAGGGAAACGCCAGCAGTCAGTAGGAATCGGGCCAACTACTGACGAGACTGCCTGCTCGCCCGACCCCACCAACCCTCACCGAGTCACTGTACCGATTCATGCTATCGATCGGGCTCGGACGAATAAGGAGGGTACAGCGACGGATTGCCCAGTACTGATCCACGGGAAAATACAGGGAGCAGTAGTGAAGATTTTTATCGACGGGGGAGCAAGTCACAGTTTAGTTAATACCGCAACCGCACGGAAACTGCAACTGACACTTAGCCGGTGTTTACCAGAGATAGATGCACACTTAGTTGACGGCACGCCACTGGCCATATAAGAAAAGGTGGAGAGAGTCAAAGTCCGCTGCGGGGGGAACTTCGGGTTTACACAGGGAATGCTCGCGACGACACTGGATGAGCACGACATTTTACTGGGACGTGATTGGCTGCGACGGTATAACCCGCGAATTGACTGGACGACGGGCAGCTGCACTGTGCGAAGTAGCGGTAACTGGGTCGAACTACCTCGCAGGCAGTCGCCTGACTCTTCAACGGTACACGTCAACGCCGTCACCATGAAACGGGCTGTCGCCGCTAAAGCTGACGTGTACGCAGTAGACATTGCAGTGGTAGAGGAAGCAGAGCAGCCGAGTGATTTCAAGAAACTGCTGGCAGCGGTACTGCCCGAACTACAGGAACTGTTGAAACGATACCCGGGGATTTTCCCTGACGATTTACCGGAGGGACTGCCACCTTAGCAAGCACATGACCACCGGCTAGAATTAGAACCGGGAGCATAGCCAACTGTACAGCTCCAGTTCAGACTGACACAACCCGAGCTCGACGAACTGAGGAAGCAGTTAGATTACGTGTTAGAGAAGAAATTCATCCGACCGAGTTCGTCACCATTCGCCGCACCGATACTGTTCACGCCAAAAAAAGACGGAGGGTTTCGCATGTGCATCGATTGCAGAGCGCTCAACAGGGTAACAGTCAAGTCGCGGTACCCCATTCCCCGCGCCGACGAACTGATAGACCAATTACGAACAGCACGGGATTTTTCAAAAATAGATTTACGGGGGGGTTACCATCAGATTCAAGTCGAACCATCGGACTGCGCCAAAACAGCATTTCGGACTAGATACGGGTCATTCGACTACACCGTGATGCCCTTCGGGCTGACCAACGCACCGCGACTTTTCAGATGACCATGAACGAAGCGTTTAGGCCGCTTTTAGATAAATGCGTGATAGTTTACCTCGACGACATCATCGTCTACAGTCGTGACAAGCAGCAGCATTTAGTAGATCTGGATGCAGTGTTTAAAATTTTAGACGAGCATCGGCTACTGACCAAGGGTTCCAAGTGCAAGTCTTTTCAGGACAGGCTAGAGTTTTTGGGGCACGTCATTTCGGAGGCTGGGGTCGAAATTGACCTGAAGAAGTTAGACACGGTAAAAGCCTGGCACTCCCCGACGAATATTACAGAACTGGAGAGCTTTTTAGGGTTCGTCAATTACGTGCGTCGGTTCGTCCCCTATAAAAAAGGGGCATCGAACATTGTCAACGCACTGACCCGCCCCACTGCTCAGATCCACGCAATACTACTCGCCCAGACCAGCCCACTACTGACAAGCAGATTTACCCACGGGTACCAAACAGATCCATTCTTCATAGGAGGAAATTCACAGCAGCAAAAGGAGTCTATTACGTAAAAGCCGGGACCGACCGCATCTGGGTACCAGGGTATACACTGCTACGGGAATTACTGTTACAGGAGGCACACGACGGAGTTACCGCGGGGCATTTCGGGGTATAGAAAACACGGCAGCAGCTGCAGCGGTATTATTACTGGCCCAAAATGTTGGCCGAAATTCAACGACTCGTGGCATCGTGTCCCACTTGCCAGATCATGAAGTCATCACGGAAGCGGCCGGCAAGACAGTTGCAGCCGATACCACCCCCAGAGCGTGCTTGGCAGCAGGTGACGATGGACTTCCTCACGGGGTTACCAGCCGGAGCAAGTGGGAACGACGCGATCCTGGTCGTCGTCGATTGATTGACGAAAATGGCACACTTCGCAGCCTGCAAGAAATCAATCACAGCCGAAGAAACAGCCCGCCTCTTCATCTCCACCGTCGTTCGACTGCACGGGATACCAGCAGCGATCATCAGCGACCGGGACACGAAATTCACCAGCAACTTCTGGCGGAACCTGTAGCAGCAATTCGGCACGCGACTACAGTTCAGCTCTTCGTACCACCCCGAGACCGACGGACAATCAGAAAGGACAAATCAGACCATGGAACCGACGACCCCACCACCTGGGAACAACAACTGCTGCTCATCGAGTTCGCGTACAACAACTCACCTTCCGCCACGACCCAACAGTCACCATTTTACCTGAACTACGGACAAGACCCGACAGTACCCACGACCCCGAATCCCGACAACTCGGTGCCACGAGCACAACAACTCGCCGAAATTTTACAACCAGCACGGACCCGGGCAGCCGACGCAATTAAACAGTCGAACATCATCGCTAAACGCAACGCCGACCGCCACCGCCAACCTGTCACTTACCAGCCCGACGACCTCGTTTTACTTTACACCCAGAACCTCCGCCTGCCCATTACCCCAAAACTCCGCCCTCGATACTGTGGGCCATTCCGCATCAGCCACATGATTACACCCGTCACCGCCCACCTCCTCCTCCCCGCTGACTGGTACGCCAGTCCATCTTTCAACGTCACCCTGCTTCGCCCCTACGTACCATCCACAAGCCAATTGCCACGCAATCGCCCAGCGAGCATGACACGACCGCCGACCGAGCCAATCATCACACCTGAGAAAATTCTGAGCCACAGAATTCGTGACCCACGAGGAGCTCGACGGATCGAATTCCTGATCCGCTGGAGAGACCGCACACCCACCGAAGACAACTGGGTTCCCCTGGACAGAATCGAAAACCACCCCGTCCTCACAGAGTACCTGCGCAGCCGAAATTTCCGGGATATACACGCGCTTTCGTAAGAAGGGTCTCCTTAGGGGGGGGGGGGGAGTGTAAGGAAAATTCATTTTCCTTACTTCGCACCCCTGCTCAGCGCGTACACCACTGTAGCACCACAGTCAGCACCGTTACCGTATGGCCCCGGATATAAGCACAGGCCTATGTTAAGCGCATGCGCTTGTATCTGGAGCAATGCGCTTATGGCCGATCCTCAATTATAAGCGCACCCCTTGGGAAATCGTGACTTATTATAAGCGCACCCTTTTAGTTTAAAAAAAATATCATTCTTTTTTTTTACCTACCTAGCCTACATGTTCTAAACTTTCCATTAACTTAGACAATCACATACAAGGGTGGTCTCTGCTGTCCTGCACTACACACCTTTCAACCTGCCTAGTCTACCCTACTGCCTATTCTTCCTCCTCGTCCGACTCGGGCTCCGTGGAGTTGTTGCCCCAGAACCCATCTGCCTGGATGTCGTCGTCCACCTCCACCTCATGGGACAACTGGCCTCTCCGGTGCGCCAGCACCAGTTTGTCTTCGCTCCCATCAAGGGCGTTGCTGATGCCGCACATGAGGAAGGCTTTCTTGATGAGGTCGGCGGGCACCGCCTTCCACGCCCGTGAAATCCACTTGAGCACCACCTCCGGAGGTGGTTTCTTGATGTTCCCTGCATCACACGGAGTGGGGCGGGGAAAACATGAGACAAGTAAACATGCATACAAGCTCAAGATTTGCAGACGGGAGCACATGTCGTCACTCACCTGCCGGGGTCAGGATGTTCATGCCGTCCTCCTCAAACCAATTCTGGTACTGCTGACGAATGCTTGCTTTGAAGCTCTTATTGATCGACACATCGAGGGGCTGCATGTGTGCCGTGCATCCCACCGGAATGATCGCAGGCACGATGTTGAGCGCCGCGAATCTCTCCTTGACTTCTGGTGTCAGGTGACCGCGATAGGAGTCGAGCACCAGCATGGCGCTACGACTCTGCAGGCCGAATTTCGGCTTCAGGAAAACGGCACCACGCCCGTGTTGAGCCACTCGATGACGCCAGCGGCCTCCATCCACCCATTCGCTTGGCAGCCGACCACAACATCTGCACGCAAGGAAAAGGAAATAGTTGACGACTCTGGTAGTAACGGGAATAAACACGCGCGACGATCACTTACCGTTCGGGAAGTCACCCTTGGGGAGTGTCTTGCACTTGAAAAACACCCACGGCTTCAGCTTCTCGCCCGTCGCCGTGCACGCAAGCATGACGGTCACTCTCTCCTTCTGGTTCCCACCGCTGTGGATGGGCACCGACCTCACGCCCGTCTGCTCCACGGTGGTCGTCGCCGGCATCTCCAACCACAGCGGTGTCTGGTCGGCGTTGATGATGTAGCGGTTGTCAATGTCGTATTCGTTCCGGGCGTCACGTACGTACTGCCAAAAATCCTTGCACCGCTCAGCCACGTCTGCGGAACAGGGAGATAAGTACATATAGTAAACCAAATTAGTATCACGCACAGGAGACATGTGAAAAAGAAACTAAGCATAATCGGGATAAATCAAAATCAGCAGTAAACGACCCACTTACGCTCCTGTGTTTTCTGCGCCACCTTTGTTTTCATGCGCACGCTGAGGTTCCACCGCTTGTGGAACCGCTCCGTCCACCGCTGACTGCCTTTCCACTTGACGTCCGGGTAGAGAACCTTCATCACTTCTTTGGACCACTCTTGCAGCCGGCCGACCGAAACCGCAACTCCGCGGCGTCGCCAGTCGAGGAGTTGCGCGTACACCTTTAACTCCATGGGGCGGTACCAAGACGCCCTCCCGCGCCCGTGAAGTCGCATCCGTGCTCCGTGTGCAGCCTTGAGCGCCTCCGCTTGGGCTTTCCATTCTGTCAGACATTTTCGGTGTATGCCTGACTCCCGCGCCACTTCGCTCACCGAAGCCGCAAGCTCGAGCCGCACGAGCCACCTCAACTTCTCCTGGGCGGTGTAGGACTGCCGCTTATGTTGAGTCTGCTTGTGCCTGTGGGAGGGGGGGCGGGCATCTCGATTCTCGGTAGACAGGTGGGGGCGTTTTTTGTTAAGGGGCGGATACGTCGGTACCGGCATCTTCGCGCGTGGTGCGTCACGCCACCAGGACTCCACACCGTCCTCGTCCTCCGCAGTTGTGTCACGGTCGGGGAACACGTCTTCCTCGTCGCCCGCTGCACCGTCGCCACCAGCTTCACCGTCGCCTCCAGCTTCGCCGTCGCTGCTGTCATGTTTGTCGGCAGCCACATCATCGTCGGCGCCCACAGCCGACTCATCCCACGCGCAGGCTTCTGGTTGTCCCCACCATGGTGCAGTCGCCGGAGCTTGGATGCGTGCATCGGGGGCCTTGGGTGTGTCCGCTTCAGCCAACCATTCGTCGAACGTGGCTGGTAAATACAGTTGGAGCACGGGCCGTTGGTGAGCACCTGCCGTAGCAAAAGCAGGCGGATTCGGAGGAGCGGGAGGTGCGGGAGGAGCGGGTGGAGCAGGAGGCACAGGGGGAGCAGGAGGAGCAGGGGGTGCAGGGGGATCCGGTGGCACTGGAGGCGCTGGTGGCTCACGGGTATACCACCCGTCCTCGGTAAGTCGCCATGTGCGGCGTGGTTTTTTCTTGAAGAGGATGTGAGTCCCACTAAATTCCGCCATGGAAACTGAATGAAAAAATTAGAGACGAGGGTGAAGAAATGGGCAACGACGGGGACCCCTGCTGCGTGGCGGCTCGGGTTCCTCGTCGATGACAGGCAGGAAACCCCCGCCTACTCCCGTAGAGGCGCCTGCGTAGCAGCATCTACGCTGCGCTGGCAGGGAATCTTGCCGAACCTTCGAGATGGTTCTGCCCGAATGCACATGCCACGCAGCGCATGCGGCTCTGATTGGGCCGCACGGCAACATCCTCGTCACGGCTGTCACATTCGATGTTTCCAGACAAGATTGTGCGGTGGGAAACCGAACCGCTGCGGTTTCTGCCTGAAAACCATGCACGATCCCACTTGGTGCATGGTCGGTTGAATTCGCCTTATTGAGAGCTTCACAATGGTGTGTTCAAAATTGATTTTCATTTTATCCTTTATACAAGCGCATGCGCTTATAAATCTGACTCAATTATAAGCGCACCCCCCCAAAAAACAATGTTTTATTATAAGCGCAGGTGCGCTTATATCCGGGGTATTACGGTACCACTCGCAACCCTCGCATCGACAATCCTCCCGCCACCTTCGCACGTCACACCCCGACCTCACGGCTCGGCAGGTAACCCGCGCTCCGGGCCTCCGCCTCGACATTTTCCCAAACCTCGGTTCCAGGCCCGTCGCGTGTCACCCACAGTTCATTACCGTTACCACTGTAGTTTCGCTATATATTGTTCGCTCATGCTTTCGCTCATTGTACTCTTGCTTCGATAGTGCAATTCTCTTTCGATCACTCAATTGCACTCGTAACACTAGGCTTCATTCTTCATTCGGTAGTTGATAATGACACTCTTTGTAAGGAATTTTCCGGATTCCTTACTGGGTCACACTGTACGCGTACAACCCCGACTTTCGGAAAACCAGGCTCGGCCCGCCGACCTCGCCTTCCGAGCCTCCACCGCGTCGCTTTCGGGTTTTCCAACCCCGAACCTGCACCCAACCATCTCGCGACCCCGCGACCTCGGCCTAGCTAGCCTTGCTATATTGTGCCTAGGCCTCGTCGTTCATTCAGACGTTGTAATCACTTCCGCATTATTGAGTTCTGCGCACTCTTTCCTTTCACAACTTATAACACTCTTGATGTTGAATTCCATGCACTCTCTTCCTTACACTAGGCTTCATTCTTCATTCGGTAGTTGATAATAACTAGTTGATAGCTAGTTGCGTGCATATAAGCTTCAATACGTCCTTACACGGTTAGTTTTCCAATTGAGAAGGGTGCTGCGGCGCAAATTCCCTCATTATTACGTATAATATCATGACCATTTACAAGTCAGCTTAGAAGCAGGATTCCTACTGCTAACACAATTCCCGCATTGGAAAAGCGGAATTAGACCATTACCAACTATTAGTTCCGTATGAGCTAGGGGCGGGCGACATGCGGCCTCAGAAGAGCACCAGCGCCATCCAAGGCGAACCCAACTGTACCGCGGAGAGTTCCTCTGACCGCACCGCGGATGGAGTCAGCCTCGGGCGTCAGCAGCTCCGGCGGGATGAGCAGCGTGCTCGTGCCCTGGATCGTGAAGTCCGTACCAACCCACAGGTTTGGCACAGCCAGCACGCTCGGTAGTTTCGCCGCGCCCTTAAACGTAACGGTCGGCAGGCTCTTGGGGCCGCGCTTCGTGACCATGTTTCCCTCGAGAGTGTCGAGCTCCGTGCCGGCCGGCATGTTGGTGAGGTTGCGGAAGAGGTAGCGCGTGGCGATTGTTGTACGACAGAATTGTTGTCTGCTGGTCCTTGGTGTAGTTGCGAAGCAGTGCGATGTTGGCGGGCAGAAGAACAGTCAGGTCGGTCAGCGGGATGAGAGATTTCACTGGTGGGAAGAAATTTGGGTTGGGACACAAATAGAAACACAGGCAGTTGAGCATTAGAAATTGAAGTGCCAAGTTTAACCAATCTTTGACAGATTCTGCCATGCCAAAAACGGATAAGAGAGCCTTTTGACGAGGCTTCAGTACAGAGGTTGAGAGAGGTTGAGTGAAGATGAGTGAGGCTGCATGCACAACGTACAATAGTCGTCGACAAATTTGAAGATCGCCTTGTATTCCGGCCGCTTCCCGATGAAGTCAATGGCTCGCCCCACTTCCCCGGGGTTGAGTGCTGACACGTCGCTGACGTGGCATACCGCGACTACGGCTAGCAGCAGCACGGCGAAGCGATGAATCGCAGCCATTGTCCAACGATAGGCAGAAATGGGAAACCGCAGGTGTGCGTCAATGGTAGGTGGACCAAATGGAGCGAGCTGAGACTAGTAGCTCTGGCGACGGAACCGATAGATAACTGAGAATACGTGAAAATGAGCGAGTTACAGGAAAGTGAGATGATGGACGACTGATCGACTGGTGAGATGAAGGGGCTGGAAGCTTGATAGACTGGATTTTGAGGGATTGATTTGTGGAGGGAATGGATGAATTGAACTCCAATGTGCAAAATCTCCAAATTTGAAGCTCGCGCAAAAGTGCATCCCGCGCTTTCGCCAAGTCGGAGGATTCTTGCGAAATTCTCGAATCTCGCACCCCACCGCCACCGCGTGAATTCCGCTGCCGCACAGACGCCCGAGGAAAGGCGCTGGGGAGGCGGGGAAAGGGAGCGAAGGATGCCTCCGGCGGTGGATCGTTTCGCTGAGCGACTCGTTGTGTGAAAGGTCGACTGATTTATTTGTCGCTTGCCGTATAAAATTCCGTCGCAGCGGTGGCTGGTGCTGCCTAAGAACCGACAGGGTAAGCGACCGTTAACAATGGAAAACGCCACATAGTGTGCTTCGGAAACCATATATACTTAGCATACTTTTTAAATAGCACAGATATGGTACGCGGTAATTGTGCCCCTTATGGGCAAACATTACTACAAATAATGATTCTGACACATTTACATCAGATTTGATAAATTCCTGAATGAGGTTCTGGTTCTAACATGGCGATGGAAAACGGGAAGTGCTTCTGGAACAAGGGAAGAATGCCATGAGGATGCAAGTGCGTAGATGATAGGTGTGGGTCAAACTCGGGCATTACTCGGAACCACCCCGCATGCCGCATCGCACTCTTCACCTTCCGCCTGTAAATGCGGCAAGTAAATGAAAGTGGAAATGCGTTTATTAGACGGAAGGGGAAGGGGGAGAGAGTGAGGTTGTTAAGGTGGCTTGCACATCGAGAGAGTGAAGTTTTGAGAGAAGGGAAGGGAAGGAGAGAGAGAGGACGGAGGGGGAAGCAGGAGAGGAAGAGAGGGAGAGAGAAGGGGAGAAGGGGAGACAGGGAGAGGGGATATGGATGGAGATCGTACCAAAACACCTCACGAGTAAGAGGCAGTCGTGACGTAACAATAACACCCCCCCCCCCCTCCTTCTCCCCATTGAGCGTGCTGGCGAGCATCTTATGGTCGTGGACTTTTAGGGACCAGGAGGTAGTACCCCAACCCTTGAACCCCCACCCTAAGCCCTCACCAGTAGGTGACGGTCTTGATGTATCGGTAAAACCCCGGGCCCCCATTGTGCGTGCGAGCGAGCGTCTCATGGTCGTGAAACTCAAGGGAACAGGGGCAGTAGCGCAGCCAGTAGTTGACCATATGCCTTCAACCCAAACCTCAAACCTTGAACCCAAACCCGTGACCCTCACCAGTAGGTAGCTGTTTTGATGTATCGGTAGAATCCCGGGCCGCCATTGTGCGTGCGAGCGAGGGTCTCGTGGTCGTGGAATTCGAGGGACCAGGGGCAGTAGCGCAGCCAGTAGTTGATGACGGTGCGCTCGCTGTGCTCCACCGACCAATGGCAGTCCTCGTAACACAGTGGCGGGCGGTGCTCCAGCCACCACGCATCCGTGTGATAGTCGTTGCTGAATGGGGGGGGAGAGGGAGGGAGTGGGGGGGGACAGAGGAGATAATAAATCAGTGCTAAGGGGGGGGGAGCGAGGAAGACAGGGGCGGGAGGTGCTCCGGCCACCACGCGTCCGTGTGATAGTCGCTGCTGGGGAGAGAGAGGTGGGGGGGGAGAGGGGGCGGAGGTGGGCGGTGGGCAGGAAATGGGGAGAGCCCGCCCCATCATCCCCCACAGGGGGGGGTTCAATTCAATGAAGCTGGTCTTTACGAATCTCATTGCATCCAACAGCACTCGTTTGTGTCACTTTTGTGAAAATTTAGAGTGACAATCCTTTTCGCCCTCACGTGCACGTTCAACAGTTCACACACCTGATCTGCAGGGGGCCGATGGACAGCCCATCATCCCCCACAGGGGCGGGTTCAATGAAGCTCGTCTCCACGTATCTCATCGCATCCAGCAACACGCGGTAGCGCTTGCGGTAGGCGTCGATGTCTGTGGGAGGGAGGACAGGGAAGGGGACAGGCGTGGAAGGGGACGGACGAGTGGGTTCGATAAAGCTGGTAACGACATACCAACGTATCTCATGACATCCAGAAGCACTCGGTAGCGCTTGCGGTAGGAATCGATGTCTGTACGTGGTGCGAGTTTGGCAGGGCAAAGGGGAATGCTGATCAGTGGGCTCAATACAAACTCGTCTCCACGTATCTCATGGCATCCAGCAGCACTCGGTAGCGCTTGCGGTAGGAATCGATGTCTGTACGTGGTGCGAGTTTGGCAGGGAAAAGGGGAATGCTGATCAGTGGGCTCAATACAAACTCGTCTCCACGTATCTCATGGCATCCAGCAGCACTCGGTAGCGCTTGCGGTGGGCATCAATGTCTGAGGGGGGAGTAGCACGCAAGGGTGAGGATGGGCAAAGGGACGGACGAGTGGGTTCAATGGAGGCGGGGCAGCACATGGTAGCACTTGCATTAGGCCTCAATGTTTTGGTATGCACGGGCGAGGATGGGCAATGGGACGACGAGTGAGTTCAATGAAGCTGGTCTTAATGTATTGGGTGGCATCAAGCAGAACACGGTACCGCTTGCGGTGCCGCACCTGCTCCCCTCTCCATCCCCCCTCTCACTCCTGGGTAATGGAACACTCACATCCTCACCCCAACTCATTCCCCACCCACTCCACCTGCTCGCTCCCGCCCACTTCCTTTCCCGCCGACCAAACTCTCTCTTGGGTGGTGGAAACGCGTCCTGCAAGTTGGCATTCCGCATCATGCCTTTCACCTACTCGTTGTCGGGGTATAGCCTGTCCGTCACTCGACATGCGTGTCACACTCATCCACTTCCCACCCGCCCATTCCCACCCTCTCACATTCCCTCTCACCCCCCTACTCACCACTCCTAGGAGGCGGGAACACGTCCCAGACGTTGGCATTGCGAATCGTGCCTTTCACCTTCGCCTTTACTCCTTTCAGCGCCACCAGTGCACAAGCAACACCACCGCCAGACGTAGCAGCACATCAGACCCACCCATTCCCACCCTCCCTACATCCCAACCCTTCCCCTCAACTCACTCCTGGGCGGCGGAAACACGTCCCAGAAGTTTGCATTGCGCATCGTGCCCTTCACCTTCGCCTTCACGCCTGCCAGCGCCACCAGCGCGCGCGGCCGTTCCACCGCGTCTGCAGGCAGCAATAGCTCGTCGCCGGGGTATAGCGGGTCGGGAATGCTCGCGTTAAGAGATAATAGCTCGTCTAGAGTGAGCCCGAAGCGCAGGGAGATGTCCCACGCCGTGTCGCCATCGCGGACTAAGACTGACTTGGTCTTAATCTCCTTTTTGCTAGAAGTAGAGGCATTTGCGCCGCTCCCACTGCTCTCGCCCATCCCGCTGCTCCCCCCGTTCCCACTGCTGCTCCCGCTGCTGCTGCTGCTCCCGCCGCTCCCGCTACTCCCGCCGCTCCCGCTACTCCCGCTGCTGTCGCGAAGGCCCTCGGGGCTGCTGTCCGCGGCGGTGTTGGAGGTGCTGGCGGTGCTGGCGGCCGCGGTCGCGGTGGCGGTAGTGCTGACACGTAAGCACGGCTGCGGGGACTCTCGCGCGTAGGGGGAGGAAGAGGGTGAAGGGGAAGTGGTTGCTTGCGCGGGGGTCAGCAGCGGGGGCGCGGAGAGGGACACGCGCGCGGAGGCGTTTCCGGCAGAGTTTTGCGCCGTTTCAGAAAGGGACACGCGCGCGGGGGACACGGGGATATTAAGAACGTCCCCGGAGTAAATAGTGTCCGACGTCAGCTTGTTAAACGCCTGCAGCTGCTCGCAATCCACGCCGAATTTCACGGAGAGGTCCCAGAGCGTGTCGCCATCCTCTACCACTACCGTCTTAGTAGCTGCTTTCTGAGACGAATCGAATAAAGACTTGAAGAACGAGACTCCCCCGCTGCCGATGAAAGAAACGCCGCCGCGGTCCCCGTTGCTGCCATTGCTGCCAGAACTGCTGCTCGCGGTCCCAGGGCTTTGACCGAATCCCATTGGTCTGCTAGTGCAGGCTGCTTATGGCCTACCGGCCTACTTATGCCGCTTTAGGGCAAACCTATGTCCTACGTTTAAGCTAATTATGGCCTATTTTTGGCCTGTATATCACTCCTGCATTGCTGAAATGCGTATCATTGTCTTCAAGCAACAGACTATAAATCACTCTGGGCCACTCCTCGTCACGGCGCCATGTCCTGTGAGTGCCTCATTACGAGCGCATGCTAGCTAACGTTTCCGCCGTCTCAAACGCGGACAAATCCGTCTCTCCATTCTCATATGGAAACTAGCTTGCTTGCTCGCGTAACTGCTCGTTCGCGTGGTCTGCGTGCGTATGTTTCGGCTATTGACCCTAGATACGACCTCGCTACGGGTCAAACGCAAGCTCCCCGCGGAGTTCTTTCCGCGAGGGCTGCTCCCGCTATGGCGAAGCACGAAGCCGGAATACGAACAGCTGACTACTCTGGTGAGATGCAACAGCAACGCCGAAAGAGCACACAGCTTAGGGAAACGCGCTCCTGAAAAGTAGCGACAATAACGAATCAGCAGAAAGTACATATGATGGCCTAGGTAAGTGAAACAGTATTTTCTAAAAAGTAGACTCCAGCGTTCAGCCTCAACTAAATAGTAGCCTCGAGATTGCACAATGCACCCGCGCAGCAGCGACGGGACCATATCCCTGTCCACCGTCCGATCTCCTGCCAACATCAACTTCGCCTGTCAGCCCTCGATGATAGGCAACTCTCGAAGGCCGCTGAGTTCAGCCGTTTTGTTTCTGGTCACTCCGCTACTGCTCGTGATAGCTGCACTTCGGATTTCAACAGCATCCCGTTTATTATGCAAAAATATAAGGGAGGAATTATAAAAAGCACAAGACCAGCCAGCTTGTGATACATATCTTTTAATGTCATCAACAGAAGAGCAAGTGTAAGACCAATATTAACAGCTGCCATTACTACATCTAATATGAAAACAAACTGTTTGTTGACTAGGTAGAAGCTACTGTTGCAGCAGCCCTGGCTAAGCTATATCTGTAATCGTGATCAAAAGACCAGAACATGTAACCTCCCAGCCATTGCTGCTTGGCATACTTGACCTTTTTAGAAATCGTGTCAGGATTGTCATACCCCACCCATTTGGTCCCTTTATAAGCATACATCGACGAGGATGGCGAATCAAATGCAGATGTAGCACCACCCGCAATGAACTTCACAATGTCTTTGTAGCTCATAGTGGGACCTCCTTTAGCAGATGCCCCAACCCCATGGCTTGCAGCAGACTTGAGCGTCCACACATGACCATAGGATGCCAGACCCAGCACCAGCTTACTTCTTGACAAACCCTTGGCAATAAAACCTGCAACAGCACCTTTGATGCTCAATAGCGGGTTTTTCTTGTCTTCCAGAGCAGTGTGCTGCGCAGTCACGTCGTCCCACTCCCCGTGAAACTCATACGCCATTATACCCACCCAGTCTAGCACTTTGTTAAGTGTCGATATCTGGTAGCAGGAATCAATCTCCCCCGCATACCCTGTCACAGCTGCCGAGAGCGTGAGCTTCGCACGACGTGTCCGGGCAGCTTCAGCGTCAATTGCTGCCCGAAAATCCAAAATCAAAGCTGAAAACCGGCCCGGCATCCCCTTTGGAAGCTCCCAGTCGATGTCAATCCCCTGAAACCCGTACCTTCTCGCCAACGCAATCCCTGAGTTGATGAACTTTGTGCGGCGCGCTTTGGTAGCCGAAACATAAGCGAACCGCGGTGCGCTGACAGCATCGCCACCGCCGATGGAGAGAACTGACTTGACTGCTGGGTTCTTGGCCTTGATGGCTGCTGTGAAGCGGGTGTAGAGGCCGTGATAGATGTCCGTCCACCACTCATAAGGCACCACCTGGATGTGGGGAAGGAAGAAACAACGACGAGGAGAGAAAGGAGAGGACTGGCTTGACTGCTGAGTTCTTGGCCTTGATGGCTGCTGTGAAGCGGGTGTAGAGGCCGTGATAGATGTCCGTCCACCACTCATAAGGCACCACCTGGATGGGAGAAAAAAGGTGAAGCACGTGTTGACTGATGAAGCAAAGTGGTACGGTGCCAGGAGAGCACGGGGCTTACAGTGTAGTTGAGGGGGCTGATGGCTGCAAAGGCGTAGACGATGTGAGTGAAGTGGTTCACTTGGAAGGTGCTGGGGTCGATGCCGCTCCAGTTGGGGAAGTAGGTGATGCGGCGGAAGGAAGCTGAGCACGTGTAGGGCGAGAGGTGTGAGCAAAGGGGTGGGAGCAAAGGGGGCAATCATGAAAACGTGCTGGGGTGGATGCTGCTCCAGTTGGGTAGTAGGTGACGTGGCAAAAGGGAGCTGCGCCAGTGCCCGTGCTGTGCGGGCCTGCGCAAGAGGTGGAGCGCATGAAGACGCTGTCAGAACTGTGTTGGCATGCGTGCATGACCATGTGCATGCATGTGTGCATGTCCGTGTGCATGCATGTGTGCAGCATGGATGGGTTGGGATGATGCTCACTCAATCTGGCAAGACCACCTGAATCACCTGAACCATATACATTATATGACGTATCTTACTCATGTGAACATCTCTGAAGTGCCGGAGAACATCGAATGACCAGAAACATCCTAAATAATACACGAATCAACAGAATCAACACTATCATCCGATGCATCTCTAATTTATCTGAGGCCTCTCAATCGTCCTCACCAGAACACGGCCCGTTCTTGCATCCTGCACCGCAGTAGGAGGAGTTGCTTCCACACCAGCCCCACTTGCTGCGTGCAAAAGAGAGAGCGACGGACAAGGCAGGTGGATGAGAGGCGCCGGGTAGGAGAAGAAGGGGAAGGGACGAGAGAGGCCAGGGCGGATGGGAGGTGAGAGAGAGAGCAGTGGGGGAGGGCCTGGCTGTGAAGCCAAATCAATACAAAAAAAAAAGAAAGCGCTCGCATGAGAAATCAATGAGCTTAGAAAAGAATTGAGTTTGCGTCCTGGAACAGAGGTTGTGAGACCTTCCAGAACTCCAAGAAGAAGATTATGAAGAGATTTTTGTGCTATGAAAGCACCGTCGGGCCGAACGGCGTGTTCTGGAGCATGAAACGATGGGAAGGAGCAGGGAGAGGAAGGTCGTCAGCTGATCTCCGGCAGCATCATCATGATGAAAGCCTAGGCTCGGGTGGTGAGCGTCTCAAAACGGACCTGCAGCATAGGCTCGGCGGATTACACGGCGAGGAGCTCTGGACCAACTTCGGGTCAGCCATTTCCAGAAATAACCATAAATATATATGTATATATAGGAAACAGCAGCTGATGTGGCGACTAAGCCTAAACCGTTGAAGCAGCGGCCTTGGCTAAACTATATCCATTATCTTGATTAAATGACCAGAACATGTAACCACCCAGCCCTTGCTGCTTTGCATATTTTACCTTAACTGCAATTGTGTCGGGATTGTCGTACCCGACCCACTTCGTCCCCTTGTAAGCATACATCGATGAAGTCGGGGAATGAAACACAGCCGTAGCACCATTCGCGATGAATGTGACTATCTCCTTGTAGCTCATAGTGGGGCCTCCTTTAGCAGGTGCCCCAACCTCGTGATTCCCGGCATTCTTAAGAGTCCAGGCATGACCATACGATGCCAGACCCAGCACCAGCTTACTTCTAGACAATCCCTTGGCAATAAAAACTGGCACAGAGCCCTTGATGCTTGCCAATGGGTTTTTCTTGTCCTCCAGGGCTGTGTGTTGCCCAGTCTCTGCTTCCCACTCCCCATGCATGTCATATGTCATGATTCCCACCCAGTCCAGCACTTTGTTCAGCGTTGGGATATGAAAGCTGGAATCAATCTCCCCTGTATACCCCGGCACTGCTGCCGACAGCGTGAGCTTCACCCGACCTGTCCGGGCAGCTTCAGCATCAACAGCTGCCCGGAAATCTTGAATCAGCGCTGAAAAGCGCGCTGGAACACCCTTTGGAGTCTCCCAATCGATGTCAATCCCCTGAAAACCATACTTCCTGGCTAAAGCAATCGCCGAGTTGATAAACTTAGTGCGCCGCGCTTGAGTAGCTGAGGCATAAGAGAATCGTGGTGCGCTGACGGCATCACCACCGCCGATGGAGAGAATCGGCTTGACTGCGGGGTTCTTGGACTTTATGGCTGCGGTGAAGCGGGAGTAGAGGCCGTTAGAGACATCTGTCCACCACTCAGAGGGCACCACCTGGAGGAAAGGGAGGAAGAGAAAAGGAGATAGTAAGGGGGAACGCGCGTTCACCGATGGTTCTTGGTTTTCATGGCTACGGTGAAGCGATTGACAAAGCCGTGGCATTATATGAGGGAGGAAGCCAGAGGGAGAGAGCATGAAGGGAGAGAGCATGAGGGAGAGAGTGCGAGGGAGAGAGTGTAAGGAAGAGAGTGTGAGGAAGAGAGTGTGAGGAAGAGAGTGTGAGGAAGAGAGTGTGAGGAAGAGAGTGTGAGGGCTTACGGTGTAGTTGACAGGGCTGATGGCCGCGAAAGCATAGACGATGTGAGTGAAGTGGTTCACTTGGATGGTGCTGGGGTCGATGCCGCTCCAGTTGGGGAAGTAGGTGATTCGGCGAAAGGAAGCTGAGCCGCTGCCTGTGCCTCCTGTGTCCGTGCACGGGAATGAAAAAGGGTCAAAGGATAGTGAGCGATGAACAGGAGCCATGCAGGCACATCCTAAGAACAAGAATCATCCTAACCATCCAAATCAACGAAATTGTCCGAATTTTGCAAGTCTTCTACATGATCCGAATTATTCGAAACATTCGGTTTATCTGAATCTTTCGAACCATCCTCACCAGAGCACGGCCCGTTTTGGCATCCGTCACCGCAGTAGGAGACGTTGCTGCCGCACCAGCCCCACTTGCTGCGTGCAAAAGAGGGTGAGAAACGAAGAAGGCGCAAGGAAAAGGATTCAGTGTTTTGTGCTAATATTCGTGAGGATGAAAATGTCTGTTGCGCTGAAAGCACGAAACGACCGGAAAAGGCGTGTTCTGAAAACATGAAACGGCAGGAAGGATGAGAGAGGGTTCTGAAAGAATTTAGAAGACCTGCAAGGATACGCTCGGCGAATGACACGACTGTTATATAGAACTCTGTTGAGCGTATTTTGGGGTTTCTATAAAATTCCTCCTGACGGACATGCAGCAAGATACTAGGCTCGGGTTGTGCGACGTCTCAAACTAACCTGCAGCATAGGCTCGGCGGGTTACACGGAGAGGAGCTGGAGCACTGTTGAGCTCGCGCTACTGGCATCGAAATCAATGCGATGGCGATGGAGAGTAGTAAGGTGCCGGAGGCGCGAAGCACGCTCGCATCGTGGAGGCGCCACGGAGGAGCCATGGAAACTAGCGAAGGGATTGCTATCGGCTGTAATAATAATGACACAGAGAACCAGTGACGCGAGCAGATGAGGCTGAGATGTATGACGAGAATCCTGAATATTTAGCGGTTTCTGCTGGTGCGTGCTTGCGCTTTCAAAAAAGCGACGATTATTGTTGCTAGATTGCTGCTGAGAAGACGAAGGATGACGTGACGATTATTGCAGTCGGGGATCCGCGTGGTGGTGATATCAGGGAGAGGGCGAACAAGAGTTGCGGATACGGCACGTATCCAGAATCAATCTGGTAACCGCTCCAAACGAAGCCTTTTTTGCCAGTGACGGGTTGCTTCGCCTCGGCACCTATGGCGAAATTCATGTTCCACCACCGCAAACAACGAAACCAACGATGGCAGTTGGGCAGATGCTACCAACCTCGCGAAGCGAGTCGCACACTGATTTATCTGGGGCTCGTCAGCCCGAAGCCTGTGGCGGGTCCTCTCTGGCTTCTTTTCGGTCTGACAAAAAGCATGCGGACCACCCGTCGGACCGGTTCGCGGACCAGTTACGAAACACCACCTCCGCTCGATGCGGACCAGCACTGGAACGAGTGTTGCGAAACATTCGAGAGCGAGTGTTACAAGGGGCATTCTGTAAACGAGAAGTTCGCGACACATTCGACGCGCAGTTACAATTGTCGTTGAGCTGCTGAACCTCAGACCGAGCTGGTTCGAGGCTTGTTTTGTCAACCCACTTATTGTTGCCCTCGTTTCCGATTCCAGTCTGTACCAGGTGTGGAAAGGTGACGCTCAATAACGTTGTGTACCAGCTTACAATATCTAGGTGTACTTTGGTTGCCTCACTCATTATTGAAAGCATAAATCAGGATATTTGCAAACAATCCCAACGTCAGGGCAAATACCTTACCTTCCCTCGGCCTCCCCTCAACCATCACTAAATTCTTCAGTACCGTACCATTAAGGCCTTTTCATGGGCCAAATTCCTTATTGAAGTTAGTTATACAACGCAGAGCACTCATCCATCAAAGCTACCTATATCCTCCACTTTCCCCTATCGAACCCATCGAATTACTGAAACCCGACGCCCCTTCCCGTTCCGAAGCACGGCTCGCTCTCTGAAGCTCTTGGGAGAGGCTCGAGACCCGCATGTCCTCCAAATGCCTATCCACATTCTCTAAGACAGGGTCGGTTTCCGGACCAAAGCACTCTTCTTTCATAGCCATAAGCTCAGATACAATACGGGCCATGGTGGGGCGGGTGGTCACGGGCATGGTTGTGCAGGAAAGGGCGAAGCGGGCTAGGCGGAGGATGATGTGGTTGGGGCCGTCTAGACGTGGGTCTTTGATGGTGTCTGCATCCCCTGCATCTACCAGGGGTTTTACCTGGAAGGGTGGGTGGGATGGAGGATGGATGCAGGTGGGGGGATGGGAAGGATACAAGAGGTGTAAGAGGCATGAGAGGCACGAGAGGATGATGTGACCGGGGGCGTCTAGATGTGGATCCCTCATGGTGTTCGCATTTCCTTCATACAGTCATAATTGCACCTCAAAGAGTGGGGTGTAGCAGGAGAAGGTCGAAGGATGGAAGTGATACAAGAAGCACTAAAGTCACAAGAGGCATGAGGAGCATGAGGGGCATGAGAGGCATGAGAGGCATGAGAGGCATGAGAGGCATGAGAGGCATGAGGGGAATGAGAGGATGGATGCAGGTGGGGGGATGGGAAGGATACAAGAGGTGTAAGAGGCATGAGAGGCACGAGAGGATGATGTGACCGGGGGCGTCTAGATGTGGATCCCTCATGGTGTTCGCATTTCCTTCATACAGTCATAATTGCACCTCAAAGAGTGGGGTGTAGCAGGAGAAGGTCGAAGGATGGAAGTGATACAAGAAGCACTAAAGTCACAAGAGGCATGAGGAGCATGAGGGGCATGAGAGGCATGAGAGGCATGAGAGGCATGAGAGGCATGAGAGGCATGAGGGGAATGAGGGGCATGAGAGGCATGAGGGGAATGAGGGGCATGAGAGGCATGAGGGGCATGAGGGGCAAACTAAGCTTTCATCATTCAGTCCTCGTTTTTACCCTTTTGCTCATCACTCTTCCTCATCCTTCCCCAGCAGCGAGCTCACCCAATCCTTGAGAACTATGGGGTTGTTCTCCGACAAACCCTTGTGGGAGGTTGTGCCGCCCTCCAATTCGAAAAAGCTCTTGCGTGCAGTGATGACAGACAGCACCACTACTCCAAAGCTGCAGGGGGGTATGGGCACAGGCAAGAAATGAAAGGCACAGGCATGAAATAGAAGGAACGCACACAGAAATACAGCAATTAAGGCGCCTTGAAAGTGGGCAAAACGGGGGATAAGTGTAATTTCAGGCAGTGACGCCTGTAAGTGGGCAAAAATACTCAAACTTCGTGGGAAGTACGCTCACAGGCATGTGTGCAATGATGGGAAGCAATAACGGTGGTGAGCATCGTGCATGCCGGAACATGGGTGGTCGTAATCAGTTTTCAGTATTGTCGAGTTCATTGCGTTGCGTTTGGTTTTGTCATGGTGGGAACCTCGCTAGAAGGATTGGTTTTCAGCAGCAACTCAGTGTACAACTGCACGTCTGCTGCTGGTCTCCACTCACCTATGCACAAACTCGTGCCTTCTCTCACCCATGCACAGACCCGTGCCTTTTCTCACCTGTAAACGTCTGCTGCAGGAGTGGCCTTCTGTGTCCATGAGTATGCAGGGTCCACATAGCCCGGTGTTCCCCTAGGCTGCGTTGCATCACCAGTGGTGCCTTTGCTTATCCGCACCAACCCAAAGTCAGCAACCTTGGCCTGGAGAGAGAGAGAGAGAGAGAGAGAGAGAGAGAGAGAGAGAGAGAGAGAGAGAGAGAGAGAGAGAGAGAGAGAGAGAGAGGCGGAGAGAGTGAGGAGGCAGAGTGAGAGTAGGCAGGGAGAGAGGAGGCCGGGAGAGGGGAGCCAGGGAGGGAGGAGGCAGAGGGCTAGAGATGAAATGCACGGGATAAAGGGAAAGGAGAAGGCGATGAGGGGTAGCAGCTGGTTTGGGAAAAGAGACAGGGCTCAAAATAACAATCATGTTCTCCTGCACCTGCATGCATGTTTTTGCCGAACAGGATGTTGGCGGGCTTGATGTCACGATGCCTGATGTTGAAGCTGTGGAGGTACCGCAAGCCCTTGGGAAAGGGAGGTGCTCACAGAGAAAGGAGCACATTCAGAACAAGCGCTCACCTGCATGTTTCTGTCGAGAAGGATGTTGGCGGGCTTGATGTCACGATGCACGATGTTGAAGCTATGGAGATACTGAAGGCCCTGAGCCACCCCGATGAGCACATCAAAGCGCTGCCGCAGAGTCAGAGGCACTTTCACTCCTGGTGGTGGTGTGGTGGCAGGTTCAGAGAGATGAAACCAGAAGTGAGGGGCGTGGGAATGGATGCTGAAGCTATGGAGGTACTGCAAGCCATGAGCCATCCCGATGAGCACATCAAAGCGCTGCGGCAGGTTGAGAGGGACATCCACACCTGGTGGTGTGGTTGTTGCGTTGGGAGGTAAGAAAATCAAGCAAGGATTGCTAAAAAAAAAAAAAAAAAAAAAAAACGACAACAACAACAACACTTACAGCAAGGGTCAGAGAGTCACAGAACAAGGACGGTCGAGCAGCATTTCTCAGGGGATCATCATCGATTCGGGGTATCAACGCATCCCATTCAAGCACCCACCTGGTCCGACCCGACCCATCCCTCGAGGTCGCCGTTGTGCATGTACTCATAGATGAGAATCTGCTCTATGCCCCCAGCCATTCCCCCAGCCATCACAGGTGACTTTTGAGTCGACCCACACCAGAGCCTACCTGGTCCCACCCATCCCTCGAGGTCGCCGTTGTGCATGTACTCATAAATAAGAATCTGCTCTATGCCTCCAGTCGCCGCGTCCATGTGGCTGCAGTAGCCTAAGAGGCGCACGAGGTTGACGTGATTCTTTGATGCCATCTCCTCCACCTGGCGTGGAGATAGGGGGGAAGGGGGAAGGGAGAGGGACCGGTCATGGGGCGACATTTCCTTGAACACGCCCCTGAACCCGCGGCTGCCAGATCTTCGATAACATGCACACTAACTAGGTGGTACACCCCATCACATCACACCTCACCACACCGCACCGCTCTACACGGCACCACACCGCACCGCACCACGCACCTCTCGACGAAAGTCGTCAGTGGTGAATACAGTGGCGCGCTTCACAGCCCACAGCACCGTTGGGTCATGGGGCGACACTCCCTTGTACACCACCCCGCACCCGCCGCTGCCAATGTTGTTCGCTTCAGCCCAGTTGTTAGTTGCCCATAGGACGTCAGCCAAGGGGTAGCATTGGCACTGTGCGGGACCACGTATCCCCGATCCTGCTGCTGCTGCTCCTGCTGGTGCTGGTGCTACTGCTGCTGGTGCCACTGGTGCTTTTGCTGATTCTGGGGGAATGGTGCACAAGTGACAAGAACAGGTGTAGCGACGGCGGTTTGGAGGGATAGGAACAGATGAGGAGGGGTCACAAGGCAAGTTAGCATGTTGCCGATGCAAATTGGAATAAGCCCCCGCAAATCCATTAACCCCCTCGCAGGCCTTCAGTTACCTTCATCTTTTCCTCCTCCATTTGTTGCTGCCTTGGCCCTGCGCCTTCTCTGATACCAGAACAGCGCTAGTAGCACCACCCCCAGCAGCAGCAGCGCTGCTCCCAGCATTTGCAACACGCCTTCACTCACCTTCATCTGCTGCGGCCTTGGCCCTGCGCCTTCTCTGGTACCAGAACACTGCTAGTAGCACCACCCCCAGCAGCAGCAGCACCGCTCCCACCACCACCCCCACTACCACCCCTGTGGATACAGAGGATTTTCCTCCTGAGCCGCCTGGTGGGGAAGGGAAGGAGATGGGAGGTGGAAGGCGGAGGTCAGGGAGAAGCCATCCAAATCATCTGAATAATCTGATGTGAATTACCAGAGCTATCCTAATTATCCGGCGGCATCTCAATCATCGGAATTGCCCTCACCAGAGCATATTTCTAGTCTGACTCATCTGAACCATTCTCCTCACCAGAGCACGGCCCGTTCTGGCATCCCGCACCGCAGAAGGAGTCGTTGCTTCCACACCAGCCCCACTGGCTGCGAACGAAGGAGAGTGAGAACCGAGACAGGAGAAAGAGGAGAAAGAGAGTGAGAAACGAGACAGGAGAAAGAGGAGAAGGAGAGTGAGAAACGAGACAGGAGAAAGAGGAGAAGGAGAGTGAGAAACGAGACAGCAGAAAGAGGATGAGGAATGCGCCAGGGAAAAGAGGGTTACTTACTACAGCGGGGAAGGGGGAGGTGAAAGAAAAGAAGGGGAAGGGACGAGGCCACGGAATTGGTAGGTAGATGAAAAGGAGTGTGAGCTCTGAAAGGTCCGACGGACCGAAAGGGTGTGTTCTGATGGCATGGCACGACAGGCAGGAAAGAGGCAGGGAGAGGAGCGACGGCGAGCGGACAAGCAGCATAGGCTCGGGTTGTGAAACTTCTCAGAATTTGAACTGACCTGCAGCATAGGCTCGGCGGGTTACAGGGCGATGAGGTGGAGCAGAACTGTTGAGTTGTCGTTGCTGGCATAAAAGAGAGAAAGACGATGGCGACGGACAGGCAAAGTGAGTGACTGAATGCGTTTGCATAGTGTGGGTTACAATGCGAGGAGCGAGTGCAGAACTGTTGAGTTGTCGTTGCTGGAATCAACGGGAGAGACGATGGTGACGGACAGTAAGGTGGCGCCATGAGTGTATGCATGGCTGTATGCATAGTGTGTGCATGCGCGAATGCATTAGTGTGTGTGCATGGATCCATGGAGAAATAAGAGGGAATGTATGCATTCAAATCTTCGGTTTTTCATCGAATCATAAACCTATCCGGTTTATCCGAGGCATCTATAATCAGCACAATCGTCCTCACCAAAGCCGCACGGCCCGTTCTGACATTCCCCACCGCAGTAGGCCTCAGTGCTTCCGCAATAGCCATCCTTGCTGCGGGCAAAAGCGGGAGGATCGAGGTAAGGGAAAGAGGGTCAAGGACAGAGCGGGAGAAAGAGAGTTAAAACAAAACAGGCGAAGGGATGAGAGGTTGAAGAGACAAGGGGCAGTCGAGGTGTTTCGAGGGCGAGAGGACAGGACTGCCGTGAAAGCAAACCTGAGCTGGAAAGATAGGTGGATTGGTTGTAGAAAATGAATGAGTGTTCCGAAAGACGTCGACTTCTGTAGAATTTCGGAACGACAAATGGTAGATGAAAGCATGAGTGTGCTCCGAAAGCACCTTGAATGGACTGTAACCAACCTTTGAAGGTTGTGCTCTGAACGCATAGAACAAGGGGAAAGGGGAGAGGAGCGCCCTGTGAGACGTCTCAAACTAACCTGCAGCATAGGCTCGGCGGGTCACACAGCGTGGAGTTCGAGCAACGCTGTTGAGCGCGCGCTAACGGTACCAGGATCAATGCGATGGCAATGGAGAGTGGTACGGCGCGAAGCGCGCTTGTATGAAGGTGTCGTTGCTGAGCCATAGAAGCTAGCTAAGGTATAGTATCAGCTTCTATCGTCGCAGAACAAGCGACAATAAGACCCCTGAGGAAAATTATTTGTGCTGCCTTGTGCCTGTTGAATCTGGCTGAAGAAACTACCATTATTGTAGTCGGGAACAAAGCGGAGCCCGCTGATAATAGCGTTGCTAGCAAATAATTGCGATCGAGAAGGGTGGGAACACGAGTTCCGTTTTCGGCGAAGAATCGAAACCCAAGGTGGTAACTCGGTATGTCGTCGAAACCCGATCTGCCCATGGCGACGCGCGTCAAAACCACAAATTCAATTTCTCTACGCCCTCGTAACACAATCTTAGACGATCGTGTTTGGGGATAGATAGTCCTAGGAGACTACTATGACCCTTGCTCCGCACCAGGCCTGTCGAAGTTCCTGGGGCCAACACTTTGAGTCCTGAGCTGCTCGAAGTTTGGCCCTGATTTTCGCGAAGGTGACCGTTTTTTAGCCCTTAACGATCACGGGTGCAGGTCCAAACCAAAACTTGAAATCCGGGCTTCTTTAAAAAATGTACGTGTGCCCTAATTTCACAAAGGGGGATGTCAGCGGGAAGGAGCTTGCTAACGACTTAGGGGGTGGTACATGTGCGCAAGAACTACGCTGGGCCGTGCTGGGCCGCTGCGGCCCAGGGGCATTTGCGCGGACCAGCATGGACCAGCGAACGGCCCAGGTGTGGACCCGACTTGCACCCGCCCACGGACCAGCATGTACAGTGCGAGGCGCACGTACGAAAACGACGCTCGACACGCAGGACCATTTCCAGAGCGACCCAAGGCGATGGGAATCGCATGCGAAAACTGCGTTTTGATTGTTTCGCCAAAAGTATCTGCTGTGTGCGACATCTTGTTCAAGCGTGACCAGGTACACTTTTGAATTTCGTCAACAATTCGTTTTCGAAGCTGCAATGCACTGTGCATAGCTGGTCCGCCGCAAATGGTCCCCGGTACCACGCGGGACCACTTATGGAATTGTTCCCTTTAAAATGGTGCTCCCTTGCATTCGCTGGTCCATTTCCTAGTAAATGGACCAGCGCGCAATGTAACACCCCCTTATCTGTGAACCTACAGCAGGGGGGGAAGAGGGGTGGGGGAGGGGGGGGGGGGGGGGGGCTCGTAGGGCAAATATCGTCAGCAAAGAAGTCGTTTGAACTCTTGTGTACAATCGCAAAGCACTTCCAAGGAAGTTCGTTCTCATGTAGTATTCCTAGTGTGAACCGATGGGGCTGAATCCCACCTCGCCATGTAAGGGTGTCAGTGTCTTGATTCCAGCGTGAGTACTTAGAATTGTGAGGAGTGAACAATGTCTTAGAAATATTTTGCAACCACAGCCATAAACATCAACCCTAGAACCTCCTTTCATACCAAGAAGATAGAATGTGGGAGCGACAGGGATAAGGGTACGGGAGGAGAAGAGTGTCAACTAGGAAACTCGCAGGGTTACTTGTACTACTCATCCGGGATCTCAGGGAAGGGCCCCAAACCAGCCCTTAACGGATCCGGGTTGATACCCCAATTTCTCAAAATCAGCCCGTAAGAAAAACGGGCTCCCCTCGAAACCAGCCCTTTGAAATGCCGAAGCTGGCCTGGAGTTCACCCGGAATGTTCAGGGCATTAAGGGCAAATGCCCTTGAATGGACAGCCGTGCGGAGTCCGCACGCGAGCCTATTTGTCGGACTACTAGGCACATGCGGACTCGGAGAAACTGCGTTTGACCGTGAGAACCCAAATGGTACAGCAGACACCCAGTTTAGGGCGTGTTACATTTTTCGAAGTCACTGAACGTCCGGACAGATGTCCGGACGCGTGCGAAGATTGCGACGTCGCTTGGTCGCTTTGCGACCAACGCGATGTCGTAAGGACGCAATACGAAGAATGCGACGTCGTTTAGTCCATGACGAACTTACTGCCGAGATTTAACGAGTTTCGTAACCACACAATCGTCCGGACGGTGAAAAATGTAACACGCCCTTAGCTCGATTTCGCAGTGCAGCAACCGTACACCGGAATCTACAAAATCTAAAAAATTTATTCATATTTCTAGTAACACCTACCGGTAAATCCACGCTACATCCGTTTAATTCCCTTATGAAGTTATCCCTAAGGATAGCACCTGAGTGCGCAGCACAAGTTAAAACCGTGGTGCAACTTCTTAGGAACAGTAGCAGGACAATAACTGCATGTGCGTAACTGGACTTGTGTTAGTAAAAAAAACTAGAGTTTTACATCAAGACAAACCTCTCGCCTCTGAACTGCCTGGGTCAGCCTCTTCCAAGCTATAATACATTGGAGCTGAAGTTGATAGCTGCAGCGCGGCTTCAACCAAGAGGAGCGCAACCCCTCCCCCCTCCCCTCGGAAAAACGTGCCAAAACGCAAGCACAAAAAGGGTTTTCCCACCAGCCCCAGTTTGAGAGAGCAATGCAACACCCATCATTTTCTAAGGCTCCCAATTGTTTACAGGGGATCAAGCGTTTTTTGCTTCTGATTTACGTAACTATACAACAGAGAGGGAGGCAGGCAGGGTATACAAAGGCTTAGGAAGTTAGAACGATATGTGCCGTACCACTAGACTCTGATCCGCTGTGTTGCTCCTGTCACGACCCCCATGTTTTAAGGGTCCACAACACCTGCTAGGGAAGGTCATGGAGTGGGAGCACAATGGGGGAAAGAGTTGGGAGTGGAGTTAACGCAACGGGGTAGAGCATAGAAAATGAAGGTTGAGTAAGGTAAAGCACAGTAGAGCACGGTAAAGCACGATAGGTCAAGGTAGAGCAAGGCTGGATGAATTGGTATGCTATTTTCCTCGCAACCTTCTTGATCGCATAATCCACCAGCACTTGCATCTCACTGCCAAACTCCCCCAACCACCTCCCCACGGCCCTCCACTGCATCTCACCACTCCCCACCGCAACTCACCGCCCCCACCGCATACCATCACTCCCCACTGCATCTCACCGTCCTTGGGATCATCAGTCAGGTCGTTAAACGTCTCAACCATCCGCCTCGCGAGCTTCTTTAAAGCATAGTCCACCAGAACTTGCATTTCACTGTCAAACTCAACCCTCTCCCCCACCGCCACACCCACCGAAGCAGCAACCTCCCTCATCTCGGCTTCCCACGCCAACCCTTTGGCCCAGAGAGATTCAAAATCCTCTTGAATGTACACGCTGTATGCAGCCTTAAGAGGGTCAAAGAAGTGGGGGTGTGGCTCATTGGTTGCGATGTAAAGAGTGCTGTTTGGAGGGACGAGCGATGGGAGCTTCTGTAGGAGGCTGGGCAGGACAGGGGACGCAGGTGGAAGAGGAGAGAGACAGCTATTTGGAGGAGTGGGGGTGTGGCTCATTGGTTGCGATATAGAGAGCGCTGTTCGGAGGGACGAGCGATGAGAGCTTCTGTAGGAGGATGGGCGAGAAGGGTAAGGCAGAAGAGACGACTTTTGAGTTGAATCAGAAGGGTACCAACACATGGTATATGTGGCTTTGAGGGGGTGGAAGAAGCTGGAGGGTGGCCAGTGGGTTGCGATTTAGAGAGCGCTGTTTGGCGGGACGAGCGATGGGAGCTTCTGTAGGAGGATGGGGTGAGAAAGGTGGGGTAGAACAAGCAAGGGGCACAGGGAGGCCAAGAGGGGTGGGAGAGAACAGGAGAGTGTGTGAGGGTGGAAGAAGTGGGGGGTCTGGCTCATTGGTTGCGATGTAGAGAGTGCTGTTTGGAGGGACGAGCGATGGGATCTTCTGCAGGAGACTGGGGTGAGAGGGAGGGGGAGGAGAGATGGGCAGCACCAAAGAGCTGTGAGTCAACTCTGGACTTCTCCCTCTTCACGGTGTATGCGGTTTCAAGCTAATCGAAAAAACGGGGGTGTGGTTCGTTGGTTGCGATGTAGAGAGTGGTGTTTGGCGGGACGAGCGACGGGAGCTTCTGCAGGAGACTGGGGTGAGAGGGATGGCACGGGCACGGTGGGCTGTCACTTCAGAAAGTTGTCACAAGCAGCGTACACTTCAGGCCGAGTGTGACGATTTTTCAGTCGACTCGAAAATCGTCTCATTTCAAGCAGCTCACACTTCAAACCGTGTGCCATGGTCCAACAGAGGTCAGTGCGTGGCATGACGCGGCCGGGTGTCGCCGTCCCCATGGCCGCACGTGAACGTAGTCAAAGAGGTGCTCATGCAGGTGATTTTGAGATAGATGTGATTTTGAGAATGCTCAAGAGTTGCTCTTGACAGGCCAGGCTCAACAGGGCTTCATTCAACAACAGGGCACTCACGCTTTGGGCCGGGTGCCTCGATCCAAGTGCGGCCAGCGCCTAGCGTCCAGCTTGTCCCCCCGCCGCACGTGTATGTAGTCAAAGCAGTGTAGGCCGCCCATGGCATCAGCCATGGCGTGTGCGAGGCGGGTGAATGCATCGTTGGGGAAGAGAAACCCAGGGTCGAATGTGATGTTGTCCTGGTTCTGGGGATGGGGATGGGGGTATGGGTGGACACGTTGCACAAGAATACAGGGGAGGGATTGGCACTGAGGCGGGTGAATGCGTCGTGGGGAAGAGGACCTCCGAATTCGTCCTAATTCAGGGATGGAGATAGGGGCATGAGTGGCACACATGATGACAGGGGAGGGTATGTGTGGGATTGGCATTGAGGGAAGAGGAAGCCAGGGTCGAATGTGATGTTGTCCTGGTTCTGGGGATGGGGATGGGGATGGGGATGGGGACAGGGGTACGGATGGATGCAGGTGCATGCATGCATGTGTGAGCATGAGGCAGTAACTGTGAGGTGGGTGAATGCGCCGTGGAAGAGGGACTCGGGTTGAAGGTGATGTTGTCCTGGTTCTGGGGATGGGGATGGGGATGGGGATGGAGACATGTGCACGGATAGCACACAGATGCGGGAAAGTATGGGCACATTAGGGTGCAAAACTTTTATCAAAGTGCATGGAGACCTGTGCATGGGCGCTCAGGCGCATGCAAGCATGTGAGAGTATGTCTTGCCCCGTTAGTCCTAGCATGATGAGGATGGTTAAGGATTTGCACGGAGGGGGCAACGTGCATGCGACGTGAAATGAGGGTGTTTTTGAGATGTCTCGTTTCAAGATGGTTGAGGATTTGCACGGAGGAGACAACGTGCATGCATGTATGAGAGCATGTGGGAGTGAAGTGAAGAACCCGTACTGCCCCTCGTCCGGTGCACGCACCACCAAAAACACGTTCCTCCAAACGGCCACCTCCCCCGAGTGTGGGCCGATGGGGAACTTGCGATCATACACATGACGCCCTCCCACGCACCTGCTTGTGCTCCTTATCGCACGGCATGAACCCATAATGGCCCTCCTCTGGTGCACACACCACCAGAAACACGTTCCTCCAAACGGCCAGCTCGCCCGTGCGCGGGCCGATGGGGAACTTGCGCATAGTTATGACGTCCCACTCCCATGACCCGAAGCGAGCCTGAAAATGCTCCAAGAAAATTATTGGCTGGCGGCTGGGGGGAGAGAGAGTAGGGGGAGGGAGAGGAGCAAGCAGTGAGGCGAAAGGGGAACTTGCGCATGGGTATGACGCCCCACTCCCAGGAGCCAAAGCGAGCTTGAAAATGCTCCACAAAGACTATAGGCTGGCGGCTGGGGGGAGGGAGGGTAGGGGGAGGGAGAGGAGCAAGCAGTGAGGCGAAAGGGGAACTTGCGCATGGGTATGACGTCCCACTCCCACGAGCCAAAGCGAGCCTAAAAATGCTCTAAGAAAATTATCGGTTGCCGGCTGGGACGGGGGAAATGGAAAAGGGGAAAAGGCATGGGCTGGGCATGACGCCCCATTCCCACGAGGTGAAGCAAGCCAAGAAATGCTCTATCAGGACTTATTGGCTGCTGGCTGAGGGGGAAGGAAGAGGGTGGGGGAGAAACGGGGGTGGGGGGAAAGGGGGAACTTGCGCATGGGCATGACGTCCCACTCCCAGGAGCCGAATCGAGCCAAGAAATTCTCCATGAGGAGCCTTGGTTGCTGGCTGGGGGGGAGCCGAAAGGGGAGAAGAGGAGGCAGTGAGGGGAAAGAAGGGGGAACTTGCACATGGGCATGACGTCCCACCACGAGCGGCTTACTGCTCCCACGAGGTGAAGCAAGCCAAGAAATGCTTCATAAGGACACTGCATGAGTACGACATGACACCCCACACCGCATCCCACCCCACCCCACCTCACTGCACAGCACCGCATCATGGTGGTGAAATTGTAACACAGCCCCACGTGCCCATGCTCGTCCTTCCTGCAATACCCACAGCACACGCCCTCTCGGCCACACAGTACCCCACCGCACCCCACCGCACCCAACCCCACCCCACTGCTGGTGAGGTTATAGAACAGCCATACGTGCCCATGCTCATCCCCCCCCCCCGCTCCTGAGTGCGCTTGATGAAAGCAATGGCGTGTGTTTCAGCACCTAACACACCACATCGCAGCACACCGCAGCACAGCACACCACACCACACCACAGCACACCATACCGCACTGCACCGCACAACACCATTCCCTCTCCTCCCCCCCCCCCAACCTCATCACAGTTGTGAGGTTGTGATACAGACCCACGTGTCCATGCTCGTCCCTCCCAGCATTTCCCATAACCCGCACCCTCCCAGCCACACAGTACCACAAACCACCACACTGCACCCCATCATAGTCATGAGATTATAGTACAGCCCCGCGTGCCTATGCTCGTCCCGCCCCGTCTGCGTGTGCACCTGGTGCAAGCAACGGTCATTTACCATCATCAGCGTGCCTTTCAGCGCCTAACACACCACACCACACCGCGCTGCACCGCACCCCACCCCACCGCACCGCATCATGGTGGTGAGGTTGTGATACAGTCCCACGTGCCCATGCTTGTCCCGCCCCGTCCGCGAGTGCGCCAGGTGCAAGCAACGGTCAGTCACTAACACCAGGATGCCTTCCAGCACCCTTTGAGGCGCCTAACACACCACACCACACCACACCGCACTGCACTGCACCAAACCACGCCCCACTGCAGTGCACACCCCGTTTCCCTCTCCCTTCTCCGCACCTCATCATAGTTGTGAGATTGTCATACAGCCCCATGTGTCCATGCTCGCCCCTGTTGGTATTACCCAGCAGCACAGGCCTTCTCATCCACACAGTACCACACCCAACCCCACCGCACCGCACCTCATCATGGTGAAGACGTTGTAGTACAGCCCTACGTGTCCACGAGTGCACCTGGTGCAAGCAACGGTGAGTCACCAACACCAGCGCGCGCCGAAGCGCCTTTGCCTCTGCCGCGGCGAAGCGCTGAGACCAGGACCAGTGCGACTGCCCCACGCAATGGTCGGTCGCGGAGAAGAGCAGGTAGTAGCGCTCCCCGCGCGCAACGGCACGCATTACATCGTCGCGATACACGCGCTGATGCCGCTCCCACACCTCTTTGTCCGATTTCCGGATTTCCTGTTTCCGGATTTCTGATTTCCAGTTTCCGGATTTCCAGATTTCTGATTTCCGGTTTCTGGATTTTCAATTTCCGGAATTCCGATTTTCCACGACGTTTTCGGATTTTTCCTCTCCGCCTGCCGTTTTCGCCCTCCGCGCCTCCGGCAGCTGCGCCGGGCTGCGCGCGGCGTGGCGAAGCGGTGCGCTAGGCTGTGCGCACCTCTGGCGGCTGCGCCTCCGAGAAGTCCCACCGCGATGCACGCCGCGACGGCCGCGAGGAAAAGAAGAGCGCGGCGAAGCGGTGCGTCGCGAATGTTAGGAGTGAGCGGTATGGGGACGGAGCCGATTTCGCCGCGAGCGAGGATTCGCTAGTATTAATTCCGGTAGTGGAACCCGCGGAGGGTCGCGCGGATGGGGAAAGAGCGGCATGCGGGCGGAGCACAGCTGCGTCGCACGATCCCATGCGATATAGTCGCCACCGTCGCCCACCGCCGTTGCCGTCACCAAGTGCGGCGATGATTCCCATAACACTGGGTGATTCAAACAACTCTTTTTTAAAAGAAAAAATAGTGTATTACTTGATGTTATATTCAAGACACTTTCACTACTTAGTGCTATAGAAGTCAAAATAAGGACCTCCAGCACCTCCAGATCTAGCACCTCCAGCACCAGTAGTTCCAGTACCTCTAGCACCTCCAGCTCTAGCACCTCCAGCACCTTCAGCACCAGCAGCTCCAGCACCTCCAGTACCTCCAGCTCCAGTACCTCCAGCACCAGCAGCTCCAGTACCTCTAGCACCTCCAGCTCTAGCACCTCCAGAACCAGCAGCCCCAGCACCTCCGGTACCTCCAGCTCTAGTACCTCCAGCACCAGCAGCTCCAGTGCCTCCAGCACCTCCAGCTCTAGCACCTCCAGCACCTGCACCTCCAGCACCGCAGCTCTAGTGCCTCCAGCACCTGTAGCTCTAGCACCGCCAGCACCAGTAGCACCTGCACTTCCAGCACCAGCAATACCTCCAGCACCAGTAGCTCCAGCACCTCCAGCACCAGCAGCTCCAGCACCTCCAGCACCTCCAGCACCAGTAGTACCTCCAGCACCTCCAGCACCAGAAGTACCTCTAGCACCAGCAGCTCCAGGACCAGCAGCGGTCGCGCCGAACGATCCACTCACGAAGCTGCTACGGCGAGAGCATCTCGAGTCGACTAAGCGGCTGCTGTTGTCCAACGCTCCAGGAGGAAAACCCACGGTCCTACCACCACTAGGACTCACAGCACCCCCAGAGTCAGCACCAGCACCCCCAGAACCCTCACCCCCAGTCTCAGCACCCCCAGGACCAGCGCCTCCAAAGTTTTCACCCCAAGTGTCACCACCCCCAGCAGCACCAGAGTCCACAGCTACAGGCTGCGGAGGAGGCGAAGACGGTCGAGGCGGAAAATCAGGAGGGGTCTCCAAGCGTGGAGAGCGGCGAGTGGCCGTCGTGTTGTCAGCAGCGGGGTCACCCCCCTCATTTGGGCCAGAGGTGTCAGAGAAGACCTCCAAAGGCTAAACCAAGGGGGGTGGGTCCACCTAAGATACACCTGAGGGAGTAGGACCCCGTGGGGGGAGGGGGTCTACCTGGGGGGGGAACTGGAACCAGGAAGAGGGGCGGCGGGGGGACTGGGTGGGACGCGTGTGGGTGGAGACGGTAGAAGCAGACCAACTCGTCAAAGGTGACGTCCTGGGAGGACAGGACTCGACGCGAGGCAGGGTGGTAAAACTACCAAGGCTAGGCGTCGGTGGGGAAGCCAAGGAAGACGCAGCGGAGAGTGCGAGGAAAGAGCTTGCTCGCGGTGGTATCGCGGACAAGGGAGAGCGTACCCCAGACCCGACACGCCGACGCATCGCCAACCTACCCCGTCCAACGTTGTGTGGGCGAGGTCTCTGGTACAGAGACACGGGGCCAGAAGTTGAACTGATGCGCAGCGTATCGGACCGCAAACAACCACAGAAAATGGGGAGCAGTCGCATGGATCATGGAGGTACGAACAACCTCCATGATGAAGCCAATGCGATGCTCAGCAATCCCCTTCTGCTGCGGAGAGGCCGGAAGCATGAACGACTGGGCGATGCCCTCGTCTCGACATAACTCCTCAAGAAGGTCGGAAGAGATCACCGCCGTTGTCAGAGTGCAGACGCAGGACTGGAAGGTCCCGCCGAAACCGCTCGTGCAGCTGGCGATGAGTAGCGCGGATCCAGGAGATCAAAATACCGCGGACGTCCGCCTTGCTCCGCAAGGGGAAGACCGTGGTGTAGCGTGTGTAACCGTTAACAACCAGCAGAAAGTAGCGCTCCTGGTCCGTCCCATGGACGGGGGCCGAGCCCCACACGTCCATGTGGAGAGTCTTCAGAGGAGCAGTGGTCGGAGGAAACGAGGAGGAGTGCGGAGCGGCACACTGCCGCCCCTCGACGCAGGGAAGGCACGGTGGGGCAAGCGAGCGCGGGAGGGGGGGAAGGGACCTAGGAAGGTCAGAGACAAGGAGACGGGAGTGCATACTACGTAGACGCGGCAGAGAGGGGTGACTGAGTCGGTGGTGCCAGAGGAGAGTCTGGTGGGAGAGTAGCCGACACGAGCACGACGCAGCTAACTGACCAGACGCAGACACCTGACTCGACGCAGTCACCGGACCTGACGCAGCCACTTGTGCAGACGCAGTGGTTAGGGTGTACAGACTGGACCCAGGCTGTCGAGTGAACGTGGCGAGGTGCTCACCAGTGCGAGAGTCTGTACAGATCACCACTCGCTCACCCCCAGGAGCTCGCTTACCCCCAGGAGTACTCACAGTGACAGATAGGTCCTGGGGGACAGCGTTACTCACCAAGTTCGTAGTGAACGAGGGGGGAGGTGGAGACCTGCAAGTGAGCCGGAAGGGGCTGCCAGACACTTGAGAACGGTGGAGCCACGGGCTACGACTGGGATCCCAGAGGGGTCAGCCAGACTGACCGGGACAGGTGCAGTGAGCGGTGTGACTGTGGTGCAGTCACGGAAGAAGCAGCGAGTCTCGCCTGAGTCAAGCGTGAAGGTGTGTAAAGCCTCCACAAGAGGTGCACCTGTGCTACCAGGCTCGTAGGCACCTAGGCTAGCAACCTCTGCACTACTAGGGATGCGCCGCTGAGAATACCACTCGCGAAGCTGCTGCACTAAGAGGGTCTCCTCATGACTCTGCTGTTGCTGCTGTCCAGTACCTCCAGTATCAGTACCCCAAACCAAGCGGCCTGGCTGAATAACCCACCCACGAAGTTGCTGCGGCGAGAGCCTCTTGAGTCGACGGGACTGCCGCTGCTGTCCAGTACCGCCAGCACCTATGAAATCCCAAGCTCCAGCACCAGAGCGGCCTTGCCGAATAACCCAATCGCGAAGCTGCTGCGGCGATAGAGTCTTTGGCTGACGCTGCTGCTGCTGTCCACCCCCAGACGCTGCTACGACCGTGATAGTAGCCATGGCAGGCAGTGGCAGTCAGTAGCAGCGGCACAAGGGCGGCAGTGGCGAGTGCTGTAGTTGTGGCGGTAGTTGCTGTAGTGGCAGGTCAGCTAGGCAGGGCGGGTCAGCCGGGCCACTCAGCGCGGTTCGGGCAGGGCTGCATGACTCGGGCAGGGGCGGGGCACAGCACCGAGCAGGGCGCGCAGTGCACGGGTAGGGCAGCGGCCAGGGCAGCGCGCGGGCAGGGCGCGCAGTGCGCATGGGCGGCGCCAGCAGCGGACACGCAGCCCGCGGGCTGCAGGACAGGGCAGTGGGCTGGCTGCAGGGCAGCGCAGGTAGGGCAGCGCGCGGGCTGCTGGGCGTGCGGGCAGTAGGGCGACGCGAGCAGCAAGGCGCGTGGGCTGCAGGGCGACGCGGGCAGTAGGGCGACACAGGCAACAGGGCGTGCGAGCTGCAGGACGACGTGGGCTGCAGGGCGTGCGAGCTGCAGGGCTCTGAGGCCCTGCGCAGCACACCCATTTAGATGAATCCTTCCAGATAATCCATGCCTCTAGTTGACCTTCGGTTTGATCTTCCTCTTGCGCAGCAGCACACAGAGCAGCAGCAGCAACAGCACGGACAGGCAGCAGAGCAGCGGCAGCAGCCCTCCTCGCCCCACCTGCAGGCGCCGCTGCTTGGTGCAGCGAGCCGGGTGCAGCAGCGCCACCACCTCCCGCACCTCCCCCTCCCACCTGCGTGTGTGGGGTGGGGTGGCATGGGGTTTGGTGTGGCAGAGTGTGGTGGGGTTACAGGAGAGAAAAAGGGTAACGATGATCCAGGCCCAGGGCAAGGAGGTGGGAACGGGCAAGGGGAGCAGGAGCAGCAGCACACACATAACACACCGCACACGCCAAGCCCCTCGCCTCTCATCACAGCCCCATCACCCTACCACCATACCTTGCAGCAGCGGTCTCAATGCCTGGCAGCAGGTGCAGCGCGCCCCCATAGTCCATGGCCTCCACTGCTGCCGCCACTCGCCGCCACCCCTCCACCACCGCATTGTACTGCCCCGCTAGCTGCCGCTCCCACCGCTTGAACACCGCATATGTGTCCTCGTCTGATTGGATGGGAGGGAGGGCATGGGGAGAGGGGTATGGACCGTATAAGACAGTAGCCATGAGTGTAGTGGAGGTGAGAATGAAGGAGCGCGGATGAGAAACGGGTGACACCATGCAAGAACAAGGACGGGAAATGACGGTGCCTCCGAAGGCAGCAGGAGTGCGGGGAGAGCAACAGCATCCTGGCAGCACACCACTCAGCACACCTAACGAGCCACACCATACAAACCACACACATGGCAAGAGTGGAGGCGGAGCTCTCACGGGTGGTCTCAGCAGTGAGGTGTGCAACGGCACGGTTGACAGTGGCCACGGCCTCGTCCAGCGCCGTCACAACCAACGACCGCGCCATGGCATCCCGCTGCACCTCCGAGATGTGAGCGCTGCTCGCCCCTCCCCCGCCCAGCAGGCCCCCGCCTATGGCTGCCAAGGGATGGCCCCCTGCCGCCCACCGCCAGTCCTGCATGGGTGCAGTGCGGTTGAGAGGTGGTGGATTGTGGTAGGGTGAGCTTAGGAGGTCAAGGTAGACATGATGAGCTCCTCTGAACTGTGCCAACCTGAGAGAACCACCACATGCAAGCCAGCACAGGAATCATGAAAGCCAGCACAGGAATCATGAAAGTCAGCACAGGAATCATGAAAGCCAGCACAGGAATCATGAAAGTCAGCACAGGAATCATGCAAGCCAGCACAACATCACATGCGAGGCAGTAGGGTAATGACCTGAACGACAGCGGAGTGGGCGGCGGAGAAGGATATGTGAGCTGGCAGCAGCCCCGCCAGGTGCTCCATTGTGGCCGCTAGCACTGCCGCCAGTGGGTCACTGGGAAGGGGAAGGAGTGGGGAGGAGTGAGAAGTGTTGGCATGTCGTCATGGTGCGCACAGGCCGGCCAGCTCGCAGCTGAGTGCAGCACAGAAGCACAGAGACGGACACAAGACGACCCCAAAGCCATGGTGATACTGAGCAGGGGTAACCACGCCCACCGCAGGTCAGCATGCATCTCACACCCACCGCAGGTCGACGTGCATCTCTTTGCCGTTGCAGGCGACGCCGGTGGGCCAGTGGCGGTGCGGCAGCTGTACTGAGAGCACCATGTCGGGCAGTGACTTGGCGAGCAGCGATTGGTCGATGAGGATGGGGTCTGACGCGATGGCGAAGAAGAACACCGGCACGTCCAGCTGGGCGCGCTCCCCCCGCGTGCGCTTCACTGGGAGACGAGGAGGGGGAGGGAAGAGGGACACAGAGGTTGGACGAGTAGAGAGGAGGGATAGGAGGGTGAAGAGGCAGGGGAGGCTTGCAATGGGGTGGCACAGAGAGTCACAGCAGCCAACACGCCCTCTCATCCATGCACCTCTCATTTTTCATCCCTGCCATCTCACATCGCTGCAGGCTGCCATCTCACATCGCTGCAGGCTGCCATCTCACATCGCTGCAGGCTGCCATCTCACATCGCTGCAGGCTGTCGTCCCCCAGTGACCGCAGCTGGTGCTGCAGCACGTGCGAGTCCAGGTACAGCTGCACGCGCCCCCCCGCTGACACGTTGCCAGCCGCGGACGCGGTGGGCAGCACGGCGGCGCGCAGCGAGGCGGAGAAGGCCGTTGCCAGGGCCGCGTCTTCTGCCACTGACAGCCTGGCGGGCATGCAGAGGGGGGGGGGCGGGGGGATGTGGTAGGGAGAGGAAGGGGCGACGAATTGGCAGCGGGCAGCACGGCGGCACGCAGCGAGGCGGAGAAGGCCGTTGCCAGGGCCGCGTCTTCTGCCACTGACAGCCTGGCGTGGGACAGGGGGACTAGGGGAGGTGGGGGGCGCGGGGATGGTGAGGAAAGGTAGGGGCGAGTAAGGAAGGGGTGAAGTGGATGGTAGCGGAGAAGGCCGTTGCCAGCGCCGCGTCCTCCGCCACTGACAGCCTGGCGGACATGCAGAGGGACGGGGGGTGGAAGGTGGGGGAAGGATAGGGTGATCAAGGGGAGGTTGGGGCGAGTGGGAAAGGTGGGTGGTGGCAGTGGGAGGCACGCATGGTGCGGTGAGATGTGAGCGGCATGTCAGAAGGCCCAGACAAAGGAACCCAGGAGGTAATGCGAGTGGAAATCAGCAGCAGCGTTGCTTTCACGCTCTGCCCCACGCGCACGCACCTGTAGGTGGAGTAGAGAACTGGAAGCGCACGCACCGGTAGGTGGAGAACTGGAAGCGCTGGCCCGGCAGGCAGAGCTTCTGCACCTCGGTCTTGAAGTCCTCCACGTACTGTGGCGTGTGGCGCCTCTCGTAGTACGCCTGGTGGGGGAAGGAGGGGAGGTGTGGAGCGAGAGGGAGCGCCAGGGTGGGCATGAGGTTGAGGTCGTGATGTGCGCCCATGCAGGCTTGCCATCGTGCTCAATCCATGTCATAACATGGCCCTTTGCACACAAGTCCACACCACATCATGTCACGCCTTGCCACGCCATGCCACGTCACCCCAAGCGCCCCACCTGGTGGGAGATGATGTAGAGGTGGAAGGACACGCGCTCGTAGAAGTGGTACGCGCCAGCAGCTGTGGACGGCGTGATGACGTGGCGCATGGCGGACGCCAGCGTGGACGCCAGCTCAGCCATGAGCATGTCCCACGCACGCGTCACTGCAGGGCTGCTCTCCCCCGCCTCGCCCTTGCCCGCATGCCTGTCGGGCGGCACGCTTTGGAACTTCCAGCTGTGCAGGCGCTCCAGTGCCGCCCGCACGCTGCGCCCTGTGAAGACAGTGCCAGCAGTGCCAGCAGTGCCACCCCCCCCCTGCTGCTTGGCGACCTCGTCCTTCACCTCCTCCAGCTTCTGCTGCAGCTCTGCGGGCAGCACACGTGGGACAAGGGCGAGGGGGGCAAGAGGGGTGCAGTGGTGTTGGTGCGCACTGGCAGCGTGGCGGTGCTCTTCATGCACGCACCCAACATGCAGCACCCAGGCTGCTGCTTCACCTCATCTCGCGTCCGTACTACTTGCCCCTGAGGGAGACCCGGATGCACTAGACATCCCGACTCCGCGCTCTTACGCGGAGGCCGTAGAGGGTCCCTACTCCTCTCAGTGGCAGGCAGCTATGGATGCAGAGATGGCGTCCTGGAAGTCCACAGGCACCTACGTTGACGCGGTTCCCCCTCCTGGGGCGAACATCGTCAGTGGCATGTGGATCTTCAGGGTGAAGCGGCCGCCGGGCTCTCCACCTGTCTTCAAGGCGCGGTACGTCGCTCGTGGCTTCAGTCAGCGGCAGGGAGTTGACTACTTTCAGACCTTCTCTCCCACCCCGAAGATGACCACTCTTCGGGTGCTGCTGCACATAGCCGCTCAGCGCGACTACGAGCTCCACTCTCTTGACTTCAGTACTGCTTTCTTGCAGGGTAGCCTGCACGAGGAGATCTGGCTGCGCCGTCCACCTGGCTTCACTGGGACTTTTCCTCCTGGCACCCAGTGGAGCCTCCGACGGCCAGTCTACGGTCTCCGCCAGGCACCGCGTGAGTGGCACGACACACTGAGGACTACGCTTGCGGCTCTTGGGTTTGCTCCCTCTACTGCTGACCCGTCGTTGTTTCTGCGCACCGACACTTCTTTGCCGCCGTTCTACGTCCTCGTGTACGTCGACGACTTGGTCTTTGCCACAGCTGACACTGCTGGACTAGCCTACGTGAAGTCCGAGCTGCAGAAGAGACACATGTGCACAGACCTGGGTGAACTGCGCAGCTACCTTGGCTTGTAGATCACTCGGGACAGAGCACGCCGCACCATTACCTTGACTCAGTCACACATGGTGCAGCAGGTCCTTCAGCGCTTCGGCTTCACGTACTCCTCGCCTCAGGCCACTCCTCTGTCTACTCGCCACTCGCTCTCAGCTCTGCCTTCGGATGAGTCCGTAGAGTCGAGTGGCCCGTACCCAGAGCTTGTTGGCTGCCTCATGTACCTGATGACCTGCACACGACCTGACCTTGCATACCCTCTTAGCATTCTTTCACGCTATGTTGCTCCTGGGAGACACCGACCAGAGCACATGGCTGCAGCGAAGAGGGTGTTGCGCTACTTGTGCAGTACGTCGGGCATGGGGCTAGTGCTTGGAGGGCGGAGTCCAGTGGTCCTCACTGGGCACGCGGACGCTTCTTGGGCAGACGACCAGGCTACACAGCGGTCGTCGCAGGGTTACACCTTCAGTCTTGGTTCCGGCTCTGTCTCGTGGCGGGCTACTCGCTCGTCCTCTGTTCTCAGCTCCAGTTGTGAGGCTGAGATCTACGCCGGGGCCATGGCTGCACAGGAGCTTCGCTGGCTCACCTACCTGCTGACTGACCTTGGAGAGCCGCCTCGTTCTCCTCCAGTGTTGTACGTAGACAACAAGGCCATGCTGGCCTTGTGTCGAGAGCAGCGCTTGGAGCACAGAACGAAGCACATTGCTCTCCGTTACTTTCTTGCTCGTGAGCTGCAGCAGCGTGGTCAGTTGCGACTTGCGTACGTGGCCTCTGAGGCCAACACTGCTGATGTGTTCACCAAGGCACTTGCGCCTTGTGACCATCAGCGCTTCTGCACCCAGCTGGGTCTTGTACCTGTCTTGCCTCACTTGCTCTCTTCTTGACCTTGCTTGTACTGTCACATATATATTCCTGCTCTTGCTTGTCTAGCTCTATATATATATGTGTACTCCTGCATGTGAACTGGCCCTGTTGCCCTGTCGTTGTGCTCGGACTGTGTGGTGACTTTGTGATCCACCCTGAGCTTGCTCTGCTTTGCTTGACTGGTCTTGTGACCCCTTGTTCTCCCCCACTTTGCCTATGGGGGTGTGTCAGAACATATATATAGCTTATGCTGTTGTGTAGGCTATAGTGGGGTATCCCATAGGGGGTACAACCCAATTAGGGTTTCCCATATGTACTCACTTCATTCATAGTTCATCGATTCTCGTTCTACTCTTCTCAGGAGAGGCCGTCTGCCCTATCGCACTGTAAGAAAAGCTGCAGGTCATCTATCCAGACGTCAAAGTCAATGGCCCGACCCTCAGCGTCAAAAGCGAGGACACTAGGGGTAGCCATGACAGCAGTAGACTAGCAGCGCAAACAGTGGGGTGAGGGCAGTGCTGTGAGAGAGGCGCTGCTCTTACCGGACAGGGCGGCTCGGGCGGCTCGGCTGCAGGGCGGCTCGGCGACTCGGCTGCTGGGCGGCTCGGCTGCTGGGCGGCTCGGCGGCTCGGCTGCTGGGCGGCTCAGCGGCTCGGCTGCTGGGCGGCTCGGCGGCTCTGCTGCTGGGCGGCTCGGCTGCTGGGCGGCTCGGCGGCTCGGCTGCTGGGCGGCTCGGTGGCTCAGCTGCTGGGCGGCTCGGCGGGGCCGCTGAGAGGGCGGCGTCCGGGGCCGCTGGGAGGAGGCGGCGGGGCCGCTGAGAGGAGGCGGCGGGGCCGCTGAGAGGAGGCGGCGGGGCCGGAAAGGTAGGTGGCGGGGCCGCGTCAGGGGCCGCGACAGGGGCCGCGTCAGGGGCCGCGTCAGGGGCCGCGGCAGGGGCCGCGTCAGGGGCCGCGGCAGGGGCCGCGTCAGGGCGCCGCCAGGGGCCGCGTCAGGCCGCGTCAGGGCCGCGTCAGGCGCCGCCAGGGGCCGCGTCAGGGCGCCACCAGGGGGCGCGTCAGGGGCCGCGATAGGGCGCCGGCAGGGGCCTCGTCAGGGCGCCGCCAGGGGCCGCATAGGGGGCGCGTGGGAGGCGGCGTAGGGGCCGCGTAGGGGCAGCGTAGGGGCCGCTAAAAAAAAAAAAAAATTAGGGCAGGGCGCAATGTGCGCGGGCAGCTAAAAAAAAAATTTCTTATGGTGGGCCCTTAGGAAGGAACGGTCCCATGTAGGAACCCGCTCTATACCATGTGAATCAAGAAAACAGGAATGAAATGACTAAGTGAAAGTTGGGTACAAAAGGCAAACCCTAGGAAACTGTACCCCATATGTGCTACCCCACTATAGCCTACAGTAGCTATGTCAAATAACTCTGACAATCCCAACATCCGAGCAGCCGGCGGACTTCCTCACAAAAGGTCTGCACTTTCCGGCCTTCAACCGGTGCTCTGTCGCGGTCGGCCAGGTTCGCATTGCCGAAGTCGACGACGACGACGTGCAGCAGTAGGTGCCATGTCCTCTAACATGGCTGGTGCGGTGATCGGCGTGCGGGGGTGTGTACGCCAGAGAAATGTCCCCTTGTATTTTATTAGCTAGGTTCTGGGTGGACCTTGTGTGTGGGTGCCCAAGCGTGAGCTGGGCAGGGGAGTGTCGAGGAGAAAAGGCCCCGCCCTCGCTTGGGCGAAGTCGGCCATGCTTTTTAGAGCACAACGGTGTTCGTTTCGTGGTCATCGGCGACTTCAGGGACTTTTATCTCTGAACGACGGGTCGATTTTCGACGAGATTAATTCGTCGAAATTGAAGTGTTGTTTCTGCTCAACGCAACTGCCCCTCGACGAGACACTTGTTGAGGGGAGCAAAACGGCGTCAAAATCGAGCCTTGCGGGTCGACGAAATGATAGAAAACAGCGTTTCGACGAAACGCTTGTCGACAGAATTAAGCTCGAAACAGGCACCGTCGAGCAGAGCGTCTCTGGTCGACAAAATTACTTGTCTCGAAAATTTGCGATGTGCGCGAATTTCGACCAATCGCGAAACAGCAAATTTCGACCAGTCAGAGCATTTCGGAAATTGTACTCCCCAGGAGATTTCGAATCAGTAAGAAATTGAACCTGAAGCACGTTTTTACTAACAGTAAAAACGTAAACAGCTCTGACAGTTGTAAACCTGAGAAATTGCCAATCCAGGAGAAAGACACAAGTGTTTGTCGTTTCACCTGCCGTTGCTGACTCCGCAAAGGTGTATGATTGTCGAGGAACGTTTCTCCATGGTTCATTGTGCTTGCTATTTAGGGATCTCCTTCCTTGTACCATAATCTTGTTCTATCAATTTTTCCTTAGTGAAACTATGCTCGAATTCTACTAAGTCATTCAAACACTCTGTCCAGAATCACTGCCAGAACTCTGACCGTGCATCACACGCAATTCAGTTCTCCCTTAGAATAGAATTCTCCGCAAAGTGTGTGTCTTAAGGTGAATGCGAGAGTAAGTGCGAGTGTGAGTGCAAGGGTGCGTGTGAGTGTCATTGCGTGCGCGTGTAAGAATTTGTGTTAATATGATTGGGAATGAAAACGATAATGCGTGCGAGGGTAAGTGCCAGAGTGAACGTGTAGGTTTGTATATGTGTTTCTGTGGGTGTGTCTAAGAAAGTCGGGAGTATTTGTGCGTGTGTGAGTGGGTGCGGGACTAAGTACAAGATTGAGTGCGAACGTGAGTGCAAAGTTGAACTTGAGGGTGGCTTCACGGTATGGCATCATGCTGGTGTTGTATCTATGGTGCCACGACTAATACCAATTTACCTCTATGAGCTGTCAAATCGATTGCTCATCTTTTTCCGTTGTGCTTATTTCGTCTCTAGTGTGTGAGCTGCATTCTCTGCTTTTGTCGTCTTGTGTAATGCTATGAGGTGTACTCTCTTTGTTTATGCTTTTCTTATGCAGTGTGGGTGACTTGTTTCCTGCTTGGCCTCCTCGCAGGACACATGAGTTGCATCCTCTGTTTTTGCTTTCTTGTGCAGGGCGTGTGTTGCATTCTCTGTTTTTACTTTGTGCAGGGCGCGTGAGCTGCATTCTTTGATTATGTTTGGCAAAAAAGGGAGATGAGGGAGGCCATGGAAGGGAGAGGAGGGAGGGAGGGAGGGAGGGAGGGAGGAGGGGGGGGAGGGAGGGGTGTAGGGCGGGTAAGGGGTGATTGGCTAGTGATGATTTATTAATAGCTGAATTTCATGATGGCTGTGTGTTGACTATCCGTATGTATCCCTTGTTTGCGTGCATGTCTGTATGTGTGTGTGTGAGCCCGTGTAAGTGTATGTGCAGTCGTGTTGTTTGTATCGTTTGTGTCTGTCTCAAGGTGTGTGCTAAAGTGCCTCGTGTATGCAACTCAGGTTGTGATCGTCGGTGGGGCAATAGCCTTAGCGTGCCAGACCAATCTTTTTTGCATCATCTGTCAAACTATATATGTGTTAGTTCTGTGTAGGCTAATAGTGGGTTAGCCCATATGGGGTACAACCCGAAGTTAGGGTTAGTACTTGTACCCACATTTCATTCAATGCAACCATTCCTGCTTGTTATCTTGACATGGTTTCAGAGCAGTAGGTCCGTAGGACCGTTTTTTTTTCCTTTTCAGGCCCACCATACTTAGCTTCCGACTGCGGTTACCGCGTTACCCCACTAACCTGCGTCGCGCTGCCCCGCGCACGCCCTACCTTGCCCCGCGTCGCGCTGCCTAACGCACGCCCTGCCCTGCCCTGCCTGGCGTCACCCTGCGCCAGTGCCCTGCCCTGCGCCGGCGCCCTGCCCTGCGCCAGCGCCCTGCCCTGCGCCAGCGCCCTGCCCTGTGCTAGCGCCCTGCCCTGCGCCAGCGCCCTGCCCTGCGCCAGCGCCCTGCCCTGCGCCAGTGCCCTGCCCTGCGCCAGCGCCCTGCCCTGCGCCTGCGCCCTGCCCTACGCCCGTGCTGCGGCCCTGCGCGTCGCGCCCTACGGCAGCCCGCGCGTCACGCGCTGCTGCCCCGCGCGTCGCGCTCTGCTGCAGCCCGCGCGTCGCGCCTTAAGGCAGCCCACGAGTCGCGCGCTGCTGCCTCGCGCGTCGCGCTCTGCTGCAGCCTGCGCGTCGCGCCCTAAGGCAGCCTGTCGCGTCGCGCTCTGCTGCCCCTCGCGTCACGCACTGCTGCAGCCTGCGCCAGCGCCCTGCCCTGCGCACGCTGGCGCCCTGCCCTGCGTGCGCTGGCGCCCTGCCCTGCGCCAGCGCCCTGCCCTGCGCCCGTGCCCTGCCCTGCGCCAGCGCCCTGCTAAACCCTAAATAAAATTAAAATAATTATTAAAAAAAAAGGCCCTAGGTGCTTCTGCCCTAGGAGCTATTACCTGCTACTGCCCTGCTGTGGCCGCGCGCCGCCCTACTCTGGCCGCGCGCCGCCCTACTCTGGCCGCGCGCCGCCCTGCTGCTCTTACTGCTGCTGCTGCTACTCGTCCTACTGCCTTCACTCCGTACTGCCCTAGAGGTCGCGCTCCTCCTAGCTTGCCCGCCATGACTTCCCTTTGTCGTACCAGTGGGAGTGGTGACGGCGGTGGTGGCAGCAGTGGGAGTGGTGGCTGCCGTAGTAGCAGTCACTGTGGCGCTGTTTGGTGCGGAGTGTCTGGCGGTGGCCAGATGCAGCTACGGCGGCGTCCGACCCTTATGCCCCGGCAGCTTCGTGAGTGGCTTTACCAGCGTGGGCCGTCTCCGAGTCCGGGTCGCTGCTCGTACGTCATTCGCACAGGTCGTCGAGCTGGTGAGACCTGTGGGACACCTGGTCACGCACAGTCCCACTGCTTCGCCTACTTGACTGACGCCTGGCGCACAGAGTTTGGCGACGAGGCTGAGATCCCCCCCTGGCTTCAACTGCTTAGGTCGGGCGTTGCTGTCTTTGCTTTAGACTATGACGCCATCCTTACTGCCATGTCTGCTTTGCCTGGTGGTGCTGAGCGTGACTGTCACCTGTGCGTGCAGTACGACCCCGGTATAGAGGTTGCTGCTCTAGGTGCTAGTGAGGCTGCTGCCTTAGGTGCTAGCGAGTCTGCTTCCTCAGGTACTGCGCCTGCTGAGGCCTTGCACACCTTCACGCTTGACTCAGGTGCTTCCCGCTGTTTCTTTCGTGACAGTTCTGCACTCACACCACTCACTGCACCTGTTGCAGTCTCTCTGGCTGACCCCTCAAGGGGCTCTGCAACCCAGCTGTCCTCGGTGGGGTTGTATCCCTTCCAGCGTATCAGGAACTCGAGGGCCTTGCCGCCGCGGCGCCGATGAGTGAGAACGCGCTCTATCTCGTACTCGAGTTCATCTTGTATGAGAACAGGTGGTGGTGGCGGTAGCTGCCGTCCCTGGAACTGTTGGTTCGGGTCCTTGTAGGGTTTCAGTAGCTGAACATGGAAAGCGTTGTGAAGCTTCCACGTATCTGGTAAGCGCAAGCAGAATGTAACTGGTGTCACCTGTGCCTCAGCGAGAAAAGGACCACAGAAGCGAGGCCGGAGTTTGGATGGTAGGTGAGACAGGTTCAAGTTGCACGTGTCAAGAAGCACCTGATCTCCGACTGCTACTGAGTGATCTTGTCGCTGACGATCGGCATACTGCTTCTGGGAGGTCTGCATCGTGGTGAGTCGTCGCTGAGTCTTCTCCCATAGCTGCTGCATGGTGGTGACCAAGTCATGTGCGGTTTGGACGTGTGCCGGTGTGGTTGGCTGCTGTGGTGTGAGTGGTTCCCGTCCGTAACACAGGAAGAAAGGAGTTTTCCCAGTGGCCGCATGTGACGCGTTGTTGTAAGCGAACTCTAGGGTCGGTAACTGTGTGTCCCAGTGGCTGACGTTGTCTTTGCAAGCTGTGCGCAGTAACTGTTTAACCACTTGATTGAGTCGCTCTGTCTGTCCGTCAGTCTGGGGGTGGTATGCTGAAGACATTGCAAGCTTTGTCCCCAACAGTCCCATGAGCTCCTTCCAGAACTTACTGGTGAACTTTGGGTCTCTGTCTGAGACGAGTGTAGCGGGGATGCCGTGGATGGTGATGATGCGGTCGAAGAAGAGGCGAGCAGTTGCTTCAGCTGTAGCCGTGGCGTTGGTCGAAATGAAGTGACCCATTTTAGAGAACTTGTCGATCACCACGAGTATGGCATCATGCCCTCGTGAGGTCGAAGGAAGTCCCGTGATGAAGTCGAGGCTAACGACTTGCCATGGCTGCTCCGGTACCGGTAGAGGCTGAAGTAACCCTGCTATTTTCTGCTTGCTGCTCTTCATCCGCTGGCACGTGTCGCATGAGGTGATGAACCGCTGCACGTCTGCTGCCATCCCACGCCAGTACTTCGCTATTCCCGCTAACGTCTTGTTGCTCCCGAAATGTCCCGCGTATGGTACGTCGTGAAACTCCTCCAATAGGATCTGCCGTAGCGGGGCGTAACTCGGTACCCAAATCTTTCATGAACCCTTCCTTAGAGCCAAGTCTTTCTCCCACTGTAACAACTTCTTGGTCTGTGCTGTAGCGATCTCCGCGTCCACGGAGTACCCATGTTGGAATAGACCCTTGAGCAGAGGGTTCATCCCTTCGAGCTGGATGCCTGCTACATGTCCGGGGCGGTTCAATGCGTCTACCTTGTTGTGTAGCCCGGGCTTGTAGACGATGTCGTAGTGGAAGTGAGTTTCCAGGAAGTCCACCCACCGCACCTGTCGTCGTGAGAGCGTCGGCTGCGACTTCAGGTATTTGAGACTGCAATGGTCAGTATAGACTGTAGTCTTGGCTCCCTCTAGGTAACACCTCCACGCCTTGAAGGCTATGACTATCGCTAAGGCTTCCTTGTCATGGATGGGGTAGTTCAGTTCTGCTCCGTGTAGCTTCTTACTGAGGTAGGCGATGGGCTGCAAACCACGTCCATGATCCTGCATCAGTACTACTCCGACTGCCTGGTCACTATCGTCTGCTTCCACCACGTAGTCCTTGTCTGGATCTGGTAGGATGAGTACTGGCGCTGCAGTCACTGCTATCTGTAGCTGCTCCATGGCTTGCTGATGAGGAGTACCCCATTAGTAGGGCGTATCCTTTTTCAGTAGGTCGGTCAGTGGCGCTGCTATCTTAGCGTACTACGGCACGAATCTGTTGTAGTAGTTGGCAAAGCCTAGGAACTGCTGCAACTCCTTCACGTTCTCCGGTAATTTCCACTTCTTGACGGCTTCGATCTTCCGCGGGTCCACGTGTACGCCCTCGGCACTCACCATGTGCCCGAGAAACTGCACCTTCTCTAGGGCGAAGTCGCTCTTCGACAACTTCACGTAGAACTTGTTTTTCCGCAGGATCTCGAACACTTTCCGTAGATGCTCCACGTGCTCCTTCATGTTCTTGGAGTAGATAAGAATGTCATCCAGGTACACCACTACGCACTCGTCCAGCAGGGGTCGAAAGATGTGATTAATCTCCGCCTGAAACGTTGCTGGTGTGTTGCAGAGTCCGAACGGCATCACTAAGTATTTGTAGGAGCCATATCTGGTACGGAACGCCGTCTTGTGGACCGAGTTGTCTGCCATCTTGATCTGCCAGTAGCCCGACCGTAGGTCCAGCTTCGAAAAGACTGTTGCACCACGCAGTTGGTCCAGTAGGTCATCTATGCGCGGTATGGGGTATTTGTTTTTAACTGTCTGTTTGTTCAGTGCGCGGTAGCCGATGCACATCCGTAAACTGCCGTCTGGTTTTGGAGTGAAGAGGACTGGTGCACCGTAGGGAGAGGTGGATGGGCGGATCAGTTGTCTGTCCAGTAGATACTCTATCTGTTTCTTCATGTCTGTCAGTTCGGTCGGACTCAGTCGGTCTAACCAGTGCTAAGTAACCCGTGTTACTCTCGTTCACTGTCCGTTCGAACCGTGCCAGTGTCGTTTCAGGAACGCTCCCTGTATCCGTCCAGCTTCGCAGCTCCACTCGTTTCCCGTTGTTGTAGATGCGCGCCTTCCTGTTGACCCAGTCGATCTCGGGGTTGAACCGCTTCAAGAAATCTCGCCCCAAGATGAAGTGTAAACCCTTGATGTTCGTGATCGGCAATGTCGGCTTCCACCTCAGCGCCCCTATGTGCAGCTGCAGTGATGCTTCGCCATGGATGTGAAGTTTCGTACCGTCCACCATCGTTGCCGTGAACTTGGTCTCCTCCGAAGATTCTCCAATTTTCTCCAATGTCCCGTGGTCGCACACCGAGTGAGACGCACCGCTGTCCACCAGTGCCTGGAGGCGTCGCCCATTGCAGATCACCTCGAGTAGTAGTGGTTGTTGCTGCTCCGAGTAACCGTAGATGGTCTCGCTTATAGGATCGTAGGGTACGTCGAATAGATCATCCCTCGGTCCTGCGCTCGAAGCTGTTGACTCCATATCAGTTTTCAACTGAGTTGGGTTAGAAGGATTTATCCGAGGCCGATTCAGCTGCGTCTTGGCCTGGAACCTTCCCCTAAGCCTTTGCAGCTGTGTAGGCTTCACCTGTGGGCAATTGGGAGCCTTAACACTGTGCTGCGGGGGGAGAATAGTAACTCCTTGGAACGCACGACCCTTTTCAACGCTCCGGAGTGGTTTGCCCAACTTCTCAGGTACCTGAATAATGTCTGAAGGCTTTTCCTTGGCCTCGAAATCTCCCCTGAATTTTTTAAAGGCTTGAAAACCTCAAGAGGGAATATTCTTACTCTCGGGGGTGTTCGGCTGGAGTTTCCCGGTCGGTGCAGAGTCTTGTTTCGCGGAACCTCCATTTGTCTCGGCGATTTCCCCTGTTGCCGGCCGGTCGTGGCGTTTTAAATTCGCGCCATCGTGTCCTTCTTTTTTCGCCATCGTGGATGTCACACTGTTGTTGCCCTGCAGCTCCGCTCGTGCCTTCTTCATTTTCCAACATGCCAAGAGTCGATGTCCTGCTGCGCCGCAAAATTCGCACTTCTCATATTTTGTCGGCCGCTGCTTCGTGTCGATCTTGTCGATATCCATCGGGTCGGCGGTCGTGGGTGGTGCTGATCGCTTCGTGCCAAATGATCGGTTCGGCACGTGGCGTCGTGTCTCGGGTTGATCTCGCATCAGCGCATCGAATCTCCTCTGCTGCACACACCATGCCGCGGTAGTTGATGTAGTTCCTGGCAATCACCTGTTGCCGGACTTCCATTTTTAGCCCCTCAGTATACGCTTGGATTTTTTCCCCTTCGGTCAGGTCGGTAATTCGGTTGAAGAGGCTCTCCATCTGCTGCGTGTACTGTGTTACACTGCCGAACTGTTTATGCCGACGAATCTGCTGCCGCGCCATGTAGCTGGAGTTGATTGGTTCGAAACGTTGAATTAATGCTTCCCGAAACTGCGTCCATGACCCCTCGCCTCGGACTTCGTTGCTATTGTAAATCCACTCGAGCGCCGGGCCTCGTAACAGTGCCTGCGTTTTCGGGTCTGGGGTGCTCGTGCCCTTGTCTGCGATACGTCCGCGGACAAGCTCTCCTCCCGCACCATTCCCTGTGTCTTCCTTGGCTTTGTCCCTGACGCGCCTGGCTGGCAGTTTTACCACCCCACCTCGAGCTGTGTCTTCCCCTCTCAGGACGTCACCTTTGACGAGTCGGTTCCTTTCTACCGTCTCTTCCAATACCGCACTGCCCCTCTCCCTCCCCCGCCGCTTTTCCTCGCTCCAGGTCCCCCTCCGGTCGACCCCCTCCCCCCTCAGGGTCCTGCTCCTTCAGGTGTGTCTCAGGTAGACCCGCCCCCCTTGCCTGAGCCTGTAGAGGTCACTAGCGACTCAGGTGCTGCTGCGGGAGGTGCTGCTGGAGGTGCTGCTTCTGAGGGTGCTGAGCCTGCGCGTGAGGTGCTGGGGAGTGCGGAGCCTGGGGGTGCTGAGCCTGCGGCTGCGGAGTCTGGGGGTGCTGAGCCCGTCCGTGAGGTGCCGGGGGGTGCGGAGCCAGGGGGTGCTGAGTCTGCTGGCGTTCCTTTGGGTCTCGTCACACGACGCGGGCCTGTCTCACCACAGCAGGCACGAGAGTGGCTTGCGTCGCGTACCCGCCTGAGGAGTCGTGCTGCTAGAGCTGCTTGTCGTGGAGGCGCTGGGATTGCTGGTGTCTCTGGTCCTAGAGGTGCTCGTACTGGAGGTACTGGAGCTGCCGGGACTAGTGCTGCTCCTGGAGCTGGAGGTGTCGGATCTGGGAGTGCTGCTGCTGGAGGTACTGGGGCTGGAGGTCCTGGAGCTGGTGTTGTCGACCCTGGCGTTGGAGACCCTGGTGCTGGAGGTGCCGGTTCTGGGGGTGCTGCTGCTGGAGGCCCTGGCGCTGGTCCTGTCGACCCTAGAGTTGGGGACCGTGAGGCTGGAGGTGCCGGTTCTGGGGGTGCTGCTACTGGTGGCACTGGAGCTGGAGGTTCTAGAGCTGCTGGAGGCGCTGGAGCTGGAGGTACTACTGCTGGAGTCCCTGGAGCTGGAGGTACTACTGCTGGAGGCGCTGGAACTGGAGGTGCTGCTGCTGGAGTCGCTAGAGCTGGAGGTTCTGAGGCTGCTGGAGGCGCTGGAGCTGCTGGAGGCGCTGGAGCTGGAGGTGCTGCTGCTGGAGTCACTGGAGCTGGAGGTGCTGCTGCTGGAGGCGCTGGAGCTGGAGGTTCTGGAGCTGCTGGAGGCGCTGGAGCTACTGGTACTGGTGGCCCTGCACCGTCGCGACTGTTTTTCGCTCCGCCATCACCGTCGTCTCTGCCACCGCCTGACTCCGTGCTTCGCCAGGTTCTTAGCCTCCCGTCTTCCACTGGCCTCCCGTTACAGCCCGACGCACCACCGCCTGCTCCTTCTCCTTACACTGAGCAGGCAGACTCGCTTACAGAGCGTCGTGAGCCTGCGTCTCGTCCTGCCTTGCCTTTTCGCGCTGGTCGCACTGGTCGTCGTGTTCCTCGTGAGCGTCCGCCTCCCGTCCCTGGCACGCACGCTATGGCACTTCGTCCTTCCTCTGTTCCACAGCGTGTTCCCCTACCGTCTCCTCCTCCGTCTTCTTTGCCTGACGTTCAGGACCCTTAATCTGACCTGGTTCGTGTTTCTCACCCTACTGTCACGCGTCTGCTAGCCACTATTGTCACTGACCCGTCGTTTGAGTCTGCTGCTACGTCTGCCTTAGTCTCTGAGCTTGTTGACTTTGCTGCTGCCTGTCGTCTTGACTTCGCTGCTAGTGTTGTTGCTGAGTCTGAGTTTGTCTGTCCTCCATCCGTCGGGGGTGAGTGTGCTCTTGGCACGGACGTCCTTGAGGACAGGTAGGAGGACTTTGAGTGTCTTGCAGCCGCTGCGCCTCATCTCGTGGCCATGCTGCTTGCCCCTGAGGGAGACCCGGATGCCCCAGACATCCCGACTCCGCGCTCTTACGCTGAGGCGATCACGGGTGAGTACTCCTCTCAGTGGCAGACAGCCATGGACGCAGAGATGGCATCCTGGAAGTCCACAGGCACTTACGTCGATGAGGTTCCCCCTCCTGGGGCGAACATCGTCGATGGCATGTGGATTTTCAGGGTGAAGCGGCTGCCAGGTTCTCCTCCTGTCTTCAAGGCTTATTACGTTGCACGAGGCTTCATTCAGCAACAAGGAGTTGAATTCTTCCAGACCTTCTCCCCCACCCCGAAGATGACCACTCTTCGGGTGTTGCTGCACGTTGCCGCTCAGCGTGACTACGAGCTTCACTCTCTGGACTTCAGCACAGCGTTCTTACAGGGCAGTCTGCACGAGGAGATCTGGCTGCGCCACCCACCTGGCTTCACTGGGTCGTTCCCTCCTGGTACCCAGTGGAGCCTCCGTCGGCCAGTCTACGGTCTCCGTCAGGCGCCTCGTGAGTGGCACGACACACTGAGGACGACACTTGCGACTCTTGGGTTCTCCCCTTCCACTGCTGACCCGTCGCTGTTTCTACGCACCGACACTTCACTGCCGCCGTTCTACATCCTCGTGTACATCGACCACTTGGTCTTTGCCACTGCTGACACTGAGGCTCTCGCCCTTGTGAAGTTGGAGCTGCAGAAGAGACACACGTGCACAGACCTGGGTGAGCTGCGTAGTTACCTTGGCTTGCAGATCACCCGAGACAGAGCACGCCGCACCATCACCCTGACTCAGTCACACATGGTGCAGCAGGTCCTTTAGTGCTTCGGCTTCACTTGGTCCTCGCCACAGTTCACTCCTCTGGCTACAGGCCACTCGCTCTCAGCTCCACCTTCGGACGAGTCCGTAGAGCCGAGTGGCCCGTACCCTGAGCTAGTGGGCTGCCTCATGTACCTGATGACCTGCACTCGTCCTGACCTTGCGTACCCTCTTGGCCTTCTGGCACGCTACGTGGCTCCTGGTAGGCACCGAAAGGTGCACATGGATGCTGCAAAGAGGGTACTGCGCTACTTGTGCAGTACATCGGGCATGGGGCTCGTGCTTGGAGAGCGGAGCTCAGTTGTCCTCACTGGGCACTCAGACGCTTCTTGGGTTGACGATCTGGCTACGCAGCGGTCGTCACAGGGTTACACATTCAGCCTTGGCTTTGGCTCTGTTTCTTGGCGATCTACTCGCTCGTCTTCTGTTCTCAGCTCCAGTTGTGAGGCTGAGATCTACGCCACAGCCATGGCTGCACAGGAGCTACGCTGACTTACCTACCTGCTGACTGACTTGGGAGAGAGGCCTCGTTCTCCTCCAGTTCTGTACGTCGACAACAAGGCTGCCATTGCCTTGTGTTAGGACCACAGACTGGAGCACAGAACGAAGCACATCGCTCTGCGTTACTTCCTTGCTCGAGAGTTGCAGCAGCGTGGTCAGATTTGTGTCGCTCACGTGCCCACCTGGGCCAACACTGCTGATGTGTTCACCAAGGCCCTTCCGGCTGGTGATCATCATCCCTTCTGCACTACTCTAGGCCTGGTGCCTACGTTTCCTCACTTGCTGTAGACTCTGGTTGTACTGTGATCTATATATGTATACCTGCATGTTTACTCTTGCTAGGTAGTGTTCACTGTACTGTTGTTGTTGCATATATACCTCTGCATGTGAACTGGCCTTGTGGCCCCTTTGCTTGTGCTCGAGTGTGTGGTGACGTTGTGATCCACCCCGAGCTTGCTTTGCTTTGCTTTTCTTGACCGGTCTTGTGACCCCTTGTTCTCCCCCACTTTGCCTATGGGGGTGTGTCAAACTATATATGTGTTAGTTCTGTGTAGGCTATAGTGGGGTAGCCCATATGGGGTACAACCCGAAGTTAGGGTTAGTACTTGTACCCACATTCCATTCAATGCAACCATTCCTGCTTGCTATTTTGACATCATCGATGCATTTTAGCATTCTCCCCAAGACATTCGTACTGTAATTGTTATGTGTTGGTCTTTGTTGTACTCGTACAATGTCACGTATGCTCGTTCATGTTTGTTGTAAGGTATCATGTTAAAGTGTGTCGGGTCTGCAATTCAGGTGGGGATCGTTGTTGGGGCAGCGTTGCTTGCCTTAGCATACCGGATCCATCGCTATTGTAGCACTGATGCATTTTACCGTTCACTTTATGACATTTGTAGTTGTTCAGTGTTGTCGTTTTTGCACATGTTCAATGGATTCAAATTCCGTAATTTTCATCCACGTCGAATGTGTTGTCTCGGCAATTGTGTTTGATGTAAAACATGGCAAGGCTACTAATTGCTTCCATTCGCTGTATTTATCGATGATTATGGAATGGTTGGTGTCATTTGGTTGCACTTCTTTTGGAGACTCATATGTATCAGTGCCCGCATCTCCACGTTTTTGGAGCACTCAAAAAAGCGTCAAAAGGAGTGCTTCAGGCGTTGGGAGAATACGAAAGATGCACTGTTCATTCGAGTCGACCGAAAAAAGTGCTACCAAATGTGAAGGGGTTGCTATGCAACCCAAAAATGATTGTTGCACTTCTATGCAGTGATTAATGGTGATCTATATGGTTGCTCCATTGAGCTCAGAGTGTTGTATTTCAAAACTACCATCAAATACATGTCATGGCTTCGTCATTATACTATCCAACATCCACCACATCACAGCAAGATGCATAGTGGACCTCCTGTACAAATACAAATCAGAAAATCAGATGTGACAAGGAAAGATGGAACTTCATAATATGAGGGATGTATGCGATGTGAGGTGACGATGGGACGGGGAGAGGAGGTGGCGTGACGATGGGACGAGGAGAGGAGGAGGTGGCGTGACGATGGGACGGGGAGAGGGACAGGGGGATGGAATGGGCGTATGCAAAGTGGTGCAGTTGGTCTTGTAGACTGGCGATGAGATGAGAAGGGAGAAAGGGTGGAGATGAGAAGGGAGAAAGGGTGGAGATGAGAAGGGAGAAAGGGTGGAGATGAGAATGGAGAAAGGGTGGAGATGAGAAGGGAGAAAGGGTGGAGATGAGAAGGGAGAAAGGGTGGGGATGAGAAGGGAGAAAGGGTGGAGATGAGAAGGGAGAAAGAGTGGAGATGAGAAGGGAGAAAGGGTGGAGATGAGAAGGGAGAGGGTGGAGATGAGAAGGGAGAAAGGGTGGAGATGAGAAGGGAGAAAGGGTGGAGATGAGAAGGGAGAAAGTGTGGAGATGAGAATTGAGAAAGGGTGGAGTTGAGAAGGGAGAAAAGGTGGAGTTGAGAAGGGGGACGGTGGAGATTGGGTCATTGCGTGTGTGACGACACGGGAGTGAGCGAGGGCAGTGGAAGGGGTGTGAGATAACGCGACGGAGGGAGTGAGCGAAGCCGACGGGAGGGGGGTGAGCATGGGCGACGGACGCGAGTGAGAGTGTGCAACGTGCGGGCAGTGACGTGGGCGACGGATGGGGAGAGAGCGTGCGCGACGGGGAGGAGTGAGCGTGGGCGACGAGAGGGAGAGCGCGTGGGCAACGGAGGGGAGTGAAGGTGGGCGATTGAAGGGGGTGAGCATGTGCGACGGAGAGGACCATCGCCGCGGGAGGGAGTGAGCGCGGGCGGCGGAAGGGGAGTCGTCGAGTGCGCGGGAGGGAGTGCGCGTGGACGGCAGAAGGAGAGTGACCGAATGGGACGGGAGGGAGTTCGCATGGGCGATGGGGAATGGGCGAAGACGACGCGAGGGAGTTGGGTTGGGCAATGGAGGGGACAGAGCGAAGGCGACGGGAGGGGGTGGGGAGAGGAGGGGACGCAGTCACGAAGGAAGGTGACAGTAGCGGAGGGGGAGAGGAGCAGATGGGGTGAGGAGATGGGGTGAGGCGGAGATGGGGTGAGGAGGGGTGGACGGAAAGAGGAGATGGGATGAGGGGGGGATGGGGAGAAGAGGAGATGGAGTGAGGAGGGGACGGGGAGAGGAGGAGATGGAGTGAGGAGGGGATGGGGAGAGGGAAAAGTGGGTTGAGGATACGAAAAGGGAGGACGTGCGGAGATGATTTGGGTGAACGGGAGGAGCTGAAAAGGGAGAGCGTGGGCAGCAACGTGCGACGAGGGGGAATTGGCTGTGTGCGACGAGCAGGGGTGAGCGTGTGCGACGGGAATGAGTGATCATCTGTTCAAGGGGTGTGAGCATGTGCGATGGGAAGGATGTTGAGTGATGCTACCATTCGCATTCACGTCTGTCTGCCTCCCATCATATGTTCGTGCGTTGCATGTGTGTTGTGAGTGTGTGCAAGAATTTGTGTTTTGTGCGGTTTGGTTTTTCTGAGTGTGTGTGAATGTTATTTGGCTTGAGCAGATATCTGAATTGACTCCTCTGCTCAAGAGCTTTCCGACGAACCAAGTATCGCTTCAATCGGAGCACGAACAAGAAAGTTACGAACGTTGGAGTTCGTATGCTTTTGATATTTGGTTGTGGTGACTATGGGAAGTTGTGGGGTTGACTCAATATGGGGTACAGACTTTTGGGGGTTGGGAAATTCGTCTTTTCTACTGTAGTTGCTGCCAAATGGTTGGGAGAAACCAAACCAGGTTGGCAAGTGTGGCCAAGTTGGGTTGAGGTGGATTGTGGAGGTTGGGATAGTGACAAAGGTCAAAGTTGGGTTGCCTATGGGGAAGGGAATTGTATGGCATGGGGTTTCCCTGGTTGGGGACTCTCTTGGGACCTTCCCTCTTGTCCTCCTCATCCCTTCCACCTGGTTTAGTGCTACTCTAATTCTCTTGTGTGAACTTGTGTGAACTTTGTGATTGAGTTAAGTTCTTATGGCAGCATACCTCCCTGTGCGCCGAAATTGATAAGTCGAGATTTACTTCACCTCTTGATACGTTTCAACTTGGGAATTGTAGCCACGGAGTAGGGCTACAACATATCTGAGTTTGGTGAAGTTTTGACTGTGCACTTTTCGTCGACGGCGTTTCTTGTGAGCGCAACTATTCTGTCCAGAAATAGGGACCAACGATTTTGAGAAATTTAGGCACCTAATCTTCATAGACTCCGTCCTTAGTCTCTAACAAGTGGTATCAAAGCTCATTAAGGACTTTGTGGAGAGTCTACTGAAGTGTGAAGACCCTCCTAGACCCTCCATGGCCTGTGGGCGTGCCTAAGTGGAGTTCTGGAGGTTGGATGCGACTTCCGCTAAGGGGAAACTCTGCCGAAATTTCGTTGGTGCCGACACTTGTGAAGATTGTGTGGATCTACATTGTGACCAGCAAAGGGGGGAGCTGAAACCTCTGATTGGGAGCAGAGGAGATGAATCAAGGGAGTGGAGATGCAGCTGAGAAGAGGAGTGAACCGCCACCATCCAAGATCGAAGCTTTGGATGGCTCCAACTATGAGGAATGGAGCGGGCGGATGCGGAGCGCCTTCAAGCGCTACAAGCTGCTGAAAATTGCAATGGGAGAGGAGAAGATGCCGGGGGAAGGAGATGCCCGCGATCGGTGGATTGAGAAGAGCGCGGTGCTGTACGACCTCATCCTCCAATCGGTCAACAACGACATGTTCCAGCACATCAAGGATTTGGTGGAGTTGGATGATTCCGGACCGAAGGCATGGAAGCTGCTACGCGACGTGATTCAGTCAACACGCTGCCGATGGTGATTGTGTTGGAGAAGGAGTTGGCTGCCCTCTCCATGAAACCGGGAGATGATGTGAAACCGGTCCTTGACAAGATCAAGGACACCTATGCGAGGATGGCAGCGGCGGGTAGCGAAGTGTCGCAGATGCAACAGTGCACCAAGATCATCTCGGTGCTCGACAACTCGTGGGACAACCTCATCCCCACCCTCAATGTTCAGCAGGACAAATGGACGCCTGAGTGGCTACGGCAGCAGATTCTGCAGGAGGACTTCCGCAGACGCCACACGGGAGATGGTGCTGCCAACAAAACTGCTGAGGGGTATGGAGCTGCAGGAGGCAGCAGAGGAAGAGGGGGAGGGAGAGGCCGAGGCCGTGGGAGAGGCTTTGGCAGAGGGAGAGGCCGAGGTGACTACAATGAGGGGCATGGGAGCTCTGTTGGCAGGGGGAGCACCCCAATGGAGGGTGCGTGCTGGTACTGCAAGAAGGCTGGACACCCGTGGTTCAAGTGTTTCAGCCGGCCTGAGGGATGGGCCCCTCCAGGCATGAAGCCGCCAAGTGGTGAACGTGCACGCGGTGGCGCTGTGCAAGGTTCAGGTGCACAAGGTGATGGTGCACAAGGTAAAGCCGACCCTGGGATGTTCCTCATGGTTGAGGATGTGCAAGGGAGTGGGGGTGATGTGGGTTCAGTTGGGAAGGTTGTGATGCACCCCCTCGCTCACTGGGTGATCGATTCAGGTTGCACGAGTCATATGACCCCACGGGCAGATTTGCTTGATGAGGTAAAACCTCCTGGGAAGATCAAGTTTGTGGCTGCCGCTTCAGGTGCTTTGCTCCCTGTGATTGGTGTTGGGAATGCCAAGGTGATCGGAGCCAATGGAGAGCTTGTGGGGCTTGGGAATGTGCTGTTGGTTGAAGGTTTGTCCGCTAACCTTCTTTCTGTGCGCCGGCTGCAGAAGAGCAAGGCTGAAGTTACCTTCGGCCCAACCAGCTGCCGTGCAAAGCTTGGGAAGTTGCTGTTGTGGAATTGGAGGAGAAGAGCAGCTGCATCAAGGACCTGTGGCAGCTGCCCGTCATCCCTTGGAAGGGGAAACCACCAGCAACGGCAAAGGCAGCGGCAGCGGCTAAAGCAACTGCGGGAGGAGAGGAGACTGCACCAACTGCTGGGGCCCTGGATGCAGTCAAGAAGGTGCAGCAGCCACAGCAGCCACATGGTGAGGTGCTTGCTGGTGTGGATGCGACAGCTGCATGGGCAAAGGCTTCATCTGGGAGTGGTGAGGCTGATTGGGAGACGTGGCATGAGAGGCTGTGCCATGTGAACATTCCTATGCTGCAGAAGTTGGTAAAGGATGGGTGCTTGAAGGGGCTGAAGGTGAAGGGGGCAGCGAAGGAGATTGGGAGCTGCCCTACATGCCTTGAAACGAAGTTCACGAAGTTTCCCTTCAGCAGCAGCACGGGACCAGCCAAGGCACCGCTCGCGCTTGTGCACATGGATGTGGTGGGCCCCACGAGGGCCCTTTCTCTCTCGGGCAGCCGCTACTTCTTGACCATTGTGGATGACCACACGCGTGCGGTGTGGGTCTACCTTCTGAAGACTAAGGGGGAGGTGGCAGCGGCTGTTCTCAAGGAGTGGATGCCGAGAGCTCAAAGGGAGAGCGGACATAAGGAGAAGGTGATCCGCACTGACAACGGGGGAGAATTCATTGGCGCTGATTTTGAGGCGGTGCTGAAGAAGAAGGGGATCTAGCATCAGCTCACGGTGCCCTACAACCCTCAGCAGAACGGTGTGGCTGAGCGGTTCAACCGGACCCTGCAGGAAGGTGCTCGCACTCTCCTTGGGCGTGCAGGGCTGCCGGATCCGTTTTGGGTGACTGCACTGCGGCAGGTCGCCCTTGTGAAGAACAGGGTGCTGGCGACTGTGGGGGACAAGCAGTGGGTCCCCTACACCAAGTGGTATGGGAGTGCACCAGCTGTGAACATGCTGAGAGCCTTTGGGTGCATAGTGGTGTTTCATGTGCCTAAGGAGAAGAGGGGAAAACTGGAAGCTTCTGGGAGATGGGGTGTGCACTTGGGGCTTGCTAAGGATCACAAGGGCTGGCTGATTTGGGACTTGACCAGCCAGCAGCTGACTGTGTCAAGGGATGTGAAGTTCCTTGAGTCCTTGTACTACAAGGAGTGGAAGCAGCAGCAGCAGAAGCTTCCTACGACCACGCTAATTGTCGAGGCCGATGAGGTGCAGCGGCCTTCGAGGCAAGTGGAGGTTTCTGTCTCTGAGAATGAGATCTCTGGGGTGACTGAGGATGGGGGAGAACCTGAGGTGGAGGAGCAGCAGCAGCAGCAACAGCAGCAGCAGCCGCAGCAGCAGGAGGAGCAAGGTGCTCCACAAGGTGCCGGACGTACGGCTGACCGTCCTAGGAGGGATGTGCGCCCTCCTAACAGGCTGACCTATGCAAGCCGTGGCAAGCCAAAGGTGGTAAGGGCTGGGAGTGTGGCTGAGCAGTGTGATGAGGATGAGATAGCACACTGCTACTGGGCAGCCGTCCCTGAGCCCAAGAAGCTAGCTGAGGCATTGAGCGGGCCCGATGCTGAAAAGTGGAAGCAGAGTGTGAAGGAGGAGTATGATTCTCTGCTGGAGAATGAGACGTGGGAGCTGTGTGAGCTGCCACCCGGGAAGAAGGCCATTTCTTCCAAGCTGATTTTCAGGCACAAGTACGGACCTGATGGGGCGCTGACCCGCTACAAGTCAAGGCTTGTGGCTAAGGGGTTTCAGCAGACAAAGGGAAAGGACTTCAACGAGCTCTATGCTCCTGTGGGGAAAGGCACAACACTTCGGGTGTCATTGGCAATGGCAGCAAACTGTGGATGGCGGGTGAAGCAGATGGACATCACCACCGCCTGCCTCAATGGGATCATTCTGGAGGAGCTGTACATGTTACAGCCTGAGGGTTTGGATGATGGGAGCGGCAGGGTGTGCAGGCTGAAGAAGGCCATCTATGGCCTGAAGCAGGCTCCTCGTGCATTGTACCACAAGTTAGAGGAGACTCTGCTGGCTGGGGGTTTCAAGAAGAGTGAGTGTGATTACAGCTTGTTCCTGCTGCAGGAGAAGGAGCAGTTTCTCATGCTCCTGGTGTATGTGGACGACATCCTGCTCTTCTCTGAGTCGTCTGCAATGATTGAGCATGTGGAGGAGATGCTGGAGATGCAGTTTAAGTTCTCCAAGATGGGAGATGTGAAGTACTATTTAGGGATGCATGTGGAGAGGGACCTTGACAAGGGAGTGTTGAGGTTGCACCAGAGAAAGTATTGTGAGGGGCTGGCTGAGTAGTATGGGCTGCAAGATGGAGGAAAGCCAGCCACCCCACTGCCTTCGGGGTTCACTGTGGAGCCCTGTGCTGATGAGGAGGTGGTGGGTGAGAGTGACAGGAAACTTTTTCATTCCATGGTTGGGGCACTCAACTATGCGGCTAACCACACACGGCCTGACATTGCCTTTGCAACATCCAGGCTTGCCAGTGTGGTTTCACGCCCCAGTCATGAGCAGCTGGAAGCGGCCAAGAGGTTGGTCCGCTATGTGAGTGCAACGGCATCAGTGGGTTTGGAGTACAGTGCTGTGAGGCAGAGGCTGCAGAGGGGTGCAGCTGATTTGAGCAAGGGGGAGATGCTCCTGACCTGCTACACTGACGCTAGCTTCAACTCGGTGAAAGCGGATGGCACCAAACACATCAGGCCTAAGTGGCCTGTTCGGAGGTGGTGCAGTGAGCTGGCGCAGTAAGAAGCAGAATGAGGTGGGGCAGTCCTCGTGTGAGACAGAGTACATGGCCCTGCATCATGGGGCAAAGGAGGTGGTGTGGCTGAGGCGTTTGTTGGAGGAGATTGAAGTTGGTCAGAGGGAGCCGACTGTGATTTTCTGTGACAATGAGTCGGCGGTGAAGCTAGCGAAGAATGCTTGTCTTCATGGGCTGACCAAACACATCAGGCCTAAGTGGCACTGGGTGAGAAGGCTCCTGGACAAGGAGGTGCGGCTGGAGATTGTGAAGACCCATCAGCAGGCGGCTGACATTCTCACCAAGCGCCTGGCTGAATCTGAGCATTGGAAGGGCATGAAGCTTGCTGGGATGAGTGTGCATTGAGGGTGCATGCTTGAACTATGGCATGTGGGATGATGGTTGGCAGCCAGAGGGGGAGTTTGTTGAGTGATGCTACCATTCGCATTCACGTGTGTCTGCCTCCCATCATATGTTCGTGCGTTGCATGTGTGTTGTGAGTGTGTGCAAGAATTTGTGTTTTGTGCGGTTTGGTTTTTCTGAGTGTGTGTGAATCTTATTTGGCTTGAGCAGATATCTGAAGTGACTCCTCTGCTCAAGAGCTTTCCGACGAACCAAGTATCGCTTCAATCGGAGCACCAACAAGAAAGTTACGAACGTTGGAGTTCGTATGCTTTTGATATTTGGTTGTGGTGACTATGGGAAGTTGTGGGGTTGACTCAATATGGGGTACAGACTTTTGGGGGTTGGGAAATTCGTCTTTTCTACTGTAGTTGCTGCCAAATGGTTGGGAGAAACCAAACCAGGTTGGCAAGTGTGGCCAAGTTGGGTTGAGGTGGATTGTGGAGGTTGGGATAGTGACAAAGGTCAAAGTTGGGTTGCCTATGGGGAAGGGAATTGTATGGCATGGGGTTTCCTTGGTTGGGGACTCTCTTGGGACCTTCCCTCTTGTCCTCCTCATCCCTTCCACCTGGTTTAGTGCTACTCTAATTCTCTTGTGTGAACTTGTGTGAACTTTGTGATTGAGTTAAGTTCTTATGGCAGCATACCTCCCTGTGCGCCGAAATTGATAAGTCGAGATTTACTTCACCTCTTGATACGTTTCAACTTGGGAATTGTAGCCACGGAGTAGGGCTACAACATATCTGAGTTTGGTGAAGTTTTGACTGTGCACTTTTCGTCGACGGCGTTTCTTGTGAGCGCAACTATTCTGTCCAGAAATAGGGACCAACGATTTTGAGAAATTTAGGCACCTAATCTTCATAGACTCTGTCCTTAGTCTCTAACAAAGGAGTTATCATCCGCTCGAAGGGTGTGCGCATGGGCGACGGAAAGGAGTGATCATCCGCGACGGAGGGAAGTGAGCGTGCGCGATGGCGACGGGAGGGGAGGGCGAGAGCTCATTCGAGGGAGGAAGCGTGAGCGATGGAGGGGAGTGCGTGTGTGAGACGGAAGAGGACCGAGTGCTTACAACGGGGAGAAGAAGCAGCGCGACGAAGTAATCGGATAAAAACTTTGGAACGCAGACAGTGAGAAAGTCGCGGCTATGAACAGAGACGACATCGATGCGGTGGGCGATGGGGAAGTGAAACCTGGGTGACGATGGGCATATGTGCATCCATGGGCACGGCTAGCTATGTCGAGTGAAAACGTGACCTAGAATCCTCTACAGCTTGGGCAATGGATTGGACGGAATGAAGTAATGGTCCTAACGCGTAAGGCGGAAATTCAAGACAGGCGCTAGAATGGGGTTGGAGCCTAGCTGCTCTACGCTATGGCTGTTGCTCTAGCTGATCAGACTGGGCGGTTTTGAACAACTTGAATACATTTCCGGTTTGGTGTGCACACCACAGCCCAGAGTTGTTGCGCAGGAATCTGAGCGACCCTTCCCTGTGTCGCTTGCGACTTCATCACGTTTTGCAGGTTCCCATCGGGAGGGAAAGCACCTCAAAACACATTTTGTAATTCAGGCTTCGGGTTTTAAATGTGACCCGCCCTAAAACCGTTTCGTGTACACACCTAAGACCTCTTTCACCCTCTTTTTGTCAGGGGAAGGAACTTCTTTTGTCAATCTCGTACCAGTTATTAGGAAACCAAGGGTACGTGCTTGGCCCATGTTAATCTTCGGGCCAGGCTGGTTGATACGAGGTGGAATTGACGAGCAGGAGGCAAATTTTACGATTTGTGTCAGACCTCCCTAGAGGGGCCTGCCACCAGGAAATCTTGGCCCGAAGCTTGACATGGGCCAAGAACGTACCCTAATGTAATTATGCCACAATTACCACGCAAGTACTGGTTCCCGTATTCTGTTGGCCCTGTTCTACAGGCAAGCATTCCCGTCGTGAGAATCCTCCCGGGGGCTTCCGTCGACAGTAAATTCAGGCTCGATAGGATGGCCAGCTCGAAAACGGTTGTCAAACCTAATGGTTTCCGTCCGAACCAAACGGAAACACATGACTGCAGAACAAACTGAGTGTGGAAACGGAAACAACGAAATGGAAGGTAGTACCCACCTTCCATCCTTAGCAATATTTGTTTCCGTTTCCATGCCAAGTGATACCCCCTTTTTATGGGAAGCACAGTGGCATGCAAGTGGAAACAAATGTCCAGGTGCAATCCGTTCTCTGCCCTCAAAACTTCAAACGCCATGATCCAACCACCTCCACTTTTAGGATGCCGAAGGGCTTTCAAGGTAGTGAATATTGGTACTGCTAGTTTATTATTGCTGTTGTTCTTTAGTTTCTCGTAAGGGTAGGTTAGGACCCCACCACAATTATATTCAAACAGCGGCCCCTATATATACGAGTAGACCTAAACTGTGTGAAATCAATTTCAAATACACCCCCCTACATTACGGGAAGGAGGGCCGACACCTACATCTTGAAAGGTAGAAACTTCTTGCACAAACGGATGAGGTTTCGCGGGGTAGTTGGGCGTGACAGTTCTAAGCGAAAGCTGTATGAGGGCTCCTGTGTTTCCGTTTCCACGCCGTGCTCGTCTGCCTGTAGAACAGGACCGTTAGCTTTTCGTGTTTTGATGGGAAAGAAGGGAGTAATTCATGCAAACTATCTGCAGATATGTGTTTTATTGTCGGCCTGCAGCCTGTGCCGTTGTCGGGCAATCGACGCTCGTGTAGATATAGTAGGCTGAGTGTATCTATGCACAAGCTGCACCCACGCCGCCGCTGGAGCAACGAGCGCTCCCCCGCACGGGTGTTCCATATCCGCGGCTCGTAGATCCAGGGCCTATATCTCTAGTTGCACCAGATTTTCAATTGCGAGCTTCTGAACTTCAAATTGCTAATTTTCACCCTTCCTCTCAACCTCTGAACTTCCCCATGACTTGATTTTGAACCCTAAAAGGGCCATGTTTTCAGCCCATTTTTTCTCGGATATACCAACATGGAGCGCCGCGTGCCATGCCATCCCCCCTCTTCGTCCTCTTTAAGCACCATCGGCCTTTTACTCTTGAACTCTTGTGTCGGCTCAAGATAGTCACCTCTGTAAAGCACTTTTGGTGGTACCTTTCTGCTCTTTTACTACAAATACTAGCTTACTACCAATGAGTGAAATGTCTCGATCCACAATCGCGTGGTACTTATGTCTGGTGTTGACCCATCTTGATGTCATGCGGTGACCGGCGCGGCGTGTGCCGCTGTGCATGAGGAAGCCGTTCCCGGCGTCAGCTTGACCGTGTCTCTTATCCACGTCCTCCCCTGCCGGCAATTGAGGAAACCGTTCTTTGCGTTCATTGCCACCCTTATCTTATCCTCCCCCCATCCTCCCCCCATCATTCCCCCTCCCCACTCCCCCCCCTCTCCCTGGAAGCAGCAGCAGCAGCGATAATTGAGCCTTCAGTGCCGCCGATACTACCCCTAGGCTGAAGTGCTGGGGACGGCCAAGGGTGTGTCGCCGCAGCACACCTTGCCCCACGTGCTACCGATCTTTTGAGATCAAACGAGTCGCTAAGATGAACGGCGCTTGCTGATACATCTACTTTTGAGGCGCCTCAAACCTAGACCCTGCACACCTTGCCCCGTGTGGTACCCGTCCGTAGAGATCAATTGAGCCGCTAAGATGAACGGCGTTTACTGATACATCTTCTAGTGTTTCCGCGCCCCTGATTATTCCCACATGATTCTGGCATGGCATGATGCTCCCCCACCAGCTGCGGCGTTGCTCACCGTCTCCGCTTCTGTGTCGGTCACTTCGCCATTCCTCGCGGCACATAGCTGCAGTGCATCATCATCATCCATGTTTGAGGCCACGAATCAGGTTGCCTAGCCCTTGGTGCGGAGAGGGAAGGCTGTGGGTGAGTCTTCGCTACATTGCTCTTTCCGTGCCAGTGGTGTTCCATACTGCTGCTGATACCAGTAGCAGCAGAAAACTCTGAGCCGCTTTTGAAATTTCTCATTAGTAGCAGAAGCTGTCAGCAGTAGAAGGTGCAGGTTCACCAAACTGAACCACTTCTTGCAAAGGTCATCGTGGTTCAGCGAGTTACTGCATTGTGAGGTTTCGTAAAATGCTACAGCCTCACCTACACAATTTTCTCTCTTATGTGGCCCTGCGAATCAACCTAAAACGTATTCTTTTGTCAACTTAGGGTCAGATTTGGTTTGACTCTTTTTGGAGAAGCTTGTTTTCCATGCGTTCCTATACCTGCCGTCCTAATGCCATTGAATTACGTGGTGAAGTAAAGACCTACTAAGGTCAACGGAAAAGTGGTCGGCTGCAAAGGTGCATCGAGAAAAGCAGCCTTGGAGGTCATGTGCGTAGTATAGTACCCACTGCCGTTGTTGCTGTTCCTTGTTATCAATTAGGACTGTTAGGAATTCCAATCACTTGCACTCTTGAGTGGAATCTCCAAATTCATGGATCAGGGAAGCCACAGCCCCCATCCAACGCTTCCCCCTACCGTCTTCTCCCTTTCCCCCTCTCTCTCGCCTCCTCCCCCTCTCCACTCCCTTCCAACCGCAACCCCCCCACCCCCTCTTCCTCTTCCCTTCCTCTCACGACCATCTCCCTTTTTGCTCTGTTCTGTTGGCAGGTACTCAGCAACGGTTCACTATTTCCTTTTGTCCGTCCGTGCCTTCAGGCTAAAAGTTGCTGGAGCCCGTCTCGGTGCCGGTTCTGCCTCTTCCTGCATTTCCAATGATTTTATGGGTGGCGTCGAGTGGTTTAACGTCACTAGTGACAAAGAAGGTCGCGCCAAGCGTTACAGCTTCAAAGGCCGCACGTCCATGGGACCAGGGACTTTTGCTCAAGTGAATGGGGTGTTAGAAAATTGGCTGAGCAAAGGCAAATACTTTGTGGTTGGTTACTTGTCGCAAACTGACAAAGTACTGTGTGGGAAGTTCAAGAAAGTGGCATAGTCATTGGCTGGAAATAGCTTCTTCTGGATGGCTTGCGTTGACGCTCTTATTAGGGTGTGAGTGACGCAAAGTGATTATGTTGAATTGGATCAAGTCTTTGGACTGCCCTTGTCATGATCTTGAAACTGCTTTTATCGAAACTGCTTGCACAAATAGCTGGATGTCCTCGAATGCTGCCCTGCCCTCATCTCCAATTATCGAAGTTGGGTTTTTTAATCCGTTATGTTACGGCCAAATAACAGCTGGCTGGGTGTTTAGACGGCATGGGGATAGAGCTACTCCATTGGAAGCTAAACGCCAGTTGTTGCACTTCACTTGCGTCGATTAGCCTTTTGTCGTTCTCTTCTCCCCCTCCAAAACCCCCCTCCCCTCAAGTCTTTCCCCTTCTCTCTCCCTCCCCCTCCCCCCCCACCCCACCCCCCCCCCCCCCCTCCCCTCCTCCCATCCCACCACCTATTGAGGCACCTTAGAAGTCCTTTGATTGCACTTCACGGAAACTGTGTTCCTCTCTTCATTGCAAGTCGTGTTCCTCTCTTCATTGCAAGTCGTGTTTCTCTCTTCATTGCAAGTCGTGTTCCTCTCTTCATTGCAAGTCGCCTCAGAAGTCCTCCCCTCCCACCCATAGCTTCCTGCCCTCCTCACCCTCCTCAATGGCTGTTCCCTCCGCCTTACCTTTCGTGCTTGTCCCCGTGTTCCCCTCTCCCTGCGCTCCTCTTTATCTCTCATTGTGCCCTTGCTCTTCCAGTGCCCTTGCTCTTCCAGTGCCCTTGCTCTTCCAGTGCCCTTGCTCTTCCAGTGCCCTTCCCCTGCTAGTGCTGTTGATCTGCTCTCCACCATCCTTTCACGCCCCTTTCTCTATGCCCTGTCCTTCCATTTCCTTCTTCCCCTCCTGCTCTCCTCACTCTCTCTCCCTTCCAGCACAGATGCCCCAGCAGCAAATGGCTCTGCTCAACGCCTTCCCTCCTTCGTCGCGCTTCCCCATCCTCCTCGGCTGCATGCCTGTCGCTGACAAGAAACGTGAGTCTCACACATACTGCAGAGAGTGCAGAGGGTGCAGAGAGTGTTTTGAGACGTCTCAAAACAAGCAATGTGAGTCTGACACGTAGCGCAGAGACTGAAGAGAGTGCATAGAGTGTTTTGAGACGTCTCAAAACAAGCAATGTGAGTCTCACACGTAGCGCAGAGAGTGAGGAGAGTGCAGAGAGTGTTTTGAGACGTCTCAAAACAAGCAATGTGAGTCTCACACGTAGCGCAGAGACTGAAGAGAGTGCAGAGAGTGTTTTGAGACGTCTCAAAACGAGCAGCGTGAGTCTCACACGTAGCGCAGAGTCTGCTTCCAACCTTGATCTTGCCACTTGCACAACCTTGCATCACCTGCACTCAGCTTACAACCTCCCTCTCCCTCGCCTTCTGCTTCACCCCATCTGCTTCTGCCTCGCAGGTCTTTCCAAGCTGTGGGACGAATCTCTTGCTGCGTCCAACCCTGCCACTGCCACCCACACCACTCTGCAACAGGCTCGCACAAAGTACAAGCTCCCCTCCCTGCAGTAAAGGGGGACTCACATCTTCATCTCCCCCTCCCTGTCTCTCCCCTTCATCCCATCTACTGCTGCCTCCCAGGTCTGTCCAAGCTTAGGGATAATGCTCTTGCTGCATCCACCCCTGCCACTGCACCCATACGGTCCTGCTAACACATGCACTCAGCTTACATGCTCCTTCTCCCACGCCTTTACCATGAACGATCCAGATGGACCAAAAGAAAGATCGAGAAGATCTCCACCATCTATTAGGAACTCCAGAACAGGCTTGGACGGTTCAGAAGCAGCAGCTGCTGTGTTGCTGCTGTGATTGGCCAAGCTGCCTCCATTTAATATCTCGATACTATCACTCCTTTTACAGTCACTCTTGCTACAGTCACTCAGCCCTTTACTCGCACCTCCCAGCATTCGCATATCCCAGAATCTCACACTACCAACCTGAAACTTCCCTCCTGTGGCGAAGACTTGTGGGTTGGAAGGATCTGGGTGGCAAACTGACATGGCGCCGCTCTGACGCACCTCTGCTACAGTAGCTCCTGATTCCACATCAGCAACTCGCACCGTAGCATCCAGGCTGGCTGTCAGGAGCCGGGCGGCGTCGTTCGTCCAGGACGAGTCTTTCACTGCTGCTCGGTGACCGTTAAACACCCTAACAAGGCAGGGAGGAAAAGAATTCACAGAATCTGGCCGTTCTCCTAGGACTCCACACTTTGACTGCCCCATCCATCCCTGCTGACGTCAGCAGATGGCCGTACTGTGGGGACCACCTAACACACGTGGCAGGGCGTGAGTGGGCTGACTGGATCCTGGGGGATTGGGAGGAAAGTGGGGAGACATGGGGAGATGGGGGGGGGAAGATAAGGGGAGATGAGAGGGGGTTGGGGAGATAGGAGGAGATGGGAGGAAAATCCAAGAAAGATAAGGGGATAGTGGGAGATAGGAGGAGCCAGTGGGAGATAGGGGGAGATAGGGGGAGATAGGGGGAGATAGGGGGAAATAGGGGGAGATAGGGGGAGATGGGAGGAAAATCCAAGAAACATAAGGGGATAGTAGGAGATAGATTAAGCCAGTGGGAGATAAGGGGAGATAGGGGTAGATAGGGGGAGATATGGAAAGATAAGGGGAGACAAGGTGAGATAGGGGGCAAAGGGGAAAATTACATGGAAACAAGCAGTGCATTAATGGGAACATAGGGGGAGAAACGGGGGAGGTATGGGGTCTGGAGAGATGGGGGGTTGGGTTGTGAGTGTTGGGAGGGAGGGGAAGGGGAGGGGGGTCGGGGAGGGTGGAAAACAAGACAGCTCACCGGCACATCAGGCGCCGCAACGATTTTGCTTCGCTGCGGAAGCGGGAGGGGGGAAGGGGAGGTCAAACTGACCCGCACATGAGGCGTCGCGGTGCAACGAATTGTGCAGCAGAAGCGCCTTCCTGGTCAGCCTCTGCGTGTTGGATCCGGTCAGGAGCGTTCGGGAGAGCTCCCCCGCCGTACGCGTTATGAGACGTCTCAATACCTGCGTTTCGTTTCCAGCCAGGCGCGTCCGGGAGGGCGGCTCCACGGCCGTGCGTGGTTCCCCGCGCAACAACTTCCCCTGCATCTTTATTGAGTAGCTGCCCGTGAGTGGAGAGAATATTTTTCTGCCCGTCCAACCTCAGCCGCTCCCGCTTGGACACGTAGCGCCGAGGAAACGGAATTTCTTCATTCGAGCCTTCGGCAGCCCCAGTCTGTTCTCTCGCTCCTGCTCCAACCGCCTCTCCATTCCACGCAACAGCTTCTTGTGACCTCTTCCGGTGAACGCTGCGCATGGCGCTCCTACGGTCTGGATTGGAACAGCCTAGTCCGCAAGTTCGGGTGAATTCTGCTCTGGTGCTCGAGACCGTCAACCAGAAATGATCGAACTGTTAAACCGAACAGGGAATTGTGTAACCGTGCAACGACGAGGACCGAGGGAACAGTCTGGCAAAAGCAGTACACCCTGTTTCGCGCTACACTGTCAATGGCTATACTAACTGATCGGATGTACACACATCAATGCGTCCAGGATGGTCCATGCACATACGATATAAGCACGTTTGCCCGCACTCAACCGTACCCAAAAGCAATTGTTTTTCTGAAAACCGTTGTGTACCGTTCACCAGGAGTCCATTTGCCCGTCACTATCTGCAGTTCGGCTGTAAGCACGAGACCGCTACGTTCCAAGCAACAGTACACACTGCAGCCTGTGAATCTCATTGTCAGTGTAGCGCAAAAAAAGGTGTATCAGGATTTCGACCAGTCGCCACAGTTGCATCCGTCGGGTAACGTTAACGTTTCGGACTATTTTCGGCCCTTTCATTTTTGCCAATCCCAAATTTGACGGGCCCCCAAAAGTTACTTTTGTTCAAGTTAGTTTGGTGAAGTTACTTTGGCAGGGCAATTGAGTCTGGTGCTGCTCCGAAACCAAACCAAATTTTGGAGCGCTGCTTCGTTTTTGGCTTGGGTTTCGAGGGATTGGTTTGGCGCCAATCACATTGCAGGTCCTGTGTCGCGCGCGAAATGCTCGGATGGCAGAATTTCGTGCGTCACTGTTCATCTGCGTTTTTTGCTACCTCAGCACAAATGTGCAAAGATGTTTCAATGTGCAAAGCCTTTTCTTTTAACTCCATACTGTTGCATATGTTTACTCTTATAAAAACATAATCGATTGCATAATATTTTCATGTCGAGCAATTAAAGTCACACAAAAATGGTTCCTCATGTAACGAAAAACAAGTTCAGCTTGTGACAAAATACTTCACATGAAGAAATAGTAAATAATGGCGCATTTCAACCCCGTTATCCTAACCGCACCAGATTTGACGAGCATGCAAGCAAGATAGTAAAATATTTTGGATGAGCAAAAGAAACCAAAATAACTGGACGTCGAAACGGCAACACGTGTCGAGACGCTTGATTGTGCGTTTGCTGGCCTGTGCAATGATAGGCTTGTGCGCAACATGTCACCGTTTCAACGTTTGGATGTTGTTTTGATCACTATTTCTTCACACATTCAGGTATCTCATCCTATTCCCTTGCTATAGGAACTGAGTTGATCTCGTTCGTCCAACTACACAGCACGTGACGCTTGTTTGTGTGTATGTTGGCCTGAATCCGTGCAAGGATAGGCATGCGCGCAACTTGTCACCGTTTCAACGTTTGGATGTCGTTTTTAGCACTATTTCTTCACACATTCAGGTATCACATCCAATTCTCTTGCTATAGGAAGCGATTTGATCTCATTCACTCAACTACGCAGCACGTGACGCTTGTTTGTGCGTTTGCTGGCCTGAATCTGTGCAAGGATAGGCCTGTGCACAACATGTCACTGCGCCAACGTCTGAATGCCTTTTTTACCTCTATTTCTTCATACAGCTCTCTACTAAATTCTATTACCTAGCCATAGGAACTTATTTCATCTTGTTAGCACAACTACGCAGCTCGTGGTGCATGTTTGTGCGTTTGCTGGCCTGAATCTGTGCAAGGATAGGCATGTGCGCAACATGTCACTTCGCCAAAGCCTGGATGCCTTTCTTACCACAATTTCTTCACAATTTTCTCTACTGCGTCCTATTACCTAGCCATAGAAACTGATTTAATATCGTTAGCACAACTACGCAGCTCGTGGTGCATGTTTGTGCGTTTGCTGGCCTGAATCTGTGCAAGGATAGGCATGTGCGCAACAAGTCACTTCGCCAAAGCCTAGATGCCTTTCTTACCACTATTTCTTCAAAATGTTCTCTACTGCATCCTATTACCTAGCCATAGAAACTGATTTCATCTCGTTAGCACAACTACGCAGCTCGTGGTGCATGTTTGTGCGTTTGCTGGCCTGAATCTGTGCAAGGATAGGCATGTGCGCAACATGTCACTTCGCCAAAGCCTAGATGCCTTTCTTACCACTATTTCTTCACAATGTTCTCTACTACGTCCTATTATCTAGCCATAGAAACTGATTTCATCTCGTTAGCACAACTACGCAGCTCGTGGTGCATGTTTGTGCGTTTGCTGGCCTGAATCTGTGCAAAGATAGGCCTGTGCGCAACATGTCACTGCGCCAACGTCTGGATGCCTTTTTTACCACTATTTCTTCACATTGTTCTCTACTACATTCTATTACCTAGCCATAGCAACTGATTTCATCTCGTTAGCACAACTACGCAGCTCGCAGCTCATAGCATAATCTATGAACTGATTTGATCTCGCTAGCATTACCTAGCCATAGCAACTGATTTCTCTACTACATTCTATTACCTAGCCATAGCAACTGATTTCATCTGTGCAAGGATAGGCCTGTGCACAACATGTCATTGCGCCAACGTCTGGATGCCTTTTTTTGTTAGAATGAGAAGAAATGGTTGTGACTAGAAAGAAGGAGAGTACAAGTACAAAACCTAGAATTGTGTACCCCCTAAGGCTAAACCCACTATAGCCTACAGAACCGTAACATGTATGACACACCCCCATAGGCAAAGTGGGGGAGAGCAAAGGGGTCACAAGACCAGTCAAGAAAGGCAAAGCAAGCTCAGGGTGGATCACAAAGTCACCACACACACTGAGCACAAGCAAAGGGGCACAAGGCCAGTTCACATGCAGAAGCATATATGCAACACAAACAGCACAGTGATCTCTACCTAGCAATGCAAACATGCAGGTATATATATATATATATATATATATCACAGTACAAGCAAAGCCTACAGCAAGTGAGGAAACGTGGGCACAAGCCCTAGCAAAGTGCAGAAACGCTGATGATCACCAGCCTGAAGTGCCTTGGTGAATATATCAGCAGTGTTGGCCCGAGTGGCCACGTAACGCAGACGAAGCTGACCACGCTGCTGCAACTCTCGAGCTAGGAAGTAACGCAGAGCGATGTGCTTCGTTCTGTGCTCCAGTCTGTGCTCCTCACACAAGGCAATGGTAGCCTTGTTGTCGACGTACATCACTGGAGGGGAACGAGGCCGCTCTCCCAAGTCGGTCAGCAGGTAGGTGAGCCAGCGTAGCTCCTGTGCAGCCATGGCTGTGGCGTAGATCTCAGCCTCACAACTGGAGCTGAAAACTGAAGACGAGCGTGTAGAACGCCAAGAAACTGAACCAGAGCCAAGGCTGAAGGTGTAACCCTGTGACGACCGCTGAGTAGCATGGTCGTCAACCCAAGAATCGTCTGAGTGCCCAGTGAGGACAACTGGGCTCTTCCCTCCAAGCACGAGCCCCATGCCTGATGTGCTGCACAAGTAGCGCAGTACCCTCTTAGCGGCAGCCATGTGCTCAGGCCAGTGCCGATCAGGAGCCACGTAGCAAGCCAGCAGACCAAGAGGGTACGCGAGGTCAGGACGAGTGCAAGTCATCAGGTACATGAGGCAGCCTACTAGCTCTGGGTAAGGACCACTCGGCTCTACGGACTCGTCCGAAGGTGGAGCTGAGAGCGAGTGACCTGTAGCCAGAGGAGTGGCCTGTGCCGAGGACCAGGTGAAGCCGAAGCGCTGAAGGACCTGCTGCACCATGTGTGACTGAGTCAGTGTGATGGTGCGACGTGCTCTGTCCCGGGTGATCTGCAAGCCAAGGTAGCTGCGCAGCTCACCCAGGTCTGTGCACGTGTGTCTCTTCTGCAGCTCCGACTTCACGTGGGCGAGAGCCTCAGTGTCAGCAGTGGCAAAGACCAAGTCGTCGACGTACACGAGGATGTAGAACGGCGGCAGCGAGGTGTCGGTGCGCAGAAACAGCGACGGGTCAGCAGTAGAAGGCGCGAACCCAAGAGCCGCAAGTGTAGTCCTCAGTGTGTCGTGCCACTCACGTGGCGCCTGGCGGAGACCGTAGACCGGCCGCCGGAGGCTCCACTGGGTACCAGGAGGGAACGACCCAGTGAAGCCAGGAGGGCGGCGCAGCCAGATCTCCTCGTGCAGCCTGCCCTGCATGAAAGCTGTGCTGAAGTCAAGAGAGTGAAGCTCGTAGTCACGCTGAGCGGCAACGTGCAGCAGCACCCGAAGAGAGGTCATCTTCGGGGTGGGGGAGAAGGTGTGGAAGAAGTCTACTCCCTCTCGCTGACTGAAGCCTCGAGCAATGTACCGAGCCTTGAAGACAGGCGGAGAACCTGGCGGCCACTTCACCCTGAAAATACACATTCCACTGACGATGTTTGCCCCAGGAGGGGGAACCTCGTCGACGTAAGTGCCAGTGGACTTCCAGGATGCCATCTTTGCGTCCATGGCTGACTGCCACTGAGAGGAGTACTCACCCGCGATCGCCTCAGCGTAAGAGCGCGGGGTCGGGATGTCTGGAGCATCCGAGTCTCCCTCAGGGGCAAGCAGCATGGCCACAAGATGAGGTACAGCAGCAGCAAAGCACTCAAACTCCTCCTGCCTGTCCTCAAGGACGTCCGTGCCAAGAGCACACTCACCCCCGACGGACGGAGGACAGACAGACTCAGACTCAGCAACAAGACTGGCAGCGTAGTCTAGACGACAGTGAGCAGCAAAGTCGACCAGCTCTGAAACTAAGGCAGACGCAGCAGGTGACTCAAAGGAAGGGTCAGTGTAAGCAGTGGCCAGGAGACGCGTGACAATAGGAATAGCAGCACGAAGAGTGTCAGACTCCGGGTCAGCAAGGGCAGGAAGGGAGGACGCAGGAGGAAAAGGCAGAGGGACACGCTGTGGAGCAGTGGAAGGACAAAGCGTCATCTGGTGAGTGCCTGGGACAGCAGGAGGACGCTGACGCGGGACACGACGACCAGTGCGAGCAGCACGAACAGGTGACGCAGAAAGAGACTCAGGTGACACAGGACGAGACTCAGGCTCACGACGCTCCGTAAGACCTCCTGTCGGACCAGTATAGGGAGAAGGACCAGGGAGTGGCGAGGCAGGCGGTAACTGTGACTGCGACTGGACAGGCGGAGGACACTCTAAGGAGGGAGCAGGACAAGGAGGAGGCGGCTGACCAAGAACCTGCTGAAAGAGGGGAACGAAGTACGGCCGCGGCCGAGCAGTGCCCCCAGAACCAGCAGAGACAGCACCTGAACCTCCAGCAGCAGCTCCAAATCCTGCAGCACCACCAGCAGCTCCAGTAGCGCCAACACCGGTATCCCCAGCAGCACCAGCTCCACCCGCACCGTCGGCTCCAGCACCAGGAGGAGGACGAGTGTCAGCACCTCCAGCTCCAGCCCCTGCAGCAGCTCCAGTAGCACCCCCAGGCCCAGCAGCTTCAGTACCGCCAGTACGAGCACCTCCAGGACCAGTGGCTCCAGCACCTCCAGCGCCAACACCAGGGTCAGCAGCGACACCAACTCCAGTAGGCCCAGCGTCCTCAGCTCCAGCTCCAGTAGCACCTCCAGTGCCCACAGCACCACGGCGGCGGCGACAGTACCGAGAGTACCACTCACGCAGCTGCTGGGGAGAGAGAGCGCCCCCAGGCGCAACACCCCCAGGCTCAGGACCTTCAGGCTCAGTACCCCCAGGCGCAGCACCAGCAGTCTCCGCACCCTTAGGCTCAGCACCCCCAGTCTCCGCACCCCCAGGCTCAGCACCCTCAGTCTCCGCACCCCCAGGCTCAGCACACCCAGGCTCAGCACCCCCAGTCTCCGCACTCCCAGGCTCAGCACCCCCAATCTCAGCACCCCCAGACCCAGCACCACCAGGCTCAGCACGCACAGCACCTCGCGCAGGACCAGAGTCGACAGCTACCTCGACAGGCTCGACCGGGTCTACCTGGGAAACACCTGAGGGAGCAGGACCCTGGGGAGGCAGGGGGTCTACCAAAGCAGCACCTGGCGTGAGGAAGAGCGGCGGGGGGAGGAGCGGGGCAGTGCGGTAGGGGAAGAGACGGTAGAAGGGGACCGACTCGTCAAATGTAACGTCCTGAGAGGCAAAGACACGGCGCGAGGTGGGGTGGTAAAACTGCCAGCCAGACGCGTCAGGGACAAAGCCAAGGAAGACACAGGGAACAGCGCGGGCGGAGAGCTTGTCCGCGGACGTATCGCGGACAAAGGCACGAGATCCCCAGACCCGGAACACAGACGCATCGCCAACCTCTCCCGTCCAACGCAGCGTCGGCGAGGTCTCCGGAACGGCCAGAGGTTGAGCTGATGCGCGGCGTACCGGACCGCAAACGGCCACAGAAAATGGGGGGCAGCCGCATGGACCAAGGAGCTACGAGCGACCTCCATGACCAAGCCAATGCGGCGCTCAGCAACCCCATTCTGCTGAGGAGAGGCCGGAAGCGTGAACGTCTGGCGAATGCCCTCCCCCTAACAGAAGGTCTCCAAGAGACCGGAGGAAAACTCACCACCTCTGTCAGAGTGCAGTCGCAGGACGGGAAGGTCCGTGCGAAAGCGCCTCTCCAGCTGGAGACGGGTAGCGCGGATCCAAGGGATCAAAACAGCAGAGACCTCTCCCTTGGTGCGCAAGGGGAAGATCGTGGTGTAACGAGTGTAGTCGTCAACTACCAGCAGGAAGTAGCGCTCTCCTCCCTGTCCACGGACGCAGGCTGGGCCCCACACGTCCATGTGAAGGGTCTGCAGAGGGGCCTCCGTCGGGGGAAACTCAGAGGAGTGAGGGGTGGCACGCTGCCGTCCCTCGACACAGGGAAGGCAGGGAGGGGCAGGGGACGGTGGCAGGGGAGGCAGTGACCTGGGGAGACCAGAGACAAGGTAACGAGAGTGCATGCCACGAAGGCGCTGCATCGAAGGGTGCCCAAGGCGGTGGTGCCAGAGGACCGTCCGGTGCGACAGGGTGCGACACGAGCAGGGGGCGGACAACTGACCTGACGCAGACGCAGACGCCGCTACCTGAGGGGACTCAGTGGTCAGTGTGTACAAGTCCGACCCCGGCTGCCGAGTGAAGGTAGCCAGGTGACGACCCGTCTGGGCACACGTGCAGTGTGTCACACGCTCGTAGGCAAGGGTGAACTGGTGAACACCCGCATCCTGGAGCGCTGAACCCGCCACCAAGTTCGTAGAGAACGAGGGGAGGTAAAGGCCTGACAGGGTGCCGGACGGGACAGCAGGACAAGGGAGGGCAGTGGTGGAGGTCGCAAGGATCGGACCCCCGGAGGGGTCAGCCAGGGAGACAGCAACCGGCCTAGGGAGCTGCTCGAGGGCAGTGTGGTCGCGAAAGAAACAGTGGGAGGCACCCGAGTCCAGTGTGAAGGTGTGCAGTGCCTCAGTAGACGCAGTACCTGAAGGCGCAGACTCACAAGCACCTGAAGTAGCAGACACACCTGCACCTAGAGCAGCAGCCTCACCAGGACCTGGGGCAGCAGACGTACTAGCACCTAGAGCGGCAGCCTCACTGGTCGCAATGCCTGGGTCTGGTGGCACACCCAAGTAACAGTCACCCTCAACACTAATAGTCAATGCATACATGACTCCAAGGATAACATCAAAGTCAAGTGCAAAGACATCAATGTTCTTTTTAAGCACATCAGCCCAGCGGGGCAGCTCAGAGGCCTCAGGGAACTGTGCACGCCAGGCGTCGTCGAGACGGAAGAAGCAGCGCTGTGGCGTGTGGAACCTCCCACACGTCTGACCAGCGCGGTCACCTGTGCGGATGACATACGTGCAGGTACCCCCGCCCCCAGACCCCCCATGCTGAGAGTACCACTCACGAAGCTGCTGGGACGACGGGGTCTCTCCAAGACGCTGCCGCTGGCGCTGGACACCACCCGAACCTCCACGCTGCGCCGGTCCACCCCGACCACCACCCGAGCCGCCTCCCCCACGCCCACTGCCTCCACCACCACCACCTCCACCCCGGTCTCCTCCACCACCACTACCGCCACCACCCCCGCCGCTGCCACCCACCCCCCCAGCCCCGCCACCACCCCCACCACCGCCACCACCCCCACCACCCCCACCGCCGCCACCTTCACCTTCACCTCCCCCGCTGGCACCACCACCACCCTTGCCCCCCTTGCCCTTGCCGCCCTTGCGCCTCTAGCTAGGAGCAGACGCAGCCCCGACTTCCTCAGCACCAAGGAAGTCGACAGCGGCAGCAGAGGCAACCGAGGGGAGAAGGGGGGGAGGGGAACACCCGTCAAAGAAGGGCGTGCGGGGGTCGCCACGAGAAGCACCTACAGCATTGATGCTAGCCTCAGCTGCAAGCAGATGCTTCTCGAGCAGGTCAATGTTGAGTTCGGTGGGGCAGAGGGCGAGAAAGGTGTCCCTGACTGCGCGAAGAGAGTCTGGGAGACGAGTGACTAGGTGGTAGAGAACGAGGTACATCGGGGGGAGGTTCTTGGCGAGGAACTCAGCAGGAAGGGCGGCGCGGTAGCGGGTGTCACTAGTGCAGAGGTGGGTAATGAGGTCAGCGACTGTGGGAAAGGTGGCGAGATCGGGGAAGAGATAGGGCAGCGAGAGACGGCCTATCGTAGCAGAGGCAGGCGAGGAGTAGCGAGCGACGACTGCATCGTACAGTGCCTTAGCAGTCTTGTGCTGGCCGAAGTGTGCACGCTCATCTAACGGCAGGTGGCTGCGAATGGCTAGGCGAGCGTGGGCGTCACGAGTCTTCCACTGGGAGCGAGCTGTACTGTCAGCAGGTGCGAGAGCGGTTCCGGACGCGTGGTCATACAGCGAGACATCATCCTTAGCGGTGATCTGGAGGAAGAGGTAGAGATCGTCGAGCCAAGCATCAAACTGGAGCGGACGGCCCTCAGCATCGAAAGAGAGAACCGTGGGTGTAGCCATAGTGGCAGTAGGAGCAGTAGCAGTAAGAGCAGTAGCAGTAGCAGCTGTAGTGAGAAGAACAGCTGGAACAGTAGGAACAGGAACAGCAGGTGCAGCAGGTGGGGCGGCGCGGCTCGGTCAGGGCGGCGCGGCTCGGGCGGCGCGGCTCGGGCGGCGCGACTCGGTCAGCGCGGCTCGGGCACGAAGGGCAGCGCGACGGTGGGCCTAGCATGGTGGGCGGCGGCGCCTAAGGTGCAGCTGCGCACAGGCCGCGGCTGGGTCCGGGCTGTAGCGAAACGCGAGCTGCAGCAGCCTACGCGCCTTCGTCACTGCGGGCGGGCGGCGGTGGGTCGTGCGCCGTCCTAGGGGCGAGCGGTCAGGCTCAGGCTGCAGTCGCGCGCGGGCGGCGGCCTACGAAAGCAGGGGCGGTGGCCTACGGGGGCGACGCGACTGCCTACGGGCGGGGCTGCGTCGCGCTGGAAAGCGAGCCGGGCGGGTCGACGGGCAGCTAGCGGCCTGCTCGTGGGCGGACCTAGCCGCGCGGGCGGCTAACAGTCGTCGCGCGCGCGATTCGGGCCGCGCGCGGGCTGCTAGCGGGCAAAAACGAGGCCGCGCGCGGTCTTCTAGTGGGCTACGCGACCAGGAAACGAGGCGCGCGAGGGCGCACGGACAGCGAGGCGCACGAGGGCGCTAGAGGAAGAAGGCGCTCGAGGGCGCTAGCGGAAGGGCGGGCCCTTAGTACCAGGTGATCCTAGGTTCCTAACCCAGGCTTCTGATGCCATGTTAGAATGAGAAGAGTTGGTTGTGACTAGAAAGAAGGAGAGTACAAGTACAAAACCTAGAATTGTGTACCCCTAAGGCTAAACCCACTATAGCCTACAGAACTGTAACATGTATGATGTTTGACATTTTTACCACTATTTCTTCACATTGTTCTCTACTACATCCTATTACCTAGCCATAGGAACTGATTTCATCTCGTTAGCACAACTACGCGGCTCGTGGCGCATGTTTGTGCGTTTGCTGGCCTGAAACTCTGCGAGGATAGGCCTGTGCGCAACATGTCACTGCGCCAACGTCTAAATGCGTTTTTTACCACTATTTCTTCACACAGTTCTCTACTACATCCTATTCCCTAGCCATAGGAACTGATTTGATCTCGCTAGCATAACTACGCAGCACGTGGCGCATGTTTGTGCGTTTGCTGACCTGAATCTGTGCAATGATAGGCCTGTGCGCAACATGTCACTACGCCAACGTCTAAATGCCTTTTTTACCACCACTTCTTCACACAGTTCTCTACTAGATTCTATTGCCTAGCCATAGGAACTGATTTCATCTCGTTAGCACAACTACGCAGCTCATGGTGCATGTTTGTGCGTTTGCTGGCTTGAAACTGTGCAAGGAAAGGCCTGTGCGCAACATGTCACCGTTTGAACGTTTATATGTCATTTTTAGCACTTTTTCTTCACACATTTAGGTAGTACATCCTATTACCTTGCCACGGGAACTGGTTTTACCTCGTTCGCCCGACTACACAGCACGTAGTACTAGTAGTAGTAGTATTAGTAGTAGTAGTAGTAGTAGTAGTAGTAGTAGTAGTAGTAGTAGTAGTAGTAGTAGTAGTAGTAGTAGTAGTAGTAGTAGTAGTAGTAGTAGTAGTAGTAGTAGTAGTAGTAGTAGTAGTAGTAGTAGTAGTAGTAGTAGTAGGAGTATCGATAGTAGTAGGAGGAGGAGCAGCAGGAGCAGGAGCTGCAGCCACTATGATGATGTTGTAAACACGCCTGTGGAACCTGCTGTGTGGAATCAAATACACAGATGCTTTGAATATGTTAATATGTGCTGTCCTTGATACAAAGTTTATTTCATGTGCTAAAACAGTTTTATGTAATTTTATCTTGTGAGGTGATACACGGCTATTTTGTTTTCTGGACTGTTTGTCTAACTTTATATGCACAGTGGTGGCGAGATGGATGCCCTTAGTTTGGTAGCACACTTTACTGTTATCGACGGTTCTCCGGGTTCATCGCGCTGACACATCATTTTCCGCCAAACTGAACCACGCCCCAGTGCAGGTGATGCTGTTTAACATCGATTGTGGACCGTTGATCCCCCCTAAACCTGACGACCGTCTCTTTCATCTCGATTCCCTCTCCTCCCCCCCCCCCCCCCCCCTCACACTAGTGTATATCTGAGAGCATTTCTAGTCTGTGCTTCAACTTCTCCAATGCGCTTGTTTCTCCAGCCTTAGATACGCCATTTTCCTCGTTAGTAGCCACCCCGCCACGAAATCGTCCCGTTCTCATCGATCCGCCTTGTGTTCGGGTTTCTTGTGTTTGCCTACTTGCTGTGGGAACGCGAAGTTCCTGCTTACGTTTTTGCGAACTGCCTTTTTTTGTTCCGTTTTGTGTGTTTCGGTTTCTAGTTCCTACTTACGTTTTTTTTGTTTTTTTGTTTTTTTGTTTTTTTTGTTTTTTGTTTTTTAGTGCTTGCAGAAAGCGACTAGCACGGCCGATCGCTTGCTCGCATCAGTGCACCTAACGCGGCAAGCGGGGCAGGTTGTGAGGTGTAGCGGCAATGGTTGTCGCGCTGTGCCATGATGTATTTTTTTACTGCGCCCCCGCCTTCCCTCGTTCGTTCTCTGTTCTTTCCCATTCCGGTTTTTTCTTCCACTCTCCCTACGTCCCCATTTTCTCGCGTTCCTGTTCCCAATCCCCCCTCACCCCTACTTGTGTTCGCAGATAGCAGTGGCGTGGTGCCGTCCGGTCAAGCGCATCTCGCGCGCGCGCTCTCGCTCGCTACAGCGCACTCGACGAGAGGCTTCAGCAGCGGCAGTCGCTGGTGGCGGCCAACGAGCTGGGGACGCTCCGGTCCGTTCGGGTGGCGCCGGGCGCGCTGGGGTTCTACTTGCGCTGGTTCAACCCGAGGTGAGCCGAGGGCTAGCGTGAAGGCATGAGAATGAGGCAACGGGGTGGGAGGGGAGGGGGGGGGGGGGAGGGGGAGGGGGAAAGGGGGGAGGGAAGGAAGGGAGGGGAAGGGAAGAAAAGGGAGGGGATACCCTACCGCATGCATTCTAACCTTTCTTCCCGTGCCCCTCCTTCTCGTGGCCTCTCCGTTTACCCTTCCCCTTTTCTTTCCCCTCTTTCTGCCCCTCTCCCAGGTCGTATATGCGGGTACTGGTGCATCTAGGCGGGTTAGTTACTTCCACACAGTAAGTGCTATTTTGATGCATGCGTCCTTTATCTTAATTTTCTCACTACGCTCATGTTTTGTTTCGATGCAGCCTGCAGAGTAAAAGAGAAATTTTAAAATACATTTTCAAATTTGAAGATTATGACAAGACTTGTAAAGGAGGTTGCAGTAAGGAGTCACAACTCCTTTATCTCGTGGCAGGTCCACGGACCTGCCACCTAGTCCAATTCATTTCTAGATCTACATCTAGAACAGCACACCTATGGAGGTACTTCTACCCTTCCCGATTAACTTATCAGCTTATGCTATTCCTAAGATTCTCCTACTTCCCATGTCGTCGCTTGTCATGAGATCCCCATTGGAACTTCTGCGAATGTTGAGATCCCTCCTGGAAGTTGCGAAATTGCAACATAAGCTGCAACCAGGGAAGAATCTCCAATCCTGCTGTCACAAATGACGAGGGGGCCGCTGCTGCCGCCACTAATGGCGCATAGGCCCTGCTATCTGCTGAGGATGCGCGATCGCTGCTTCTACCGTGCAAACTGCTGCTGTTTACACGATTTGCTGCAGCTACTGCGAGATGGACTGCTGGTGAGGCGCGATTTGTTGCTGCTGACGCGAGATGTGCCACTGGTGAGGCGCGATTAGCTGCCAATGTCGAGATTGCTGCTGCTGCTGCGCGATCGTCGCTGTTGCTGTGAGATCGCTGCTGCTGCTGCTGTGCGATCACTGCGGTTGCTGCCGTGTGGTCGCTGCTGCTGCTTCTGTGCGATCGCGGCTGCTCCTGTGCGATCGCGGCTGCTCCTGTGCGATCGCAGCTGCTCCTGTTGTGCGATCGCCGCTGCTGTTGCTGCTGCTATGTGATCGCTGCTGCTGCTGCTGCTGCTGCTACGCGATCGCTGCTGCTGCTTCTGTTTAAACGCGGCTGCTCCTGCTGTGCGATCGCCGCTGCTGCTGCTGCTATGCGATCGCTGCTGCTGCTGCTACGCGATTTCTGCTGCTGCTGCTGCTTCTGTTCGATCGCGGCTGCTCCTGCTGTGCGGTCACCACCGCTGCTGCTGCTGCTATGGGATCGCTGCTGCTGCTGCTTCTGTGCGATCGCGACTGCCCCTGCTGTGCGATTGCTGCTGCTTCTGCTACTGCTGTGCGATCGCTGCTGCTGCTTCTGTGCGATCGCTGCTGCTGCTGTGAGATCGATACTGCTGCTGCTGCTGTGAGATCGATACTGCTGCTGCTGACTCACGATCCGTTGCTGCTAACATGCGATTTGCTGTCACTTCTACGCATCCGCTCCTGCTGTCCGCGATCTACGGTAGTGTTGCCGCGAGAGCTGTTGCTGGAGCTGGGCGATCTACTGCTGGCGCCGCGAAATCTGCTGCAGGCGCAGTAGACCTTGGGTGGTGCTGCCATGCCTTGCGGGGCCAACAGCTACTGCAGTTACGGGCGAGTGCCCCTTCTTCCTCTGTTGTTGTGTGTAACACAAACCGCAATTGCAGTTCATGGTAGGCCCGGGCGGCAGGTGACAGCTGCGAAGAGGAGGCATCCCAGCTTCCTCTGGTAGTCGCGTATGCTGGCGGGCTTGAGTAGAGTAGAGCCTCCCTTGATGTTTCCTGTAGTGTAGCGGTACGGCGTGGAGATGACGGTCGGTGTGAGTGCGAAGCGCTTGGCGATGGTGTCGGCGTATTTCGCTGCGCTGAGATAGATCGCGTCTTCCGCTTCCTGGATGTTGAGCCCGAGGTACTGAGTGACGGTAGATGAGACCGTGAGTGTGAGGTCTTGCTGCAGCTCCCCTTCGAACCAGGTTGTGACACCGTCAGTCGAGCCGATGTAGAGCAGATCGTCTACATAGACGATTAGCAGGATGTAATCGGTGACTTTCGTAAGCCGGTACATGCCCTGATCGTGCGGTAGTTGCTTGAAGCCGATGCGAATGAGGCGAGCGTGCAGGTATTGTTGCCACAGTCTCGGAGCCTGCTTGATCCCGTAGAGCGACTTCAGCAGCTGACAGACTTGGTTAGGCTCTCCGTTGGAGCCGTGCGGTAACTCGACGAAGATTTCTGCGTCGACAGGTGCGTAGAGGAATGCGTTCGCGACGTCGATTTGTCGCAACTTCTTCTTCTTCATGGCGGCGATCGCGAGGAGGATTCGCAGTGAGGTATGTCGGCTGACCGGAGCGAATGTCTCGGTGAAGTCGCGTCCGTGTTCTTGGTCGAAGCCACGTACGACCCAGCGTGCTTTGAATTTGTCGATGGTGCCGTCTGCTTTTGTTTTCACTCGGAAGACCCACTTTCCGGTGAGAATTGTTTTGTTCCGTGCCACTCCGATAGGAACGACTTTCCAGGTGTTGCGCTCCTCTAGTGCCTTCAATTCCCTGTCCATGGCTTCGCGCCATTTTTCTTTATGCTCCCCCCCCAGAGCCTGCTGAACTGTGGCAGGCTCCTTAGGAATGGCCGTGCCGTGGACTGCGGTGACGAGCCCGAGTATCTGGAGTCCACTCTGTGTGTAGCGGGGGAGTGACATGTCCGCGGGATAAACAGCTTCGTCTCCCGCTTCTGGATCAGGTGCGAAATCGGGTCCTACGCGTTCTGCTTCGTCGGTGTTGACTTGTGCAGGTGTAACGTAACCGTTGTCAGTGAAATGGTAATAGGTTACGGCGTTGATGCTTTCGCGTGGGTTTTCGTCGTCCATTGGCACGTCGACGGAGCAGTAGGGGAGAGGTCCGGCTTCTTCCGAGGCTCCTTCCACGTTCTGCTCGTCCCAGTCAGCTTCGTCGTCTGCCGAGGCGAAGGCTCGGGTGCCAAGAAAACCATCGGAACGATCGGGGTTTCTTTCTTGCAAGTTGGCAAGGTAATACCGGAGGGTGAGGTTTTCGTAGAAGATGACATCACGTGCTGCTACTGTTTCCTTTGTCTCGACGTCGAAAATCTTCCATGCGTTGTAGTGTTTTTCGATGCACAGGTGTAGTCCCCACTGTGCGCGTTGTGAGAATCGGCCAGCTCGTGCAGATGGAGGCCGGTACTGTACCATGCAGCCGAAGACCCTTAACATTTTGTGCTGCCCAGTTTTCCTGTCCACAGCAGATGCGGTGATGCGTTGTTCGGGAGCGATGATGACGAGAGCAAGTTGTGCAGCATGACGACGTGGTCCATCGCTTCGGGCCATTGGTGGTTGGGCAGGTGCATGCCACGTAGCAGCTTGCGCATGGTGTTCTGGAGGGTCCTGTTCATCCTTTCTGCTACACCCTGCTGTTGATGGGCGTAGGGGAGAGAGATGAGTCGCTTGATTCCTCTCTCTGCCAAGTATTCCTTGAACCTCTGTGAGGTGTATTCTCCTCCCCCGTCTGACTGGAAGCTTTTTAGTTTGACGCCCGATTCTCGTTCTGCTACTGGAAGCCAGGCGACGAAGGCTTCGAAGGCCATGTCCTTGCTTGGAAGATTTAGGTGCCAGACGTATCGAGTGGCTGCGTCGATGAAGGTGATGGTGTAGTTGTACGCGTTTTGTCCAGGCTCGCGGTTGTACAGGATATCGCTGTACACCTTCTCGAGTGGCGCGTAAGCTGGTACGCTTGGGTTGTGGTGAGACGCGAACGGTTGATGCGGTAAGTCAGCTTCGGGACAGGTGAAGCATGTTCCACGGGCTCGCTGAAGTTCTCAGCCGTCAGTTAGGAGTAGAGAGTCTTTATCAAGCACGCCTGCTCGTATCGTGTTGTTTAACACCGTGTTGCTTGGGTGTCCCATTCTTGCGTGCCAGGTTCCTTCGGTTGCACGATGTCCGGGTGAGCGCCGATACATATCGGAGTTGGAATAGAAGCTAGCGGTGAAGTTGGCGCTTCGATGAACTTCTCGTGGTGCTGGGTGTAGTTGCTGCGCGGGTGTCGGTGGTGTGTCGTCGACGAAGATCAGTGCCGTTGAAGGACCAGCGATTGGTGTTGATGTTGCCGCTGTTGTCTATGCTGCCTCTGCTGCTGCCGTTGTTGTCTCTGCTGCTGCCGATGTTGTCTCTGCTGCTGCCGATGTTGTTTCTGCTGCTGCCGATGTTGTTTCTGCTGCTCCCGATGTTGTCTCTGCTGCTGCCGATGTTGTCTCTGCTGCTGCCGAATGTTGAATTGTTGCTAACGCTCTTGTTCTTTCTGCTTCAGGTATCGTGTGTGAATACCAGAAACCGCCGGGGCTGAAGTCTGGGTCAAGGTCCGGTGGATGCGTCCAAGATGTGAAGGTGACGATGCCGTCGCTGTCGGCGGTGCCGAGGTCTGGAACGAAGTCGAGAACGAAGACATTGTTCTTCAAGACTGCCTTGCCGATGTATAGTCCTCCTCTCCCGTGGTACAACTTGAACTCCTGGGTGGTGCTGTCTGCTTCGAGGTGAATCCCTTTTGCCATCAACTGGCTGACGCTCAGTAAGTTGTAGCCGAGTCCCTCCGCGATTAATACCTTTGACATCTGTAGTATAACGTTTGTCTCTCTTGACTGAAGTTGAACCACGCCTTGTCGCCGTGTGCGTAGGTTCTGGTTGTTGGCGACAGTGATGACTACTTCGCGTTGGAGTTGGTACTCTTGCTGCACGAAGCGTCCTGAGGAGCACATGTGCTGTCCGTAGCAACTGTCCAAGAACCAGGTGTCTTTCCCGGATGGTTCGCTCTGGGCGATGGCTGCGTACGTTGGATTCGGTTGAAGTGACTCGCGGCGAGGTGTGGTGTTGTCAAGTTGTTCTTCCGGTGAGTAGTGTGGCGGTGACTCGGTGATGCAGGAGTCGGTCAATCTTGCCATACAGCTAACGATGTTTCTTGTTCCTTGTGCAGATTGTGTTGACGGCGATGTCGTTGGGGACTGCAGTTGACTTGTGGGGTTCGCTTGCGTGGAGGCGACTTGACTGCTTCAGGGTCGAAGCTGTCGTTGTGGCGGTGTTGAATGTTGTCGATTCGGGCAGTGTGTGCGCGGGTGTCCTGACGTCTTGCAGAGATGGCAGAACGGAGGTACGGGCTTTGGGTGTTGTCGGTTGTTGTTGTTGTTGTTGTTGTAGCGTCGCTGAGTGTGAAACGCAAATTCGGGTACTGATGCTTTCTTCTTGTGCCGTTCTTCTTGCAGGTCCATGTCTTGTTGCTCGGCATGTATTTCGGCGCAGAGTGCTGCCTCGGAGATTCTCCCATGAGCTCGGAGAATGGTCTTTGTGGCGCGCCATTGAGGACCGAGGCCGCCGATGATGACTGTCACGAAGGCGTCTTCAGATATTGACCCTCCACATCCAAGGAGTTTGTCGCGCAGCTCGCGACAACGGCTGATATACGATATTCCCTTTTCGTCTGGTTTCATTTCCACTGTTGTCAACTGCGCCATTAGCCGACTCTGTTTAACGCTGTCTGTTGCTTGGTACAGGTTCTTCAAGTGGCTGTATGCGAGCTCGGCGGAATTACCATATCCCCGGTAAGACCGTATACTGCTGCTGGTTCGGGGTGATGTTCCTCAGTAGAATCGTACACGCCATCATTGACTGATAGGTGTACTGCTGCTTCTCGTATTGTGTGCCGTTTGTTGGGTATGGCAGGGATCCGTCGAAGAAGCCAAGAATCTGCGCGCCTTCCATCATTAACTCGAACTCGAACGACTAGGTGAAGAAGTCATTTCCGTCGAAAGGCCTTGACGTCTGAAGTTTTAAAACGTGCGCGAACTGCGACCGAACTTGAAGTGCGTCCAGTGGTTTCTTCTGTCCAGGTGCAGGCTGCGGTTGTGGCATAAAGCTGACGGAGCCGCGCTGGGGCTCATATGGAGCAAAGGTAGGTTGCTGCTGTTGATTTCCACGTGCGTAGGATGAACCGTCAAGGCTCATTGGAGTCACGTCGTTGTTGTTGTTACTGTTCTATGACTGCGCAGGTACCGATTGCTGGTGTTGCTCGTAGAAGGACATGAAGGAGAAAAACTTCTCCATCATGCTCTGGTCGAAGCCTGCAGATTGATTCGCAGGAGACTCGTTGGATGTTGCCCTGGGTCTTGTTGCTGTACCCTCCTCTGTCTGTAGGCCAGAGGCAGGAGGTGGAGTAGGAGTAGTGCCAGGAGAACCAATAGAGGAACTCCTTTCCTTTTGAGTAGCCATGTCTTATGATGTTGTAGGTGTTGTGATAGTTGAATTCCCCCTGATAGCTCTCATACCATGTTGGGCTGAGAAAAGCCCTTAGGATCTTTGCAGGAGTGAATTCTGGGTAGGACTGATGTAATAGCGGAAGCTTAATGAGAAGTATTTGAACCACCTTGCGCTAGTATGTGAGGGCAAAGTCGATTGATTAAAGCAAAGAGATACAGGATTATATAAGAGTACAAGGAATGTGAAGAGATACAGTTATAACTACTTTACTGTTGCTGTTGCGGTTCGATACAGTGACGACTCGGGCAACTGCTCTGTATTGTGTGTCCTTGCTGTCGCGCTGTACTTGTCAGGTCAAAGGTCGCTGACCTTTGACTTTCGCGTAACCTCCAGCAGTTACTTCAACCTCCGAGGGTTGACTCGCTGGTGCCTCGATATGCTTCGCTTCGCTTGTGCATTGGTGTTTCGACACGACAGAGGCGCTTAAGCTCGATTGTTTCCAACAGTGTGACGTGCCATGTATGTACCATGTGTCATGCATGTACTGTCGGTCATGTGCTATTTGGGTTCATCATATGCCATGTGCATTCTCCATGTACCGTACAAAGGATTCGTTGTGCATCAACCCCTTCCTTGCTTGCCCATCTCAACTTCCCTTCACGCACTCATTCTCATACAGTACCGTATGGCCCCGGACATAAGCGCAGGCCTATTATAAGCGCATGCGATTGTATCTGGAGCAATGCGCTTATGGCCGATCCTCATTTATAAGCGCACCCCCTGTAACACCTTGATTTATTATAAGCGCACGTATAATTGTACAATTTAAACCAGATTAAAACGGTAGCGATTTCAAATTTTGCAGTGAGGATACAACTATTTTCGCTTCGATTGACTTTCGAGGACCTCACATACTGCGTGTCCAGTCAGTATGAGCTGGCATTTCTGATAGTGACGTGTAAATTTTCCCCTGTGCGCCGGCAGAAAATCGCTCACGCGCGAATCTGAATTGCGACTCGCTACCACTTCGATTCGATTGAAATCACAAGAAGGAGATGTAAAGTTTGGTGCCAATGAATTATAAATTTGCATTTGTTATTATATAAGCGCATGCGCTTATAAATCTGACTCAATTATAAGCGCACCCCCCTAAAAAACACTGTTTTATTATAAGCGCAGGTGCGCTTATATCCAGGATATTACGGTATGATGCCGTGCAAACACATAATTTGCCCGGGCATTCTGATGGATTGCTTTTGTCTACATGGTCTGTTCTCACCATATCAGGAGTCTGTTTTGTTGTACACCAGATGGTGCCCACATTACCTGGCTTGTAGCGTCCGTCCATGCACAATTGTTTGCAGCCTCTGGTGGTGAGCTGATATATCTCAAAACTACTTCCGGCTCTTTCTTTTTGTGCTTGTAGTCTGGAATCTTCTATGACTTGAAAAAAAGGTGAAGTATATGTCAAGCAGAATAGATGCTCATTTGAGGTTTAAGATTATTTTGGAAAAGAGTTGTACTCGTTCTGCATTGTAGCTGTGATCAAGGTTTGAACATCTTCTTTCAGTAAGAGCACTTGTGTCTTGGCACATTGGCTTGTCGCTTTTACCTCCTTACAAGCCTTCAAGCCAATCACAGGCTGTCAAACCTGGTCTTCGTCGCTGACGTCAAGCCGGGTGTGTTCGACGTGGAGAAAATGCTGTCGGTCTCCCGCCGTCATCCCTAGGGGGGAAGCAAGATGCGAAGCTACAGTGACATTGATCCATGTGAGTCCACGCGGAATGTTGAGAATCTGACGTCAACTCGGCATTACATACCGGAGCCTTTATTGGTCAGTGTGAAAATGTGAGCACATCTGCCACCGACACGTCAGAGCAGCGTGATGCTTGGAAATTGTTGGTGTCGCGTGGCGAGCTGAGCCCTCCACGGTGTCCATGACAGCTCTGCCATGGGATTCAACTGCGTACGCAGAGGGGAGGACGTTGCACGGTTCCGGGGCAGGCCTCAGGATAGCAGAGCGTTTTATCCTGTTTGCCCTGCTTTTCAGGGTAAACTTTTGGACCCACACTGCTAGAATTGGGTTTGGCTGGGCGTCCACCCTGTTATCGTCAGGCAGGGCTAAAAACAAACCCTGCAAATGCTGTTTGACGCTTATGTGCAACACTGCCGTTTCCCGAATCGTTACGGCAGACACCCTGCCTACCTTTTCCCTTTTGCATGAATTCACTAACTGCGCGGCTTTTCTTCTGAGCCAAAATGTGTCCAGTAGCATTTGTGACTGAAATTTCCAGAATTGGCTAAGTAATTGAAACATCAGAGATTCAGCTCTAGCATAGTGAGTGGCGTTTGTGACTGAAATGTGTCCAGTAGCGTTCGAGACTGAAATTCCAGACTCGGCTAAGTCCTTGAAACACATGAGATTCAATCTAGCACAGATAGAGGCGTGTTATCGCTAGTGACCGCACCTAGAAGACCCACCGGCAGGCCTCTCCTCTCCCCACCTCACACCACTAAAACATCAACCACCACGCACTTACGCAAGGAGACGACCACCCTCTTGTCGGTTGAGGAACACACTTCAAAATCGGGCCAGAAAGGTCCTCGACCATATTTTCTGGCTCCTGGGATCAATCGATAATGGCAGGGTCGATTGCGGGACCCGCCCTTCTAGATTCGACCTCGAAAAAAAAACACACTGCCATTTCTTGGGTACGACTGCCAAGGCACACTGCAGAGGCAGGGTGTAGTGGGTCACAACTCGGATCAGGCAGCGTGCCCCAAAATGAATCGAGAGCCTTGTTCCGGGGAGAGAGCAATGGCGTTCAAGGGGGCAAACGACCGTGTGAAAGTAGGTGCGCGTGCGCGTCACAGCATTCTTGCCCCTCCCCCAGTTGGATTCAGTTCGGTGGGACGCGGAGGTTGCGTTTCGTTTCGTCTTGCTACACCAGCACGAGCTCAAGACAAACCGTCCGTTTCCACCCAGCACGTTCATTTTTGGTTCCTATTGGTACGCTTCGGTTCACTGCATTTCAGCACGGTTGTCAACAAGAACCGTGTTCAAACGAGAGGAACCAAACTGAACCGCCTCTTCACAACGAACAACCCAAGAATGTGCTGGTGAAGAACTTCCCAGCTCTTCGTCCTTCCGAAACCAGTCTTGTCTTGTGCTTCCTAAATACTTCACTGGTCTCAATTTCCTTTTGGTCATTTCTGCTAGACAACTTCCTGGACAGATAGAGCATTATTAGTGCCCAAATAGAGAAGGTTGAAGTTAGGTGTTAGCGAAATCTATTCCATCCCTTCATTACTGTCAATTTCAAGAAGCACGAAATGTCCACGCCAACTGCCATGGCAGCAGGAGCACAGAACCAGTCCGTGGCAGCCGCAGCCGCGGGATTCTCCACCAGCGTCAGCGCCGTGCTATCCGTATTCGTTATTCTCTTCATCTTCCTCTTCTTCTTCGTTATGGTCATCCGCGCGTGCCTCCTGGTGCTGAACGCACGCGACTCTCCTGGACCGCATGATCGCACACTCACCTTAGAAGAGCACATGCTGCGTCGCACGCAACTCAGCGCGATGCAAAAAGCACCGACGGCAGGACTCGATCCCAAGATCGTTCAGGCGCTGCCGACTGTTACTTTCTCCCGCGAAAAGCTTCGCGAAGGCTGCTGCGAAAGCTTTCGCGAGTGTGCGGTGTGCCTTGGCGAGTACGAGGACGGGGAATGTATAAAGACGCTGCCCTCCTGCGGACATAGATTTCACGCGACATGTATCGACATATGGTTTTGCGCGCATACCACGTGTCCCATCTGCCGCTTCAACCTGAAACCCCCGAAACTCCCGGCCCAGCAAGAAGACTCTCAAGGTCCGGCGACGGATGCAGGCGATCCAGGCGATGCAAGCGAGAGACTTGCGACGCCTAACGACGAGGAGGATCCGTCGGCAACAGTGAGTGAGACAACAGCGGATAGTGTTAGCATTCAGGTCGAAATTGTTGATAATTCCCAGGAGCAGCACGAAATTGTAGACAATTTTCAGCGGCAGCATGAAATTGTAGAAATGGATTCTTCACCTGAAGTGTTGGCACGACCGCCTGTGGTACGAGCACCTGCGGTTGCGGGAACAGGGGAAGCAGAAGCGTCATCCACAGCAGTGGCAGTGGCAGTGGCAACAGCAGGAACGGATTCGTCATGCGAAGCAGCGGGGAATAGGGTTTCAACGGTAGTAGAATCATTAGCAATACAACACGCAGCAGTAGTTTCGCAAAGAAGACGAACCGGAGAGGCAGACAGACGGCGTTTGCAAAGTGGGGAGGGACAGGAGAATGAGGAACGTCTGGAAGGTCAAGAGAAATTGCAAGATATTAGCGAATCTTGGTCGGAAATTGCGTTGACAGCAGAGAATGACACGAGTTTGGGTGACTCGAGGAGGAGGGAGGAGCTGCAGCGGTTTCTAGGGGTGACAGATGAGGAGGAAGATTCAGGGTTGAAAGAGGGGAGGGTTGATTGGGAGTTGGCGTTGGGAGGAAGGGAGAGCAGCGGAGGGGACAGATTGTGTGTCAGAATAGAGGTTTAAGGGGTTATGTGTAAAAGAGCCGTCACAAGCGACTCTCGGAAAGGTAGAGTGCGTTCTTTAACAGTTCAGCAGGGTCAGGTACGGTTGGATGCGGTACAACAGGTTGGCCTTCAGTAGGGTTAGCTTAGCTCCATTGATGCCTGAATCCTCGTTCTGGGTTGAGGCTGGTATTGCACTTGTAAATATTGGAGCCACGTATGATGAGGCTAGAGAGGGGGAGATGAGGTGGGAACGAGATGGTCAGTCCCCCTCCAAAGCCCGGCCCCTTGACTCCGAGGGAGGGGGTTCTTGGAGAACTGGATGCAGATGGGCCTGCAGAGGGGAGTGGTGATATGGCGGTGTGGAGAGGAGTTGGTCGGGGTTAAGAGCGGGGGGGGGGGAGGAGGGAGGTGAGTCAAGGATGTGCGCTCCTTAAAAACAATAAATGTATGTACAAATAGATCTATGTAGAAGGTAGAATCATGGAAAAGTGAACACTATGTATCGTAGTATTGCACAAAGCAGCATGTGTTTGTGATGCCTTGCCTTGTCAGCACACATGTTGGGTGTTGCTCGGTATAACACACACATTCCACAGTATTGCACAGCGTTGCACAGTGCTCGTAATCTCATCCAACATTGCATGAAACAGCAGCAAGTGTTTGTGATCCAATGCCTTGTCTGCTTCATTTGCAGCATTCGTAAAAATAATTCTTAGCTACAATTTTAGGACAGTAGTTAGCTATATACGCCTGCTGTAGTGGCTCTTTTTGTGATCCTATGGATCCATTTTGAACCTAGCCGTAATGCGGTCAGGGTCATGTGGTTGGCGGTAAGAGGCAGAGACTTGCACAGCAAATGTGTTCTGGCATTTTAGCCCCTTCTATTGAAATTATGTGGAATAGACAGTACGTATTTTTGAAGTGCAGGTTTTGTTTCGTTACACACTTTTTCTCCGATTAGTGGTTTGCTCACCCCAATCAGGCCTTCAAGCCAATCGCAGGGTGTCAGTTCGTGTCCGTAGGGTTGACATGTCAAGTGAGAGCGTGTCAACCCGAAGCCAGGCCCTACGATATCAGGAATTTTTCCCTGAAATTCCTGATTTTCAGCCTAGTTTTGTGTACCTACACTGAATTTTCAGTGTTGAGATTTTTGTGACACTGATTTTTTCAGCCTTTACTTCATAGCTAACACTGATGTTTCAGACTTTTATCGAAGTGTACACTGAATGCACATTCCGAATCCTTCCCGTCAAACACCCGAGACAATAAGTCAACCAACATTTCCGCATAAAAAATTTTCAAGTAAAAAATACTGACCGTTGACTCGATGAACTGGCTTAGTGGTTAGCGAAGTAGATACCTATTGGTGTAAGGAAAATTCATTTTCCTTACTTCGCATCCCTGCTCAACGCGTACATCACTGTAGCACCACAGTCAGCACCGTTACCACTCGCAACCCTCGCATCGACAATCTGCCCGCCACCTTCGCACATCGCACCCCGACCTCACGGCTCGGCGGGTAACCCGCGCTCCGGGCCTCCGCTTCGACACTTTTTCCCAACCTCAGTCTCAGGCCCGTCGCGCGACAACCACAGTCCATTACCGTTACCACTGTAGTTTCGCTATATATTCTTCGCTCATGCCTTCGCTCATTGTACTCTTGCTTCGATAGTGCAATTCTCGTTCGTTCGCTCAATTGCACTCGTAACACTTGGTATTCAGAGCCTACGATCTCCTCTCGGACCGCACCCACACCTTCGCTTCCCCACTATCTCAATTTTTTGGGGGGGTAGACGTCTCTCAGCAACACAGCACCGCCGCTCGTAGTGCTCTCTCGTAAGCACGCACGGCTACGACCGAGGCTCTCGCTGAGCTCGCCCGACACCCCCGCCATGGCCGAATTCACGCTCGCCACATTGACGCAGGAGCAGCTCGACCGTCTGGTGCGCCAACTCGAAGATTCGGCGCTCGAAATTGCGACGCTCACGGCGGAACGTGACTCCGCGCGTCAGCAATCAACGATGAATACTCCAGCGCCACCACACGCACCGACAAATGCATCTGCACAATCAGACGAGCCGATCGTCATCTCGTCCGGCACACCAACACAAAACAACAGCGTGGGACAGCACTCAGGCGCAGCCAGCGATGGCGCGCCCAGCCGATGCCTGGCATGGGAGGAAACAGGGTCGCACCAAGCCCGCGGGAGCCTCGCGAAGCCCGTCGGCACGTGGAGTTCGCGGCGACAAGTGGCGATCATGGCACCAATGCCACTCAAGCCGCAACGCCCGCCCTGCTTCGACCCAAGCCAGCGTGGAGGTCCGACGGTTCAATCGTGGGTCTTCACGATGAACGTCTTCTTCGACGCGAATTACGTCGAGTCGGACGCAGCGAAGATTCGGTATGCAGTTTCGCTGCTAAGGGGCCCCGCCATGGACTGGTGGCGAGTCATCGTGACGTCGCTACGCGCCTACGAGCCACCGTCGCAAGAGGAAGGGCCCACGGGTCCAGCTGTCACCTGGAGTTCATTCTGCGAGACCGCCCAATACAGCACGTGGGATGCGTGGTGCGCAGGGCTTCGGGCGCGCTTCGAGCCGATCGCGGCTTCTATTTCGGCGCGTCAGAGATTGCGCACTTGGCGGCAGCTCGGATCGGTTCAAGACTATACGAGTGGTTTTCTCGCATTATGCGAGCAAGTCGGCTACATGCACGAAGCGGAGCGGGTGGACCGTTACGTCGGAGGGCTGAAGCCGGACATCTCGCACGAAATCATGCTACGCGGGCTCTCGAACTTCAACGAGATCCTCGCGCTCGCCGAGAAAATCGACATTTTACGCCGTCCGAGACCGGGGTCCTACTATGGACATCGTCCTCGGGGACCGATCGAGCACGCCACTGTACACGCTGTTGCGACGAATGCAGCTGCCGCGCCGTTTAAGGGGCGCTGCTTTGCTTGCAACAGGCCGGGCCATCGCAAGAGCGAATGCCCAGAGGAGCTAAGGCGCCGCGGAGCAGAGCAGGGGAGGGAGTCTCCAAGGCAGGGAAACGCCAGCAGTCAGTAGGAACCGGGCCAACTACTGACGAGACTGCCTCCTCGCCCAACCCCACCGACCCTCACCGAGTCACAGTACCGATTCATGCTATCGATCGGACTCGGACGAATAAGGAGGGTACAGCGACGGATTGCCCAGTACTGATCCACGGGAAAATACAGGGAGCAGCAGTGAAAATTTTTATCGACGGAGGAGCAAGCCACAGTTTAGTTAATACCGCAACCGCACGAAAACTGCAGCTGACACTTAGCCGTTGCCTACCGGAGATAGACGCACGCTTAGTCGACGGCACGCCACTGGCCATACGGGAAAAGGTAGAGAGAGTCAAAGTCCGCTGCGGGGGAAATTTCGGGTTTACACAGGAAATGCTTGCAACGACACTGGATGGGCACGATATTTTACTGGGACGTGATTGGCTGCGACGGTATAACCCGCGAATTGACTGGACGACGGGTAGCTGCACCGTGCGAAGTAGTGGTAACTGGGTCGAGCTACCTCGCTGGCAGTCGCCCGAGTCGTCAACGATACACGTCAACGCCATCACAATGAAACGGGCTGTCGCTGCTGGAGCTGACGTGTACGCAGTAGACATACCGATACCCCGGGATTTTCCCCGACGACTTACCGGAAGGACTGCCACCTCAGCGAGCACATGACCACCGAATCGAATTAGAACCGGGGGCACAGCCAACCGTACAGCGCCAGTTCAGACTGACACAGCCCGAGCTCGACGAACTAAGGAAGCAGTTAGATTACCTGTTAGATAAAAAATTCATCAGACCGAGCTCGTCACCGTTCGCCGCACCGATACTATTCACGCCGAAAAAAGATGGGGGTTTTCGCATGTGTATCGACTACAGAGCACTGAACAGGGTAACAGTCAAGTCGCGGTACCCAATTCCCCGCGCCGACGAACTGATCGACCAACTGCGAACAACACGGGTTTTTTCGAAAATAGATTTACGGGGAGGTGTTGGAATCACTGAACAGGAATGAATGAACTAGCAATGAAAAGAGTACAAGTACCTAACCCTAGAATTGTGTACCCCCTATAGGCTAACCCACTGTAGCCTAAACTAACACAACATATATAATGTTTGACACACCCCCATAGGCAAAGTGGGGGAGAACTAGGGGTCACAAGATCAGTCAAGGCAAAGCAAGGCAAAACAAGCTCAGGGTGGATCTCAAGGATACCACACAAATTCCGAGCACAAGCAAGTGGTCACAAGACCAGTTCACATGCAGGTTTATATATAGAGATCACAGTACAACAGACTCAAGAAGTAAGCAAGTGAGGTCCAGTAGGCACAAGGCCTAGAAGAGTGCAAAAGCGCTGATGGTCACAAGGCTGAAGCGCCTTGGTGAACACATCAGCAGTGTTGGCCTCAGAGGCCACGTAACGCAGGCGAAGCTGACCACGCTGCTGCAGCTCTCGAGCGAGGAAGTAATGCAGAGCAATGTGCTTCGTTCTGTGCTCCAGTCTGTGCTCCTCACACAAGGCAATGGCTGCCTTGTTGTCGACGTACAGCACTGGAGGAGAACGAGGCTGCTCTCCAAGGTCGGTCAGCAAGTAGGTGAGCCAGCGTAGCTCCTGGGCCGCCATGGCTGTGGCGTAGATCTCAGCCTCACAACTGGAGCTGAGAACAGAAGAAGAGCGAGTAGAACGCCAAGAAACAGAACCAGAGCCAAGACTGAAGGAGTAACCCTGAGACGACCGCTGAGTAGCCTGGTCGTCTGCCCAAGAAGCGTCTGAGTGCCCAGTGAGAACAACTGGGACTCGCCCTCCAAGCACTAGCCCCATGCCCGACGTACTGCACAAGTAGCGCAACACCCTCTTAGCTGCATCCATGTGCTCCTTCCGGTGACGGCCGGGAGCGACATAGCGTGCAAGAATGCTGAGAGGGTATGCAAGGTCTGGTCGAGTGCAGGTCATCAGGTACATGAGGCAACCCACAAGCTCTGGATACGGGCCACTCGGCTCTACGGACTCATCCGAAGGCAGAGCTGAGAGCGAGTGACCGGTAGGCAGAGGAGTGGGCTGAGGCGAGGAGTACGTGAAGCGGAAGCGCTGAAGGACCTGCTGCACCATGTGTGACTGAGTCAAGGTGATGGTGCGGCGTGCTCTGTCCCGGGTGATCCGCAAGCCAAGATAGCTTGTCAGTTCACCCAGGTCTGTGCACGTGTGTCTCTTCTGCAGCTCCGACTTCACGTGGGCGAGTGCCACAGTGTCAGCAGTAGCAAAGACCAAGTCGTCGACGTACACAAGGACGTAGAACGGCGGCAGTGAGGTGTCGGTGCGTAGAAACAGCGACGGGTCAGCAGTAGAAGGCGCGAACCCAAGAGCCGCAAGCGTAGTCCTCAGTGTGTCGTGCCACTCACGAGGCGCCTGGCGGAGACCGTAGACTGGCCGTCGGAGGCTCCACTGGGTACCAGGAGGGAACGACCCAGTGAAGCCAGGTGGACGGCGCAGCCAGATCTCCTCGTGCAGGCTGCCCTGCAGGAAAGCAGTGCTGAAGTCAAGCGAGTGGAGCTCGTAGTCACGCTGAGCGGCGACGTGCAGCAGAACCCGAAGAGTGGTCATCTTCGGGGTCGGGGAGAAGGTCTGGAAGAAGTCAACTCCCTCGCGCTGACTGAAGCCTCGTGCAACGTAACGCGCCTTGAAGACAGGCGGAGAACCCGGCGGCCGCTTCACCCTGAAAATCCACATGCCACTGACGATGTTCGCCCCAGGCGGGGGAACCTCGTCGACGTAGGTGCCTGTGGACTTCCAGGAAGCCATCTCTGTGTCCATGGCTGACTGCCACTGAGAGGAGTAGGGACCGGCCATCGCCTCTGCGTAAGAGCGTGGGGTCGGGATGTCTGGTGCATCCGGGTCTCCCTCAGGGGCAACAAGCATGGACACGAGATGGGGCAAAGCGGCAGCAAAGCACTGGAACTCCTCCTGCCTGTCCTCAAGGACGTCAGTGCCAAGAGCACACTCACCCCCGACGGACGGAGGACAGACAGACTCAGACTCAGCAACTAGGCTAGCAGCGTAGTCTAGACGACAGCGAGCAGCAAAGTCGACAAGCTCAGCAACTAGGGCAGACGCAGCAGCAGACTCAAAGGAAGGGTCAGTGACAACAGTGGCCAGGAGACGCGTGACGGCAGGACTGGTAGCACGAAGAGAGTCTGACCCAGGGTCAGGAAGAGCAGGAAGAGAGGAAGCAGGAGGAGACGGCAGTGGGACACGCTGTGGAGCAGTGGACGGACGAAGCGCCATCCGGTGAGTGCCTGGGACAGCAGGAAGACGCTGACGCTGGACTCGACGACTAGAGAGAGCAGTGCGGACAGGCGACCCAGGACGAGACTCAGGCGACGCAGGACGAGACGCAGGCTCACGCCGCTCAGTAAGACCTCCAGTCGGACCAGTGTAAGGAGCAGGACCAAGGAGAGAGGAGGCAGACGGTAACGCCGACTGCAGCTGGACAGGCTGAGGACACTCTAAGGAGGGAGGAGGAAAAGGAGGAGGAAGCTGACCAAGAACCTGCTGAAGGAGCGGAACAAAGTACGGCTGAGACCGAGCAGCGACACCAGAGCCAGCAGGGACACCCGCACCAGGGTCCGCAGCACCAGCAGCAGCTCCAGCGCCCACGTCCTCAGCACCAGCGGTAGCTCCAACGCCCGGGTCCTCAGCACCAGCAGTAGCTCCAACGCCTGGGTCCTCAGCACCAGCAGCAGCTCCAACGCCCGGGTCCTCAGCACCAGCAGCGGCTCCAACGCCCGGGTCCTCAGCACCAGCAGCAGCTCCAACGCCCGGGTCCTCAGCACCAGCAGCGGCTCCAACGCCCGGGTCCTCAGCACCAGCAGCAGCTCCAACGCCCAGGTCCCCAGCACCAGCAGCAGCTCCAACGCCGGGGTCCTCAGCACCAGCAGCAGCTCCAACAGCAGCGGGGTTCGTAACACGAGGCACGCCACTCCGAAGAGTGCAGCGCCGCTCGTACCACTCACGGATCCGCTCGCGGGAGGGGAGCTCCCGAACGGGAGAAGAAGTACTAGCACCAGTCCCAGTAGTACGTCCGGCTCGAGCGGTACCTCTCCGGAGGCTGCAGTACTCTAAGTACCACGCACGTAGCTGCTCCGAGGAGAGGGCTCCTCCAGGTGCAGGACTCCCAGACCTCGTACCTCCAGACGCAGAACCCCCAGACTCCGGACTCCGCAGCTCAGTACCACGAGGCTCCACACCCCCAAGCTCAGCACCCTCAAGCTCCACACCCCCAGGCTCCACACCCCCAGGCTCCACACCCCCAGGCTCAGCACCCCCAGGCTCAGCACCCCCAGCAGGACGAGAGTCGACAGCTACCTCAACAGGCTCAACCGGGTCTACCTGAGACACACCTGAGGGAGCGGCACCCTGAGGGGGGAGGGGGTCTGCAACAGCAGCACCTGGCGAGAGGAAGAGAGGCGGGGGGGGGAGCGGGGCAGTGCGGTAGGGGAAGAGGCGGTAGTAGGGGACGGACTCGTCAAAAGTGACGTCCTGGGAGGGCAAGACTCGGCGCGAGGTGGCGTGGTAAAACTGCCAACCAGACGCGTCCGGGACAAAGCCGAGGAAGACGCAGGGAACAGCACGGGAGGAGAGCTTGTCCGCAGACGAATCGCGGACAAAAGCTCGAGACCCCCAGACCCGGAAACGCGACGCATCGCCAACCTCCCCCGTCCACAGTAGCGTGGGCGAGGTCTCCGGCAAGGAGACACGGGGCCAGAGGTTGAGTTGATGCGCAGCGTACCGGACCGCAAACGGCCACAGAAAGTGGGGGGCAGCCGCATGGATCAAGGAGGTACGGGCGACCTCCATGACCAGGCCAATGCGGCGCTCCGCAACCCCATTCTGCTGTGGAGAAGCCGGAAGCGTGAACGACTGCTCAATGCCGTTCTCAGCACAGTAGGCTGCCAAGAGGTCGGAGGAGAACTCACCACCTCTGTCAGAGTGCAAGCGCAGGACAGGAAAGTCCGAGTGAAAACGCTCGCTGAGCTGGAGACGGGCTCGGCGGATCCAAGAGATCAAGACATCAGGGACCTCACCCTTGGTGCGCAAGGGGAAGACCGAGGTGTAGCGCGAGTAGTCGTCAACAACTATCAGGAAGTACCTCTCCTGACCCTGACCACGGACGCGGGCTGGGCCCCACACGTCCATGTGGAGTGTCTGCAAGGGAGCAGTCGTCGGGGGGAACGAGGAGGAGTGAGGAGCGGCGCGCTGCCGTCCCTCGACACAGGGGAGACAGGTAGGAGCAGGCGAGGGTGGGAGGGGAGGAAGGACCCTGGGCAGGCCAGAGACAAGGTACCTGGAGTGCATGGCACGAAGCCGCTGCACAGACGGGTGGCCAAGGCGGTGGTGCCAGAGGACAGTCTCGTGTGCCAAAGAGCGACACGAGCAGGGGGCGGACAGCTGACCTGACGCGGACGCGGACGCAGTCGCAGCAACCTGAGGGGACTCAGTAGTCAGTGTGTACAGGTCCGACCCCGGCTGCCGAGTGAAGGTAGCCAAGTGACGGCCCGTACGAGCACACGTGCAGTGTGTCACGCGCTCATAGGCAGGGGTGAACTGGTGAACACCCCCGTCCTGGAGTGCACAGCCTGCCACCAAGTTCGTAGAGAACGAGGGGAGGTGGAGACCTGACAGTGTGCCCGACGGGACCGCAGGGCAGGGAAGGACAGTGGAAGAGGTCGCAATGACCGGACCCCCAGAGGGGTCAGCAAGGGAGACAGCAACTGGCCGAGCAAGCGGCTCAAGGGCAGTGCGGTCACGAAAGAAGCAGCGAGAAGCACCTGAGTCCAGTGTGAAGGTGTGCAGTGCGGCAGTCGACGCAGTACCAAGGGGGGGAGACACACGAGCACCTAGAGCAGCAGCCTCACCAGCACCTGGGGTAGCCGACACGTGAGTACCTGGAGCGGCAGACGCACTGGCCCTAATGCCCGGGTCGGGCGGCACACACAAGTACTCAGCACCCTCTCCACTAGTAGACATCACATACATGGCAGATAGAATAGCATCAAAGTCTAGAGCATAGATATCAATCCCCTTCTTCAGGAGATCAAGCCAGCGGGGCAGCTCAGTGGCCTGAGGGAACTGAACACGCCAAGCGTCGTCGAGACGAGAGAAGCAGCGCTGTGTGGCGTGCGGTCGTCCACACTGCTGACCAGTGCGGTCACCAGTGCGAATGACGTACGTGCAGCTAAGACCACCCCCACCCCCGTGCTGAGAGTACCACTCACGGACCTCCTGGGGCGAGAGAGTGTGCTGCTGGCCCTGGCCACCGCCAGCGCCTCCACGGCCACCACCACCGCTGCCACCTCCTCGACCACCCCAACCCCTGCCGCCGCCTCGTCCACCGCCTCCCCAACCGCCGCCTCCACTCCTGCCACCTCCCCCGCCGCTGCCGCCACCACCCCCACCGCTACCACTCGCCCCTCCAGCCGAGCCACCACCCCCACTGCCTCCACCGCCCCCACCGCCGCCTCCCCCGCCGTCACCGCCACTACCCTTGCCCCCTTTGCCCTTGCCGCTGCGGCGTCCGCTCGAGGCAGACGCAGTGCCGACCTTCTCAGGACCAAGAAGGTCGACAGCAGCAGCAGAGGCGACAGAGGGAAGAAGGGGGGAAGGAGAACACCCCTCAAAGAACGGGGTACGGGGGTCGCCACGAGAGGCACCTACAGCGACTATGCTAGCCTCAGCTGCAAGTAGCTCCTTCTCGAGGAGGGCAATGGTGAGCTCAGTGGGGCAACGAGCTAGGAAGTGGTCCCTGACAGCACGCAGTGTGTCAGGGAGGCGGGTGACTAGGTGATAGAGAGTGAGCCAGAGTGGAGGGGGGTGCGTGGCAAGGAACTCAGCAGGCATGGCGGCACGGAAGCGGGCCTCACTAGTACGGAGGTGCGTGATGAGGTCAGCGACTGTGTGAAAGGAGGCCAGGTCGGGAAACAGGTAGGGGAGGGAGAGACGGCCTAGTGCGGCAGAGGCAGGTGAGGAGTAGCGAGCAACTACAGCTGTGTACAGTGCCGGTGCAGTCTTGTGCTGACCAAAGTGCTCGCGTTCGTCTATCGGCAGGGAGTTGCGAATGGCGAAGCGAGCGTGGGCATCACGAGTCTGCCACTGTGAGCGAGCAGTGCTGTCAGCAGTAGCAGCAGGGGCAGTGACAAGGCCTAGGGCGTGATCGTACAGTGAGATGTCATCCTTGGCTGTGAGCTGTAGGTAGAGGTGCAGGTCATCGAGCCAGGTGTCAAACTTCACAGGGCGGCCCTCAGCATCGAACACGAGAACCTGTGGGCTAGCCATAGGAACAGTAGAAATAGCAGCAGTAGCGGTAGGAGAAGCAGGTAGGACGAACCAGGTAGGGCAGGGCGGCGCGGCTCGGTTCAGGTCGGGTCGCGGCTCGGCTGGGTGGCGCGGCTCGGCTCGGGGCGCGCGGCTCGGCTCAGGTCATGGCGGGGACGGGCCGCCCGCTCTCCCTCTTGTGCTGCGGCGGGAACGGGCCGCCCGGGGCCTCTGGGTGGTGGGCACGGGTCGGCGAGGTAGGCACGGGGCCGGTTGGGGCCCTAGAGGGGCGAGCGCGGGGCCGATCGGAGCCTGAGCGGGGCTAGCGCGGGGCCAAACGGGGCCTTGACGGGGCTAGCAAGGGGCCGACGGGGCCTGAACGGGGCTAGCGCGGGGCCGACGGGGCCTGAAACGGGGCCGAAGGGGCCTGAAACGGGGCTAGCGCGGGCCTGATCGGGGCCTGAATGGGGCTAGCGCGGGGCCGACGGGGCCTGAGAGGGGCTAGCGCGGGGCCTACGGGGCCTGAAACGGGGCTAGCGCGGGCCGACGGGGCCTGAAACGGGGCTAGCGCGGGCCGACGGGGCCTGAGAGGGGCTAGCGCGGGGCCGACGGGGCCTGAAACGGGGCCGACGGGGCCTGAAACGGGGCTAGCGCGGGCCGACGGGGCCTGAGAGGGGCTAGCGCGGGGCCGACGGGGCCTGAAAAGGGGCCGACGGGGCCTAAACGGGGCTAGCGCGGGGCCTGAACGGGGCCTTAAAGGGGCCGACGGGACCTGAACGGGGCTAGCGCGGGGCCGTCAAGAGGGGCCTCTAGGGGCGTGACACGCCGAGGCGCCCTAGGGCACGGGTAGGTAGGTAGGTAGGTAGTGACGTAGTGGTGGGCCCTTAGAAAATTTCGGTCCTAGGAAGGACCTGCTCTATACCATGTTGGAATCACTGAACAGGAATGAATGAACTAGCAATGAAAAGAGTACAAGTACCTAACCCTAGAATTGTGTACCCCCTATAGGCTAACCCACTGTAGCCTAAACTAACACAACATATATAATGTTTGACAGGAGGTTACCATCAGATTAGGGTCGAACCAGCGGACTGCGCCAAAACAACTTTCAGGACTAGGTACGGGTCGTTCGAGTACACTGTGATGCCATTCGGGCTGACCAACGCACCGTCGACTTTTCAGATGACCATGAACGAGGCATTTAGGCCGCTCTTAGATAAATGTGTAATAGTTTACCTCGACGACATCCTAGTGTACAGTCGGGATAAGCAGCAGCACTTAGCAGATCTGTGTCAGAGGTCCACTGGTGATCCCCGATTGATCCTAGGGAAGGGTTACAGGCATGTTGGCCTGGGGGGTTATGGGCGCACTGACCCGCTACTTAACAAGCCCTTATATCCCAATGGTCTAGTGGTTGGGATTCTGACAATCTGGAAGCAGTGTTTAAGGTTTTAGACGAGCACAGATTACTGACCAAGGGTTCCAAGTGAGAGTTCTTCCAGGATAGGTTAGAATTTTTGGGGCACGTTATTTCGGAGGCTGGAGTTGAAATCGACCCAAAGAAGCTGGATACGGTAAAAGCGTGGCATCCCCCGACGAACATCATGGAGCTGCACTTAGCAGATCTGTGTCAGAGGTCCACTGGTGATCCCCGATTGATCCTAGGGAAGGGTTACAGGCATGTTGGCCTGGGGGGTTATGGGCGCACTGACCCGCTACTTAACAAGCCCTTTTATCCCAATGGTCTAGTGGTTGGGATTCTGACAATCTGGAAGCAGTGTTTAAGGTTTTAGACGAGCACAGATTACTGACCAAGGGTTCCAAGTGAGAGTTCTTCCAGGATAGGTTAGAATTTTTGGGGCACGTTATTTCGGAGGCTGGAGTTGAAATCGACCCAAAGAAGCTGGATACGGTAAAAGCGTGGCATCCCCCGACGAACATCATGGAGATGCAGAGCTTTTTAGGGTTCGTCAATTATGTGCGTCGGTTCGTCCCCGATATGGCACGGTTAACTGCCCCACTGACGGATTTACTGCGGAAGGGGGTCGCTTTTACGTGGGGGGAGAAAGAGCATGCTGCCTTCTCTGCCCTGAAAAATGTTCTCTGTTCACCGCCCGTCCTGCGCATCGCCGACCCACACCGCCCATTCGAAGTAGTTACCGACGCAAGCGATATCGCCATCGGAGCCGTACTGCTACAGGATTTCGGCAATGGCCTACAGCCTATCGCATACGAGTCACGAAAACTGCATCCGCCCGAGAAAAATTACCCGATACACGACCGTGAAATGCTTGCGATCGTGCACGCGTTCAAAGTATGGCGCTGTTACTTGACTGACGCGGACGTGACAGTACGGACAGACCATAAATCACTACAGTACATTCGCGCACAGCTACACCTCAACCCACGACAGATTCGCTGGCTCGATTTCCTCGAGTCCAACTTTCACTATACGGTCACTTACAAAAAGGGAGCCTCGAACATGGCCGACGCACTGACCCGCCCCACTGCCCAGATCCACGCAATACTACTCGCCCAGACAAGCCCGCTACTGACAGGCCTATTCACCCACGGGTACCAGACGGATCCATTCTTCACAGGAGGAAATTCGCAGCAGTTCGCAGCAGCAAAGGGAGTCTATTACGTAAAAACCGGGACTGACCGCATTTGGGTACCTGGGTATACACTGCTACGGGAATTACTGTTACAGGAGGCACACGACGGAGTTACCTCGGGGCATTTCGGAGTAGAAAAAACACGGCAGCAGCTGCAGCGGTATTATTACTGGCCCGAAATGTTGACCGACGTACAACGACACGTGGCATCGTGTCCCACTTGTCAGCTCATGAAATCATCACGACAGCGGCCGGTGGGACAGTTGCAGCCGATACCACCCCCAGAGCGTGCTTGGCAGCAGGTGACGATGGACTTCGTCACGGGGTTACCAGCCGGGGCGAGTGGGAACGACGCGATCCTGGTCGTCGTCGATCGACTAACGAAAATGGCACATTTCGCAGCCTGCAAAAAATCGATCACAGCCGAAGAAACAGCACGCCTCTTCATCTCCACCGTCGTTCGACTGCACGGGATACCCGCCGCGATCATCAGCGACCGCGGCACAAAATTCACCAGCAACTTCTGGCGGAACCTGTGGCAGCAGTTCGGCACGCGACTGCAGTTCAGTTCATCATACCACCCCGAAACCGACGGACAGACAGAACGGACAAATCAGACCATGGAACAGCTCATCAGGGCCACGTGTGACGACCCGACCACGTGGGAACAGCAACTGCCACTAATCGAATTCGCGTACAACAACTCGCCATCCGCCACGACCCAACAGTCACCATTTTACCTAAACTACGGACAAGACCTGACAGTACCCATGACCCCGAATCCCGACAACCCAGTACCACGAGCACAACAGTTCGCCGAAATATTACAAGCAGCACGGACCCGGGCAGTAGACGCAATAAAAATATCGAACATCATCGCTAAACGCAACGCCGACCGCCACCGCAGACCTGTCACTTACCAGCCCGACGACTTAGTTTTACTTGACACTCAGAACCTCCGACTGCCCATCACCCCGAAACTCCGCCCCCGATACTGCGGGCCATTTCGCATAAGCCACATGCTTACACCCGTCACCGCCCACCTCCTCCTCCCTGCTGACTGGTACGTCAGCCCCTCATTCCACGTCAGCCTACTTCGCCCTTACGTCCCGTCCACGAGCCAACTGCCACGCAATCGCCCAGCCAGCATGACAAGACCACCAACTGAACCAATCATCACCCCCGAGAAAATCCTGAGTCACAGAGTTCGCGACCCTCGAGGAGCCCGAAGGATCGAGTTCTTACTCCGCTGGAAGGACCGTACACCCACCGAAGACAATTGGGTTCCCCTGGACAGAATCGAAAACCACCCCGTCCTCACCGAGTATCTGCGCAGCCGAAATTTCAGGGATGTACACGCACTCTCGTAAGGAGGACCTCCTTAGGGGGGGGGTAGTGTAAGGAAAATTCCTTTTCCTTACTTCGCATCCCTGCTCAACGCGTACATCACTGTAGCACCACAGTCAGCACCGTTACCACTCACAACCCTCGCATCGACAATCTGCCCGCCACCTTCGCACATCGCACCCCGACCTCACAGCTCGGCGGGTAACCCGCGCTCCGGGCCTCCGCTTCGACACTTTTTCCCAACCTCAGTCCCAGGCCCGTCGCGCGACAACCACAGTCCATTACCGTTACCACTGTAGTTTCGCTATATATTCTTCGCTCATGCCTTCGCTCATTGTACTCTTGCTTCGATAGTGCAATTCTCGTTCGTTCACTCAATTGCACTCGTAACAATTGGTAAGGTTTCCGGTTCGAATCCCTCTACTACCATATTCGTAAAGGCTACTCTCTTGCACAGTTGCATGATGTGATTGAAAATTCAGGATTTTGTTTTCCGGAACCCTGAAAATTCAGCCTTTTTTTTTTAGGAACCCTGAAAATTCAGGCTTTTTTTCACAGGGACCCTAATGCATCAACGTCCCTAAAAGTGAATCTGAGGGCCTGCCCGAAGCGCATTCAAATTAGAGTGTCAAGCACTGTAGTGGAAGTGTCAAGTCAAAGCGCAGGTACGAACATCAGCGACGCAATTTCATTGGTTTGAGAATTTGTCATGGCTAGATCTGCTAGGCAACGAACAATTCAAAAGACATATTGTGTGCTGATTGGGCAGCATCTGGTCGTGAGATAGGTACCTGCGACAATTTTCTCTCGTTTGTAGGTTTGTCTGTGCCAATTTCAAAAGTGTTCGACGATCAACCTGCAATTTCTTGACACTCTGCCAACAATGTTGGCAGAGTGTCAAAATGCCAAGTTGACACTGCCCACTTTGACATGTCAATCTTGCTCTCCGTCGCTGATGTGAATCGCGGTCTGATCGACGTGAAGATTTTGCGACACTTTGCCGTTCGTCAAACCCAAGGCCCAAGGAAGATGCGCTGCTACAGTGCCTCATTCTGCCAAGACTCCACCCCACCCCACGCAGAATGACCTGAAATTTGACGTCTTTTTACCCCTGCCCGCGCGGCCAATATCATTGATACTCAGATTATGCCAGGCGCGGTTCGCGAACGTAATCAGCCGACATTTTCTCGGTATAGTAACTTAACTTTCTGTTTGATCAATTTTTAAGTACAATTCTAAAACAAAGTCGCGACCAGCACCTCGACCGCACGTACCCAACAAAACAGAAGAAATACTAAAACGCTCGGATATTAACCTTAAATGAGCCGTCAAGTGTTTAGAACTATGCCTTCCGCTTGGATTATCACAGCAAACAAACGACACTGTCCAGCAGAGCTTGCTGCCCGCAGGCAATTAAAATTAAACTCCATGCGGAAAGGCATCCAGTCCAGATGGCATCAACCTTAAACACCTTGTCGCATAACGTTTAAGGATGATGCCATCGTTACAAAACATGCCATTCAATGTAGTTTTAGTTTTCTTTTGTTCTAAGTCAGCAAGTCCATGGTCGACTGAGGGTTGACGGTGCCGTCGACCCCATTCTGTTAAATTAATTTCCAGTCTGCATCCTTTTTCCTGATGGTTTTTTATTGCAATTTGTGTCAAGATACTAAGCAATTACTTGGGCTTAGAAGCCATGGCTAGAGCAACTTAGTAGCTTAGGTTTTAGGGTTGAAGGAGGTGTCGAGAGAGTTGAAGCAGGAAGAAGTGGCTTCACTAAGAAAGATGAGTACAAAATGTCAGAGTTATTTGACATAGCTACTGTAGGCTATAGTGGGGTAGCACATATGGGGTACAGTTTCCTAGGGTTTGCCTTTTGTACCCAACTTTCACTTAGTCATTTCATTCCTGTTTTCTTGATTCACATGGTATAGAGCGGGTTCCTACATGGGACCGTTCCTTCCTAAGGGCCCACCATAAGATTTTTTTTTTTAGCTGCCCGCGCACATTGCGCCCTGCCCTAAAATTTTTTTTTTTTAGCGGCCCCTACGCTGCCCCTACGCGGCCCCTACGCCGCCTCCCACGCGCCCCCTATGCGGCCCCTGGCGGCGCCCTGACGAGGCCCCTGCCGGCGCCCTATCGCGGCCCCTGACGCGCCCCCTGGTGGCGCCCTGACGCGGCCCCTGGCGGCGCCTGACGCGGCCCTGACGCGGCCTGACGCGGCCCCTGGCGGCGCCCTGACGCGGCCCCTGCCGCGGCCCTGACGCGGCCCTGTCGCGGCCCCTGACGCGGCCCTGACGCGGCCTGCCGCGGCCCCTGCCGCGGCCCTGAAGCGGCCCCTGACGCGGCCCTGACGCGGCTCTGCCGCGGCCCTGACGCGGCCCTGACGCGGCCCTGCCGCGGCCCCTGGCGGCGCCCTGACACGGCCCCTGACGCGGCGCCCTGACGCGGCCCCTGCCGCGGCCCTGACGCGGCCCTGCCGCGGCCCCTGACGCGGTCCTGACGCGGCCTGCTGCGGCCCCTGCCGCGGCCCTGAAGCGGCCCCTGACGCGGCCCTGACGCGGCTCTGCTGCGGCCCTGACGCGGCCCTGACGCGGCCCCTGACGCGGCCCCTGCCGCGGCCCCTTACGCGGCCCTGACGCGGCCCTGCCGCGGCCCCTGGCGGCGCCCTGACGCGGCCCCTGACGCGGCGCCCTGACGCGGCCCTGCCGCGGCCCCTGACGCGGCCCCTGCCGCGGCCCCTGACGCGGCCCCTGACGCGGCCCCTGTCGCGGCCCCTGACGCGGCCCCGCCACCTACCTTTCCGGCCCCGCCGCCTCCTCTCAGCGGCCCCGCCGCCTCCTCTCAGCGGCCCCGCCGCCTCCTCCCAGCGGCCCCGGACGCCGCCCTCTCAGCGGCCCCGCCGAGCCGCCCAGCAGCTGAGCCACCGAGCCGCCCAGCAGCCGAGCCGCTGAGCCGCCCAGCAGCCGAGCCGCCGAGCCGCCCAGCAGCCGAGCCGCCCAGCAGCCGAGTCGCCGAGCCGCCCTGCAGCCGAGCCGCCCGAGCCGCCCTGTCCGGTAAGAGCAGCGCCTCTCTCACAGCACTGCCCTCACCCCACTGTTTGCGCTGCTAGTCTACTGCTGTCATGGCTACCCCTAGTGTCCTCGCTTTTGACGCTGAGGGTCGGGCCATTGACTTTGACGTCTGGATAGATGACCTGCAGCTTTTCTTACAGTGCGATAGGGCAGACGGCCTCTCCCTCTTTGACCTCACTTCTGGTGCCTCTCCTGCCCCCGCCACTGATGCTGACGCAACTGTTCGCTCCCAGTGGGCCACGCGCGATGCTGCTGCACGTCTTGCTGTGCGTCGCCACCTGCCTACTTCTGAGCGTGCGCACTTTAGCCAGTACAAGAGTGCTCAGACCTTGTACGACGCTGTAGTTGCACGCTACTCCTCCCCTGCCACTGCTGCACTGAGTCGCCTCATGCTACCGTACCTCTTCCCTGACCTTGCTGCCTTTCCCACAGTCGCTGACCTCATTACGCACCTACGCTCTAGTGACACTCGCTACCGCGCTGCGCTTCCTGCTGAGTTCTGCGCCAAGAACCCCCCCCCCATGTACATCACCCTCTACTACATAGTCACCCGGCTCCCTGACTCCCTTCGCGTAGTCAGGGACCACTTCCTCTCAGTTTGCCCCACCACTCTCACCGTTGACCTCCTCGAGAAGTCCCTCCTAGCAGCAGAGAAGAGCATAGTAGCTGTAGGAGCCTCTCGTGGTGACCCTCGCACCCCCATCTTTGAGAGGTGTTCCCCCTCCCCCCTTTTGCCCTCTGTTGCCTCTGCTGTTGCGGCCGACCTCGTTGGGCTTGAGTCGGTCGGTGCGGCGTCTACCCCTAGCGGGAGACGCCGCCCTGGCAAGGGCAAGGGGGGCAGGGGCGCTGGAGGAGCTAGCGGGGGCGGTGGAGGCGGCAGTGGAGGAGGTGGAGGAGGTGGCGGTGGCGGTGGGGGTGGTGGCGGGGGTGGAGGTGTCGGTGGCGGCAGTGGAGGCGGAGGCGGCAGCGGCAGTGGCGGAGGGAGCGGAGGTGGCGGCGGTGGAGGAGGAGGCGGCGGAGGAGGTGGAGCTGGTCGGGGTGGCGCTGCGCAGAGGGTCGGCTCCGGTGGTGGTCAGCGCCAGCAGCAGCAGCAGCAGCAGCAGCGCACTCGTGACATCCCCTCCCCTCAGCAGCTCCGTGAGTGGTACACTGCACGCCAGAGGGGTGGGGGTACTGGTCCGTGCACCTACGTCCTCCGCACCGGCGACCGCGCGGGTGAGCAGTGCGGGGGTGCGCACTCCACCCAGCGCTGCTTTGGCCGCCTGACGGACGCTTGGCGTCACCAGTTCCCTGAGGCCACTGAGATCCCCCGCTGGGGTGAGCTGTCTAGGGCGGGTGTGGCTGTCTTTGACCTTGACTTTGATGCTATTCTTGCTGCCATGTATACTGTGACTATTAGTGATGAGGGTGACTGTTACAGGTGTTTTCCGCCCGACCCGGGCATCGAGACTGCTGCTCTAGGTACTGGTGAGGCTGCTGCTCTAGGTGCTAGCGAGGCTGCTGCTCTAGGTGCGTCTGCTCCCTCAGGTGCTGGTGAGTCTGCTCTCTCAGGTTCTGCGTCGGCTTCGGCCTCCCACACCTTCACCCTTGACTCGGGGGCTTCTCGCTCCTTCTTTCGAGACCGCACCACACTCACGCCGCTTAGCCGGCCAGTTGCAGTCTCTCTGGCAGACCCCTCTGGGGATCCTGTCCTTGCTCACTTCTCCACTGTCCTCCCGTGTCCGGCGGCCCCCTCTGGCACCCTGTCTGGTCTTTACCTTCCCTCGTTCTCTACGAACTTGGTGAGTGGTGCTGACCTACAGGATGCGGGGGTTCACCAGTTCACTCCTGCGAGTCAGCGGGTGACCCACTGCACGGACGCTCGGACAGGCCGACACCTGGCCACGTTTACCCGTCGGTCGGGGTCGAGCCTGTACACCCTGACCACTGCGTCTCCTCCAGTCACTACGTCTGGTCAGGTAGCTGCGTCGGGTCAGGTGTTTGCTGCAGCGTCCAGGTCTGGTCCTGAGTCTGCCCCCTGTTCGTGTCGCCTCCTGTCTCACGAGACTCTCCTCTGGCACCACCGCCTTGGTCACCCCTCCCTGCTTCGTCTCCGAAGCATGGCCTCCCGTGTCCTTGTCTCTGGTCTTCCCCGGTCCCTCCCTCCCCTTCCTCCGGGGCCTGGCCCTACCTGCGTCCCCTGTGTCGAGGGGCGGCAGCGGGCTGCCCCTCACTCCTCCCAGTTTCCTCCGACAGAGGCCCCGCTGCAGACACTTCACATGGACGTGTGGGGCCCGGCCCGCGTCCGTGGACAGGGTCACGAGCGCTACTTCCTGCTGGTGGTTGACGACTACTCGCGTTACACCACAGTCTTCCCCTTGCGCAGCAAGGGTGATGTCACTGAGGTGTTGATCGACTGGATCCGCGCAGCTCGTCTCCAGCTCAGGCAGAGCTTCGGCTCGGACTTTCCTGTTCAGCGTCTGCACTCTGACAGAGGTGGAGAGTTCTCCTCTGGCCTTCTGCGAGCCTACTGTCGTGCACGAGGCATCCGCCAGACCTTCACGCTTCCGGACTCTCCACAGCAAAATGGGATTGCTGAGCGCCGCATTGGCATGATCATGGATGTCGCCCGTACGTCCATGATGCATGCGGCTGCCCCCCATTTTCTGTGGCCGTTTGCGGTTCGGTACGCGGCGCATCAGATCAACCTTCACCCCAGGGTCTCCATGCCGGAGACCTCCCCAGCTTTGCTGTGGACGGGGAAGGTTGGCGATGCGTCTGCGTTCCGTGTCTGGGGATCTCGGGCGTTTGTCCGCGACTTGTCTGCGGACAAGCTGTCCCCTCGTGCTGCTCCTTGCGTCTTCCTTGGCTTCCCCCCTGACGCGCCAGGGTGGCAGTTCTACCACCCCACCTCTCGCCGTGTTCTGTCCTCCCAGGACGTCACGTTTGACGAGTCGGTCCCCTACTACCGCCTCTTCCCCTACCGCACTCCGTCCCTCCCCCCGCCACCGCTCTTCCTTATCCCAGGTCCCCCCCCGGTCGACCCCCTCCCCCCTCAGGGTCCTGCCCCTTCAGGTGTGTCCCAGGTAGACGCAGTCGAGCCTGTCGAGGTTACTGGTGACTCTGGTGCTGCTGAGGGTGCTGAGCCTGGGGGTGCTGACTCTGGGGGTGCTGAGCGTGTGGGTGCTACGCCTGGGGGTGCTGAGCCTGAGGGTGCTACTACTGGGGGTGCTGAGCCTGAGGGTGCTGAGCCTGGGGGTGCTACTACTGGGGGTGCTGAGCCTGGGGGTGCTGAGCCTGGGAGTGCTACGCCTGGGGGTGCTACGCCTGGAGGTGCTGAGCCTGGGGGTGCGGAGCCTGAGGGAGCTGGGCCTGCTCGTGTGGCGTCTGGCGGTGCTGAGCCTGGAGGTTCTCCAGGTGCTTCGTCTCGACGGGAGGCACTCTCTCCACAGGAGCTGCGCGAGTGGTTTGCCCGGCGCTGGAGGCGTGCTGCTGGAGCTGGAGGTTCTTCGGCTGCTGAGGGTGCTGGTGCCGCGGGTCCCGGAGGTGCTCGTACTGGGAGTACTGGAGCTGCTGGGCCTGCGGGTACGACTGGAGCTGGAGCTGCTGAGGGTGTTGGCGCTGAGGCTACTGCTGTCGGTCCTGGAGGCGGTCCTGCTGGGGGTGCTGGAGCTGGAGGTACTGCTGGCGCTGGTGCTGCCGCTGGGGGTACTGGTGCTGTCCCTGCTGTGTCTGGAGCGTACTTCGTTCCGCTCCTTCAGCAGGTTCTTGGTCTCCCGCCTTCTACTGGTCCTCCTCCTCCCTTAGAGTGTCCACAGCCTGTCCCGTCACAGTTACAGTTCCAGCAGGCCTCCCCACTGCCCGCTCCTTCTCCCTACACTGGTCCTACTGGAGGTCTTGCTGAGCGTCGTGAGCCTGCGTCTCGCCCTGCGTCGCCTGTCCGTGCTTCTCGCACTAGTGGTCGTGGTTCGCGTCAGCGTCCTCCTCCTGTCCCTGGCACGCACCGGATGTCTCTGCGTCCGTCCACTGCTCCTCTGCGTGCCCCTTTGCCTTCTCCCCCTGAGTCCTCTCTTCCTGCTCTTCCTGACCCGGAGTCGGACTCTCTTCGTGCTGCCAGTCCTACTGTCACGCGTCTCCTTGCTACTGTTGTCACTGACCCTTCCTTTGAGTCCACTGCTGCGTCTGCCCTAGTTACTGAGCTCGTCGACTTTGCTGCTCGCTGTCGTCTAGACTACGCTGCTAGTCTTGTTGCTGAGTCTGAGTCTGTCTGTCCTCCGTCCGTCGGGGGTGAGTGTGCCCTTGGCACGGACGTCCTTGAGGACAGGCAGGAGGAGTTCCAGTGTTTGGCTGCTGCTTCACCTCATCTCGTGTCCGTACTGCTTACCCCTGAGGGAGACCCGGATGCACTTGACATCCCGACTCCGCGCTCTTACGCGGAGGCGATAGAGGGTCCCTACTCCTCTCAGTGGCAGGCAGCTATGGACGCAGAGATGGCTTCCTGGAAGTCCACAGGCACCTACGTTGACGAGGTTCCCCCGCCTGGGGCGAACATCGTCAGTGGCATGTGGATTTTCAGGGTGAAGCGGCCGCCGGGTTCTCCGCCTGTCTTCAAGGCGCGTTACGTGGCTCGTGGCTTCAGTCAGCGGCAGGGAGTTGACTACTTTCAAACCTTCTCTCCCACCCCGAAGATGACCACTCTTCGGGTACTGCTGCACATAGCTGCTCACCGCGACTACGAGCTGCACTCTCTTGACTTCAGCACTGCTTTCTTGCAGGGCAGCCTGCACGAGGAGATCTGGCTGCGTCGCCCACCTGGCTTCACTGGGTCCTTTCCTCCTGGCACCCAGTGGAGCCTCCGGCGGCCAGTCTACGGTCTCCGCCAGGCACCGCGTGAGTGGCACGACACACTGAGGACTACACTTGCGGCTCTTGGGTTTGCTCCCTCTACTGCCGACCCGTCGCTGTTTCTGCGCACCGACACTTCTTTGCAGCCGTTCTACATCCTCGTGTACGTCGACGACTTGGTCTTTGCCACAGCTGACACTGCTGGACTCGCCCACGTGAAGTCCGAGCTGCAGAAGAGACACACGTGCACAGACCTGGGTGAACTGCGCAGCTACCTTGGCTTGCAGATCACCCGGGACAGAGCACGCCGCACCATTACCCTGACTCAGTCACACATGGTGCAGCAGGTCCTTCAGCGCTTCGGCTTCACGTACTCCTCGCCTCAGGCCACTCCTCTGCCTACTCGCCACTCGCTCTCAGCTCTGCCTTCGGATGAGTCCGTAGAGTCGAGTGGCCCGTACCCAGAGCTTGTTGGCTGCCTCATGTACCTGATGACCTGCACACGACCTGACCTTGCATACTCTCTTAGCATTCTTGCACGCTATGTTGCTCCTGGGAGACACAGACCGGAGCACATGGCTGCAGCGAAGAGGGTGTTGCGCTACTTGTGCAGTACATCGGGCATGGGGCTTGTGCTTGGAGGGCAGAGTCCAGTGGTCCTCACTGGACACGCAGACGCTTCTTGGGCTGACGACCAGGCTACGCAGCGGTCGTCACAGGGTTACACCTTCAGCCTTGGTTCCGGCTCTGTTTCGTGGCGGGCTACTCGCTCGTCTTCTGTTCTCGGCTCCAGTTGCGAGGCTGAGATCTACGCCGGGGCCATGGCTGCACAGGAGCTTCGCTGGCTCACCTACCTGCTGACTGACCTCGGAGAGCCGCCTCGTTCTCCTCCAGTGCTCTACGTAGACAACAAGGCCATGCTGGCCTTGTGTCGAGAGCAGAGACTGGAGCACAGAACGAAGCACATTGCTCTTCGCTACTTCCTTGCTCGTGAGCTACAGCAACGCGGTCAGCTGCGACTTGCGTACGTGGCCTCTGAGGCCAACACTGCTGATATCTTCACCAAGGCACTTGCGCCTTGTGATCATCAGCGCTTCTGTACTCAGCTGGGTCTTGTGCCTACCTTGCCTCACTTGCTCACCTCTTGACCTTGTTTGTACTGTTGCATATATATATACTCCTGCTCTTGCTTGTTTAGCCTTATATATATATGTAATCCTGCATGTGAACTGGCCTTGTGGCCTTGAACTTGTGCTCGGAATGTGTGGTGACTTTGTGATCCACCCTGAGCTTGCTTTGCTTTGCTTGACTGGTCTTGTGACCCCTTGTTCTCCCCCACTTTGCCTATGGGGGTGTGTCAGAGTTATTTGACATAGCTACTGTAGGCTATAGTGGGGTAGCACATATGGGGTACAGTTTCCTAGGGTTTGCCTTTTGTACCCAACTTTCACTTAGTCATTTCATTCCTGTTTTCTTGATTCACACAAAATATAGCAAGAAGAAGCATGGTGCACCACCTACAGCAAATTGGGATGTGCTGTCAGAGGTCCACTGGTGATCCCCGATTGATCCTAGGGAAGGGTTACATGCTCGTTGTCCTGGGGGATTATGGGCGCACTGACCCGCTACTTAACAAGCCCTTTTATCCCAATGGTCTAGTGGTTGGGATTTCTGACATGGTATCAGAGCGAAGGTCTCGGGTTCGAATCCCGGTGTGTGCACTTCGGGCATCCCAGTGCGGGGGGGTGTCAGAGGTCCACTTGTGATCCCCGATTGATCCTAGGGAAGGGTTACAGGCTCGTTGTCCTGGGGGGTTATGGGCGCACTGACCCGCTACTTAACAAGCCCTTTAATCCCAATGGTCTAGTGGTTGGGATTTCTGACATGTGCTACACTCTACACTGCAGACAATTATAAAGAACTTATATAAATATAGTTCAACACACCCCCTAATTGATTGCAGTGAAAACCATGTACAGAACACCCCCTGAAGTGGTACACCCTGCAGGGCGCAACAGAAGAAGAGGCAAAGTGAGGAGGAGGAGGAGGGACTGTGAGAGGAGTGGAGATAGGAGGCGACAGGTGAAGCCGCAGTCACACGGGCAACAGGAGCGGCGCGCACAGTGGCTACCGACCGCACGAGGGCACCGGACTACGGGAGTATCTGGCTCCGCGGCTACGACGAGCGGCAGGAGCAACGGACCCACAGGCGACTGGCGCAGCAGGCTCGCTGGGCTACCGAGAGCACGAGGGCTCCGGACTACTGGCGCTGCTGACTATACGACGGCGACCTCCGCTCTACCTCCCCTAACAGTCCCACACCCCCTTCTCACACACCCCCTTGCTGCACCCCTGTCTCCACTCCCACGACACCCCCTTAGCTCCACTCCCCTCGGCTCCCACACATCCACCCCCCTTCAGCGGCAACTGCAGCAGTGGGAGACGAAGTAGGAGGAGGAGGAGGGGAAAGGTAGCACCCACACTCATCACCCCCACACCCGCCACCCCCATACCCTCCCCCCACGGCTGCACAGGGTCCAGGAGCGGCGTCGCGGGCAGCTGCAGGAGCGGCTGCTCCAGGGGCCAGGGGCGGCTGCTGCAGGGGCGGCTGCTCCAGGGGCCAGGGGCGGCTGCTGCAGTGGCGGCTGCTCCAGGGGCGGCTGCTCCAGGGGCGGCTGCTCCAGGGGCCAGGGGCGGCTCCTGCAGTGGCGGCTGCTCCAGTAGCCAGGGGCGGCTGCTGCAGGGGCGGCTGCTCCAAGGGCGGCTGCTCCAGGGGCGGCTGCTCTAGGGGCGGCGTCGCTGGTGCAGGGCACGCCCGCGCGCTGGTGCAAAGCAGGCGCGGGCGCAGGGGAGGTAGAGGCGGCGGCCAGGGGGGGGTGCGCCGCGACGAGCAGGGACAGCGCCCAGGGGGCGCCGCGACGAGCAGGGGCGGCGCCCCGGGGGCGCCACGACGAGCAGGGGCGACGCCGCGCGGGTCCCGCAGGGGCGTCGCGACGAGCATGGCAACGCCGCGCGGGTCCCGCAAGGGCGTCGCGACGAGCAGGAGCGGCGACGCACGGGTCCCGCAGGGGCGTCGCGACGAGCAGGAGCGGCGCCTCTGCAGGGTGCCGCGAAGGGCAGGGTACGGGCGGGCAGAACAGGCCCGCGTGCGGACGTGGGGCAGGCGCACAGGCGGCGTGAGAGCAGGCCGCGCGCGTGGCAGGAAGACGTCGCGCGCCCGGGGCGCGCGGCAGGATGACAGGCAGCGGAAGCAGACTGGTGGGCCAGTTAAGGAAGGCAGTAGGAAGGTGCCTGCTCTGAATACCATGTCAAGATACTAAGCAATTACTTGGGCTTAGAAGCCATGGCTAGAGTAACTTAGTAGCTAAGGTTTTAGGGTTGAAGGAGGTGTCGAGAGAGTTGAAGCAGGAAGAAGTGGCTTCACTAAGAAAGATGAGTACAAAATATAGCAAGGAGAAGCATGGTGCACCACCTACAGCAAATTTGGGATGTGCTACACTCTACACTGCAGACAATTATAAAGAACATATATAAATATAGTTCAACAATTTGTGCTTGATACAACTTATATTTCTTGGTTAGCACCTCGACACAATTGTTCATATTTATTTTAGGTATTATTTCTGTCACATTTCGGGGGTATTATTTGTTTGCGTGAAAGTGTGATCGAAAAGCGAGAACCAATCAGCGATAAGAAATCGAGGTTGAGTACCGATGCAAACTTTCTCTGGCATACTTTAAGTATCAATGATATTGGCCGCTGCCCGCGCGTGACGCATGGGAAGTGTGGTGCGGCAGCGAGTCGCACGTGCATCAGGTGAAGCTTCTCCTCCACCATCCAACCCACCAGGAAGTGCACAAGTGACATGTCGGGGTTGGTGTGGGATGGGATGGGATGAGATGGGTTGGGATGAGGTGGGATGGATTTGAATGAGATGAGATGGGATGGGATGGGATGCGACGGGATGGGATGGGTTCGTTTGGGATGGGATAGATGGGATGGATTTGGATGAGATGGGATGGGTTGGGATGGTTCAGTGCAACCATCACCACACCAGCCTCGGAGCCTGCTGGTTGGTCGGGTAGGCGCTACTGGGCATACAGTCGATGCTCAGCCTATCACAAAACATTTGCTCCTCACAACTAGAAAATTAGTCACTCGCGAACGTTTTGCCCGTGAGTGACTAAATTGACCATTGTGCCGATTTCGGGGTACATTCACCAAGTTGAGGAGGAAAAACATCTACAGTATATAAACAACAACGGTTGCCCGTCATCAGAGAAGTTAACCTGGTTACGAAATTAAAACCCTTGAATCGATTCACGTTGCAATTTCATGTTACTGTCACATTTTTGCCCGTGGCGACAAGGGCGAATGTGGCGAAATGACTCAAACACGTTTCACGCACATGCCGCCCGCCTACCTGGTGTTCTTAAAATGGGCACCGACTGTACTGGGAAAGGTCAAGGGAAATGGCAGCTAGTGCAAGGGGAAATTGCACCGTCATCGAAGAACCAGCGTGCCGTCTGCGCCCTGGGCTGTAACAAGAAGTTGGAATGCCTGGCCAATACCGTTGGCGTTATCCTCTTCTCATTGGTGGTCGTGCTTCGCGTGGGTCCACACACAACTCAGCAGAACCCCCTCTTCTCGAGGTGGTATTTCCATTAGCTAATCCGGTTTGTAGGTATCCACCGAATTGAAGCGTTAGCTCCTTCACAATACTACAGGTAGTAGCTATCAAGCATGAACTCCCGTATAAGAAATAAATCCGGAGTGTCGAAACCGCCCGGTGTGTGTTTTTTGCGGCTGAGAACGAATCGGCATTTCAAACCAACCTCATCAGAGGAGAGAATCACTGTAGAACCATGTTCGAAAAGTCCTTCTTACTCGCGTGGCCTCGAATTACTCGAGTGGCCACCAAAATTGGTGATAATTACTCGAGTGGCCACGCCAGGGGATTCCCGCACGTTTTTTTTTTTCCCGGCGCATTACCTTACGGGGGTTTGTAGCCTCGAATGTTTGTCTTGGTTATTACGCGATCATTTATATCCGATTCTTATGTTCGTGACCCTATATGACCGCGCCTGACTGGAGACGCATATAATCGACCAATCATGCGCGGCCATTAATGGTCGCGAGCATCATATATTAAAGCTGCGATCTACATACCTCACGGGACAGACGCTGGTTTATCACTTGAAAACCGGGTGACCAAGTACCTGTCTGTGAAGAAACAATCGAGGCGGAAAGATGGAGGGGACTGGGGGTTCCCAAACCGATGGAGACACTGTTCGATAGCACGTGTCTCTCCTGCAACGGAACGGGACTAGGGAACTTTTAGCGGTTGCAAATTTTTGTCGCGTCTGGTTCCGGAAGAAATTTGAAGAACCAGCGCCTCAAGTCCCCGTTCCGTTAGGAGTTGAACAGGGTCCGAATCTGACCTAGGGCTTCCGCCCTTCCGCACATTCGTCCCCCAACCCTTCCTCCCCTCACGAAAAAACCATCTTTTCGCTTGATTCTGTTTTCCCTTCCCATCGTTCCTAGCGAAATTTGTGAAGAATCGAGGAATGAGTGGACTAGGAAATGAGTTGGGTACAAATATGAAACCCTAGAAAGCTGTACCCCATACTGTCTACCCCACTACAGCCTAGAAAGACTATAGCATATAAGTTCGACACACCCCCATAGGCAAAGTGGGGGAGAGCAAGGGGTCACAAGACCAGTCAAGCAAAGCACAGCAAGCTCAGGGTGGATCCCAACGTCACCACACATTCTGAGCACAAGTTCAATGGCCACAAGGCCAGTTCACATGCAAGCAAATATATATAAAGCTAAACATGCAAGTGCAAGTATATATAGGTCACAGTACAAGCAAGGTCAAGAAGTGAGCAAGTGAGGCAAAGTAGGTACAAGACCTAACAAAGTACAGAAGCGCTGATGATCACAAGGCGCAAGTGCCTTGGTGAAGATATCAGCAGTGTTGGCCTGAGAGGCCACGTAAGCAAGTCGTAGCTGACCACGCTGCTGCAGCTCACGAGCAAGGAAGTAGCGAAGAGCAATGTGCTTCGTTCTGTGCTCCAGTCTGTGCTCCCGACACAAGGCCAGCATGGCCTTGTTGTCTACGTACAGAACTGGAGGAGAACGAGGCGGCTCTCCAAGGTCAGTCAGCAGGTAGGTGAGCCAGCGTAACTCCTGTGCAGCCATGGCCCCCGCGTAGATCTCAGCCTCACAACTGGAGCCGAGAACAGAAGACGAGCGGGTAGACCGCCACGAGACAGAGCCGGAACCAAGGCTGAAGGTGTAACCCTGTGACGACCGCTGCGTAGCCTGGTCGTCAGCCCAAGAAGCGTCTGCGTGACCAGTGAGGACCACTGGACTCCGCCCTCCAAGCACAAGCCCCATGCCCGACGTACTGCACAAGTAGCGCAACACCCTCTTCGCTGCAGCCATGTGCTCTGGTCTGTGTCTCCCAGGAGCAACATAGCGTGCCAAAATGCTAAGAGGGTATGCAAGGTCAGGTCGAGTGCAGGTCATCAGGTACATGAGGCAGCCAACAAGCTCTCGGTACGGGCCACTCGACTCTACGGACTCATCCGAAGGCAGTGCTGAGAGCGAGTGGCGAGTAGACAGAGGAGTGGCCTGAGGCGAGGAGTACGTGAAGCCGAAGCGCTGAAGGACCTGCTGCACCATGTGTGACTGAGTCAGGGTAATGGTGTGCTGTGCTCTGTCCCGGGTGATCTGCAAGCCAAGGTAGCTACGCAGTTCACCCAGGTCTGTGCACGTGTGTGTCTTCTGCAGCTCGGACTTCACGTGGGCGAGTCCAGCAGTGTCAGCTGTGGCAAAGACCAAGTCGTCGACGTACACGAGGATGTAGAACGGCGGCAAAGAAGTGTCGGTGCGCAGAAACAGCGACGGGTCGGCAGTAGAAGGAGCAAACCCAAGAGCCGCAAGTGTAGTCCTCAGTGTGTCGTGCCACTCACGAGGTGCCTGGCGGAGACCGTAAACTGGCCGCCGGAGGCTCCACTGGGTACCAGGAGGAAAAGACCCAGTGAAGCCAGGTGGGCGGCGCAGCCAGATCTCCTCGTGCAAGCTGCCCTGCAAGAAAGCAGTGCTGAAGTCAAGGGAGTGAAGCTCGTAGTCCCGGTGAGCGGCTATGTGCAGCAGTACCCGAAGAGTGGTCATCTTCGGGGTGGGAGAGAAGGTCTGAAAGTAGTCAACTCCCTGCCGCTGACTGAAGCCACGAGCCACGTAGCGTGCCTTGAAGACAGGAGGAGAACCCGGCGGCCGCTTCACCCTGAAAATCCACATGCCACTGACGATGTTCGCCCCAGGAGGGGGAACCTCATCGACGTAGGTGCCTGTGGACTTCCAGGAAGCCATCTCTGCATCCATGGCTGCCTGCCACTGAGAGGAGTAGGGACCCTCTATCGCCTCCGCGTAAGAACGCGGAGTCGGGATGTCTGGTGCATCCGGGTCTCCCTCAGGGGCAAGCAGCATGGACACGAGATGAGGTGAAGCAGCAGCAAAGCACTGGAACTCCTCCTGCCTGTCCTCAAGGACGTCCGTGCCAAGGGCACACTCACCCCCGACGGACGGAGGACAGACAGACTCAGACTCAGCGACAAGACTAGTAGCGTAGTCTAGGCGACAGCGAGCAGCGAAGTCGACAAGCTCAGAAACTAAGGCTGACGCAGCAGCGGACTCAAAGGAAGGGTCAGTGACGACAGTAGCAAGGAGACGCGTGACAGTAGGAATGGCAGCACGAAGGGAGTCCGACTCCGGGTCAGCAAGAACAGGAAGAGAGGACTCAGGAGGAGAAGGCAAAGGGGCACGCAGCGGAGCAGTGGAGGGACACAGAGACATCCGGTGCGTGCCGAGGACAGGGGGAGGACGCTGACGCGAACCACGACTACCAGTGCGAGCAGCACGGACAGGCGACGCAGGACGAGATGCAGGCTCACGACGCTCAGCAAGACCTCCAGTAGGACCAGTGTAGGGCGAAGGAGCAGGCAGAGGAGAGGTAGGCTGTAACTGTGACTCGGACTGGACAGGCGGTGGACACTCGTAGGGAGGAGCCGGACTAGCAGAGGGCGGAAGACCAAGAACCTGCTCAAGGAGCGGAACGAAGTACGGCCGCGGCCGCTCAGCACCACCAGCACCAGAAAGGACAGCACCAGAAAGGACAGCACCAGCACCCCGAACGACAGCACCAGCGCCAGCAGCACCCCCAGCTCCAGCAGCGCCAACTCCAGTACCCTCAGAGGCACCAGCACGAGAGGCACCCTCAGCGCCAACACCCCCAGCAGCTCCAGCTCCAGTCGGACCACCAGAAGACGCAGCAGGTCCAGCCCCAGCACCCTCGGTAGCACCGACGCCCGCAGCACCACCAGCTCCAGTACGAGAAGCACCCGCAGGCCCAGCAGCTCCAGTACTCTCAGTACGAGCACCTCCGGGACCCGCGGCACCAGCACCCTCAACAGTAGCAGAACCTCCAGCACCCGCAGCACCTCCAGCTCCAGCAGCTCGCCTCCAGCGCCGGGCAAACCACTCACGCAGCTCCTGTGGAGAGAGTAGCTCCCGCCGGGACGAAGGACCCGAAGAACTTCCAGGCCCAGTACCGCCAGACGCCACACGAGCAGGTCCAGTACCCTCAGACTCCGCACCCCCAGACGCAGCACCCTCAGGCTCAGCACCCCCAGGCGCAGCACCCCCAGGCGTAGCACCCCCAGGCTCAGCACCCCCAGGCGCAGCACCCCCAGACTCAGCACCCCCAGAGTCAGCACCCCCAGGCTCAGCACCCCCAGAGTCAGCACCCCCAGGCTCAGCACCCCCAGAGTCAGCACCCCCAGACCCAGCACCCGCAGGCTCAGCACCCCTAGCAGCACCAGAGTCAACAGCTACCTCGACAGGGTCGACTGCGTCTACCTGAGACACACCTGAGGGGGCAGGACCCTGAGGGGGGAGGGGGTCTACCGGAGGGGGACCTGGCGTAAGGAAGAGCGGCGGGGGGGGGAGGGACGCAGTGCGGTAGGGGAAGAGACGGTAGTAGGGAACCGACTCGTCAAACGTGACGTCCTGGGAGGACAGAACACGGCGCGAGGTGGGGTGGTAGAACTGCCAGCCCGGCGCGTCAGGGGGGAAGCCAAGGAAGACGCAGGGAACAGCACGAGGGGACAGCTTGTCCGCAGACAAGTCGCGGACAAACGCCCGAGATCCCCAGACACGGAACGCAGACGCATCGCCAACCTTCCCGGTCCACAGTAAAGCAGGGGAGGTCTCCGGCATGGAGACTCGGGGCTGAAGGTTGATCTGATGCGCCGCGTACCGAACCGCAAACGGCCACAGAAAATGGGGGGCAGCCGCATGGACCATGGACGTACGAGCGACGTCCATGACCATGCCAATGCGGCGCTCAGCAACCCCATTTTGCTGCGGAGAGTCCGGAAGCGTGAAGGTCTGGCGGATGCCTCGTGCACGACAGAAGGCTCGCAGAAGGTCAGAGGAGAACTCTCCGCCTCTGTCAGAGTGCAGACGCAGAACAGGAAAGTCCGAGCCAAAACTCTCTCGGAGCTGGAGACGAGCTGCGCGGATCCAGGCGATCAACACCTCAGTGACCTCACCCTTGCTGCGCAAGGGGAAGACTGTGGTGTAACGCGAGTAGTCGTCAACCACCAGCAGGAAGTAACGCTCGTGACCCTGCCCACGGACGCGGGCTGGACCCCACACGTCCATGTGAAGCGTCTGCAGCGGAGCCTCTGTCGGAGGAAACTCGGAGGAGTGAGGAGCAGCGCGCTGCCGCCCCTCGACGCAGGGAACGCAGGTGGGGGCAGGCCCCGGAGGAAGGGGAGGGAGGGACCGGGGGAGACCAGAGACAAGGACACGGGAGGCCATGCCTCGAAGACGAGACAGGGAGGGGTGACCAAGGCGGTGGTGCCAGAGGAGAGTCTGGTGAGACAGGAGACGACACGAGCAGGGGGCAGACTCAGGACCAGACCTGGACGCCGCAGCAAACACCTGACCCGACGCGGCTACCTGAGCAGACTCAGCGACCGGAGGAGACTCAGTAGTCAGTGTGTACAGGCTCGACCCCGGCTGACGGGTAAACGTGGCCAAGTGACGGCCCGTCCGAGCACAGGTACAGTGGGTCACTCGCTGACTCGCAGGAGTGAACTGGTGAACCCCTCCATCCTGGCACCACTCACCAAGTTCGTAGAGAACGAGGGGAGGTAAAGACCCGACAGGGTGCCAGAAGGGGCCGCCGGACACGGTAGAACAGTGGAGAAGTGGGCAAGGACAGGACCCCCAGAGGGGTCTGCCAGGGAGACTGCCACGGGCCGACTAAGCGCCGTAAGCGTGGTGCGGTCTCGAAAGAAGGAGCGGGAAGCACCCGAGTCAAGGGTGAAGGTGTGGGTGGCCGGAGCCGACGCGGTACCTGAGAGCGCAGACTCACCAGCACCTGGGGCAGCAGACTCACCAGCACCTGGAGCAGCACACGCACTAGCACCTAGAGCAGCAGCCTCACCAGCACCTAGAGCAGCAATCTCAATGCCCGGGTCAGGCGGAAAACACCGGTAACAGTCACCCTCATCACTAATAGTCACAGCATACATGGCAGCAAGAATAGCATCATAGTCAAGATCAAAGATAGCAACCCCTGCCCTAGACAGCTCGCCCCAGCGAGGGATCTCAGTGGAGTCATGGAACTGGTGACGCCAAGCGTCCGTCAGGCGGCCGAAGCAGCGCTGGGTGGAGTGCAGACCCCACACTGCTCACCCGCTCGGTCGCCTGTACGTAGAACGTAGGTACAGGGGCCAGCACCCCCACCCCGCTGACGAGCAGCGTACCACTCACGAAGCTGCTGGGGGGAAGGGGTCTCACGAGTGCGCTGCTGCTGCTGCTGCTGCTGGCGCTGACCACCACCGGAGCCGACCCTCTGCGAAGAGCCGCCCCGACCAGCTCCACCTCCGCCGCCGCTACCTCCACCACCGCCTCCACCTCCACCACCTCCGCTCGCACCGCCACCACCGCCGCCTCCTCCGCCTCCACTGCCGCCACTAGCGCCCCCACTCCCGCCACCACCCCCACCGCCACCCCCACCCCCTCCGCCGCCTCCACCGCCGCCTCCACCGCCCCCGCCAGCCCCTCCAGCGCCCTTGCCCCCCTTGCCCTTGCCTGGGCGGCGTCTCCCGCTAGGGGCAGACGCCGCGCCGACCGACTCAAGACCAACAAGGTCGGCCGCAGCAGCAGAGGCAACAGAGGGCAAGAGGGGGGAGGGGGAGCACCCCTCAAAGACAGGGGTACCAGGGTCACCACGAGAGGCTCCTACAGCGACTATACTCTTTTCTGCTGCTAGGAGGCGCTCCTCGAGGAGGTCAACGGTGAGGGTGGTGGGGCAAACAGAGAGGAAGTGGTCCCTGACCGAGCGAAGGGAGTCAGGGAGCCGGGTGACTATGTAGTAGAGGGTGATGTACATAGGGGGGGGGTTCTTGGCGCAGAACTCAGCAGGAAGCGCAGCGCGGTAGCGAATGTCACTAGTGCGAAGGTGCGTAATGAGGTCAGCGACTGTGGGAAAAGCGGCGAGGTCAGGAAAGAGGTACGGCAGTATGAGGCGGCTAAGGGCAGCAGTGGCAGGGGAAGATTAGCGTGCAACGACAGCGTCGTACAAGGTCTTAGCACTCTTGTACTGACTAAAATGCGCGCGCTCAGCGGTCGGTAAGTGGCGGCGCACAGCAAGGCGAGCAGCAGCATCGCGCGTGGCCCACTGTGAGCGAACAGTGGCATCAGCATCAGCAGGCGGGGCAGGAGAGGCACCAGACGTGAGATCGAAAAGGGAGAGACCGTCTGCCCTATCGCACTGTAGGAAAAGCTGCAAGTCATCGACCCAGACCTCAAAGTCAACAGCCCGACCCTCAGCATCAAAGGTAAGGACACTGGGGGTAGCCATGACAGCAGCAGTCTAGGGGTGAGAGCGGCAGGCTAGAGGTAGTGCAGTGGCAGAGACGCTGCTCGGGAAAGCTCTCACCAGTCCGAGTGGGGAGGGCCGGGGCGCGCCGGCAGGAACAGGGCCGCAGCTGCGGCGGCGGCGGCTCGGCGGCTCAGCAGCGGCTCGGCGGCTCGGCGGCGGCTCGGCGGCGGCTCGGCGGTGGCCCGGCGGCTCGGCGGCGGCTCGGCGGCTCAGTGGCGACTCGGCGGCTCGGCGACGGCGGCGGCAGGGCCGGTGAGGGGCCGCACAGAGCGGCGAAGGGGCCGCTGTAGGGCGGCGACGGGGCCGCTGAAGGGCGGCGGCGGGGCCGCTAGAGGGCGGCGACGGGGCCGCTGAGGGGCGGCGGCTGGGTCGCTAGAGGGCGGCGACGAGGCCGCGGTAGGGCGGCGACGGGGCCGCTGAAGGGCGGCGGTGGGGCCGCTAGAGGGCGGCGACGGGGCCGCGGTAGGGCGGCGACGGGGCCGCTGAAGGGCGGCGGTGGGGCCGCTAGAGGGCGGCGACGGGGCCGCGGTAGGGCGGCGACGGGGCCGCTGAAGGGCGGCGGTGGGGCCGCTAGAGGGCGGCGACGGGGCCGCGGTAGGGCGGCGACGGGGCCGCTGAGGGGCGGCGGCGGGGCCGCTAGAGGGCGGCGCGAGGGGCCGTAAGGGGCCGCGAGGGGCCGTGAAGGGCGGCGACGGTGGGCCGTGAAGGGTGGCTGCGGGGCCGAGACGGGGCCGTGAGGGGCCGCGAAGGGCGGCGACGGGGCCGAGACGGGGCCGCGAGAGGCCGCGAAGGGCGGCGACGGGGCCGTGAAGGGCGGCGACGGGGCCGTGAAGGGCGGCGTCGGGCCGCGAAGGGGCCGCGAGGGGCGGCGCGAGGGGCCGTAAGGGGCCGCGAAGGGCGGCGCGAGGGGCCGTAAGGGGCCGCGAGGGGCCGTAAGGGGCCACTAAGGGCGGCGCGAAGGGGCCGCGAGGGGCCGTGAAAGGGGCCGCGAGGGGCCTTAAGAGGGCGCGTCGGGCCGCTAAGGGCTAGGGACGCGACGGGAGGGAGGGCACACGGGGCGCGACTCGGGCAGGAGCGAAGCGCGCTCCGGTCGTACCTGACCGGCGAGTACCCCGGTGACTACGGCTGGGACACCGCGGGTCTGTCCGCTGACCCCGAGACCTTCGCCAAGAACCGCGAGCTCGAGGTGATCCACGCTCGCTGGGCTCTTCTCGGTGCCCTCGGCTGCCTGACCCCCGAGCTCCTCGCCAACAACGGCGTCGAGTTCGGCGAGGCTGTGTGGTTCAAGGCCGGTGCCCAGATCTTCTCCGAGGGTGGCCTTGACTACCTCGGCAACCCCAGCCTGATCCACGCGCAGTCCATCCCGGCCATCTGGGCCACCCAGGTCATCCTCATGGGTGCCGTCGAGAGCTACCGCGTGGGTGGCCTTGAGGGCTTCCAAGAGGTTGAGGACCCCCTGTACCCCGGCGGTGCCTTCGACCCCCTGGGTCTGGCTGACGACCCCGAGGCCCTCGCTGAGCTCAAGGTGAAGGAGCTCAAGAACGGCCGCCTCGCCATGGTGTCGATGTTCGGCTTCTTCGTGCAGGCCATCGTCACCGGCAAGGCCCCCCTGGAGAACCTGTCCGACCACCTGGCTGACCCCACCGTCAACAACGCCTGGGCCTATGCCACCAACTTCACCCCCGGCGCTTAATCGTGTTTCTAGCTTTGGTGTATAGGTGCCCTACATTTGTAAGCATCTGTTACTGAAACTAGTAGCCAGGTTCTCGTTCAAAAAAAAAAAAAAAAGTTGATCGTGGTGGGCCCTAGGAAGCGTTCCCACTAGGGAACCTGCTCTGATACCATGTGAAGAATCGAGGAATGAGTGGACTAGGAAATGAGTTGGGTACAAATATGAAACCCTAGAAAGTTGTACCCCATACTGTCTACCCCACTACAGCCTAGAAAGACTATAGCATATAAGTTCGACAAAATTGAGTAGTTCCGCCAGTCTTTTTGGGTTGGGTCGCACGCACAGTTCCGATAAGAAGCCTGCTCGCAAGCGAATCAAAGTGTGTCAAAGGGTGTGCAATAGAAATACCCCCTAAAACACTCAGATGTATGTAGACCGCAACTTTAATGCCCGATCATATATTTCCTCGATCATAAGCTGCAATGCCCGGGCGTGAATGCGCGGGATTTAATGACTGCGCATGATTGGTCAATTATACGCGTGGTGCCTTTTATAGCAATGCGCGTCCAATCAGGCGCGGTCATATAATGTCACGAACATAAATTTCGGATAATGAAAATCGCGCAATAATCATTGCAAAACTTTCGGGGCTACAAACCCCCGTAGGGTAATGCGCCGGGAAAAAAAGCGTGCGGGAATCCCCTGGGGTGGCCACTCGAGTAATTATCACCAATTTTGGTGGCCACTCGAGGAATTCGAGGCCACGCGAATAAGAAGGAATCACCGAACATGGTTCTACTGTAATTCTCTCTCATCGGAGGTTGGTGCGCCTCGCCCAATTCTTGGTGCGAGTTGGACTTTCTTTTGTCCTGCTGCTTTCTCCCACCACTCTGCTCAATTCGTGCATACATCACGGTTTTCTTCGGTTTGCTGTGTTTCCATCTGGTTGTTCTCAACAACTGTGTAAATTGCTGAAAAACCCAATCGAACCCCATAGTACTCTTCGGTTTGCTGTATTCCCATCTGGTTACTCTCTCGAACAGTGTTAAAACGTGAGAAAACCAAGGAAACCGCATCAGCAACAAATGCAACGTCGGGCCTCCTGCCAGCATTTCATCTACGATTACTTCACTTGTCTTGCCCTTGCATTCGTTATTCAAAGCTGAACAGATTCTTCGACAGGTAATAGAATAGCTCGAGCACCTAGCAGCTCCTCGTCTCGGCTGCTGTACCTGGAAACTGCATGTTAAAACCTGTTTGCAAGTTTGTAGCCGGTCGCTTCCGTCAAAATTGTTTTCCAGAATGTCCACCACCAGCAATATCATGGGAGCAGGAGCACAGAACCAGACCGTTGCTGTCGGAGCCGCGGGAATTTCCACCTTTGTTAGTGTAGTTCTACCTGTATTCGTTGTAATCTTCATATTCCTCTTCTTCTTCGTTATGATGTTCCGCGCGTGTCTCATGGTGCTGAAGAGCAGAGATCGCGACCGTACTCACGCCATCATTCCAGAAGAATACATGCTTCGTCGGATGCATCTCAGCGCGATGCAAAAAGCGACGACGACATGACTCGATCCCGAGATCGTCCAGGCGTTGCCGACCTTCACTTCATCCCGCGAAAAGCTTCGCGAAGGCTGCTGCGAAAGCTTTCGCGAGTGCGCGGTTTGCCTCGGCGAGTACGAGGAAGGGGAGTGTGTCAAGACGCTGCCGTCCTGCGGACACAGATTTCACGCCACGTGTATCGACATATGGTTTTGCGCGCATACCACGTGTCCCATCTGCCGATACAACCTGAAACCCCCAAAACTCCCGGCCCAGCAAGACGACTCGCAAGGTCCGGCGACGGATGCAGGCGATTCAAGCGAGGGACATGCGACGGCTAGCGACGAGGTGGGTCCGTTGGTGACACGCGACGCGCCGGCGACAGTGAACGAGACTGCGGCGGATAGAGTTAGCATTCAGGTTGAAATTGACGAGAATATCCAGCAGCAGCACGAGATTGTCGTAATTGGAGCAACAGAAGGAATGGATGCCTCGCCGAGAGCGTTCGCACTGTCGCCATCGGCACGAGCAGCGGCGGTTGCGGCAACAGCAGAAGCAGATGCTTTGTCCGCTGCAGTGGCAGCAGCAACAGCAGGTGTGGATACGTCATCATGTGTAGCAAGGATAAGGGTTCCAGCGGCAGTAGAATCATCAACGAGACCACCAGCAGGAGTAGTTTCGCAAAGAGCACTAACTGGAGAGGCGTACAGAAGGCATTCGCAAGGGGAGGAGAGTCAGGAGGATCAGGAAGGTCGGGAAGGTCAGGAGAAATTGCAGGAGATGGGCGAATCTTGGACGGAGATTGCGTTAACAGGAGAAGGGAACGATACGAAATTGGGTGATACAAGGAGGATACAGGAGTTGAGACGGTTTCTTGGGGTGACAGATGAGGATGGAGATTCAGGGTTGAAAGAGGGGAGGGTTGATTGGGAGTTGGGCTTGGGAGGAGGGGAGTGCAGCGGAGGGGATAGACTGTGTGTCAGAATAGAGGTATAAGGGGTTATGTGTGATTGAACCGTCACAAGTGATACGCGGAAAGGAAGTGCTCTCTTGAACTGTTCAGGGTAAGGTATGGTTGGATGCAATACAACAGGATGACCTTCCAACCACGTGATGATTCAAGGTTAGCTCCATTGGTGCCTCAAACCTCGCTCGGATTGTAAAATGGCACTTGTACATATTGGAGCATTGTTGCTGGAAGTCCTGCAGTTGATGCCGTGACACTGTGCACAGCAGGTCTGGCATATGCATTGAGAATGGTGGTCCAGCATTCTTTGATTGTGGCGTTTTGTTCTCACCATTCTATTTGCTAAACCAGAAACTCTTGAACCCTTCAAAACAACCCGTGATCACTTCATGAAGGGCATTTTTAACTTAATGCCTTCTAAGCGTGAGCGGCCCCAAGAACCCATCTAGTTCTCTCTTGACGGTTTCCTTGAAACCCAAATACTTCCCATTTCTCACACTGCTCCCAAGCTTCAAAGTGTCACATCTTGAAGTTTGGATATCTTGACTAACAGACAGGCTAGGATAATGGTGGTGTAATAATCCTCGATAATAATGCCCCCACGCTTCGCGATTTCATCTCCACACTTCTTGGATGATTTTTGAACTGTACAGCGTACACGGACGGTGGATATCACCAGTTCAGTACCTGCGGTACGCAACCTAGCTGTTAAGTACTGTGCACTTGCAACGTCGTTGTACCGTACGCCATTCGTTTCACGAAAACCGCGTACCACCGTATCATCCAATCTGACACGGCAAACTCCCCCCTTCCTCTCCTTCTCCCCCCTCTCTTCCCCCCCCAGTACGCGCACGGCACGGTATTGCCCAGCCGGAAACAACTCGGTTCTGGATGTTCTGAGTCGGTTGTGGTCGCTTCAGTTGTCAACTCCTAGGGTAAGCGCGTCCGCTGACCTGGTGCTGGCAACGGTCGCCTTTCAATGTGTCATCTCATGGCAAGCGTTTCTTGTGTATCAAGGGATTGAGCGGCGACTGGAGTCTGGACTGGACTGAATACCAGACCGCTTTCCTTTCCTCGAACCGAACATCAACTTCCTCCTCATCCTTGCGGAGTGGAGGTGCTGATATTTCAGTTCCTCCTCACCATATTATTCTCAGTTTTGTGAAGCCCTAGTCATGGCGGCGTGCCCCTCGTGATAGGACTTTCGTTGCCCGTGGGAGTCCGTCATTGGTTTAGGTGGCGACGCACATTGGTTTACGGAGGGAGACTGATTTCGCGTCAGCAAAACAGCCCGTTCTTTTGACGGAGATTCCGATGGTTTTCTGTCCAAAGAAATATTTTTAGAAACCACGAGAGGACTTTTTTCTTTGTGCTTGCTTCCCTGACGAGCAGCCCCGCCTGGCTCATCTGAATGGAGTATCAGTAGTTAAATGTGTCCACGCTTGGAGTTTATCGGAGGCGTCGCGACTCGATCCAAAGCACACTGCTTCCTTTTTAACGAGAGATCAGACGCATCTTAGGACTAGGTTGCTGTCAGGTTTTCACCACGTTGCTGTTATGGCACCAGTAGGTCGCCATTAGGGCACCGTCAAGGTAACATCAGGTCACCAATATGTTACCATTGAAGTGCCATTAGTTCATTATCAGGGGTGTACACGAGAAACTCCTGTTACATCTTGAAGCTTCTCCCCGGGTTGCAGCTGGAAAGCATGATAATGAAGCATGGAAGCGGCACTTAGGCAGGACGGCTAAAGATTCACCTGAATACCGCGGAAATTTCAGGGATTTTCTCGACGACTTACAGTTAGCCTTAGACATTCCTAAGCGTACGGATACTGACTGACAACTCTTTCGCCGAAACTATTTCACAGCGCTTTACGTCTTTCGCCGACACCGCTCGTGAGCTCGTTGGCGATGGCTCGGCGATGGTCGTCGACGGCTGTGAAGCTGACGCTAATCATCACCGCCATCGCATTGTTACTCTGGCGAAGCCCGTTACAACCCCTCGCCATCCACTCAGAAAGGCTACTAGAGCCCCCTCCCTCTCATTCCTCCGCCCCCTTCTCCCTCTCCGCCTCCTCGTCATCCTCGTTTTCAGCGTCTTCGTTTTCCGGTAGCGAGTTTCCCGCGCTGGCGTCAACGTCTGATGCGACGGCCGTCGGTCCGAACAGACGGCTGCTTTCGTCGTCGCCAGTCGAGATTGAGATCCATGCGACGGAGATTCCACAGGCCGAGCGACAGTCTGAGCGACTGGATGTGCGACGGTTTGAACGGACTCCCACGTCGAGTCATTCACCCGAAGCCAATCTCGTTATAAGCACAGCGGCAAGCGTTCCAGCGGCTTCCCCGCGCAACATCTCCGCATTTCCCGCCGCTTCCCCTCATCCCAAGCGGAAAATTCCCGCGCTGCTCCCGCACGACCCCGCGCCCGGGAACTGCTCCGCGCCGATCCACGGCTCCCCCGCGGAGCAGTGCGCCGCCGCGCGCGCGGAAGCCGCCTGCCGCAGCGGCGCGCAGCTAGAATACCTCCAATTCTACTACTGCACGTTTGAAGGAAGCCCGGTATTGGGTGTAGCGCTGCTGCTGACGTGGCTGGCGGCGCTGATCTTCCTCCTAGGGAATGTCGCGGCGGATTTTTTCTGCCCCTCGTTAGAAGAACTCGCGGAGTTGCTGCGGCTGCCGCCCGCTGTTGCGGGGGTTACTTTGCTTCCGCTGGGGAATGGCGCTCCCGACGTGTTCGCCAGGTGAGAAAGCGGAGGGATGTGAGGGAAGGGTTGAGGGGGAGGAGAGGGGGTGTGTATGTGAGAGAAAGGAGAACGTTGTGTATTGGATGGGAAAGGGGTTGTTTTCGCGGGCGTGACGCTGCTGCCGCTGGGGAATGGCGCTCCCGCCGTGTTCGCCAGGTGAGGGTGGGGCGGGTGGGGAGGGTTGAGGGGGAGTAGAAGGGGAAAGGGACAAAGTGGTGGATGGGAGAGGGGACCGTGATAGCGGGGGTGACGCTGCTGCCACTGGGGAAGGGCACTCCTGACGTGTTCGCCAGGCGAGAAATGAGGGGGGGCGGGGTTGGGGAGGATGGAAAATGGGGGTGTTGATGGGGTAGGGCGACAACAGTTTGTGCTAGAGAGGAAAGGTAGGGCGAGGGAGAGACAGGACAGTGCGAGGGAAAGGGGCCGTTGTTGGGGGGTTGATGGTGTGATGCTGCTGCTGCTGGGGAAGGGCGACGATGCCGTGTTTCGGCAGGTGAGAGGGGATTGGGTGATGGAATGGGATGACAGAAAGGGAGTTTTGTGAGTCGGATCCCACTTCCCCCTCCCCGTCTTCACCTCCCCCCCAACTCCTCCCTCCAAGTCCCCCTTTTCCCTTCTGCTCCGCTGCTCTCTGGGCGTTCCCCAAACCCCCTCTTTCTCTCCCTCCCTCCATCCGCTCCCTCTGCAAACCTCAATTTCAACGGTCCTCTCTCTCCCTGCTCGCCTCCTTTGATTTGAATCGTGGCACAACTCCCCTCTTCTCCCCCCTCCCACTGCTCGTTCTTCTCTCCCCCTTCTCTCACCATCTCTTGCAATGTGGTGCTGCTGTTTGTAGATAACGAACATCAAAACTCTTCCCGCCCCTCTTCCCCCTCATCCCCCTCCTTCCCTCTCTCTCCTCCAGCGTGCTGGCGTTTGTGGGAAAAGGACATCAGAGCCGCTGTCGCCACTCTTCCCGCTCATCCCTGGCCTCCCCCTCACATCCCCATTCCCTCTCTTTCCCCCTTTTCCCCCTCTCTCACCATCTCTTGCAGCGTGGTGGCGTTTGTGGGGAAAGGACATCAGAGCCTGGTGGGCTTCAACGGCGTCTTGGGGGCGGCGTGCTTTGTCTCCACTGTGGTGGCTGGCTCCGTTTGTCTCGTAGCGGCCAGCAAGGCCCCGAGGGTCCAGTTGCACCGATCGTCCTTTATACGAGACCTGACCTTCTTCCTCCTTGCTGTCTTGGTGCGTTTTCGTCTGCCTTATCACACCCCTCGTTATTGTCACAAACTCAGTTGCTCACCTCTCACATGGGCACAGTGGCACCTGTTTTCCTTTGTGACAGACCTGAATCTCTGCCTCCCTGCTCGCCTGGTGTGTGTCTTCTGCTGTTGTACCGTCCCTCGTTATTGTCACAATGTGATTCAACTTGTTACACCACCCTTGGTGTAAGTATTGCCACTTCCCTCCTTCAGTCTTCCCCCCCATCAAAGAACAACCCTAGCTAATCACCCCTGGTTCACACAAGCCGCCCTCCTCCTCCCCTCGCCTTCCCCTACCCTCACTGGCCCTGTGTGTGCTGGTGTGGTGTGGCAGCGCATGGTGCTTCTGCCCTACTCACTTCTCGCTTCCTCCATCTACTTTTGAGAAGCCTCAAACGTGTGGCAGCGCATGGCTTCTGCCCCACTCACTTCTCGCCTCCTCCATCGACCCTGCCTACTGCCTTCCTTCCAGCTCTCCTCAACCACTCATCAGCCATACGTTGCTCTACCCTCTCTCCCACCCCCACCCCTCACCATCCCACCCCTTCCACTCCCCTCACAGGCCCTGTGTGTGCTGGTGTGGCAGCGCGCGGTGCATCTACCACACGCACTGCTCTTCTTTTCCGTCAACCCCGCCTACTGCCATACTGCCTGCCTGCTCTTGTCAACCACTCACATGTTGCTCTACTCCCTCCCTCCTCCCCCCAACAGGCTCTATGTGTGCTGGTGTGGCAGCGCGCGGTGCATCTACCACACGCGCTGCTCTTCTTTTCCGTCTACCCCGCCTACTGCCATACTGCCTGCCTGCTCTTGTCAACCGCTCACATGTTGCTCTACTCCCTTCCTCCTCCCCGCAACAGGCCCTGTGTGTGCTGGTGCGGCAGCGCGCGGTGCATCTACCCCACGCACTGCTCTTCTTTGCCATCTACCCCGCCTACTGCGTCGCTGTCGCGATCTACCACTGCATGCCAGCAGCGGAGCCCCGCACCCCCAGATTCCAGATACACCCCTTCATCCGCTCAGGTGAGTACATGTGTTCGAAATGAGACTCTATCCCAGACTCTACCTTCTTCTACCCTACTCTGCTCCCACTCGACTGCCTGCTGGCTGACTCGCTGTCGCGCTCTACCACTGCATGCCAGCAGCGGAGCCCCGCACCCCCAGATTCCAGATACACCCCTTCATCCGCTCAGGTGAGTACATGTGTTCGAAATGAGACTCTATCCCAGACCCTACCTTCTTCTACCCTACTCTGCTCCCACTCGACTGCCTGCTGGCTGACTCGCTGTCGCGCTCTACCACTGCATGCCAGCAGCGGAGCCACGCACCCCCAGATTCCAGATACACCCCTTCATCCGCTCAGGTGAGTGAACTGTCTCGGGCCAAGATTCTGTTCCAGAATCTGTCGGCCTATACCCTACCCTGCTTGGCATCCACTACCCCGCCTACTGCGTCGCTGTCGCGCTCTACCACTGTATGCCAGCAGCGGAGCCACGCACCCCCAGGTTCCAGATACACCCCTTCATCCGCTCAGGTACACAGCAGAATGACTCGAACTGAGACTCTATCCGTCCTCTATTCTACCCTGCACCATCTAACCCGCCTACTGCTCCGCTGTCGCGCTCTCCCACAGTACCACTGCCTGCCAACAACGGAGCCACGCACCCCCAGATTCCAGATTCCAGATTCCAGATTCCAGATTCAAGATTCCAGATTCCAGATTCCAGATTCAAGATTCCAGATTCCAGATTCCAGATTCAAGATTCCAGATTCCAGTTACACCCCTTCATCCTGCCTACACACCCACCACTACCTTGTTTCCCTCCCATTCCCCTCCCTCCCTGCCTTGTTTTGTCTTTTCCCCCTCTCCTTTTCCCCTTGTGCATTTCAGTGTCCCAGGCAACGATACCCCACTGGCTGTGGGCCCACGAATGCTCGCTCTTCCACTCCCGCTTGCACACCCACCACTATCTCCACCCCCACACCTACCCTGACTTGTCTTTCTCCTTTTCCCCTCTTATCATCATCCCAGTGTCCCAGGCTACGATACCGCATTGGCTCTCGACGCAAAGAGCGATTGCTCTTCCACTCACTCGCGCCTGCACACCCACCACTACCTTTTCTTCTCCCCCTTTCTCTCCCTTTTTCCTTGTCCCCTCATTCACTCCCAGTGTCACAGGCAACGATACCCCACTGGCTGTGGACGCACGAGCGCTCGCTCTTCCACTCCCGGCTCCACACCCATCACTACCTCCACCCCAGCACCTACCTCCCCCTCCCTTTTATCTTCTCCCGGGAGAATTCGGCCAATAGCAACGCGCCACCTGGCCACGTGGAGGCCGAGGACGTGACAGCTGGCAGCGGCAGCTGCCCTGTGGTGCTGCCGCCCCGCCTGCTGTCCCCCCCGCTGTCCTCCTCCCCGTCCCGCACTGCTCCTCCTGTGCTTCACTCTGCTGCCTCTGCTGATTTTTCCGGTGCTGATGATGCATTCACTGCTGCTGCTGCTGCTGCTGGTAGTGCTGGTGGTGTGGCTGGTGCTGCTAGTGCTGCTGGTGTGCCTGCGGGTGGTGCCACTCGTGGTACTGGTAACCGCATGGCGGCGAGTGTAACAGACGAGCTGAGAGAACCACTGTGGGGCTATGACGAGGAAATGGAAGACCCAGAGCTGGTGAGTGGCTGTTTGGGGTGAGGGGTGTTGCGGTTTGATGTGGGCTTTGACCTGTTTTCTCTGGGCCAAAAAATATTATTCTTTGTTCTGTCTTCATGCTTTTTGCGTTCCACTGCTGCCTTCCTTAGCCTCTACTCAGGCTCCAACTCCTACCGTAAAGCACCACTCTCCACCGCTCAGCACAACTTCCGCCTTCCCTCACCACACTAACTCCAACTCACTCTACCCCTCCCCACCCCACTCCACCCCTCTCCACCGCACAGCGCCCCTGGACCTTTGCCGGTTTCTGCGAGTACTTCATAAAGTTCCCGCTCACGCTGCCGCTCCTCTGCTCCATCCCCGTCCACCACAAAGACGAGTGGTCCAAACCCTTTGCAGTCGCCTCCTCCCTCCTCTCCCCCCTCCTCTTCACCACCTTCGTCCTCGGTGTTGATTCCGATCGCCTTGAATTCATCCTCGCCGCTTCCCTCGGGGTTTTCCTCGCCTGTCTGACTTACTGCACTACGGAAGAGGAATCCCCGCCGCAGTCCTTTTTACCCGCTTTACTCTGGGTAACTGCCAGCTTTGCCATGTCCGTCGTCTGGTTCTACGCCCTCGCGAACGAACTCGTCGCGCTTCTGGTCTCCCTGGGTGTAATCCTCGGAATTTCCCCTCCAATTCTGGCTCTGACCGTCCTCGCCTGGGGTAACTCCGTCGGGGATCTAGTCGCTAATTTGTCCTTTGCTGCCAGCGGCGACCAATCACGGCTGCAGATCGCCTGGTCGGGCTGCTTCGCCGGACCGCTTTTCAACACGCTGGTCGGCCTGGGCTTGTCTTTAGTGCTCGCCTGCTGGTCCAGATACCCTGAACCTTACGTGGTGCCTGTGGATCCAACCCTCCTATTCACCCTCGGGTTCCTATTCCTCGTGTTGCTCTTTGTGCTGATTCGGCTGGGTTGGTTGGGAGAAAGAGGAGGGAATTCGGATGGGATAGGAGGAAGGGGTGGGATAGGGGGAGGGGATGGGGCTGGAAGCAGGGTTATAGGAGGTGGAGCTGGCAGAGAGGGGAGGAGAGGAGTGGTGCTGGACAAGAGAACAGGGGTTGTTCTTGTGGCAGCTTACTGTGTGTTTTTGTCTGCGCGATTGCTGGCGGTTTTGGGGGTGCTCCCACCGCTGCCGCAATGGTTTACAATTCTATAATGTCTGTCTGTATAAATGAGTTGGTTATACGTATTAGGCATTTCTGGTGCTCTTACCTCCAGATTCGGCAACCATTCTTGGGTGGTGTAGATATAAACAGAAAATTATACGTACATATTACCAACATGCGCATCTAGTGTAGTGGTATCATAGTACCCTCCCACGGTACTGACCGGGGTTCGATTCCCCGGATGCGCAGTGCATTTTTCTACGCTTGTCTTTTTGCCATACCGTCCTATTTTATTCACGACAGCACTGGTCGCGGCGTTGGCTTTCTTGTATACCGCCGTTCGCGCTACTACGTCGACCGTCTTGACACACAAGCCGACGACGACCCGATAACTTTCACAAACTCGCGATTAACAGGGACGCGCTTGTGACTCGTATACGGGTCGGCGTGACGCTACGAGGCGAAGTCTGGAAGCCTTTGGAATTAGTAGTTATTAAAACGGCGTTGGTGTGCAAACCGAGCTGGTATCTACAGCGGCCCGACATCATTTGTGCTACGCTTTAACGCCAAGACAGTTAGCTCCGCAGGAAGCCGCGCAGAATACGTATACGGTGGTGGTGACAGCGATTCGTACTTATTAGTAACCGTTCTTGCCCCTGTTGCTGATTAGTTGGTGCTTGTAGGTGCTCGTAGGTTCTCGTAGGTGCTTGTAGGTTCTCGTAGGTGCTTGTAGGTCCTAATAGGTGCTGGTGGGGTGCGATGGAGTATGAAGCCCGATCCGCAAGAGACGGCGCATGGTAAGGCGAGTGGGGCATGGTGAAGGAGATTGGTACATATGGGAGCATGGTGCATGTTGCTTGTAAAGGAGATCGGTGCATGACGGTTCTTGACGGTGCGTGACGGTGCATGGTTCATAATCAATGGTAACAGGGCGTGCTGTATGGCATATGCAGAGTGGTGTTGGTGTACATTGTTTTGTGTAAAACGTTATCACCAATTCTTTCTCCGTTTCTCCTCGTTATGTCTCCTTATCACAATTTTCTCACCATTCTCACCATTCCCACCCATTCTTACCCATTCTTACCCATCCCCATCCATTCTTTCCAGGTATGACGTGGCAAGCCTCCTGGCACATTGGAAGACCGAATCCGGTGAAGAGGTGAGTCAGCAAGGGGATTAGGTCAGTCAGCAAGGAGATGTTCTGTTGTCGCAATAAGTAGAAACGATTGATTCAGCAGGGATAATTCCTGCACCTGTCTCCTCCTGCCTATTTCCCATTTTCTCCGCGCGTTCCCTGCTCCCTTTGCTCCCCCAACCTCTCCCCCAACCTCTCCCCCAACCTCTCCCCCAACCTCTCCCCCAACCTCCCCCCTCTCCCAAGTGCTGGTGCGCTTCTTCATTGTCTTAGCAGATGAGGAGGACGAATGGATGTCGGCTCGCCACCCTCCCCTACCGTCTTGCCTGCCTGGGAGCAATCTGTCTGCCTGCTACTGCCTGAAACCCGCCTGCTGGCTCAGACAGATTATTGAGGCGCCTCAAAAGCTCGCTCCCCCTTCCCTACCGTCTTGCCTGCCTGGGAGCAATCTGTCTGCCTGCTACTGCCTGAAACCCAACCCGCCTGTGGCTCTACACACCTTACTTCCCAATTTCTCCCCTTTATCCCTGCTTCCTCTCCTCCCTATTCCCCCCTCCCCCCCTCCACAACCGAGTAGCAAGTGCTCGCTCGTTTCTCTGGCTCGCAGAGAAGAAGAGGACGAGTGGGTCTCAGCCCGCCTCTCATGCCCCATCTGTTCCCTTCCCTCTCCTGCCTTCCCTCCTGCTCCACCCACGTCCAAGCAGCAAGTACAGGTGCGATTCTTTGGCTTTGCAAACGAGGAGGACGCGTGGGTCTTGGCCGGCCTCTCATGCCCCGTGTGTTCCCTTCCCTCTTCCTCCTCCCCCCCTGCTCCACCCACGTCCAAGCAGCAAGTACAGGTGCGATTCTTTGGCTTTGCAAACGAGGAGGACGAGTGGGTCTCAGCCTGTCTTTCCATGCGCCCGCGCTCGCTCCCCTGCGAGGGCTCCGAGTGTGTCGCCGTGCTGCCTGGGGATGAGACGTGCTGCCTGTCTGCAACGGCCTACCCGCCTGCTGGTTTATACACCCCTTTTTCATCTTTTCATTTTTATTTTCCGGCTTTTCTCTCCTCTCTCTTCCCTCCCCCCCTATGTGCGAGCAGCAAGTACTAGTGCGTTTCTTTGGTTTTGCCGACGAGGAAGACGAGTGGGTGTCAGCCCGTCTTTCCGTGCGCCCGCGCTCGCTCCCCTGCGAGGGCTCCGAGTGTGTTGCCGTGCTGCCTGGGGATGAGACGTGCTGCCTGTCTGCAACGGCCTACCCACCTGCTGGTCTATACACCCCTTTTTCCCAATCTTTTCATTTTTCTTTTCCTGCTTTTCTCTCCTCTCTCTTCCCTCTCACCCTATGTGCGAGCAGCAAGTACTAGTGCGTTTCTTTGGTTTTGCCGACGAAGAAGACGAGTGGGTGTCAGCCCGTCTCTCCGTGCGCCCGCGCTCCCTCCCCTGCGAGGGCTCCGAGTGTGTCGCCGTGCTGCCTGGGGACGTGGTTCTCTGCTTCCAGGAAGCTTCTGACCAGGCGCTGTATTTTGATGCTGATGTGCGGGACGTGCAGAGGAGGCGGCATGACGTGAGGGGGTGTCGGTGCCGCTTTTGGGTGCGATACCGACACGACAACACCGAAGTAAGGGACGTTAGAGAATGCAAGGGCAGGTTCAGCTTGGGGACGTTCGGGACGTGCAGAGGAGAAGGCATGATGTGAGGGGGTGCAGGTGCCGGTTCTGGGTGCGACACCGGCATGACAATACCGAGGTGAGGGATGGTACAGTATGCAAGGCAGGTTCTGGGTGCGGACATGCGGGACGTGCAGAGGAGGCGGCACGACGTGAGGGGGTGCAGGTGCCGGTTCTGGGTGCGGTACCGGCACGACAACACCGAGGTGAGTGCTGTGCTGCTCTTGTGAGGGGGGTCGTGAGAACACGGATCCACTGACGTGCAGAGGAGAAGGCATGACGTGAGGGGGTGCCGGTGCCGGTTCTGGGTGCGGTACCGGCATGACAACACCGAGGTGAGATTGATGCTTCTGGGTGGGATGTACAGTGCTGTATTTCGATGCCGACTTTTGAGGCGCCTCAAAAGTCGCTGTATTTCGATGCTGATGTGAGGGATGTGCAGTGGAGAAGGCATGACGTGAGGGGGTGCAGTTGCCGGTTCTGGGTGCGCTACTGTCACGACAACACCGAGGTGAGATGGATGCACACTAACAGAGGCCCTACTCATGTGAGTGCGGACGTGCGGGACGTGCAGGGGAGAAGGCATGATGTGAGGGGGTGCAGGTGCCGGTTCTGGGTGCGGTACCGGCACGACAACACCGAGGTCAGTGTGGTATACACTAACAGAGGCCATACTGCTACTCATGTGAGTGCTGACGTGCGGGATGTGCACAAGGGGGAGGCATGATGTGAGGGGGTGCTGGTGCCGGGTTTTGGGTGCGATACCGACATGACAACACCGAGATGAGTTTTTTTTTTTTGCTTCTGGGTGGGTTGCATGGATTGTCGTTCAGTGTGTGTTAGGGATGTGCAGAGGAGAAGGCACGATGTGAGGGGATGCAGGTGCTGGTTCTGGGTGTGATACCGCCACGACAACACCGAGGTGAGATGGAGGGTGGTCACATGTTTGGTGCCACTGGGGGGAGTGGGGAGACTTTTGAGTCGACTCAAAAGTCACCTCGGTGAGATGGAGGGTGGTCACATGTTTGGTGCCACTGGGGGGAGTGGGGAGACTTTTGAGTCGACTCAAAAGTCACCTCGGTGAGATGGAGGGTGGTCACATGTTTGGTGCCACTGGGGGGAGTGGGGAGACTTTTGGACGTGCAGAGGAGGCATGTCGTGAAGGGGTCGGTGCCGGTTCTGGGTGCGATACCGGCATGACAATACCAAGGTGAGAGGATACATGACTACTGGTAAGAGACAGAGTACAGAGTGAAAGTGGATAACTCTCCTAAGTGGATAACCCTCCTTTCCCCTCAACCCCCAGCTCCCTTTCCCTTGCTCTTCTTCCCTCCTCCTCACCTCCCTTCTCGTCATCAGGATTCAGGAGGTGGTGCCTCTGCGCGAGATTTGCCGAAGGCCCGAGACAGAGAACAGAGTGATCCCCCATTCCCCCAGAGAACAGCATAGCCCTCATTTCCTCTGACCACCCCATTCACCTTCCCTCGCTTCCGTGCCCCATCCTCCCTGTCCTCCTTCCTCCCTTCCCCCATCAGGAAGTAGTGCCTCTGCGAAAGATCTGCCGAAGGCCAGAGACAGAGTACTGATTAAAGGCAGCACAGCAGGTGGCTTCCCTTCCCCTCCTCCCTCTCTCCACCCCCTTCACTCTTTGCCGCCCCTTCAAACCCCATCAGGAGGTGGTGCCTCTGCGAAAGATCTGCCGAAGGCCAGAGACAGAGTACTGATTAAAGGCAGCACAGCATAAGAACTCACCCCCTTTGCCTTTCCGCCTTCCACCCTCCTGCTTCCCCCGTCAGGAAGTGGTACCTTTGCACAAGATCTGCCTAAGGCCCGAGACTGAGTAACGATTGAAGGCATGAACCCCAATCTCACTCCCCTTGCCTTTTCACCCTCCTCCCCTTGTTTCCCCCATCAGGAGGTGGTGCCGCTGCGCAAGATCTGCCGAAGGCCAGAGACAGAGTACAGAGTGAAGGCGGCACAGCAGGTGGCCAAGACAAGAACCCTCCCCTTCCTCCTGTCCCGCCTCCCTTCCCCTTCCCCCTTTTCTCTCCACCCCTTCATCAGGAGGTGGTGCCTCTGCGCAAGATCTGCCGAAGGCCAGAGACAGAGTACAGAGTGAAGGCAGCCCAGCAGGTGGCCAAGGCGGTGGGAGGAGGGGAGGGGAAGAAAGTGAGCGTGAAGCAGAGTAAAGGGAATTGAATGTTGAGATGAGACGTCTCAAAACCCGAAGGGAGGAAGCGGGGTGTGAACAAGAGTGAAGAGAATTAGCTGTAGTGAAGAAATTGAGTGGTACACTATAGAGTATAGAGTGAAGGCAGCACAGGAGGTTGCTTGGTAGGCGGTGGGGGCAAGGGGAGGGGAGGAAGGGGGGAGTGAAGCAGAGTAACAGGAATTTACTGGACTGAAGGAGTTACGTGTGCGACCCGTTTTTTTTTTTTTAAGGGCACCTCAAAAGTAGGTTTGGTATACGACTGAGGAGAGTGGAGGCATCACAGCAGATTGATAACAATAAGGGGTGTGAATGAAAAACGAAGAAGCTCGAATAAAACATCAAAACCTTGCGCACATGGGGATGTAGCTCAGATGGTAGAGCGCTCGCTTAGCATGCGAGAGGTATGGGGATCGATACCCCACTTCTCCATTGAATGATTTTGTTTTTGCCCCCTTGGAAATGAACATCACCACATCTTCCAGCATGTTTCTGGCTCAGCATGTTTCTGGCTCAGCATGTTTCTGGCTCAGCATGTTTCTGGCTCAGCATGTTTCTGGCTCAGCATGTTTCTGGCTCAGCATGTTTCTGGCTCAGCATGTTTCTGGCTCAGCATGTTTCTGGCTCAGCATGTTTCTGGCTCAGCATGTTTCTGGCTCAGCATGTTTCTGGCTCAGCATGTTTCTGGCTCAGCATGTTTCTGGCTCAGCATGTTTCTGGCTCAGCATGTTTCTGGCTCAGCATGTTTCTGGCTCAGCATGTTTCTGGTTCAGCATGTTATGATAAAAGGTCATACCCAATGAGAAAGCATGCATTGATTGTGATATGTGCATACAATCGAACTTGCAACAAGTAATCACACTCGCTCGCCCTATGAGCCAACTGGAGCTTATTGAACATCAACACAACACCTTAGAATCGTTGAGCCATTCTCCTTGTTTAAATATGGTGCCAGGCGAAAACATAGTAGAAATCATTTCTGGATGATGAAGTGGAGGTCAACCCCCTTCCCGTCCACCCCTCCTGTCCTTCCTCCTTCCCCCCATCAGGAGGTGGTGCCTCTGCACAACATCTGTGGAAGGCCCGAGGCAGAGTATAGAGTGAAGAGGATACAGCTCCCGTTGCCCCATTTTCCTCCTCTTCATCTTCCCCCATCAGGAGGTAGTGCATCTGCTCAAGATTTGCCTTAGGCCCGAGACAAAATACCACGTGAAGGTGGCACAGCAGGTGGTTAAGGCAGTGGGGGGAGGGGAAGGGAGGAAGGCAGGGTGAAGCGGCGTAAGGGAAATTAGGTGGTACATGATAGAGTGAAAACAGCACAGCAGGTGGGGAGGCGAGGGGATGAAAGGATGTGTGGAGTCAAGCAAAGGGTTCTGGAATGAAGGATTCACGTGGTACACTGTAGGGGAGGAAAGGACGTGCGGAGTCAAGTAAAGGGTGCTGGAATGAAGGATTCATGTGGTACACTGTAGGGGAGGAAAGGATGTGCGGAGTCAAGCAAAGGGTGCTGGAATGAAGGATTCATGTGGTACACTGTAGGGGAGGAAAGGATGTGCGGAGTCAAGCAAAGGGTGCTGGAATGAAGGATTCATGTGGTACACTGTAGGGGAGGAAAGGATGTGCGGAGTCAAGGCAGCACAGCAGGTGGCTAAGGCGATGGAGAGAAGGGAGGGGAGGAATGGGAGTGAGAAATAGATTGAAGGGAATCATCTGAATTGGAGTACACGACCTGTTAACGAAAAGGGTTGTGTGAGCATTGGCCAGCAAACATGAAATAGGGAATGACCATGAACGGTGCACAAAAACAATGAATAAAGATATTGCCTCATAGCCAGCACGGGGATGTAGCTCAGATGGTAGAGCGCTCGCTTAGCATGCGAGAGGTATGGGGATCGATACCCCACTTCTCCAATTGTATTTTTCTGCTTCTTGATACCAAACCATGGGCTTCGTGCTTGGGGCCCCTATATCTAGAGCCCTGACCATATCTTTCCTCTATTCCTATCCTCAGCTTTATGAGTTATGGAGTTGGGGTCTGGTGGAGCTCTGACTTTGTCTCTGTCAAGACATGGCTATTGGGAGGAATACTGGCATACCCATCTTCGCATACCCATCTTCGCATACCCATCTTCGCATACCCATCTTCGCATACCCATCTTCGCATACCCATCTTCGCATACCCATCTTCGCATACCCATCTTCGCATACCCATCTTCGCATACCCATCTTCGCATACCCATCTTCGCATACCCATCTTCGCATACCCATCTTCGCATACCCATCTTCGCATACCCATCTTCGCATACCCATCTTCGCATACCCATCTTCGCATACCCATCTTCGCATACCCATCTTCGCATACCCATCTTCGCATACCCATCTTCGCATACCCATCTTCGCATACCCATCTTCGCATACCCATCTTCGCATACCCATCTTCGCATACCCATCTTCGCATACCCATCTTCGCATACCCATCTTCGCATACCCATCTTCGCATACCCATCTTCGCATACCCATCTTCGCATACCCATCTTCGCATACCCATCTTCGCATACCCATCTTCGCATACCCATCTTCGCATACCCATCTTCGCATACCCATCTTCGCATACCCATCTTCGCATACCCATCTTCGCATACCCATCTTCGCATACCCATCTTCGCATACCCATCTTCGCATACCCATCTTCGCATACCCATCTTCGCATACCCATCTTCGCATACCCATCTTCGCATACCCATCTTCGCATACCCATCTTCGCATACCCATCTTCGCATACCCATCTTCGCATACCCATCTTCGCATACCCATCTTCGCATACCCATCTTGTAACAAGTACAGCATTGCCACAGCGGTGCATGTAATTTACAGTACAAAAGCATAACGTAGCGGACAAGACAGCCTGCTGTATTGGAGTAAATTTTGAGGTTTTACAGATGTAACGCGTATCAGCAATTTCATAAAAGAGAGCAACAGTAGCAGTCTCTCACCACAATGCCTAAACAGCAGCAGCGGGAGGGTAATAGTTGCAGACGAGAAACTGAGCCACCCCGGTGAAATTGGCCTTGTAGGGACAGAGGGCCTGGTGGGGGAGACGGCAGAGGGATGGGAGCAGAAGAGGGTAAAGAAGGGTAGCAGGTGGATGGTAGTTGCAGACGAGAAACTGAGCCACCCCGGTGAAATTGCCCCTGTAGGGACAGAGGGCCTGGTGGGGGGATGAGGAGTGATGGCAGAACGGATGGGGGGTAGATACAGAGGAGGAAGTGAGCAGCCCGGGTGGATTTGGCCTTGCTGGGACAGAGAGTCTGTTGGAAGGGTTAGTTGGGGGGTAGCAGCATCACAGGCGAAGCAGAGCAGCAGCGGGAAGGTGGTAGTTGCAGACGAGAAACCGAGACAGCCTGGTGAGATTTCCCTTGTAGGGACAGAGTGCCTGGTGGTGGGAGGGATATTTGGGGAAACGCAGCATCGGAGGCAAAGCAGAGCGATGGGGGGAAGCGTCGGGGGCCGGAAGGGGGAAGTGATGTGGGGGGGGGGGAGCAGGCATACCTGGGGAGCAGTGGTGCAGGGAAGGAATGCGTCTCATTCAGTAATAGCAACAGTGCTTCGAAGAAAAACGAAAGAGGGAGAGGGAGAGGAAGCATGCAGCAACTCACCTCGTCACACCCCTCGTGTCTCTCCACGCGAGCTGAATGAATGCTTGAATGCGCGCCAGTCAGTGATAATGACATTGTGTGCGAATGAATGCGCGCCAGTCAGTGATAATGACATTGTGTGCGAATGAATGCGCGCCAGTCAGTGATAATGACATTGTGTGCGAATGAATGCGCGCCAGTCAGTGATAATGACATTGTGTGCGAATGAATGCGCGCCAGTCAGTGATAATGACATTGTGTGCGAATGAATGCGCGCCAGTCAGTGATAATGACATTGTGTGCGAATGAATGCGCGCCAGTCAGTGATAATGACATTGTGTGCGAATGAATGCGCGCCAGTCAGTGATAATGACATTGTGTGCGAATGAATGCGCGCCAGTCAGTGATAATGACATTGTGTGCGAATGAATGCGCGCCAGTCAGTGATAATGACATTGTGTGCGAATGAATGCGCGCCAGTCAGTGATAATGACATTGTGTGCGAATGAATGCGCGCCAGTCAGTGATAATGACATTGTTGTCAGAACATATATATAGCTTATGCTGTTGTGTAGGCTATAGTGGGGTATCCCATAGGGGGTACAACCCAATTAGGGTTTCCCATATGTACTCACTTCATTCATAGTTCATCCATTCTCGTTCTACTCTTCTCATGGTATCGAGCAGGTTCCCTCGTGGGAACTGTTCCTAGGGCCCACCGTTTTTTTTTCCTGCCCGGAGCGCACTCTGCCCCTACCCGAGTCGCGCTCCCCTCTCTCTTGGCCCCTAGTGGCCCCTTTAGCCGCCCGTCACGGCCCTTAGCCGCCCGCGCGCCGCCCGTCCCGGCCCCTTAGACGCCCGCGCGCCGTCCGTCCCGGCCCCTAGACGCCAGTGCGCCGCCCGGCCCGGCCCCTAGACGCCCGCGCGCCGCCCGTCCCGGCCCCTAGACGCCCGCGCGCCGCCCGTCCCGGCCCCTAGACGCCCGCGCGCCGCCAGTCCCGGCCCCTCGACGCCCGCGCGCCGCCCGTCCCGGCCCCTCGACGCCCGCGCGCCGCCCGTCCCGGCCCCTCGCCGCCCGTGAGCCGCCCGTCCCGGCCCCTAGACGCCCGCGCGCCGCCCGTCCCGGCCCCTAGACGCCCGCGCGCCGCCCGTCCCGGCCCCTCGACGCCCACGCGCCGCCCGTCCCGGCCCCTAGACGCCCGCGCGCCACCCGGACCGACCCCTAGACGCCCGCGCGCCGCCCGTCCCGGCCCCTCGACGACTGCGCGCCGCCCGTCCCGGCCCCTCGACGCCCGCGCGCCGCCCGTCCCGGCCCCACGCCGCCCTACCTGCGGCCTACTCGCCGCCCTACCTGCGGCTCGCCCGCCGCCCTAACTGCGGCCTGCCCGCCGCCCTACTTGCGGCCCTACCGCCCCCCTACCTACGGCCCGACCGCCGCCCTACCTGCGGCCCAACCGCCGCCCTACCTGCGGGAGCCGCCTAGCAGCAGAACCGCCGGGAGCCGAGCCGCCCTGCCGCAGAACCGCCGGGAGCCGAGCCGCCCTGCCGCCGAGCCGCCCGGGAGCCGAGCCGCCCTGCCGCCGAGTCGCCCGGGAGCCGAGCCGCCCTGCCGCCGAGCCGCCCGGGAGCCGAGCCGCCCTGCCGCCGAGCCGCCCGGGCGCCGAGCCGCACTGCCGCCGAGCCGCTGAGCAGCCGAGCCGCCCTACTGCCGGGCCGCCCGACCTGCTCTGTCCGGTGAGCACAGCCCCACTGTCACTACGTGCCCTTCCCCTACTGCTTGCACTGCTCGTCTGTCGTCGTCATGGCTACCCCTAGCGTCCTCGCTTTTGACGCTGAGGGTCGAGCCATTGACTTTGAGGTCTGGGTCGACGACCTGCAGCTGTTCTTACAGTGCGATAGGGCGGACGGTCTTTCCCTCTTTGACCTCACCTCTGGCGCCTCTCCTGCCCCTGCTACTGATGCTGACCCCACTGTTCGCTCTCAGTGGGCCACCCGCGATGCTGCTGCACGTCTTGCTGTGCGTCGCCACCTGCCTACCACTGAGCGCGCGCACTTTAGTCAGTACAAGAGTGCTCAGACCTTGTACGACGCTGTAGTTGCGCGCTACTCTTCCCCTGCCACTGCTGCCCTGAGCCGCCTCATGCTACCGTACCTCTTTCCTGACCTTGCTGCCTTTCCCACTGTCGCTGACCTCATTACGCACCTCCGCACTAGTGACACTCGCTACCGCGCCGCCCTTCCTGCTGAGTTCTGCGCCAAGAACCCCCCCCCCATGTACATCACTCTCTATTACATCGTCACACGCCTCCCTGACTCCCTTCGCGTAGTCAGGGACCACTACCTCTCGGTCTGTCCCACCACTCTCACTGTCGACCTCCTCGAGAAGTCCCTCCTGGCGGCGGAGAAGAGCATCGTCGCTGTAGGAGCCTCTCGTGGTGACCCTCGCACCCCCATCTTTGAGGGGTGTTCTCCTTCCCCCCTGCTGCCCTCTGTTGCCTCTGCTGCTGCTGCCGACCTGCTTGGTCTTGAGTCGGTCTGCGCGGCGTCTGCCCCTAGCGGGAGACGCCGCCCTGGCAGGGGCAAGGGGGGCAAGGGCGCGGGTGGAGCTGGCGGGGGCGGTGGAGGAGGCGGTGGAGGCGGAGGAGGGAGTGGGGGTGGCGGTGGGAGTGGTGGCGGGGGCGGTGGTGGAGGTGGCAGCAGCGGAGGAGGAGGCGTCGGTGGCGGCAGCGGTGGGAGCGGAGGCAGCGGTGGTGGTGGAGGTGGAGGCAGCGGTGGCGGAGGGGGTGGAGCTGGTCGGGGTGGTGCCCCGCAGCGTAGCGGCCCTGGTGGTGGCCAGCGTCAGCAGCAGCAGCAGCAGCAGCAGCGTTCGCGGGACATCCCCCCGCCCCAGCAGCTCCGTGAGTGGTACACGCAGCGTCAGCGGGGTGGGGGTTTTGGTCCATGCACCTACGTCCTTCGTTCCGGTGACCGAGCGGGTGAGCAGTGTGGGGGTGCGCACCCCACTCAGCGCTGCTTTGCCCGCCTGACGGACGCTTGGCGTCAGCAGTTCCCCGAGGCCAGTGAGATTCCCCGTTGGGGAGAGCTGTCTAGGGCTGGCGTAGCTGTCTTTGATCTTGACTTTGATGCTATCCTTGCTGCCATGTATGCTGTGACTATTAGTGAGGAGGGTGACTGTTACCAGTGTTTCCCGCCCGACCCGGGCATTGGTACTGCTGCGCCAGGTACTTCTGCGGCTGCTGCTCTAGGTGCCAGTGCGTCTGCACTCTCAGGTACTGGTGAGGCTGCGCTCTCAGGTACTGCGTCGGCTTCGGCCTCCCTCACCTTCACACTTGACTCAGGGGCTTCTCGCTCCTTCTTTCGAGACCGCACCACACTCACGCCGCTTGGCCGGCCGGTTGCAGTCTCCCTGGCTGACCCCTCTGGGGGTCCTGTCCTCTCTCACTTCTCCACTGTCCTCCCGTGTCCGGCTGCCCCCTCGGGCACCTTGTCTGGTCTGTACCTCCCCTCGTTCTCGACGAACTTGGTGAGTGGTGCTGACTTGCAGGATGCGGGGGTTCACCAGTTTACTCCTGCGAGTCAGCGGGTGACCCACTGCTCGGATGCCCGCACAGGCCGACACCTGGCCACGTTCTCGCGTCGGCCAGGGTCGAGTCTCTACACACTGACCACTGCGTCTCCTCCTGTCCCTGCGTCTGGCCAGGTAGCTGCGTCGGGTCAGGTGTTTGCTGCTGCGTCCAGGTCTGGTCCTGAGTCTGCCCCCTGCTCGTGTCGCCGCCTGTCTCACGAGACTCTCCTGTGGCACCACCGTCTTGGCCACCCCTCCTTGCTTCGTCTTCGGGGCATGGCTTCCCGTGTCCTTGTCTCTGGTCTTCCCCGGTCTCTCCCTCCCCTCCCTTCGGGACCCGGACCTTCTTGTGTCCCCTGTGTCGAGGGGCGGCTCCGGGCTGCCCCTCACTCCTCTCAGTTTCCCCCGACAGAGGCTCCTCTGCAGACGCTTCACATGGACGTGTGGGGCCCCGCCCGCGTCCGTGGGCAGGGTCACGAGCGCTACTTCCTGCTGGTGGTTGACGACTACTCGCGTTACACCACAGTCTTCCCCTTGCGCAGCAAGGGTGATGTCACTGAGGTGTTGATCGACTGGATCCGCGCAGCTCGTCTCCAGCTCAGGAGGAGCTTCGGCTCGGACTTTCCTGTTCTGCGTCTGCACTCTGACCGAGGTGGAGAGTTCTCCTCTGGCCTTCTGCGAGCCTACTGTCGTGCACGAGGCATCCGCCAGACCTTTACGCTTCCGGACTCTCCACAGCAAAATGGGATTGCTGAGCGCCGCATTGGCATGGTCATGGACGTCGCTCGTACGTCCATGATGCATGCGGCTGCCCCCCATTTTCTGTGGCCGTTTGCGGTTCGGTACGCGGCGCATCAGATCAACCTTCACCCCAGGGTCTCCCGGCCGGAGACCTCCCCAGCTCTGCTGTGGACGGGGAAGGTCGGCGATGCGTCTGCGTTCCGTGTCTGGGGATCTCGGGCGTTTGTCCGCGACTTGTCTGCGGACAAGCTGTCCCCTCGTGCTGCTCCCTGTGTCTTCCTCGGCTTCCCCCCTGACGCTCCAGGGTGGCAGTTCTACCACCCCTCCTCTCGTCGTGTTCTGTCCTCCCAGGACGTCACGTTCGACGAGTCAGTCCCCTTCTACCGCCTCTTCCCCTACCGCACTCCTTCCCTCCCCCCGCCACCGCACTTCCTTGTGCCAGGTCCCCCCCCGGTAGACCCCCTTCCCCCTCAGGGTCCTGCCCCTTCAGGTGTGTCCCAGGTAGACGCAGTCGAGCCGGTCGAGGTTGCTGGTGACTCTGGTCCTGCTGCGGGTGCTGAGCCTGGGGGTGCTGAGTCTGGGGGTGCTGAGCCTGGGGGTACTGCGACTGGGGGTGCTGAGCCTGGGGGTGCGGAGTCTGGGAGTGCTGAGCCTGGGGGTGATGCGACTGGGGGTGCTGAGCCTGGGGGTGCGGAGTCTGGGGGTGCTGAGCCGTGGGGTGCTGCTACTGGGGGTGCTGAGCCAGGGGGTGCTGCGTCTGGAGGTGCTGAGCCTGGAGCTGCGGAGCCTGCGGCCACTGGACCTCCCCTTGAGGCGTCTGGCGGTGCGGGACCTGGCGGTTCTCCGGGTGCTTCGCCTCGGCGGGAGCCCCTCTCTCCACAGGAGCTGCGCGAGTGGTTTGCCCGGCGCTGGAGGCGTGCTGCTGGAGCTGGAGGTTCTTCGGCTACTGAGGGTGCTGGTGCCGCGGGTCCCGGAGGTGCTGGAGCTGGAGCTGCTGAGGGCGTTGGCGCTGAGGCTACTGCTGTCGGTCCTGGAGGCGGTCCTGCTGGGGGTGCTACTGGTGCTGCTGGAGGTGCTACTGGCGCTGGTGCTGCCGCTGGGGGTACTGGTGCTGTCCCTGCTGTGTCTGGAGTCGCCGCGCGGCCTAGACCGTACTTCGTTCCGCTCCTTCAGCAGGTTCTTGGTCTCCCGCCTTCTACTGGTCCTCCTCCTCCCTTAGAGTGTCCACAGCCTGTCCTGTCACAGTTACAGTTACAGCCGGCCTCCCCACTGCCCGCTCCTTCTCCCTACACTGGTCCTACTGGAGGTCTTGCTGAGCGTCGTGAGCCTGCGTCTCGCCCTGCGTCGCCTGTCCGTGCTGCTCGCACTAGTGGTCGTGGTTCGCGTCAGCGTCCTCCTCCTGTCCCTGGCACGCACCGGATGTCTCTGCGTCCGTCCACTGCTCCTCTGCGTGCCCCTTTGCCTTCTCCTCCTGAGTCCTCTCTTTCTGCTCTTCCTGACCCGGAGTCGGACTCTCTTCGTGCTGCCAGTCCTGCTGTCACACGTCTCCTTGCTACTGTCGTCACTGACCCCTCTTTTGAGTCCACTGCTGCGTCTGCGCTTGTTGCTGAGCTCGTCGACTTTGCTGCTCGCTGTCGTCTAGACTACGCTGCCGGTCTTGTTGCTGAGTCTGCGTCTGTCTGTCCTCCGTCCGTCGGGGGTGAGTGTGCTCTTGGCACGGACGTCCTTGAGGACAGGCAGGAGGAGTTCAGGTGTCTGGCTGCTGCTTCACCTCATCTCGCGTCCGTACTACTTGCCCCTGAGGGAGACCCGGATGCACTAGACATCCCGACTCCGCGCTCTTACGCGGAGGCCGTAGAGGGTCCCTACTCCTCTCAGTGGCAGGCAGCTATGGATGCAGAGATGGCGTCCTGGAAGTCCACAGGCACCTACGTTGACGCGGTTCCCCCTCCTGGGGCGAACATCGTCAGTGGCATGTGGATCTTCAGGGTGAAGCGGCCGCCGGGCTCTCCACCTGTCTTCAAGGCGCGGTACGTCGCTCGTGGCTTCAGTCAGCGGCAGGGAGTTGACTACTTTCAGACCTTCTCTCCCACCCCGAAGATGACCACTCTTCGGGTGCTGCTGCACATAGCCGCTCAGCGCGACTACGAGCTCCACTCTCTTGACTTCAGTACTGCTTTCTTGCAGGGTAGCCTGCACGAGGAGATCTGGCTGCGCCGTCCACCTGGCTTCACTGGGACTTTTCCTCCTGGCACCCAGTGGAGCCTCCGACGGCCAGTCTACGGTCTCCGCCAGGCACCGCGTGAGTGGCACGACACACTGAGGACTACGCTTGCGGCTCTTGGGTTTGCTCCCTCTACTGCTGACCCGTCGTTGTTTCTGCGCACCGACACTTCTTTGCCGCCGTTCTACGTCCTCGTGTACGTCGACGACTTGGTCTTTGCCACAGCTGACACTGCTGGACTAGCCTACGTGAAGTCCGAGCTGCAGAAGAGACACATGTGCACAGACCTGGGTGAACTGCGCAGCTACCTTGGCTTGCAGATCACTCGGGACAGAGCACGCCGCACCATTACCTTGACTCAGTCACACATGGTGCAGCAGGTCCTTCAGCGCTTCGGCTTCACGTACTCCTCGCCTCAGGCCACTCCTCTGTCTACTCGCCACTCGCTCTCAGCTCTGCCTTCGGATGAGTCCGTAGAGTCGAGTGGCCCGTACCCAGAGCTTGTTGGCTGCCTCATGTACCTGATGACCTGCACACGACCTGACCTTGCATACCCTCTTAGCATTCTTTCACGCTATGTTGCTCCTGGGAGACACCGACCAGAGCACATGGCTGCAGCGAAGAGGGTGTTGCGCTACTTGTGCAGTACGTCGGGCATGGGGCTAGTGCTTGGAGGGCGGAGTCCAGTGGTCCTCACTGGGCACGCGGACGCTTCTTGGGCAGACGACCAGGCTACACAGCGGTCGTCGCAGGGTTACACCTTCAGTCTTGGTTCCGGCTCTGTCTCGTGGCGGGCTACTCGCTCGTCCTCTGTTCTCAGCTCCAGTTGTGAGGCTGAGATCTACGCCGGGGCCATGGCTGCACAGGAGCTTCGCTGGCTCACCTACCTGCTGACTGACCTTGGAGAGCCGCCTCGTTCTCCTCCAGTGTTGTACGTAGACAACAAGGCCATGCTGGCCTTGTGTCGAGAGCAGCGCTTGGAGCACAGAACGAAGCACATTGCTCTCCGTTACTTTCTTGCTCGTGAGCTGCAGCAGCGTGGTCAGTTGCGACTTGCGTACGTGGCCTCTGAGGCCAACACTGCTGATGTGTTCACCAAGGCACTTGCGCCTTGTGACCATCAGCGCTTCTGCACCCAGCTGGGTCTTGTACCTGTCTTGCCTCACTTGCTCTCTTCTTGACCTTGCTTGTACTGTCACATATATATTCCTGCTCTTGCTTGTCTAGCTCTATATATATATGTGTACTCCTGCATGTGAACTGGCCCTGTTGCCCTGTCGTTGTGCTCGGACTGTGTGGTGACTTTGTGATCCACCCTGAGCTTGCTCTGCTTTGCTTGACTGGTCTTGTGACCCCTTGTTCTCCCCCACTTTGCCTATGGGGGTGTGTCAGAACATATATATAGCTTATGCTGTTGTGTAGGCTATAGTGGGGTATCCCATAGGGGGTACAACCCAATTAGGGTTTCCCATATGTACTCACTTCATTCATAGTTCATCCATTCTCGTTCTACTCTTCTCAGGAGAGGCCGTCTGCCCTATCGCACTGTAAGAAAAGCTGCAGGTCATCTATCCAGACGTCAAAGTCAATGGCCCGACCCTCAGCGTCAAAAGCGAGGACACTAGGGGTAGCCATGACAGCAGTAGACTAGCAGCGCAAACAGTGGGGTGAGGGCAGTGCTGTGAGAGAGGCGCTGCTCTTACCGGACAGGGCGGCTCGGGCGGCTCGGCTGCAGGGCGGCTCGGCGACTCGGCTGCTGGGCGGCTCGGCTGCTGGGCGGCTCGGCGGCTCGGCTGCTGGGCGGCTCAGCGGCTCGGCTGCTGGGCGGCTCGGCGGCTCTGCTGCTGGGCGGCTCGGCTGCTGGGCGGCTCGGCGGCTCGGCTGCTGGGCGGCTCGGTGGCTCAGCTGCTGGGCGGCTCGGCGGGGCCGCTGAGAGGGCGGCGTCCGGGGCCGCTGGGAGGAGGCGGCGGGGCCGCTGAGAGGAGGCGGCGGGGCCGCTGAGAGGAGGCGGCGGGGCCGGAAAGGTAGGTGGCGGGGCCGCGTCAGGGGCCGCGACAGGGGCCGCGTCAGGGGCCGCGTCAGGGGCCGCGGCAGGGGCCGCGTCAGGGGCCGCGGCAGGGGCCGCGTCAGGGCGCCGCCAGGGGCCGCGTCAGGCCGCGTCAGGGCCGCGTCAGGCGCCGCCAGGGGCCGCGTCAGGGCGCCACCAGGGGGCGCGTCAGGGGCCGCGATAGGGCGCCGGCAGGGGCCTCGTCAGGGCGCCCAGTCAGTGATAATGACATTGTGTGCGAATGAATGCGCGCCAGTCAGTGATAATGACATTGTGTGCGAATGAATGCGCGCCAGTCAGTGATAATGACATTGTGTGCGAATGAATGCGCGCCAGTCAGTGATAATGACATTGTGTGCGAATGAATGCGCGCCAGTCAGTGATAATGACATTGTGTGCGAATGAATGCGCGCCAGTCAGTGATAATGACATTGTGTGCGAATGAATGCGCGCCAGTCAGTGATAATGACATTGTGTGCGAATGAATGCGCGCCAGTCAGTGATAATGACATTGTGTACGAATGAATGCGCGCCAGTCAGTGATAATGACATTGTGTGCGAATGAATGCGCGCCAGTCAGTGATAATGACATTGTGTGCGAATGAATGCGCGCCAGTCAGTGATAATGACATTGTGTGCGAATGAATGCGCGCCAGTCAGTGATAATGACATTGTGTGCGAATGAATGCGCGCCAGTCAGTGATAATGACATTGTGTGCGAATGAATGCGCGCCAGTCAGTGATAATGACATTGTGTGCGAATGAATGCGCGCCAGTCAGTGATAATGACATTGTGTGCGAATGAATGCGCGCCAGTCAGTGATAATGACATTGTGTGCGAATGAATGCGCGCCAGTCAGTGATAATGACATTGTGTGCGAATGAATGCGCGCCAGTCAGTGATAATGACATTGTGTGCGAATGAATGCGCGCCAGTCAGTGATAATGACATTGTGTGCGAATGAATGCGCGCCAGTCAGTGATAATGACATTGTGTGCGAATGAATGCGCGCCAGTCAGTGATAATGACATTGTGTGCGAATGAATGCGCGCCAGTCAGTGATAATGACATTGTGTGCGAATGAATGCGCGCCAGTCAGTGATAATGACATTGTGTGCGAATGAATGCGCGCCAGTCAGTGATAATGACATTGTGTGCGAATGAATGCGCGCCAGTCAGTGATAATGACATTGTGTGCGAATGAATGCGCGCCAGTCAGTGATAATGACATTGTGTGCGAATGAATGCGCGCCAGTCAGTGATAATGACATTGTGTGCGAATGAATGCGCGCCAGTCAGTGATAATGACATTGTGTGCGAATGAATGCGCGCCAGTCAGTGATAATGACATTGTGTGCGAATGAATGCGCGCCAGTCAGTGATAATGACATTGTGTGCGAATGAATGCGCGCCAGTCAGTGATAATGACATTGTGTGCGAATGAATGCGCGCCAGTCAGTGATAATGACATTGTGTGTGAATGAATGCGCGCCAGTCAGTGACAGTGAGAATGTGTGTGTGAGGAGGAAAGAGAGAGAGGGAGAGAGAGAACGTGCAGGAACGCACCTCGTCACACCCCACCCTCCTCGTGTCGTTCCACGCAAGCTGAATGAATGCTTGAATGCGCTACAGTCAGTGATAATGACATTGTGTGTGAGGGGGAAAGCGAGATCGGCAGAAGGGGAACATGCAGCCACGCACCTCGCCACACCCCACCCTCCTCGTGTCTTTCCACGCAAGCTGAATGAATGCTTGAATGCGCCACAGTCAGTGATAATGACATTGTGTGTGAGGGGAAAAGCGAGATCGGCAGAAGGGGAACGTGCAGGAACGCACCTCGCCACACCCCACCCTCCTCGTGTCTTTCCACGCAAGCTGAATGAATGCTTGAATGCGCCACAGTCAGTGATAATGACATTGTGTGTGAGGGGAAAAGCGAGATCGGCAGAAGGGGAACGTGCAGGAACGCACCTCGCCACACCCCACCCTCCTCGTGTCTTTCCACGCAAGCTGAATGAATGCTTGAATGCGCCACAGTCAGTGATAATGACATTGTGTGTGAGGGGAAAAGCGAGATCGGCAGAAGGGGAACGTGCAGGAACGCACCTCGCCACACCCCACCCTCCTCGTGTCTTTCCACGCCAGCTGAATGAATGCTTGAATGCGCCACAGTCAGTGATAATGACATTGTGTGTGAGGGGAAAAGCGAGATCGGCAGAAGGGGAACGTGCAGGAACGCACCTCGCCACACCCCACCCTCCTCGTGTCTTTCCACGCAAGCTGAATGAATGCTTGAATGCGCCACAGTCAGTGATAATGACATTGTGTGTGAGGGGAAAAGCGAGATCGGCAGAAGGGGAACGTGCAGGAACGCACCTCGCCACACCCCACCCTCCTCGTGTCTTTCCACGCAAGCTGAATGAATGCTTGAATGCGCCACAGTCAGTGATAATGACATTGTGTGTGAGGGGAAAAGCGAGATCGGCAGAAGGGGAACGTGCAGGAACGCACCTCGCCACACCCCACCCTCCTCGTGTCTTTCCACGCAAGCTGAATGAATGCTTGAATGCGCCACAGTCAGTGATAATGACATTGTGTGTGAGGGGAAAAGCGAGATCGGCAGAAGGGGAACGTGCAGGAACGCACCTCGCCACACCCCACCCTCCTCGTGTCTTTCCACGCAAGCTGAATGAATGCTTGAATGCGCCACAGTCAGTGATAATGACATTGTGTGTGAGGGGAAAAGCGAGATCGGCAGAAGGGGAACGTGCAGGAACGCACCTCGCCACACCCCACCCTCCTCGTGTCTTTCCACGCAAGCTGAATGAATGCTTGAATGCGCCACAGTCAGTGATAATGACATTGTGTGTGAGGGGAAAAGCGAGATCGGCAGAAGGGGAACGTGCAGGAACGCACCTCGCCACACCCCACCCTCCTCGTGTCTCTCCACGTGAGCTGAATGAATGCGCCACAGTCCTCCCCTTGCACGCACGCCCCTGCGCTGCTGCTGTAGTGCTTGCCCTGTTGAGTGAACAGAACAGGGGTCAATGGGGATCAACGGGGTTCATATTGGTGAACATATAGAAACGCCCACTGAATGCGCCACAGTCCTCCCCTTTCACGCACGCTTCTGTGCTGCTGCTGTAGTGCTTGCCCTGGCGAGTCAACGGAGGTCAAAAGGGGTCAACGGCATCCATAATGGTGAACAATAGAACGACACCCACTAATTGCGCCGCAAGTCTGCCCTTGCACACATGCCTCTGTGCTGCTGCTGCTGTAGTGCTTGCCCTGTTGAGTGAACAAAACTCAACAGGGGTTGATGGGAGTCAACAGAGGTCAACGGCGTTCATATTGGTGAAAGTTTGAAAGACAAAAACTGAATGCGCTATGTCCTCCCCTTCCACGCATGCCTCTGTGCTGCTTCTGTAATGCTTGCCCTTCCAAGAAAACAGAAGTCAACAGCGGTCAACGGAGGTCAACGGGCTTCAACGGAATTCACATTGGTGAACATTTGAAAGATAAGCACTGAATGCGCCACAGTCCTCCCCTTGCACGCACGCCCCTGTGCTGCTGCTGTAGTGCTTTCCCTCGTGAGTCAACGGGGGTCAGTGGTGGTCAAAAAGGGTCAACAGGGGTAAATGGGGGTCCACATAAATCAATACATCGCTTTCTCAGCATGGGGATGTAGCTCAGATGGTAGAGCGCTCACTTAGCATGCGAGAGGTATGGGGATCGATACCCCGTTTCCATTGAATGATTTTGTTTTTGCCCCCTTGGAAATGAACCTCACCACATCTTCCAGCATGTTTCTGGCTCAGCATGTTTCTGGCTCAGCATGTTTCTGGCTCAGCATGTTTCTGGCTCAGCATGTTTCTGGCTCAGCATGTTTCTGGCTCAGCATGTTTCTGGCTCAGCATGTTTCTGGCTCAGCATGTTTCTGGCTCAGCATGTTTCTGGCTCAGCATGTTTCTGGCTCAGCATGTTTCTGGCTCAGCATGTTTCTGGCTCAGCATGTTTCTGGCTCAGCATGTTTCTGGCTCAGCATGTTTCTGGCTCAGCATGTTTCTGGCTCAGCATGTTTCTGGCTCAGCATGTTTCTGGCTCAGCATGTTTCTGGCTCAGCATGTTTCTGGCTCAGCATGTTTCTGGCTCAGCATGTTTCTGGCTCAGCATGTTTCTGGCTCAGCATGTTTCTGGTTCAGCATGTTTCTGGTTCAGCATGTTATGATAAAAGGTCATACCCAATGAGAAAGCATGCATTGATTGTGATATGTGCATACAATCGAACTTGCAACAAGTAATCACACTCGCTCGCCCTATGAGCCAACTGGAGCTTATTGAACATCAACACAACACCTTAGAATCGTTGAGCCATTCTCCTTGTTTAAATATGGTGCCAGGCGAAAACATAGTAGAAATCATTTCTGGTGTACGATACTGGATGATGAAGTGGAGGTCAACCCCCTTCCCGTCCACCCCTCCTGTCCTTCCTCCTTCCCCCCATCAGGAGGTGGTGCCTCTGCACAACATCTGTGGAAGGCCCGAGGCAGAGTATAGAGTGAAGAGGATACAGCTCCCGTTGCCCCATTTTCCTCCTCTTCATCTTCCCCCATCAGGAGGTAGTGCATCTGCTCAAGATTTGCCTTAGGCCCGAGACAAAATACCGCGTGAAGGTGGCACAGCAGGTGGTTAAGGCAGTGGGGGGAGGGGAAGGGAGGAAGGCAGGGTGAAGCGGCGTAAGGGAAATTAGGTGGTACATGATAGAGTGAAAACAGCACAGCAGGTGGGGAGGCGAGGGGATGAAAGGATGTGTGGAGTCAAGCAAAGGGTTCTGGAATGAAGGATTCACGTGGTACACTGTAGGGGAGGAAAGGACGTGCGGAGTCAAGTAAAGGGTGCTGGAATGAAGGATTCATGTGGTACACTGTAGGGGAGGAAAGGATGTGCGGAGTCAAGCAAAGGGTGCTGGAATGAAGGATTCATGTGGTACACTGTAGGGGAGGAAAGGATGTGCGGAGTCAAGCAAAGGGTGCTGGAATGAAGGATTCATGTGGTACACTGTAGGGGAGGAAAGGATGTGCGGAGTCAAGGCAGCACAGCAGGTGGCTAAGGCGATGGAGAGAAGGGAGGGGAGGAATGGGAGTGAGAAATAGATTGAAGGGAATCATCTGAATTGGAGTACACGACCTGTTAACGAAAAGGGTTGTGTGAGCATTGGCCAGCAAACATGAAATAGGGAATGACCATGAACGGTGCACAAAAACAATGAATAAAGATATTGCCTCATAGCCAGCACGGGGATGTAGCTCAGATGGTAGAGCGCTCGCTTAGCATGCGAGAGGTATGGGGATCGATACCCCACTTCTCCAATTGTATTTTTCTGCTTCTTGATACCAAACCATGGGCTTCGTGCTTGGGGCCCCTATATCTAGAGCCCTGACCATATCTTTCCTCTATTCCTATCCTCAGCTTTATGAGTTATGGAGTTGGGGTCTGGTGGAGCTCTGACTTTGTCTCTGTCAAGACATGGCTATTGGGAGGAATACTGGCATACCCATCTTCGCATACCCATCTTCGCATACCCATCTTCGCATACCCATCTTCGCATACCCATCTTCGCATACCCATCTTCGCATACCCATCTTCGCATACCCATCTTCGCATACCCATCTTCGCATACCCATCTTCGCATACCCATCTTCGCATACCCATCTTCGCATACCCATCTTCGCATACCCATCTTCGCATACCCATCTTCGCATACCCATCTTCGCATACCCATCTTCGCATACCCATCTTCGCATACCCATCTTCGCATACCCATCTTCGCATACCCATCTTCGCATACCCATCTTCGCATACCCATCTTCGCATACCCATCTTCGCATACCCATCTTCGCATACCCATCTTCGCATACCCATCTTCGCATACCCATCTTCGCATACCCATCTTCGCATACCCATCTTCGCATACCCATCTTCGCATACCCACGTAACAAGTACAGCATTGCCACAGCGGTGCATGTAATTTACAGTACAAAAGCATAACGTAGCGGACAAGACAGCCTGCTGTATTGGAGTAAATTTTGAGGTTTTACAGATGTAACGCGTATCAGCAATTTCATAAAAGAGAGCAACAGTAGCAGTCTCTCACCACAATGCCTAAACAGCAGCAGCGGGAGGGTAATAGTTGCAGACGAGAAACTGAGCCACCCCGGTGAAATTGGCCTTGTAGGGACAGAGGGCCTGGTGGGGGAGACGGCAGAGGGATGGGAGCAGAAGAGGGTAAAGAAGGGTAGCAGGTGGATGGTAGTTGCAGACGAGAAACTGAGCCACCCCGGTGAAATTGCCCCTGTAGGGACAGAGGGCCTGGTGGGGGGATGAGGAGTGATGGCAGAACGGATGGGGGGTAGATACAGAGGAGGAAGTGAGCAGCCCGGGTGGATTTGGCCTTGCTGGGACAGAGAGTCTGTTGGAAGGGTTAGTTGGGGGGTAGCAGCATCACAGGCGAAGCAGAGCAGCAGCGGGAAGGTGGTAGTTGCAGACGAGAAACCGAGACAGCCTGGTGAGATTTCCCTTGTAGGGACAGAGTGCCTGGTGGTGGGAGGGATATTTGGGGAAACGCAGCATCGGAGGCAAAGCAGAGCGATGGGGGGAAGCGTCGGGGGCCGGAAGGGGGAAGTGATGTGGGGGGGGGGGAGCAGGCATACCGGGGGAGCAGTGGTGCAGGGAAGGAATGCGTCTCAGTCAGTAATAGCAACAGTGCTTCGAAGAAAAACGAAAGAGGGAGAGGGAGAGGAAGCATGCAGCAACTCACCTCGTCACACCCCTCGTGTCTCTCCACGCGAGCTGAATGAATGCTTGAATGCGCGCCAGTCAGTGATAATGACATTGTGTGCGAATGAATGCGCGCCAGTCAGTGATAATGACATTGTGTGCGAATGAATGCGCGCCAGTCAGTGATAATGACATTGTGTGCGAATGAATGCGCGCCAGTCAGTGATAATGACATTGTGTGCGAATGAATGCGCGCCAGTCAGTGATAATGACATTGTGTGCGAATGAATGCGCGCCAGTCAGTGATAATGACATTGTGTGCGAATGAATGCGCGCCAGTCAGTGATAATGACATTGTGTGCGAATGAATGCGCGCCAGTCAGTGATAATGACATTGTGTGCGAATGAATGCGCGCCAGTCAGTGATAATGACATTGTGTGCGAATGAATGCGCGCCAGTCAGTGATAATGACATTGTGTGCGAATGAATGCGCGCCAGTCAGTGATAATGACATTGTGTGCGAATGAATGCGCGCCAGTCAGTGATAATGACATTGTGTGCGAATGAATGCGCGCCAGTCAGTGATAATGACATTGTGTGCGAATGAATGCGCGCCAGTCAGTGATAATGACATTGTGTGCGAATGAATGCGCGCCAGTCAGTGACAGTGAGAATGTGTGTGTGAGGAGGAAAGAGAGAGAGGGAGAGAGAGAACGTGCAGGAACGCACCTCGTCACACCCCACCCTCCTCGTGTCGTTCCACGCAAGCTGAATGAATGCTTGAATGCGCCACAGTCAGTGATAATGACATTGTGTGTGAGGGGGAAAGCGAGATCGGCAGAAGGGGAACATGCAGCCACGCACCTCGCCACACCCCACCCTCCTCGTGTCTTTCCACGCAAGCTGAATGAATGCTTGAATGCGCCACAGTCAGTGATAATGACATTGTGTGTGAGGGGAAAAGCGAGATCGGCAGAAGGGGAACGTGCAGGAACGCACCTCGCCACACCCCACCCTCCTCGTGTCTTTCCACGCAAGCTGAATGAATGCTTGAATGCGCCACAGTCAGTGATAATGACATTGTGTGTGAGGGGAAAAGCGAGATCGGCAGAAGGGGAACGTGCAGGAACGCACCTCGCCACACCCCACCCTCCTCGTGTCTTTCCACGCAAGCTGAATGAATGCTTGAATGCGCCACAGTCAGTGATAATGACATTGTGTGTGAGGGGAAAAGCGAGATCGGCAGAAGGGGAACGTGCAGGAACGCACCTCGCCACACCCCACCCTCCTCGTGTCTTTCCACGCCAGCTGAATGAATGCTTGAATGCGCCACAGTCAGTGATAATGACATTGTGTGTGAGGGGAAAAGCGAGATCGGCAGAAGGGGAACGTGCAGGAACGCACCTCGCCACACCCCACCCTCCTCGTGTCTTTCCACGCAAGCTGAATGAATGCTTGAATGCGCCACAGTCAGTGATAATGACATTGTGTGTGAGGGGAAAAGCGAGATCGGCAGAAGGGGAACGTGCAGGAACGCACCTCGCCACACCCCACCCTCCTCGTGTCTTTCCACGCAAGCTGAATGAATGCTTGAATGCGCCACAGTCAGTGATAATGACATTGTGTGTGAGGGGAAAAGCGAGATCGGCAGAAGGGGAACGTGCAGGAACGCACCTCGCCACACCCCACCCTCCTCGTGTCTTTCCACGCAAGCTGAATGAATGCTTGAATGCGCCACAGTCAGTGATAATGACATTGTGTGTGAGGGGAAAAGCGAGATCGGCAGAAGGGGAACGTGCAGGAACGCACCTCGCCACACCCCACCCTCCTCGTGTCTTTCCACGCAAGCTGAATGAATGCTTGAATGCGCCACAGTCAGTGATAATGACATTGTGTGTGAGGGGAAAAGCGAGATCGGCAGAAGGGGAACGTGCAGGAACGCACCTCGCCACACCCCACCCTCCTCGTGTCTCTCCACGTGAGCTGAATGAATGCGCCACAGTCCTCCCCTTGCACGCACGCCCCTGCGCTGCTGCTGTAGTGCTTGCCCTGTTGAGTGAACAGAACAGGGGTCAATGGGGATCAACGGGGTTCATATTGGTGAACATATAGAAACGCCCACTGAATGCGCCACAGTCCTCCCCTTTCACGCACGCTTCTGTGCTGCTGCTGTAGTGCTTGCCCTGGCGAGTCAACGGAGGTCAAAAGGGGTCAACGGCATCCATAATGGTGAACAATAGAACGACACCCACTAATTGCGCCGCAAGTCTGCCCTTGCACACATGCCTCTGTGCTGCTGCTGCTGTAGTGCTTGCCCTGTTGAGTGAACAAAACTCAACAGGGGTTGATGGGAGTCAACAGAGGTCAACGGCGTTCATATTGGTGAAAGTTTGAAAGACAAAAACTGAATGCGCTATGTCCTCCCCTTCCACGCATGCCTCTGTGCTGCTTCTGTAATGCTTGCCCTTCCAAGAAAACAGAAGTCAACAGCGGTCAACGGAGGTCAACGGGCTTCAACGGAATTCACATTGGTGAACATTTGAAAGATAAGCACTGAATGCGCCACAGTCCTCCCCTTGCACGCACGCCCCTGTGCTGCTGCTGTAGTGCTTTCCCTCGTGAGTCAACGGGGGTCAGTGGTGGTCAAAAAGGGTCAACAGGGGTAAATGGGGGTCCACATAAATCAATACATCGCTTTCTCAGCATGGGGATGTAGCTCAGATGGTAGTGTGCTCACTTAGCATGCGAGAGGTATGGGGATCGATACCCCGTTTCCATTGAATGATTTTGTTTTTGCCCCCTTGGAAATGAACCTCACCACATCTTCCAGCATGTTTCTGGCTCAGCATGTTTCTGGCTCAGCATGTTTCTGGCTCAGCATGTTTCTGGCTCAGCATGTTTCTGGCTCAGCATGTTTCTGGCTCAGCATGTTTCTGGCTCAGCATGTTTCTGGCTCAGCATGTTTCTGGCTCAGCATGTTTCTGGCTCAGCATGTTTCTGGCTCAGCATGTTTCTGGCTCAGCATGTTTCTGGCTCAGCATGTTTCTGGCTCAGCATGTTTCTGGCTCAGCATGTTTCTGGCTCAGCATGTTTCTGGCTCAGCATGTTTCTGGCTCAGCATGTTTCTGGCTCAGCATGTTTCTGGCTCAGCATGTTTCTGGCTCAGCATGTTTCTGGCTCAGCATGTTTCTGGCTCAGCATGTTTCTGGCTCAGCATGTTTCTGGCTCAGCATGTTTCTGGCTCAGCATGTTTCTGGTTCAGCATGTTTCTGGTTCAGCATGTTATGATAAAAGGTCATACCCAATGAGAAAGCATGCATTGATTGTGATATGTGCATACAATCGAACTTGCAACAAGTAATCACACTCGCTCGCCCTATGAGCCAACTGGAGCTTATTGAACATCAACACAACACCTTAGAATCGTTGAGCCATTCTCCTTGTTTAAATATGGTGCCAGGCGAAAACATAGTAGAAATCATTTCTGGTGTACGATACTGGATGATGAAGTGGAGGTCAACCCCCTTCCCGTCCACCCCTCCTGTCCTTCCTCCTTCCCCCCATCAGGAGGTGGTGCCTCTGCACAACATCTGTGGAAGGCCTGAGGCAGAGTATAGAGTGAAGAGGATACAGCTCCCGTTGCCCCATTTTCCTCCTCTTCATCTTCCCCCATCAGGAGGTAGTGCATCTGCTCAAGATTTGCCTTAGGCCCGAGACAAAATACCGCGTGAAGGTGGCACAGCAGGTGGTTAAGGCAGTGGGGGGAGGGGAAGGGAGGAAGGCAGGGTGAAGCGGCGTAAGGGAAATTAGGTGGTACATGATAGAGTGAAAACAGCACAGCAGGTGGGGAGGCGAGGGGATGAAAGGATGTGTGGAGTCAAGCAAAGGGTTCTGGAATGAAGGATTCACGTGGTACACTGTAGGGGAGGAAAGGACGTGCGGAGTCAAGTAAAGGGTGCTGGAATGAAGGATTCATGTGGTACACTGTAGGGGAGGAAAGGATGTGCGGAGTCAAGCAAAGGGTGCTGGAATGAAGGATTCATGTGGTACACTGTAGGGGAGGAAAGGATGTGCGGAGTCAAGCAAAGGGTGCTGGAATGAAGGATTCATGTGGTACACTGTAGGGGAGGAAAGGATGTGCGGAGTCAAGGCAGCACAGCAGGTGGCTAAGGCGATGGAGAGAAGGGAGGGGAGGAATGGGAGTGAGAAATAGATTGAAGGGAATCATCTGAATTGGAGTACACGACCTGTTAACGAAAAGGGTTGTGTGAGCATTGGCCAGCAAACATGAAATAGGGAATGACCATGAACGGTGCACAAAAACAATGAATAAAGATATTGCCTCATAGCCAGCACGGGGATGTAGCTCAGATGGTAAAGCGCTCGCTTAGCATGCGAGAGGTATGGGCATCGATACCCCACTTCTCCAATTGTATTTTTCTACTTCTTGATACCAAACCATGGGCTTCGTGCTTGGGGCCCCTATATCTAGAGCCCTGACCATATCTTTCCTCTATTCCTATCCTCAGCTTTATGAGTTATGGAGTTGGGGTCTGGTGGAGCTCTGACTTTGTCTCTGTCAAGACATGGCTATTGGGAGGAATACTGGCATACCCATCTTCGCATACCCATCTTCGCATACCCATCTTCGCATACCCATCTTCGCATACCCATCTTCGCATACCCATCTTCGCATACCCATCTTCGCATACCCATCTTCGCATACCCATCTTCGCATACCCATCTTCGCATACCCATCTTCGCATACCCATCTTCGCATACCCATCTTCGCATACCCATCTTCGCATACCCATCTTCGCATACCCATCTTCGCATACCCATCTTCGCATACCCATCTTCGCATACCCATCTTCGCATACCCATCTTCGCATACCCATCTTCGCATACCCATCTTCGCATACCCATCTTCGCATACCCATCTTCGCATACCCATCTTCGCATACCCATCTTCGCATACCCATCTTCGCATACCCATCTTCGCATACCCATCTTCGCATACCCATCTTCGCATACCCATCTTCGCATACCCATCTTCGCATACCCATCTTCGCATACCCATCTTCGCATACCCATCTTCGCATACCCATCTTCGCATACCCATCTTCGCATACCCATCTTCGCATACCCATCTTCGCATACCCATCTTCGCATACCCATCTTCGCATACCCACGTAACAAGTACAGCATTGCCACAGCGGTGCATGTAATTTACAGTACAAAAGCATAACGTAGCGGACAAGACAGCCTGCTGTATTGGAGTAAATTTTGAGGTTTTACAGATGTAACGCGTATCAGCAATTTCATAAAAGAGAGCAACAGTAGCAGTCTCTCACCACAATGCCTAAACAGCAGCAGCGGGAGGGTAATAGTTGCAGACGAGAAACTGAGCCACCCCGGTGAAATTGGCCTTGTAGGGACAGAGGGCCTGGTGGGGGAGACGGCAGAGGGATGGGAGCAGAAGAGGGTAAAGAAGGGTAGCAGGTGGATGGTAGTTGCAGACGAGAAACTGAGCCACCCCGGTGAAATTGCCCCTGTAGGGACAGAGGGCCTGGTGGGGGGATGAGGAGTGATGGCAGAACGGATGGGGGGTAGATACAGAGGAGGAAGTGAGCAGCCCGGGTGGATTTGGCCTTGCTGGGACAGAGAGTCTGTTGGAAGGGTTAGTTGGGGGGTAGCAGCATCACAGGCGAAGCAGAGCAGCAGCGGGAAGGTGGTAGTTGCAGACGAGAAACCGAGACAGCCTGGTGAGATTTCCCTTGTAGGGACAGAGTGCCTGGTGGTGGGAGGGATATTTGGGGAAACGCAGCATCGGAGGCAAAGCAGAGCGATGGGGGGAAGCGTCGGGGGCCGGAAGGGGGAAGTGATGTGGGGGGGGGGGAGCAGGCATACCGGGGGAGCAGTGGTGCAGGGAAGGAATGCGTCTCAGTCAGTAATAGCAACAGTGCTTCGAAGAAAAACGAAAGAGGGAGAGGGAGAGGAAGCATGCAGCAACTCACCTCGTCACACCCCTCGTGTCTCTCCACGCGAGCTGAATGAATGCTTGAATGCGCGCCAGTCAGTGATAATGACATTGTGTGCGAATGAATGCGCGCCAGTCAGTGATAATGACATTGTGTGCGAATGAATGCGCGCCAGTCAGTGATAATGACATTGTGTGCGAATGAATGCGCGCCAGTCAGTGATAATGACATTGTGTGCGAATGAATGCGCGCCAGTCAGTGATAATGACATTGTGTGCGAATGAATGCGCGCCAGTCAGTGATAATGACATTGTGTGCGAATGAATGCGCGCCAGTCAGTGATAATGACATTGTGTGCGAATGAATGCGCGCCAGTCAGTGATAATGACATTGTGTGCGAATGAATGCGCGCCAGTCAGTGATAATGACATTGTGTGCGAATGAATGCGCGCCAGTCAGTGATAATGACATTGTGTGCGAATGAATGCGCGCCAGTCAGTGATAATGACATTGTGTGCGAATGAATGCGCGCCAGTCAGTGATAATGACATTGCGTGCGAATGAATGCGCGCCAGTCAGTGATAATGACATTGCGTGTGAATGAATGCGCGCCAGTCAGTGATAATGACATTGCGTGTGAATGAATGCGCGCCAGTCAGTGATAATGACATTGCGTGTGAATGAATGCGCGCCAGTCAGTGATAATGACATTGCGTGTGAATGAATGCGCGCCAGTCAGTGATAATGACATTGTGTGTGAATGAATGCGCGCCAGTCAGTGATAATGACATTGTGTGTGAATGAATGCGCGCCAGTCAGTGATAATGACATTGTGTGTGAATGAATGCGCACCAGTCAGTGATAATGACATTGTGTGCGAATGAATGCGCGCCAGTCAGTGATAATGACATTGTGTGCGAATGAATGCGCGCCAGTCAGTGATAATGACATTGTGTGCGAATGAATGCGCGCCAGTCAGTAATAATGACATTGTGTGTGAATGAATGCGCGCCAGTCAGTGACAGTGAGAATGTGTGTGTGAGGAGGAAAGAGAGAGAGGGAGAGAGAGAACGTGCAGGAACGCACCTCGCCACACCCCACCCTCCTCGTGTCGTTCCACGCAAGCTGAATGAATGCTTGAATGCGCCACAGTCAGTGATAATGACATTGTGTGTGAGGGGGAAAGCGAGATCGGCAGAAGGGGAACATGCAGCCACGCACCTCGCCACACCCCACCCTCCTCGTGTCTTTCCACGCAAGCTGAATGAATGCTTGAATGCGCCACAGTCAGTGATAATGACATTGTGTGTGAGGGGAAAAGCGAGATCGGCAGAAGGGGAACGTGCAGGAACGCACCTCGCCACACCCCACCCTCCTCGTGTCTTTCCACGCAAGCTGAATGAATGCTTGAATGCGCCACAGTCAGTGATAATGACATTGTGTGTGAGGGGAAAAGCGAGATCGGCAGAAGGGGAACGTGCAGGAACGCACCTCGCCACACCCCACCCTCCTCGTGTCTTTCCACGCAAGCTGAATGAATGCTTGAATGCGCCACAGTCAGTGATAATGACATTGTGTGTGAGGGGAAAAGCGAGATCGGCAGAAGGGGAACGTGCAGGAACGCACCTCGCCATACCCCACCCTCCTCGTGTCTTTCCACGCAAGCTGAATGAATGCTTGAATGCGCCACGGTCAGTGATAATGACATTGTGTGTGAGGGGAAAAGCGAGATCGGCAGAAGGGGAACGTGCAGGAACGCACCTCGCCACACCCCACCCTCCTCGTGTCTTTCCACGCAAGCTGAATGAATGCTTGAATGCGCCACAGTCAGTGATAATGACATTGTGTGTGAGGGGAAAAGCGAGATCGGCAGAAGGGGAACGTGCAGGAACGCACCTCGCCACACCCCACCCTCCTCGTGTCTCTCCACGTGAGCTGAATGAATGCGCCACAGTCCTCCCCTTGCACGCACGCCCCTGCGCTGCTGCTGTAGTGCTTGCCCTGTTGAGTGAACAGAACAGGGGTCAATGGGGATCAACGGGGTTCATATTGGTGAACATATAGAAACGCCCACTGAATGCGCCACAGTCCTCCCCTTTCACGCACGCTTCTGTGCTGCTGCTGTAGTGCTTGCCCTGGCGAGTCAACGGAGGTCAAAAGGGGTCAACGGCATCCATAATGGTGAACAATAGAACGACACCCACTGATTGCGCCGCAAGTCTGCCCTTGCACACATGCCTCTGTGCTGCTGCTGCTGTAGTGCTTGCCCTGTTGAGTGAACAAAACTCAACAGGGGTTGATGGGTCAACAGAGGTCAACGGCGTTCATATTGGTGAAAGTTTGAAAGACAAAAACTGAATGCGCTATGTCCTCCCCTTCCACGCATGCCTCTGTGCTGCTTCTGTAATGCTTGCCCTTCCAAGAAAACAAAAGTCAACAGCGGTCAACGGAGGTCAACGGGCTTCAACGGAATTCACATTGGTGAACATTTGAAAGATAAGCACTGAATGCGCCACAGTCCTCCCCTTGCACGCACGCCCCTGTGCTGCTGCTGTAGTGCTTTCCCTCGTGAGTCAACGGGGGTCAGTGGTGGTCAAAAAGGGTCAACAGGGGTAAATGGGGGTCCACATAAATCAATACATCGCTTTCTCAGCATGGGGATGTAGCTCAGATGGTAGAGCGCTCGCTTAGCATGCGAGAGGTATGGGGATCGATACCCTGTTTCCATTGAATGATTTTGTTTTTGCCCCCTTGGAAATGAACCTCACCACATCTTCCAGCATGTTTCTGGCTCAGCATGTTTCTGGCTCAGCATGTTTCTGGCTCAGCATGTTTCTGGCTCAGCATGTCTCTGGCTCAGCATGTCTCTGGCTCAGCATGTTTCTGGCTCAGCATGTTTCTGGCTCAGCATGTTTCTGGCTCAGCATGTTTCTGGCTCAGCATGTTTCTGGCTCAGCATGTTTCTGGCTCAGCATGTTTCTGGCTCAGCATGTTTCTGGCTCAGCATGTTTCTGGCTCAGCATGTTTCTGGCTCAGCATGTTTCTGGCTCAGCATGTTTCTGGCTCAGCATGTTTCTGGTTCAGCATGTTTCTGGTTCAGCATGTTATGATAAAAGGTCATACCCAATGAGAAAGCATGCATTGATTGTGATATGTGCATACAATCGAACTTGCAACAAGTAATCAGACTCGCTCGCCCTATGAGCCAACTGGAGCTTATTGAACATCAACACAACACCTTAGAATCGTTGAGCCATTCTCCTTGTTTAAATATGGTGCCAGGCGAAAACATAGTAGAAATCATTTCTGGTGTACGATACTGGATGATGAAGTGGAGGTCAACCCCCTTCCCGTCCACCCCTCCTGTCCTTCCTCCTTCCCCCCATCAGGAGGTGGTGCCTCTGCACAACATCTGTGGAAGGCCCGAGGCAGAGTATAGAGTGAAGAGGATACAGCTCCCGTTGCCCCATTTTCCTCCTCTTCATCTTCCCCCATCAGGAGGTAGTGCATCTGCTCAAGATTTGCCTTAGGCCCGAGACAAAATACCGCGTGAAGGTGGCACAGCAGGTGGTTAAGGCAGTGGGGGGAGGGGAAGGGAGGAAGGCAGGGTGAAGCGGCGTAAGGGAAATTAGGTGGTACATGATAGAGTGAAAACAGCACAGCAGGTGGGGAGGCGAGGGGATGAAAGGATGTGTGGAGTCAAGCAAAGGGTTCTGGAATGAAGGATTCACGTGGTACACTGTAGGGGAGGAAAGGACGTGCGGAGTCAAGTAAAGGGTGCTGGAATGAAGGATTCATGTGGTACACTGTAGGGGAGGAAAGGATGTGCGGAGTCAAGCAAAGGGTGCTGGAATGAAGGATTCATGTGGTACACTGTAGGGGAGGAAAGGATGTGCGGAGTCAAGCAAAGGGTGCTGGAATGAAGGATTCATGTGGTACACTGTAGGGGAGGAAAGGATGTGCGGAGTCAAGGCAGCACAGCAGGTGGCTAAGGCGATGGAGAGAAGGGAGGGGAGGAATGGGAGTGAGAAATAGATTGAAGGGAATCATCTGAATTGGAGTACACGACCTGTTAACGAAAAGGGTTGTGTGAGCATTGGCCAGCAAACATGAAATAGGGAATGACCATGAACGGTGCACAAAAACAATGAATAAAGATATTGCCTCATAGCCAGCACGGGGATGTAGCTCAGATGGTAAAGCGCTCGCTTAGCATGCGAGAGGTATGGGGATCGATACCCCACTTCTCCAATTGTATTTTTCTGCTTCTTGATACCAAACCATGGGCTTCGTGCTTGGGGCCCCTATATCTAGAGCCCTGACCATATCTTTCCTCTATTCCTATCCTCAGCTTTATGAGTTATGGAGTTGGGGTCTGGTGGAGCTCTGACTTTGTCTCTGTCAAGACATGGCTATTGGGAGGAATACTGGCATACCCATCTTCGCATACCCATCTTCGCATACCCATCTTCGCATACCCATCTTCGCATACCCATCTTCGCATACCCATCTTCGCATACCCATCTTCGCATACCCATCTTCGCATACCCATCTTCGCATACCCATCTTCGCATACCCATCTTCGCATACCCATCTTCGCATACCCATCTTCGCATACCCATCTTCGCATACCCATCTTCGCATACCCATCTTCGCATACCCATCTTCGCATACCCATCTTCGCATACCCATCTTCGCATACCCATCTTCGCATACCCATCTTCGCATACCCATCTTCGCATACCCATCTTCGCATACCCATCTTCGCATACCCATCTTCGCATACCCATCTTCGCATACCCATCTTCGCATACCCATCTTCGCATACCCATCTTCGCATACCCATCTTCGCATACCCATCTTCGCATACCCATCTTCGCATACCCATCTTCGCATACCCATCTTCGCATACCCATCTTCGCATACCCATCTTCGCATACCCATCTTCGCATACCCATCTTCGCATACCCATCTTCGCATACCCATCTTCGCATACCCATCTTCGCATACCCATCTTCGCATACCCATCTTCGCATACCCATCTTCGCATACCCATCTTCGCATACCCATCTTCGCATACCCATCTTCGCATACCCATCTTCGCATACCCACGTAACAAGTACAGCATTGCCACAGCGGTGCATGTAATTTACAGTACAAAAGCATAACGTAGCGGACAAGACAGCCTGCTTTATTGGAGTAAATTTTGAGGTTTTACAGATGTAACGCGTATCAGCAATTTCATAAAAGAGAGCAACAGTAGCAGTCTCTCACCACAATGCCTAAACAGCAGCAGCGGGAGGGTAATAGTTGCAGACGAGAAACTGAGCCACCCCGGTGAAATTGGCCTTGTAGGGACAGAGGGCCTGGTGGGGGAGACGGCAGAGGGATGGGAGCAGAAGAGGGTAAAGAAGGGTAGCAGGTGGATGGTAGTTGCAGACGAGAAACTGAGCCACCCCGGTGAAATTGCCCCTGTAGGGACAGAGCGCCTGGTGGGGGGATGAGGAGTGATGGCAGAACAGATGGGGGGTAGATACAGAGGAGGAAGTGAGCAGCCCGGGTGGATTTGGCCTTGCTGGGACAGAGAGTCTGTTGGAAGGGTTAGTTGGGGGGTAGCAGCATCACAGGCGAAGCAGAGCAGCAGCGGGAAGGTGGTAGTTGCAGACGAGAAACCGAGACAGCCTGGTGAGATTTCCCTTGTAGGGACAGAGTGCCTGGTGGTGGGAGGGATATTTGGGGAAACGCAGCATCGGAGGCAAAGCAGAGCGATGGGGGGAAGCGTCGGGGGCCGGAAGGGGGAAGTGATGTGGGGGGGGGGAGCAGGCATACCGGGGGAGAAGTGGTGCAGGGAAGGAATGCGTCTCAGTCAGTAATAGCAACAGTGCTTCGAAGAAAAACGAAAGAGGGAGAGGGAGAGGAAGCATGCAGCAACTCACCTCGTCACACCCCTCGTGTCTCTCCACGCGAGCTGAATGAATGCTTGAATGCGCGCCAGTCAGTGATAATGACATTGTGTGCGAATGAATGCGCGCCAGTCAGTGATAATGACATTGTGTGCGAATGAATGCGCGCCAGTCAGTGATAATGACATTGTGTGCGAATGAATGCGCGCCAGTCAGTGATAATGACATTGTGTGCGAATGAATGCGCGCCAGTCAGTGATAATGACATTGTGTGCGAATGAATGCGCGCCAGTCAGTGATAATGACATTGTGTGCGAATGAATGCGCGCCAGTCAGTGATAATGACATTGTGTGCGAATGAATGCGCGCCAGTCAGTGATAATGACATTGTGTGCGAATGAATGCGCGCCAGTCAGTGATAATGACATTGTGTGCGAATGAATGCGCGCCAGTCAGTGATAATGACATTGTGTGCGAATGAATGCGCGCCAGTCAGTGATAATGACATTGTGTGCGAATGAATGCGCGCCAGTCAGTGATAATGACATTGTGTGCGAATGAATGCGCGCCAGTCAGTGATAATGACATTGTGTGCGAATGAATGCGCGCCAGTCAGTGATAATGACATTGTGTGCGAATGAATGCGCGCCAGTCAGTGATAATGACATTGTGTGCGAATGAATGCGCGCCAGTCAGTGATAATGACATTGTGTGCGAATGAATGCGCGCCAGTCAGTGATAATGACATTGTGTGCGAATGAATGCGCGCCAGTCAGTGATAATGACATTGTGTGCGAATGAATGCGCGCCAGTCAGTGATAATGACATTGTGTGCGAATGAATGCGCGCCAGTCAGTGATAATGACATTGTGTGCGAATGAATGCGCGCCAGTCAGTGATAATGACATTGTGTGCGAATGAATGCGCGCCAGTCAGTGATAATGACATTGTGTGCGAATGAATGCGCGCCAGTCAGTGATAATGACATTGTGTGCGAATGAATGCGCGCCAGTCAGTGATAATGACATTGTGTGCGAATGAATGCGCGCCAGTCAGTGATAATGACATTGTGTGCGAATGAATGCGCGCCAGTCAGTGATAATGACATTGTGTGCGAATGAATGCGCGCCAGTCAGTGATAATGACATTGTGTGCGAATGAATGCGCGCCAGTCAGTGATAATGACATTGTGTGCGAATGAATGCGCGCCAGTCAGTGATAATGACATTGTGTGCGAATGAATGCGCGCCAGTCAGTGATAATGACATTGTGTGTGAATGAATGCGCGCCAGTCAGTGATAATGACATTGCGTGTGAATGAATGCGCGCCAGTCAGTGATAATGACATTGCGTGTGAATGAATGCGCGCCAGTCAGTGATAATGACATTGTGTGTGAATGAATGCGCGCCAGTCAGTGATAATGACATTGTGTGTGAATGAATGCGCGCCAGTCAGTGATAATGACATTGTGTGTGAATGAATGCGCGCCAGTCAGTGATAATGACATTGTGTGTGAATGAATGCGCGCCAGTCAGTGATAATGACATTGTGTGTGAATGAATGCGCGCCAGTCAGTGATAATGACATTGTGTGAGAATGAATGCGCGCCAGTCAGTGATAATGACATTGTGTGCGAATGAATGCGCGCCAGTCAGTGATAATGACATTGTGTGCGAATGAATGCGCGCCAGTCAGTGATAATGACATTGTGTGCGAATGAATGCGCGCCAGTCAGTGATAATGACATTGTGTGCGAATGAATGCGCGCCAGTCAGTGATAATGACATTGTGTGCGAATGAATGCGCGCCAGTCAGTGATAATCATAGTGTGCGAATGAATGCGCGCCAGTCAGTGATAATGACATTGTGTGCGAATGAATGCGCGCCAGTCAGTGATAATGACATTGTGTGCGAATGAATGCGCGCCAGTCAGTGATAATAACATTGTGTGCGAATGAATGCGCGCCAGTCAGTGATAATGACATTGTGTGCGAATGAATGCGCGCCAGTCAGTGATAATGACATTGTGTGCGAATGAATGCGCGCCAGTCAGTGATAATGACATTGTGTGCGAATGAATGCGCGCCAGTCAGTGATAATGACATTGTGTGTGAATGAATGCGCGCCAGTCAGTGATAATGACGTTGTGTGTGAATGAATGCGCGCCAGTCAGTGATAATCACATTGTGTGTGAATGAATGCGCCACAGTCAGTGATAATGACATTGTGTGTGAATGAATGCGCGCCAGTCAGTGATAATGACATTGTGTGTGAATGAATGCGCGCCAGTCAGTGATAATGACATTGTGTGCGAATGAATGCGCGCCAGTCAGTGATAATGACATTGTGTGCGAATGAATGCGCGCCAGTCAGTGATAATGACATTGTGTGCGAATGAATGCGCGCCAGTCAGTGATAATGACATTGTGTGCGAATGAATGCGCGCCAGTCAGTGATAATGACATTGTGTGCGAATGAATGCGCGCCAGTCAGTGATAATGACATTGTGTGCGAATGAATGCGCGCCAGTCAGTGATAATGACATTGTGTGCGAATGAATGCGCGCCAGTCAGTGATAATGACATTGTGTGCGAATGAATGCGCGCCAGTCAGTGATAATGACATTGTGTGCGAATGAATGCGCGCTAGTCAGTGATAATGACATTGTGTGCGAATGAATGCGCGCCAGTCAGTGATAATGACATTGTGCGCGAATGAATGCGCGCCAGTCAGTGATAATGACATTGTGTGCGAATGAATGCGCGCCAGTCAGTGATAATGGCATTGTGTGCGAATGAATGCGCGCCAGTCAGTGATAATGACATTGTGTGCGAATGAATGCGCGCCAGTCAGTGATAATGACATTGTGTGTGAATGAATGCGCGCCAGTCAGTGACAGTGAGAATGTGTGTGTGAGGAGGAAAGAGAGAGAGGGAGAGAGAGAACGTGCAGGAACGCACCTCGCCACACCCCACCCTCCTCGTGTCGTTCCACGCAAGCTGAATGAATGCTTGAATGCGCCACAGTCAGTGATAATGACATTGTGTGTGAGGGGAAAAGCGAGATCGGCAGAAGGGGAACGTGCAGGAACGCACCTCGCCACACCCCACCCTCCTCGTGTCTTTCCACGCAAGTTGAATGAATGCTTGAATGCGCCACAGTCAGTGTTAATGACATTGTGTGTGAGGGGAAAAGCGAGATCGGCAGAAGGGGAACGTGCAGGAACGCACCTCGCCACACCCCACCCTCCTCGTGTCTTTCCACGCAAGCTGAATGAATGCTTGAATGCGCCACAGTCAGTGATAATGACATTGTGTGTGAGGGGAAAAGCGAGATCGGCAGAAGGGGAACGTGCAGGAACGCACCTCGCCACACCCCACCCTCCTCGTGTCTTTCCACGCCAGCTGAATGAATGCTTGAATGCGCCACAGTCAGTGATAATGACATTGTGTGTGATGGGAAAAGCGAGATCGGTAGAAGGGGAACGTGCAGGAACGCACCTCGCCACACCCCACCCTCCTCGTGTCTTTCCACGCAAGCTGAATGAATGCTTGAATGCGCCACAGTCAGTGATAATGACATTGTGTGTGAGGGGAAAAGCGAGATCGGCAGAAGGGGAACGTGCAGGAACGCACCTCGCCACACCCCACCCTCCTCGTGTCTTTCCACGCAAGCTGAATGAATGCTTGAATGCGCCACAGTCAGTGATAATGATATTGTGTGTGAGGGGAAAAGCGAGATCGGCAGAAGGGGAACGTGCAGGAACGCACCTCGCCACACCCCACCCTCCTCGTGTCTTTCCACGCAAGCTGAATGAATGCTTGAATGCGCCACAGTCAGTGATAATGACATTGTGTGTGAGGGGAAAAGCGAGATCGGCAGAAGGGGAACGTGCAGGAACGCACCTCGCCACACCCCACCCTCCTCGTGTCTTTCCACGCAAGCTGAATGAATGCTTGAATGCGCCACAGTCAGTGATAATGACATTGTGTGTGAGGGGAAAAGCGAGATCGGCAGAAGGGGAACGTGCAAGAACGCACCTCGCCACACCCCACCCTCCTCGTGTCTCTCCACGTGAGCTGAATGAATGCGCCACAGTCCTCCCCTTGCACGCACGCCCCTGCGCTGCTGCTGTAGTGCTTGCCCTGTTGAGTGAACAGAACAGGGGTCAATGGGGATCAACGGGGTTCATATTGGTGAACATATAGAAACGCCCACTGAATGCGCCACAGTCCTCCCCTTTCACGCACGCTTTCGTGCTGCTGCTGTAGTGCTTGCCCTGGCGAGTCAACGGAGGTCAAAAGGGGTCAACGGCATCCATAATGGTGAACAATAGAACGACACCCACTGATTGCGCCGCAAGTCTGCCCTTGCACACATGCCTCTGTGCTGCTGCTGCTGTAGTGCTTGCCCTGTTGAGTGAACAAAACTCAACAGGGGTTGATGGGAGTCAACAGAGGTCAACGGCGTTCATATTGGTGAAAGTTTGAAAGACAAAAACTGAATGCGCTATGTCCTCCCCTTCCACGCATGCCTCTGTGCTGCTTCTGTAATGCTTGCCCTTCCAAGAAAACAGAAGTCAACAGCGGTCAACGGAGGTCAACGGGCTTCAACGGAATTCACATTGGTGAACATTTGAAAGATAAGCACTGAATGCGCCACAGTCCTCCCCTTGCACGCACGCCCCTGTGCTGCTGCTGTAGTGCTTTCCCTCGTGAGTCAACGGGGGTCAGTGGTGGTCAAAAAGGGTCAACAGGGGTAAATGGGGGTCCACATAAATCAATACATCGCTTTCTCAGCATGGGGATGTAGCTCAGATGGTAGAGCGCTCGCTTAGCATGCGAGAGGTATGGGGATCGATACCCCGTTTCCATTGAATGATTTTGTTTTTGCCCCCTTGGAAATGAACCTCACCACATCTTCCAGCATGTTTCTGGCTCAGCATGTTTCTGGCTCAGCATGTTTCTGGCTCAGCATGTTTCTGGCTCAGCATGTTTCTGGCTCAGCATGTTTCTGGCTCAGCATGTCTCTGGCTCAGCATGTTTCTGGCTCAGCATGTTTCTGGCTCAGCATGTTTCTGGCTCAGCATGTTTCTGGCTCAGCATGTTTCTGGCTCAGCATGTTTCTGGCTCAGCATGTTTCTGGCTCAGCATGTTTCTGGCTCAGCATGTTTCTGGCTCAGCATGTTTCTGGCTCAGCATGTTTCTGGCTCAGCATGTTTCTGGCTCAGCATGTTTCTGGCTCAGCATGTTTCTGGTTCAGCATGTTTCTGGTTCAGCATGTTATGATAAAAGGTCATACCCAATGAGAAAGCATGCATTGATTGTGATATGTGCATACAATCGAACTTGCAACAAGTAATCACACTCGCTCGCCCTATGAGCCAACTGGAGCTTATTGAACATCAACACAACACCTTAGAATCGTTGAGCCATTCTCCTTGTTTAAATATGGTGCCAGGCGAAAACATAGTAGAAATCATTTCTGGTGTACGATACTGGATGATGAAGTGGAGGTCAACCCCCTTCCCGTCCACCCCTCCTGTCCTTCCTCCTTCCCCCCATCAGGAGGTGGTGCCTCTGCACAACATCTGTGGAAGGCCCGAGGCAGAGTATAGAGTGAAGAGGATACAGCTCCCGTTGCCCCATTTTCCTCCTCTTCATCTTCCCCCATCAGGAGGTAGTGCATCTGCTCAAGATTTGCCTTAGGCCCGAGACAAAATACCGCGTGAAGGTGGCACAGCAGGTGGTTAAGGCAGTGGGGGGAGGGGAAGGGAGGAAGGCAGGGTGAAGCGGCGTAAGGGAAATTAGGTGGTACATGATAGAGTGAAAACAGCACAGCAGGTGGGGAGGCGAGGGGATGAAAGGATGTGTGGAGTCAAGCAAAGGGTTCTGGAATGAAGGATTCACGTGGTACACTGTAGGGGAGGAAAGGACGTGCGGAGTCAAGTAAAGGGTGCTGGAATGAAGGATTCATGTGGTACACTGTAGGGGAGGAAAGGATGTGCGGAGTCAAGCAAAGGGTGCTGGAATGAAGGATTCATGTGGTACACTGTAGGGGAGGAAAGGATGTGCGGAGTCAAGCAAAGGGTGCTGGAATGAAGGATTCATGTGGTACACTGTAGGGGAGGAAAGGATGTGCGGAGTCAAGGCAGCACAGCAGGTGGCTAAGGCGATGGAGAGAAGGGAGGGGAGGAATGGGAGTGAGAAATAGATTGAAGGGAATCATCTGAATTGGAGTACACGACCTGTTAACGAAAAGGGTTGTGTGAGCATTGGCCAGCAAACATGAAATAGGGAATGACCATGAACGGTGCACAAAAACAATGAATAAAGATATTGCCTCATAGCCAGCACGGGGATGTAGCTCAGATGGTAGAGCGCTCGCTTAGCATGCGAGAGGTATGGGGATCGATACCCCACTTCTCCAATTGTATTTTTCTGCTTCTTGATACCAAACCATGGGCTTCGTGCTTGGGGCCCCTATATCTAGAGCCCTGACCATATCTTTCCTCTATTCCTATCCTCAGCTTTATGAGTTATGGAGTTGGGGTCTGGTGGAGCTCTGACTTTGTCTCTGTCAAGACATGGCTATTGGGAGGAATACTGGCATACCCATCTTCGCATACCCATCTTCGCATACCCATCTTCGCATACCCATCTTCGCATACCCATCTTCGCATACCCATCTTCGCATACCCATCTTCGCATACCCATCTTCGCATACCCATCTTCGCATACCCATCTTCGCATACCCATCTTCGCATACCCATCTTCGCATACCCATCTTCGCATACCCATCTTCGCATACCCATCTTCGCATACCCATCTTCGCATACCCATCTTCGCATACCCATCTTCGCATACCCATCTTCGCATACCCATCTTCGCATACCCATCTTCGCATACCCATCTTCGCATACCCACGTAACAAGTACAGCATTGCCACAGCGGTGCATGTAATTTACAGTACAAAAGCATAACGTAGCGGACAAGACAGCCTGCTGTATTGGAGTAAATTTTGAGGTTTTACAGATGTAACGCGTATCAGCAATTTCATAAAAGAGAGCAACAGTAGCAGTCTCTCACCACAATGCCTAAACAGCAGCAGCGGGAGGGTAATAGTTGCAGACGAGAAACTGAGCCACCCCGGTGAAATTGGCCTTGTAGGGACAGAGGGCCTGGTGGGGGAGACGGCAGAGGGATGGGAGCAGAAGAGGGTAAAGAAGGGTAGCAGGTGGATGGTAGTTGCAGACGAGAAACTGAGCCACCCCGGTGAAATTGCCCCTGTAGGGACAGAGGGCCTGGTGGGGGGATGAGGAGTGATGGCAGAACGGATGGGGGGTAGATACAGAGGAGGAAGTGAGCAGCCCGGGTGGATTTGGCCTTGCTGGGACAGAGAGTCTGTTGGAAGGGTTAGTTGGGGGGTAGCAGCATCACAGGCGAAGCAGAGCAGCAGCGGGAAGGTGGTAGTTGCAGACGAGAAACCGAGACAGCCTGGTGAGATTTCCCTTGTAGGGACAGAGTGCCTGGTGGTGGGAGGGATATTTGGGGAAACGCAGCATCGGAGGCAAAGCAGAGCGATGGGGGGAAGCGTCGGGGGCCGGAAGGGGGAAGTGATGTGGGGGGGGGGAGCAGGCATACCGGGGGAGCAGTGGTGCAGGGAAGGAATTGCGTCTCAGTCAGTAATAGCAACAGTGCTTCGAAGAAAAACGAAAGAGGGAGAGGGAGAGGAAGCATGCAGCAACTCACCTCGTCACACCCCTCGTGTCTCTCCACGCGAGCTGAATGAATGCTTGAATGCGCGCCAGTCAGTGATAATGACATTGTGTGTGAATGAATGCGCGCCAGTCAGTGATAATGACATTGTGTGCGAATGAATGCGCGCCAGTCAGTGATAATGACATTGTGTGCGAATGAATGCGCGTCAGTCAGTGATAATGACATTGTGTGCGAATGAATGCGCGCCAGTCAGTGATAATGACATTGTGTGCGAATGAATGCGCGCCAGTCAGTGATAATGACATTGTGTGCGAATGAATGCGCGCCAGTCAGTGATAATGACATTGTGTGCGAATGAATGCGCGCCAGTCAGTGATAATGACATTGTGTGTGAATGAATGCGCGCCAGTCAGTGATAATGACATTGTGTGTGAATGAATGCGCGCCAGTCAGTGATAATGACATTGTGTGTGAATGAATGCGCGCCAGTCAGTGATAATGACATTGTGTGCGAATGAATGCGCGCCAGTCAGTGATAATGACATTGTGTGCGAATGAATGCGCGCCAGTCAGTGATAATGACATTGTGTGCGAATGAATGCGCGCCAGTCAGTGATAATGACATTGTGTGCGAATGAATGCGCGCCAGTCAGTGATAATGACATTGTGTGCGAATGAATGCGCGCCAGTCAGTGATAATGACATTGTGTGCGAATGAATGCGCGCCAGTCAGTGATAATGACATTGTGTGTGAATGAATGCGCGCCAGTCAGTGATAATGACATTGTGTGTGAATGAATGCGCGCCAGTCAGTGATAATGACATTGTGTGTGAATGAATGCGCGCCAGTCAGTGATAATGACATTGTGTGTGAATGAATGCGCGCCAGTCAGTGATAATGACATTGTGTGTGAATGAATGCGCGCCAGTCAGTGATAATGACATTGTGTGTGAATGAATGCGCGCCAGTCAGTGATAATGACATTGTGTGTGAATGAATGCGCGCCAGTCAGTGATAATGACATTGTGTGTGAATGAATGCGCGCCAGTCAGTGATAATGACATTGTGTGTGAATGAATGCGCGCCAGTCAGTGATAATGACATTGTGTGCGAATGAATGCGCGCCAGTCAGTGATAATGACATTGTGTGCGAATGAATGCGCGCCAGTCAGTGATAATGACATTGTGTGCGAATGAATGCGCGCCAGTCAGTGATAATGACATTGTGTGCGAATGAATGCGCGCCAGTCAGTGATAATGACATTGTGTGCGAATGAATGCGCGCCAGTCAGTGATAATGACATTGTGTGTGAATGAATGCGCGCCAGTCAGTGATAATGACATTGTGTGTGAATGAATGCGCGCCAGTCAGTGATAATGACATTGTGTGTGAATGAATGCGCGCCAGTCAGTGATAATGACATTGTGTGTGAATGAATGCGCGCCAGTCAGTGATAATGACATTGTGTGTGAATGAATGCGCGCCAGTCAGTGATAATGACATTGTGTGTGAATGAATGCGCGCCAGTCAGTGATAATGACATTGTGTGTGAATGAATGCGCGCCAGTCAGTGATAATGACATTGTGTGTGAATGAATGCGCGCCAGTCAGTGATAATGACATTGTGTGCGAATGAATGCGCGCCAGTCAGTGATAATGACATTGTGTGCGAATGAATGCGCGCCAGTCAGTGATAATGACATTGTGTGCGAATGAATGCGCGCCAGTCAGTGATAATGATATTGTGTGCGAATGAATGCGCGCCAGTCAGTGATAATGACATTGTGTGCGAATGAATGCGCGCCAGTCAGTGATAATGACATTGTGTGCGAATGAATGCGCGCCAGTCAGTGATAATGACATTGTGTGCGAATGAATGCGCGCCAGTCAGTGATAATGACATTGTGTGTGAATGAATGCGCGCCAGTCAGTGATAATGACATTGTGTGTGAATGAATGCGCGCCAGTCAGTGATAATGACATTGTGTGTGAATGAATGCGCGCCAGTCAGTGATAATGACATTGTGTGTGAATGAATGCGCGCCAGTCAGTGATAATGACATTGTGTGTGAATGAATGCGCGCCAGTCAGTGATAATGACATTGTGTGCGAATGAATGCGCGCCAGTCAGTGATAATGACATTGTGTGCGAATGAATGCGCGCCAGTCAGTGATAATGACATTGTGTGCGAATGAATGCGCGCCAGTCAGTGATAATGACATTGTGTGCGAATGAATGCGCGCCAGTCAGTGATAATGACATTGTGTGCGAATGAATGCGCGCCAGTCAGTGATAATGACATTGTGTGTGAATGAATGCGTGCCAGTCAGTGATAATGACATTGTGTGTGAATGAATGCGCGCCAGTCAGTGATAATGACATTGTGTGTGAATGAATGCGCGCCAGTCAGTGATAATGACATTGTGTGCGAATGAATGCGCGCCAGTCAGTGATAATGACATTGTGTGCGAATGAATGCGCGCCAGTCAGTGATAATGACATTGTGTGCGAATGAATGCGCGCCAGTCAGTGATAATGACATTGTGTGCGAATGAATGCGCGCCAGTCAGTGATAATGACATTGTGTGCGAATGAATGCGCGCCAGTCAGTGATAATGACATTGTGTGTGAATGAATGCGCGCCAGTCAGTGATAATGACATTGTGTGTGAATGAATGCGCGCCAGTCAGTGATAATGACATTGTGTGTGAATGAATGCGCGCCAGTCAGTGATAATGACATTGTGTGTGAATGAATGCGCGCCAGTCAGTGATAATGACATTGTGTGTGAATGAATGCGCGCCAGTCAGTGATAATGACATTGTGTGTGAATGAATGCGCGCCAGTCAGTGATAATGACATTGTGTGTGAATGAATGCGCGCCAGTCAGTGATAATGACATTGTGTGTGAATGAATGCGCGCCAGTCAGTGATAATGACATTGTGTGCGAATGAATGCGCGCCAGTCAGTGATAATGACATTGTGTGCGAATGAATGCGCGCCAGTCAGTGATAATGACATTGTGTGCGAATGAATGCGCGCCAGTCAGTGATAATGACATTGTGTGCGAATGAATGCGCGCCAGTCAGTGATAATGACATTGTGTGCGAATGAATGCGCGCCAGTCAGTGATAATGACATTGTGTGCGAATGAATGCGCGCCAGTCAGTGATAATGACATTGTGTGCGAATGAATGCGCGCCAGTCAGTGATAATGACATTGTGTGTGAATGAATGCGCGCCAGTCAGTGATAATGACATTGTGTGTGAATGAATGCGCGCCAGTCAGTGATAATGACATTGTGTGTGAATGAATGCGCGCCAGTCAGTGATAATGACATTGTGTGTGAATGAATGCGCGCCAGTCAGTGATAATGACATTGTGTGTGAATGAATGCGCGCCAGTCAGTGATAATGACATTGTGTGTGAATGAATGCGCGCCAGTCAGTGATAATGACAATGTGTGTGAATGAATGCGCGCCAGTCAGTGATAATGACATTGTGTGTGAATGAATGCGCGCCAGTCAGTGATAATGACATTGTGTGTGAATGAATGCGCGCCAGTCAGTGATAATGACATTGTGTGTGAATGAATGCGCGCCAGTCAGTGATAATGACATTGTGTGTGAATGAATGCGCGCCAGTCAGTGATAATGACATTGTGTGCGAATGAATGCGCGCCAGTCAGTGATAATGACATTGTGTGTGAATGAATGCGCGCCAGTCAGTGATAATGACATTGTGTGCGAATGAATGCGCGCCAGTCAGTGATAATGACATTGTGTGCGAATGAATGCGCGCCAGTCAGTGATAATGACATTGTGTGCGAATGAATGCGCGCCAGTCAGTGATAATGACATTGTGTGCGAATGAATGCGCGCCAGTCAGTGATAATGACATTGTGTGCGAATGAATGCGCGCCAGTCAGTGATAATGACATTGTGTGTGAATGAATGCGCGCCAGTCAGTGATAATGACATTGTGTGCGAATGAATGCGCGCCAGTCAGTGATAATGACATTGTGTGCGAATGAATGCGCGCCAGTCAGTGATAATGACATTGTGTGCGAATGAATGCGCGCCAGTCAGTGATAATGACATTGTGTGCGAATGAATGCGCGCCAGTCAGTGATAATGACATTGTGTGCGAATGAATGCGCGCCAGTCAGTGATAATGACATTGTGTGCGAATGAATGCGCGCCAGTCAGTGATAATGACATTGTGTGCGAATGAATGCGCGCCAGTCAGTGATAATGACATTGTGTGCGAATGAATGCGCGCCAGTCAGTGATAATGACATTGTGTGCGAATGAATGCGCGCCAGTCAGTGATAATGACATTGTGTGCGAATGAATGCGCGCCAGTCAGTGATAATGACATTGTGTGCGAATGAATGCGCGCCAGTCAGTGATAATGACATTGTGTGCGAATGAATGCGCGCCAGTCAGTGATAATGACATTGTGTGCGAATGAATGCGCGCCAGTCAGTGATAATGACATTGTGTGCGAATGAATGCGCGCCAGTCAGTGATAATGACATTGTGTGCGAATGAATGCGCGCCAGTCAGTGACAGTGAGAATGTGTGTGTGAGGAGGAAAGAGAGAGAGGGAGAGAGAGAACGTGCAGGAACGCACCTCGCCACACCCCACCCTCCTCGTGTCGTTCCACGCAAGCTGAATGAATGCTTGAATGCGCCACAGTCAGTGATAATGACATTGTGTGTGAGGGGGAAAGCGAGATCGGCAGAAGGGGAACATGCAGCCACGCACCTCGCCACACCCCACCCTCCTCGTGTCTTTCCACGCAAGCTGAATGAATGCTTGAATGCGCCACAGTCAGTGATAATGACATTGTGTGTGAGGGGAAAAGCGAGATCGGCAGAAGGGGAACGTGCAGGAACGCACCTCGCCACACCCCACCCTCCTCGTGTCTTTCCACGCAAGCTGAATGAATGCTTGAATGCGCCACAGTCAGTGATAATGACATTGTGTGTGAGGGGAAAAGCGAGATCGGCAGAAGGGGAACGTGCAGGAACGCACCTCGCCACACCCCACCCTCCTCGTGTCTCTCCACGTGAGCTGAATGAATGCGCCACAGTCCTCCCCTTGCACGCACGCCCCTGCGCTGCTGCTGTAGTGCTTGCCCTGTTGAGTGAACAGAACAGGGGTCAATGGGGATCAACGGGGTTCATATTGGTGAACATATAGAAACGCCCACTGAATGCGCCACAGTCCTCCCCTTTCACGCACGCTTCTGTGCTGCTGCTGTAGTGCTTGCCCTGGCGAGTCAACGGAGGTCAAAAGGGGTCAACGGCATCCATAATGGTGAACAATAGAACGACACCCACTGATTGCGCCGCAAGTCTGCCCTTGCACACATGCCTCTGTGCTGCTGCTGCTGTAGTGCTTGCCCTGTTGAGTGAACAAAACTCAACAGGGGTTGATGGGAGTCAACAGAGGTCAACGGCGTTCATATTGGTGAAAGTTTGAAAGACAAAAACTGAATGCGCTATGTCCTCCCCTTCCACGCATGCCTCTGTGCTGCTTCTGTAATGCTTGCCCTTCCAAGAAAACAAAAGTCAACAGCGGTCAACGGAGGTCAACGGGCTTCAACGGAATTCACATTGGTGAACATTTGAAAGATAAGCACTGAATGCGCCACAGTCCTCCCCTTGCACGCACGCCCCTGTGCTGCTGCTGTAGTGCTTTCCCTCGTGAGTCAACGGGGGTCAGTGGTGGTCAACAAGGGTCAACAGGGGTAAATGGGGGTCCACATAAATCAATACATCGCTTTCTCCCCTTCCCCCCCTCTCCACCCCTCCCCCCTTCCCATCCCTGGTTTCATCTCACCTGCGCCACCCACGCTTCAACCGCCTCTGCAGCATCCCCTTTCCACCCCAGTCCACAGATATACCTCCCCCAGTCCCGCCGGCCGAAAACGCTTTACCCCCCTTCCCTTCCCCCACTCCCTCCCTTTCCGCTCTTCCCCCCATCCCTGGTTTCATCTCACCTGCTCCGCCCACGCGTCAACCGCCTCTGCGGCCGTGAATAACGCCTCCCCCTTCTCCAATGCGGCCCACAGATACACCTCCCCCCGGCCCGCCTCCCCCTCCTCCCCCTTCCCCAGTCTCATCTCACCTGCTCCGCCCATGCGTCAACCGCCTCTGCGGCCGTGAATAACGCCTCCCCCTTCTCCACCGCAGCCCATAGATACACCTCCCCCAGACCCGCCTCCCCCGCCGCCTCGTTGGCTTCCGGGCGGCATTGCGCGTTGGCACCTACTGAATCCGCGTGTGCTTGGGCAAAGCGGGCTAAAGCTGGGTCCCACAGGAGAGGGGGGAGCGGAGAGGAGGACGAGGAGGAGGAACTTTTCTTATCTGCATTTCCAGAGTATAGCTTTCTGACGTTATTTTGTGCAACCACCCATTCTCGCACTCGCCGAATATCGTACGTCTCAAACCCTGCTAGCTGCCTCCTTCTCGCTAGCACTTCTCCTGCTCCCTCTGCTGTGATCTTATCTGATACAGGCACAGTTCTCGATAAAGTCACGTCCGATACAGCGCCTTGTGCTGTTGGTTCTGTCCCGCTGCTTCGAGTGCTGCTCCTGACTGAAACAACAAGCCCTGGAAGCGACATGGTGCTAGTTGTAGTGCCTGCAAAGGAGGAAAAAGAAGAGGGGGGTGGAAGGGGAGGGGGGAGGGGGAGGGGGAGGGGGAGGGGGAGGGGGAGGGGGGGGCGGGGGGGGGGGGGGGGGGGGGTAGAGAGTAAGAAAAACTTCTTCGTGTGCTGCTCCTGAAAGACACGACCAGTTCTGGTGCCAATTCTCGCGCTTGCGAAGAGAAAAAGGGGTAAGAGAGAGAGAGAGAGATGGGGGAAGAGGAACAAGACAGGATCCATACGCAATAGTGAAGATACTGAGAAGTGAACGAACTGGTTTGAAAACATGATTCAAGGGAGCTGCGATACTATTTCTGCTTGCCTTGCCTGAATCTGCGTGTTGATCGATCTCAACCGTTGATTCTTCTCGAGTTCCCATGCTACCCGTCGGATCAATCGCCCCCAAGCTGTACGGCAAGATGACTCTTGCTACAGTGTCATGAGCGAGGACGAGCAGAAAGATAGACGCCAGTAACGAGGTGCTCCGTAGCGAGACATAACGATCTCCCCGAGAAAACCTCACGCACACGAGACCCATTAGGGTCTGGAATCTAGTGATCAAACAACTTCTGGGTGAGGGGTGTGGGGGAAAGCACGGAGATAATCGGCGACGAGGTCGATAACCAGCTAACACAAAAAGTAGCTTAGTAGCACCTAAGTTAACCTCATGGCTCCCCAGCTACTACTGTATGCCCAATCCCTACTACCGCCTCCCGCGACTTCTGAGAATTTTGTAGCTAATGGGTCTCGGGATCACGCTCGCTTAGGGCGACGTCAGGTTGTACTACTTTTTGCACGCCCTCTGCGATCAACTTCGTTTCGTCGCGGTGCAAAACGGTGAAGCTTGAAAACCGCTTTACACAGTGTGGAACCGTCCTGAGCCACGATGCAAGATTTGTGTATGTGTGAGAAAGTGTACAACCTGACGTCGCCCTTAGGGCGTGTAACTTTGCTTCGACCAAGCCCAAAATCCGACCAAATGGCCGGATCTGGCGAAAGCGAAACTTGTAACGATTCTACGAGCCCCGCCAAACTTTTCGAGCACAACGACCATTCTGTTCGCCAGGACGCGGAACAACCACCCTAAACCACCCTCGAAATTGGTTGGAAAAGGTTTGATCCCATTTGGTCGACCATTTCGTTTGGTCGGAGCAAAGTTACACGCCCTTACCTTATGAAAAATGCACACGCCGAAGCCTTGGGGCGGAATCAGAAACGTGCTGCTTTGAGTGGTCTTGGCTCTCGTGAAACAGATCCTAAAGTTAGGGTGCGTCAGATCCGTTGTCGGAAAAATCCGGCCGGCCGGAATTAGCGAAAGTAACAAGTTTGCGACACTCGCATAAATTGTCGTCGAATTCGCTAAATCCGGCCATTTGTAAAAAAAAATGAGGCCGGTTCAGCATTCGACAAAGTTCCGACGTGCAGTCGACTCGAAAGTCGACCAATTTGTCGACCTGAGATCGCTACAGTCACTATACGACGTCGCCAGCTCGTGCGACGCAACGTGTCACACAAGTACTGCATCTGCGACTCCGTCGCACAATCCGGCCACCCTAGCGAACTGAAAATCTGACACATTTGCAAAGCGGCCTGCAAATCGGCCACCAAATGTGTCAGATTTTTCGGCCCTGTAAATGTGGCCGGATATTGGTCGCTTTTTATGTCGACCATGTTGTCGACTTTGGCGAAAGATACAGTCGACCAAATTGTCGACAAAATTCCAGCCAAATCACATTGTAGCGGATCTGACGCACCCTTAAGGCTTTGAGATGGTTCAAGATGGTACGATAGTTTTCTGTGTGATGAGGTATGGTTGCATCCTAAGCTTGGGAAGATGTCAAGTACGTAGGGCGCGTTTCAATTTTTTGTCACGTGCTGTTCGTGTCATCCGGAACTTACTCCAGCAGACCGCGGTTTTCCAATTCAGATCTAGCACTCCCTATAGTGCTGTAGGGAAAGCGGGTTGATGTGGCGGTGCGACGACCAATGGCTGGAGAGGCTCACGCCCTAGAGATCAGCGTCGCGGACCCGCTATCCCTGTCTCCATCTCTGCTAGGACAGTGCGGGCGCCAAATAGGTGTGGCGGCAAGAGAGTGGGAGCGTCGCAAAACGAGTGATTACGCGTCTCTGCTTGCACGCAACCGGGGCGTGCAGTTCACCCCTCTGATAGTAGAGACGTAGGGGTGTCTCGGCGGTCGTTTTCGGCGGTGGCTTCGTCAGCAGGGGGATGCGCACGTGGGGCTAGCTGTGTCGCGGGGGGCTTGTCGAGAGAGACGACTCCGTGCTTTTGGCTTATCGTTTAGGGTCACTGAAGGCGCTCATCGGGGTGGCGTTACAACGTGCGCAAGCCCGTGTCATCCTGCTGCGAGCGGCGTCTTCCATGGGGGGGGATTAACGTAGACTTGGTGGACCGGGAGAGGGACGATGTCGATGTGGAAGGCGGGGCTCTCTGGGTGGAGGCCCCGTACATGGTCGATATGCTGTTGTGATTTGGGGGGGGGGGGAATGAGGTGTGGGATGGGATGTCTTGATGGGGTGTTTTGACTGGGCGCTTTGATTGGGTATCTTGAGGGGGGGTTTTATGTGTGTTGCATTTGGGTTCTTTTTGGCAGTTTCATTTTCCTTCTCCCTTTCTTTCTTCATTTCCTTTCTCCTTCATTTATGTCTTTCTTTCCCTTCTTTTCCTCTTTCTATCTAGGACCATGAGAGTTTCAGGTGTCAGGGTCATCCCTAGGTTTTGAACCTACCTGATGGGTCAGATGGCGTGATTTTCTCTGTCAAATAATTCGATCGCGACATGACTATACCGTATAGTTCCGGCTAGAAGACCCGCTGGTAAGAAGGTCCCCAGGGACTCTTGAACGGGTAGGGGGACTCTTATTGTGGCAGATATTGTGAGGACCCCCCCTTGGCCGTAAATCATCATAAGACCCCCCCCTTCCTTGAAGTGCCCTTTTCAATCTGGTAAACTAGATGGTTAAACTTACACACACATTGCTTCACTGACTTTACCCTAAATCTAGACATTACAAGGTCAAAGTAGCAAATCTAGCATCTTTCACTCCTGAAAGGCCCATACCACAACCCTGCCACTCCCATACTCCTCACTCATCATCCGCATTCTCCTCCAGCCCACCTTCCTCCTCCTCCTCCTCGTCCCCTGCCTCCTCCTCATCCCCTGCCTCCTCCTCGTCCTCTTCCTCCTCCGCGTCCTCCTCCTCATCCTCCTCCTCCTCCTCCTCCTCATCCTCCTCCGCCTCCTCCTCCTCAGGGAGGTCCCTGGCATCCTCGGCATCCGCCACCTTTGTCGCCTCCTCGTCATCTGCGGCGGTTGCATACAGGGGGTTCACCCACTCCTCCACTTCAGGGGCGACGTGCACGTCCTCTGCCACCTCGACCTCGCCCGCATCGCGCATGTGGGCCAGGACGAGGTGATCCTGCTTCCCGTCGACATAGTTGCTGATTCCGGTGGTGAGAAACGCCTTCTCAATGATGTGCTCGGGGACCGCCGCCCAAGCCGCCGCAATCCACTTGAGCACCGTTTCAAGTGGGGGCTTCTTCAAGTTCCCTGCCACGCACAGGGTACACAGAGAAAGAAGCACATGGGGAGACAGGAAGTTAGAACCGGCCCACACATGTTAGAACAAACACACGCGTAACCGGCCCACTCACTGGCTTTCGTGAACGTGTTGATGCCGATCTCGACGAACCACTCGTTGTACATCTCACGCAGCAGCGCCTTGAATGAGCGGTTCACGCTCACGTCAAGGGGCTGCAGCAGAGGAGTGCAGCCCCCTGGGATGATGGCCGGGATCACCCGGTTCCACTTCAAGTTGGTGAGCACCCCATCGGTGAGATGGCCCCGGTACGAGTCCAGGACCAACAGGGTCTTGGACCGTCGGATGCCACGCGGGGGCTTGATGAACGGCAACAGAATGTTGTTCACCCAGTCGTCGACTAGCTTGGCGTCCATCCATCCCTTGGCTTGTGCGCGGATGACGACTCTTGCACATGAACGTCAAGCGTGGTTAGACATCGCCCCCAAACACGCACGAAACTGAACCTTTTTAACGGTTTAGACTCACCTGCAGGCACCCGAATCTTCGGGATTGTCTTGCGCTTAAAAATCACCATGGCAGGGAGTTTGCGGCCGTCAGCGCTGATGCCAAGCATCACCGTAACCCTCTCCTTCTCATACCCTGCGCTCCTGACGTGCACCGTCTTCTCCCCGCGGTGATGAAGGGTGCGCTCGTTCGGCATCTCCAAAAACACGGGCGTTTGGTTGGCGTTAATGATGTTCCACGAGTCGATGCCGTGCTTGATGATGTTCTTGCGGGTGAACTCCCAAAACTCCAGGCACTTCGGCTTGCACTCTGCCACGAACGCACAAGATAAGATTCATGTGCATGAGCCACGGGCTTCGGTATACCCTCGATGTCACATGCACAACAGCACAAAAAGGATGCACTAAGAGGGTATAAAATGCACACCAACGTCTTACCTTTTGCGAGACGTTGCCCAATCTTCGTTTTCACGCGGATGGAGAGTCCCAGGCGCGCGCGGAAGCGGTACGTCCACCTGTTGGACGCCATCCACCTCACGTCCAGGTAGTGGGCCTTCATGTAGACCCTGCTCCAGTGCTTGATGAGGCGAATCGGCACGGCCAAGCCACGGCCGCGGAAGTTGAGCATGCGTTTGTAGGCGTGCGCATCCATGTCGGGGTACTTAGCCTTCCTCCCGCCACCGCTGAGGCGCCGCCCGGAGCGCTCCGCGTTTTTAATCCGATCCGCCACCCGAATCCACCGGCGGACATTGACCGGTTGCACCCCCGCGAGACGTGCCGTGTGGCGGACGGATAGTTTCTCCGCCTCCATCCGCGCGAGCCAATCTTGTTTCTCACCCATCGTACGGGCCTTGCGAGTGTGTGTACTCGATGGCGGGGACTCGATGGCGCACCGTCGACTCTGGACCGCGGACCGTTCTCGTCGTGCATGAGATCCTCCGAAAACGACGGGATCGGGAAATTGCCGACGTCGTGGTTCACCTCATCGTCACCCGCCATGTCCTCATCCCAAGCGGCGGCGGGTTGGGAAAACCCCTCGTTCTGGAGAGGGTCCAACGGAGGGTTGTTGCGCCAGTCGACCACGCCCGAGGGAAGCACAGGGGGCGCAGGAGGGCAGGAGGAGCCGGAGGGGCCGGAGGTGCAGGAGGCGCAGGAGGAGCTGGCGGGGCCGAGCTTGTGATGAGCACGACAGCAGGCTGGCCAGACAAACTGCCTACCGGTAAGTATGAACGCCGCGAACGCCATGGGCTCTCGTGAACAGACATTGAAAGAAGCTGCTAATGTTCTACCGGCAACTGATTGCTTCAGTGGCAGCTGCCATAGCGTGCTTTGTAGTCGGGAAAAAAGCAAGGGAGGCAGAGTTAGATCTGAGACACGGAACAGAGCGAAATGAACCACTAGGGCTCCCGTGCTCGGCAGGGTGGAGACGTGAAACCCTAGTGCTCCACGTCCTGTGCCTCTCCTGCCTCTGAGACGAGATGGGCTGCTTGAAGGCCCCGTGACTAAACCAATCTTGACGGTCGATTCCGTCAAGATGATGTGCGGTGCGTGTTTTGTGGGGCTCAATGCGCCTTCGCGCCTTGTACGTTGCCGCGTGTTGTGGGCGACGTCACGCACGTGCTGCGCTAAGCGAGGGATTTCGACGAGAAAAATAAAAGACACCCCCCCCCCTGTAACGAGACTGTACATGGTAAATCCATTAATGTTAATAGACAAATAGGTGTACCCCGGGTCTTAAAAGTTTGCAACCACCAAGATGTCCACCCTAGCAGTTTTTCATAGAGAGTCCCCCGGGTCTTCTAGCCGGAACTATACGGTAGGTACTACTACATCACCAAAAGCGGTTTTCCAATTCCAGCGTCAGGTCCCCTGATTGTGGAAGGAACTGCTTCTGAGATCGAAAAAAAGTCAAAGTATACCCGAACGTTTCCAGCTCTGCCTAGGAAATATGTTGAGTTCTCCGTTTACAAATGCTATGGAAATTTAGAGCAAAACTGATGAAGTGTCAGTGTTTCTGCAAGCAATCAAGAACTAACATGATTCAATCAATTGCTCTGGAAAAAGTGTCAACATTTACAGCACATGATCATGAAAAAATGGTCACAACATCCCTACGATATCCACGCACCATGAGCAACCTAGGTACACCATCTACAAGCCTATCCATGTACTCCATATAGCAATAAGGGGGATGGTGAGCAGGCGGCGGCGGCAAGCTGACAAGCACCAACGCCGCCATCTTAGAGTATCTTTTAATAATAGAGTTAAGCTTAATCGTGGTGTACAGAAACTTATTCACCTGCCCCTCGTCGAAAACCTTTCCCTTGGCCTTGCTCCCCGCAGGTTCGGGCAAGGGCTGCTTGGTTCGGTGCTGCCTTTGAATGCTCGCACTTGGCGTTGAGGCATTTGTTTCTGTAGAAGCGTTACCATGAGAACCATGGGGCATGTGTGCATCGGCCTCCATCATCGTGGCTATGTTCGTTCGTGCCTGTTTGAAAAAAGGGGAAAGAGTGTAGGAGAAGGATTTGAGGCATCTGTTTCTGTAGAAGCGTTACCACCTTGGCCATGTAACATTTGTGCATCTGCCTCCATCATCGTGGCTATGTTCGTTCGTGCCTGTCACAAAAAAGTGGGAAGGGAGAGTGCAGGGAAAGGGGAAGGTGAAGTGTGCGCGACACTTTACACATGTATGTGCGTGTGGTGTGCGTGTGATGTGTGTATGGTGTGTGTGGGGGTGTGTGTGTGTGTGTGTGTGTGTGTGTTCATCAGACTGTATGCATGTGTGCATGGGACTGTACGCATGTGTGGGCATGTGTGTGCATGCATGCACATGTGTGAAGCCACCCACCGGAGTAAACGCCTCCATATCCCCCTGCCTCGCCAACTAAGCCTCTGACCCATCCTCGCCTCAACATACGCCCATGTTGTCATGTGTGTGTTTGTGAGCATGTGCATCATGTATGCATGTCCATGAATCCACCCACCCGAGTAAATGCCTCCACGTCGCCCTGCCTCGCCAGCTCTGCCTCGGGCCCATCCTCATCCCCCACCACATCCTCCGATGTGTATGCACATGCGTGCGCGCGTGTGTGTGTGTGTGTGTGTGTGTGTGTGTGTGTGTGTGTGTGTGTGTGTGTGTGTGTGTGTGTGTGTGTGCGTGTGTGTGTGTGTTTGTGTGTGTGTGTGTGTGTTTGTGTGTGTGTTTGTGTGAGTGTGTGTGTGTGTGTGCGTGCGTGTGTGTGTGTGTGTGTGCGTGTGTGCGTGTGTGTGTGTGTTTGTGTGTGTGTGTGTGTTTGTGTGTGTGTTTGTGTGTGTGTGTGTGTGCGTGCGTGCGTGTGTGCGTGCGTGTGTGTGTGTGTGTGTGTGCGTGTGTGCGTGTGTGTGTGTGTGTTTGTGTGTGTGTGTGTGTTTGTGTGTGTGTTTGTGTGTGTGTGTGTGTGCGTGCGTGCGTGTGTGCGTGCGTGGGGTTGTGTGTGTGTGTGTGCGTGCGTGCGTGCGTGTGTGCGTGCGTGTGTGTGTGTGTGTGTGTGTGTGTGTGTGTGTGTGCATATGCATGCGTGTGCATCCACCCACCCGAGTAAACGCCTCCATGGCGCCCTGCCTCGCCAGCTCAGCCTCGGGTCCATCCTCGCCCCAATATAAGCCCATACCATATGCATGCATAAGTGCATGAGACTGCACATGTGTATTCATGGAAGTAAGAATGTTAGCAGCAGGCCAATCCACCTACCCGAGTAAACGCCTCCATGGCGCCCTGCCTCGCCAGCTCAGCCTCGGGCCCATCCTCATCCCCCACTACGTCCTCCCATGCTCTCATCGTCACCACCACCACATCCGCCTGTACAGACGGGGGGAAGAGGGGGTGTGGTGAGAGAAATCAGATACAGGATTCTGAGGCGTCTAAATTTTCTCTGCGTCAGGCCCGTCCTCATCCCCCACCACGTCTTCCCATGCTCTCATCGTCACCACCACCACATCCGCCTGTACAGACAAGGGAGGGCGAGAGAGGTCAGTGTTAGTGTTTTCTTAGGTTGGGAAAAGAGCTGTCAGTGAGGGGAATTTAGGACGCCTAAAACAGTTCCGCTTCGGGCCCATCCTCGGCTCCCACCACGTCCTCTCATGCTCTCATCGTCACCACCACCACATCGGCCTGTACAGACAAGGGAAGAGGGGAGGGAGGTCAGGGTTCTGTGCTTCTGAAGGAGCTGTTTTCTCAATTCTGTGATTCTAGTTGAGGGAGTAACAGCTCTGCCTCGGGCCCATCTTCATCCCCCACTATGCTGCAGGGTGTTTTTGAGAATTCTCAAAAGCACTCTTCACCCCGGCCCGGCACTACGTCCTCCCATGCCCTCGTCGTCACCACCACCCCATCCGACTTTTGAGGCGCCTCAAAAGAATTCTCAAAAACACTCTTCACCCCGGCTGTATGTCATGCCGTGCCCTCGTCGTCACGACCACCACATCAGCCTGTTGTACACACAGCGGAGGGATGTAGAGACAGGAAGGGATAATAACGTCGGGATCTCAGTGGCACATCAAGAAGCTCAGCTCAGCCTCCTCTAATCCATCCTCCTCCCCCACCACGTCCTCGCATGCTCCCATCGTCACCACCACCACATCCGCCTGTACAGAGAAGGGGGGAATGTAGGAACAGGAAAGGAATATCTATCTTAGCCACTCTGAGCCACTCTGAGCCACTCTGCATGACGCTCAACTACGCTGAACCGCTGGGAGCCACTTTCCACTCCTCAGCACTCTGAGCCAGAGCTAAACCACTTCGAAGCAATTTGAGCCACTCTGAGATACTCTGGACCACTTTGAACAGTTCTTAACCACTCTGAGCCACGCACACCTGAGCCACACTCACCTGAGCCACTCGGAGTTACTCTGAACCACTGTAAGCCACTCCAAGACTCGCCCCACCACCACTCTGAGCCGCTTTGGACCGCTCTGAGCTCACCTGCATGCGCAGGTCGTGCAGGAACTGGGCCACGTCTAGTTGCAACGTCTCAGCTGTCCCATCGTCCTCTGCAATGCAAAACACCTGAAGCAAGGGAAGGAGGCGGGCGAGATGAAAGCAAGGATTCGAGTGAGTGTGCGCGTGTGTGAGGGGGATTCGAAGCACGTCAACTATCAACTGGGCCGCGTCTAGCAGCAACGTCTCTGCTGTCCCATTGTCCTCTGCAATGCAAAACACCTGAGGAAAAGGGGGGATGAAAGCAGGAGACTAAGTGTGCGTGTGTGCGGGAGATTCGAAGCGCGTTGACAGACGACTGAGCCATGTCTAGTTGCAACGACTTTGCCGTCCTGTATTGGTACGACACGATTTTTGAGAATTCTGGTACGACTTTCGAGAATTCTCAAAGTCGTACCAATATATCTGACAGACGACTGAGCGATGTCTGGTGCAACATCTTTGCCGTTCCGTCATCCTCAGCTAAGCAAAACACCTGCAAGGACAGATGGAAGAAGAGAACCTCTTTGCTGGTCCCTCTAGTACCCCACACACAGAGACCAGGAGAGGAGGAATCACCCAACCAGCCTGGCTTCCAAAGAAGCCCACCTGAATCTTGCAGGCGTCGAAGGTGAGTCGGGAACGCAGCAGCTGCAACAGCAGCAACTGTGATAGGCAGCCAGATGAAGAGGAGGAATCACCCACCTTGAATTCACATCATATGAATCCCATCCCATCCCATCCCACCCACCTGGATCTTGCATGCGTCAAAGGTGAGTCGGGACCTGAGCAGCTGGGACAGCAGCAACTGTGATAGATGACCGGATAGCGAGGAGGAATCAGCAACCTATGAATCCCATCCCACCCACCTGAATCTTGCAAGCATCGAAGGTGGGTCGAGACCGGAGCAGCTGGGACAGCAGCAGCATGATACCCTCATCCCTCACGATCCAGAACAGGTTGATTGTGCCGTACTGCCGGCACCCCTCCGCCCACACTTCTCTGCTGGGGAGGTACCCACCCAGCCAGGTTTCAAATATAGCCCACCTGAATCTTGCAAGCATCGAAGGTGGGTTGAGACCGCAGCAGCTGGGACAGCAGCAGCATGATGCCCCCATCCCTCACAATCCAAAACACGTCGATTGTGCCGTACTGCCAGCACCCCTCTGCCGGCACCCCTCTGCCGGCACCCCTCTGCCGGCACCCCTCTGCCGGTCCCTTAGGGCGGTTCACCTACCCAGCCAGCCGGGTTTCCAACACACACAGCGCACCTGAATCTTGCATGCGTCGAAGGTGGGTCGGGAGCGCAGCAGCTGGGACAGCAGCAGCATGATGCCTCCATCCCTCACGATCCAGAACAGGTCGATTGTGGCCTACTGCCCACACTCCTCTGCTGGCCCCTTCATTACCCCACACAGGGAGAGCAGGAGAGGAGGAGGAGGAATCACCCAGGCAGCCACCAGAGTTTCCAAGGTACCCCACCTGGATCTTGCATGCGTCGAAGGTGGGTCGGGAGCGCAGGAGCTGCGACAGCAACAGCATGATGCCTCCATCCCTCACGATCCAGAACAGGTTGATCGTGCCGTAATGCCGGCACCCCTCCGCCCACACCCCTCTGCTGGGGAGGTACCCACCCAGCCAGGTTTCAAATATAGCCCACCTGAATCTTGCAAGCATCGAAGGTGGGTCGAGACCGCAGCAGCTGGGACAGCAACAGCATGATGCCCCCATCCCTCACGATCCAGAACAGGTTGATCGTGCCGTACTGCCGGCACCCCTCCGCCCACACCCCTCTGCTGGGGAGGTACCCACCCCAGCCAGGTTTCAAATATAGCCCACCTGAATCTTGCAAGCATCGAAGGTGGGTCGAGACCGCAGCAGCTGCGACAGCAGCAGCATGATACCTCCATCCCTCACGATCCAGAACAGGTCGATGGTGCCGTACTGCCGGTACCCCTCCGCCCACACCCCTCTGCTGGGGAGGTACCCACCCAGCCAGGTTTCAAATATAGCCCACCTGAATCTTGCAAGCATCGAAGGTGGGTCGAGACCGCAGCAGCTGCGACAGCAACAGCATGATGCCTCCATCCCTCACGATCCAGAACAGGTTGATCGTGCCGTACTGCCGGCACCCCTCCGCCCACACTTCTCTGCTGGGGAGGTACCCACCCAGCCAGGTTTCAAATATAGCCCACCTGAATCTTGCAAGCATCGAAGGTGGGTCGAGACCGCAGCAGCTGGGACAGCAGCAGCATGATGCCCCCATCCCTCACGATCCAAAACAGGTCGATGGTGCCGTACTGCCCGCACCCCTCTGCCGGCCACTCGTCCAGCCCCTTTACAATCACACACGCCTTGCCCGCCGTGTTGCTGTCGTTGATCAGGCTCACAAACGTTGCGGGGATGTGACTGTAACGAGGGATGGGGAAAAAGAGCAGGAAAGAAAGGTACGAGGAGCAGCAATGCGCATAAAATGGGCGAACTCTGCAATTGAGGCATCTTGGAAACTCACACAGTTATTCTTGCACTGCAGCTGTTAAATCCACTACAGGAGCAAGGAAGAATACTATAGGCCCGTACCTCGATTCTTGCTGCTGCCATGCCTCTGGGTATTGGAAACAGACGATGTTGGGCTTTAAGCCAGCCAGCCCCATGCTCTGCATGAAGGGGGATTCTTAACCCCCCCACATGTATGTGCCTGTGCTTTCAAAACGCGGCACGTACCTTGATTCTTGCTGCTGCCACGCCTCGGGGTATCTGAAGCAGACGATGTTGGGCTTTAAGCCAGCCAGCCCCATGCTCTGCAGGGCGATGCCCACGCCTCGCCTCACAGAGGATGCCACCATCACCTCCGCCACGCCCTCGCACTGGTTGCTGTCTATGTATGCCAGGAGACATCGGGCCGATCTACTGGCCTCTGATGCTAGGGTGCTGAAAGGGAAGGGGGGGAAGGTGGAGAGAAGGGAGGGCGAGAAGCTTCTTGGCAGTCAGTCTGGCACCTACGATCCCCACTCCTTCCCTCACAGAGGATCCAACAATCACCTCCGCCACGCCCTCGCACTGGTTGCTGTCAATATAGGCAAGCAAAACTCGGGCTGACCTACTGGCTTCTGAGGCTAGGGCGCTGGCGGAGGGGAGAGGAAGGGATGGGGGAGGAAAGTAAAGGAGGGAGGGTGGGGGGAAGGAGACTCGGCATTCAGCCGAACAGAAGGGCGATCAACCGACCCTTGCCTCATAGAGGATGCCACCATCACCTCCGCCACCCCCTCCCACTGGTTGCTGTCTGTGTATGGGAGGGAGCAGTCCCCACCCTTGCCCCCATCAAGCCAAACGTCCCCCCTTACCTGTAATTCCCTTCTAAGACAGACACGAAGATGCTCATTCCTCTGCCCTTCTTCCTCATGCACTTGGCGAAATCCCCCAGGCGCGCATGGCAGGGCGCGTCGGGGGGGAGCAGGCCCCATGGCTTGCAGAGGATGAGCGGAATGGGATACCAGTTCTTGGGATGGACTTGAGAGACTGTGGTGTGTGGGGAGCAGATGAGAGGAATAGAAGGCGAAGGGAGAGAACACGCAAGAGCAGAGGGGAGCAGAACAGCAGCAACAGGCCCCACGGCTTGCAGAGGATGAGTGGGATGAGGTACCAGTTCTTGGGATGGACCTGAGAGACTGTGGTGTGTGGGGAGGAGGGGAGAGAAAGAGAAGGGGAGGAGAGAGAGAGAGAGATCAGGGTAAGAGCAGAGTGGAACAGCAGCAGGCCCCATGGCTTGCAGAGGATGAGCAATATAGGGTGTTTGGGATGGACTTGAGCGAATGTGACAGGGAAACAAAGCGGAGGAATAGAGACAGGAGAGATGGATATTCTGACTCAAACGCCCACCCACCTCCCAGGAAGTGCAGAGATTGCAGGGCGAGTTGCATGTAGGCTGACCATGTAGGCGGGCGGATTTGACCCCATCGCCCCAGTCAGCCGCCTTGCCATGCAACCAGGGCTCCCACACATGCAGATGAGGGCTGTGAGCGTGAGACAGAAGGGATGGACGCTCTGACTCAACTACTCACCTCCCAGGAAGTGCAGCGAGCGCAGGGCGAGCTGCATGTAGGCTGACTTGACCCCATCGCCCCAGTCTAATGTCAGGGAGTGTGTCGCACGGAGCAGAGAGCAGAGAGCAGAGAGGGTGACGGAGGCAAGCAGGGGAGACGCTCCAAATCAGACGCTTACCTCCCAGGAAGTGCAGCGAGCGCAGGGCGAGCTGCATGTAGGCTTACTTGACCCCGTCGCCCCAGTCTAATGTCAGAGAGTGTGTCGCACGGAGCAGAGAGCAGAGAGGGTGACGGAGGCAAGCAGGGTAGACGCTCCAAATCAGACGCTTACCTCCCAGGAAGTGCAGCGAGCGCAGCGCGAGCTGCATGTAGGCCGACTTGACCCCGTCGCCCCAGTCGCCCGCCTTGCCCACCATGCTGACGTAGATGTAGATGAGGACGGCTAGGGTGAGACAGACGAGCGTGAAGAACCAGGAGATTAGATACATGATGACTGGGTTGGGGAGGGGGTGGAGGGGGGAAAGAATGGGGTTAGGGAAGACTCAATGCTAGGGTGAGACAGTCGAGGGTGAAGAGCCAGGAGCAGAGATACATGATGGCTGGGGAAAGGGGAAGAACGGGGTGGGGGGAGAGAGGATGGCGGGGGTTCGGGGAGAGAGAGTGGATGAGGGTGTGGTGCTGAGTCGCTCAATGGGCACAGAGAAGCGCTCCTGGTGAGTTTTGAGTCGGCTCAATGGGCACAGAGAAGCGCTCCTGGTGAGTTTTGAGTCGGCTCAATGGGCACAGAGAAGCGCTCCTGGTGAGTCTTGAGTCGGCTCAATGGGCACAGAGAAGCGCTCCTGGTGAGTTTTGAGTCGGCTCAATGGGCACAGAGAAGCGCTCCTGGTGAGTTTTGAGTCGGCTCAATGGGCACAGAGAAGCGCTCCTGGTGAGTTTTGAGTCGGCTCAATGGGCACAGAGAAGCGCTCCTGGTGAGTTTTGAGTCGGCTCAATGGGCACAGAGAAGCGCTCCTGGTGAGTTCTGAGTCGGCTCAATGGGCACAGAGAAGCGCTCCTGGTGAGTTTTGAGTCGGCTCAATGGGCACAGAGAAGCGCTCCTGGTGAGTTTTGAGTCGGCTCAATGGGCACAGAGAAGCGCTCCTGGTGAGTTTTGAGTCGGCTCAATGGGCACAGAGAAGCGCTCCTGGTGAGTTTTGAGTCGGCTCAATGGGCACAGAGAAGCGCTCCTGCAAAAGTGACGAGCCAGTCGCGCCAACGAGGTGGTTTTTGAGGCGCCTCAAAGACCTCCTGCAAAGGTGACGAGCCAGTCGCGCCAACGCCAGTGCGGGCGCCAGGAAGGGGGCGTATGAGGCAGTGGAAGGGGAACAGTCAAGATACAGGTGGGGCTGTGTAATGTAGGGAGAGGAGAGGACGTTGGAGAGCGAGAACTTACTGAGGGCGAGTAGGGCTGCAGCGAGGGGTTCTAGCCAGTCGTGCCCGCACCAGTGTGCTGCAGGGTGTTTTTGAGAATTCTCAAAAACACCCTGCAGCTTTGGAGTGCGGGAACTTACTGAGGCAGAGTCCGGCTGCAGTGAGGGGTTCTAGCCAGTGGTGGCAGCAGCAGCGGGGGCATTAACAAGGTCGAGGAGAGCACAGAGTGATGACAAGGAGAGGGTGGGTTGGAAGAGGCGATGCAGGTAGGAGAGCAGGCACGCACTTACCCACCAGTGGGTACCACTGGCTCCTCCTCGCAGGCACGCACGCACTTACCCAGGCAAAGGAGGGCGCCAGCGAGGGAGTCGAGCCAGTGGTGCCAGCGCCAGCGCGGGCGCCAGGAGGGGGCGTCTACGAGGTGGAGGAGGTGGGGGTGGGGGCGCCAGGAACGTGTTGATGTGATGAGGTAATGGAAGTGGGAGTGTGCGTGGGTGGGAGTGGAGGAACGTACCAAGACAGAGGAGAGCCCCTGCGAGTGACACGAGCCAGTGGTGCCAGCGCCAGCGCGGGCGCCAGGAGGGGGCGTCAACGAGGTCGAGGAGAGCACAGGAGAGGTTGACCCCGCAGTAGCAGAGCAGGAAGAACATGGTGATGACTGGCGACACGTAGTCCACGTCTCCTATCAGCACAAAGCTGTGGGGTGAGATGAGGGGGGACGTGCAAACAGTGGCAGAGGATGAGCCTTGTGGAAGAGAATCCAGTAGCAGCGGAGGAAGAACACGGTGATGACAGGCGACACGCAGTCCACGTCCCCTATCAACACAAAGATGCATTGCAGGCAACAGGGTGATGAAAGAGAGGGTGAGAGGTGTGTGCACAAGAATGGCAGAGGAGGAAGAACAGGGTGATGACTGGCAATACATAGTCCCGTTTCCTATCAGCACAAAGCTGTGATGGGAGGGGTTTCGGGTTTAGGGGTGTGTGTTCGTGCACAAAGAGTAGCGGAGGAAGAACACGGTGACGACAGGCGATACGTAGTCCACGTCCCCTATCAACACGAAGCTGCAGTGAACAGAGAGGGTTGAGGGAAGCATGGTGCTTTGCGGGAGCGAAACATGTATGCATGCAGCAGCAGCAGCAGAGGAGGAGGAAGAACACGGTGATGATGAGCGATACGTAAGCCTCGTCTCGTATCAGCACACAGCTGCATTGCTTGCAGGCAACAAGGAGATGAAAGAGAGGGTGAAAGGTGTGTGCACAAGAATGGCAGAGGAGGAAGAACAGGGTCATGATGGCCGACACGACACGTAGTCCTCGTCTCCTATCAGCACAAAGCTGCATTGCAGTGCGCGCGCAACAGGGTGATGGTGGGTGGGTGGGACAAGCAACAGGAGAAGATGAGGATGCACATGTGCATGGTGGGAGGGGAAGAACCGGCAGTGGGAGAGGAGGAAGAACAGGCAGTGGGAGAGGAGGAAGAACAGGCAGTGGGAGAGGAGGAAGGACAGGCAGTAAGAACCAGCACTGTCAGCAGTGCACTACCCACACTACCAGAAACACAAGCAGCAGCACCTGCAGCAGAGGAGCAGTGTGAAGAGTGTGGCCAGACGCGGCTCCTGGTGGCTCTCTGCCTTGATTGCGTGCAGCACCGGCAGCACCACCAGCAGCAGCAATACCAGCAGAAATACCAGCAGTAATGCCTCTGGCGGCAAGACATACAGCAGTGCAAGAGCAATACCAACACCAGCTTCGGCACCTGCAGCAGAGCAGCAGCGTGAAGAGCGTGGCTAAATGCGGCTCCTGATGGCTCTCTGCCTTGAACGCATTCAGCACCGGCAGCACCGCCTGCAACCAGCACTACCAGCAGTGCACTACCAACACTACCAGACCAGAAACAGCAGAAATACCAGTAAAAATACCAGCAACACCAGCACAAAAGCAGCACCTGCAGCACAAGAGAAGCGTGAAGAGCGTGGCGAGATGCGGCTCCTGGTGGCTCTCTGCCTTGAATGCATTCAGCACCGGCAGCACGTTGTCATTCGCTATCGCCGCCAGCAGCCGGGGCGCTCCCATGAGGTTCTGCAGCGCTGCACCCAGCGTTGAGAGGACGATGCCCACCTGAAGGAAGAGGGGAGAGGCGAGGAGGGAGGGGCAGGGACAAGGGGAAGGAGCTATGGGCAGGGCAGCCAGCAGCCGTGGCGCTCCCCTGAGGTTCTGCAGTGCTGCTCCCAGCGTTGAGAGGACGATGCCCACCTGAAGGAAGAGGTACAGGTGAGAGGGGGGAGCAGTGGGCGAGGAGGGGGATGGGTTGCTGCCACCAGCCGCGGCGCCCCCATGAGGTTCTGCAGTGCTGCTCCCAGCGTTGATAGCACAATGCCCACCTGAAATTGGTGTGTGGGGTTGCGATGGGGTGCTCCCTGTGTTGACAGTTGCGCCAGAAAGCAAGAATCTCAAACATACTATAAGAGATTAACAAAACGAAACCTCTTTTGAGGCGCCTCAATAGTCGCCTGTGTTGACAGTTTCGCCAGAAAGCAAGAATCTCAAACATACTATAAGAGATTAACAAAACGAAACCTCGAAACGACATACGAGCAGCGAAGGTCACGATTGTTCGGCAGCTGGCACCCACCTGGACGACAGCTGGCACCCACCTGGACGACAGCTCACCCACCTGGACGGCAGCTGGCACCCACCTGGACGACAGCTCACCCACCTGGACGGCAGCTGGCACCCACCTGGACGACAGCTCACCCACCTGGACGACAGCTGGCACGGGCCACGCAATCGTGGCAGTGAGAAGCCTGATGAGGGAAGGGAGGAAGAGGGACAGAGGGGCGAAGTGGGGTGAAGAGGTCTGAAGAGGTTTGAGGCGTTTCATAACTTGGCAAGGGAAGAGAGCTTAGTGGGAATATACGCTCAAACCCTAAAGCGTATAGCGTATACACGCTAGCGTGTGTACGCAAAACGCAATACGCTAGCTAATACGCTATACGGTATCAGAAAATTTTTCGGGCTGCCCAGGGAAAAAAATCGCTTGTATACAGAAAGATGCGGAATCTTCTGCTGAGCATTTCGCCTAAGTCGAAATGCAATTTGACGGTCTAGGGAAGCGGGAGTGGGCCTTCGAAGTTGCAGGCAGTTCAAATTTGAACATTAGATTGGTACCGCATTGGAACCCATATTATCTACGAATTCCAACCTGTCAAAAACGTCCCCCACCAAACCCCACTCACGCTACTTACCAGCCAGCAAAATTCCAGTCGTCATTTCTAGTTGGCATTCCCGCTTTCTAACAGCAGAGCTCCTTCCGATTCCTACCTACTTCTCCTTTTAGTGTCTACTCCACATCCCACCCCAATCGCCGTTCAGACTTAGGGAAATGCTACGAAAGTCTAAATGAGAATAGGGATCACCTTCTTAATCTTGAGCACGACGTTTTTTTCACCCTGCCCGGGATAGTATTTTACCTGCCCGAAAAAGCGTATTACCAAATCGACCCTTAAGCGTTTAGCGTATATACGTTAGCGTATATACGATACGCGTATATACGCTATAAGCGTATATTCCCACTAAGGAAGAGAGAGATGTGACAGTGAGGAGCCAGATAGGGGGAACGGAGAGAGGGACAGATGATGGGTGAGTGCTCGTGGGGATGGACCATCGAGTATGATGCGACTGCCGACTCGCACCCATCCCCACCGCTCTTGACCCACCTGTCAGTGACAAGCAGGTCCCTGGTGGTAAGCAACAGCACAAAACAGCAGGATGGATCCCACATCATAGAGCGCAGCCATTGACACGATAGCGGCTAGAGTGCCCGTACGGATGGACCGAGTATCAGGCGACTCTCACACCCATCTCCACCGCTCTCAACCCACTCACCTGCTGGTCACAAGCAGGTCCCTGGTGGCAAGCAATGGCGCCAAACAGCAGCATGGAGCCCACATCATGGAGCGCAGTCATTGACACGATGGCCGTTAGAGAGAGAGCCCATGGGTATGGACCGACCGAGTATGAGCGGACTGGTGACACACACCCATTTCCACCGTTCTCAACCCATGTGCACCCGCCTTACCTGTCAGTCACAAGCAGGTCCCTGGTGGCAACGGCGCCAAACAGCAGAATGGAGACCACATAGAGACCAGTCATTGAGACAATGGCTGCCAGAGTGAGTGCCCGCAGGGATGGATGGATGAACTGATGGTATGCGCTCACTCACACACCCATCCCCACCGCTCCTAACCCACCTGTCAGTAACAAGCAAATCCCTAGTGGCAACAGCGCCAAACAGCAGGTTGGAGCCCACATAGAGCGCAATCTTTGATACAATGGGTGCCAGCGTTGATGGACCGACCAACCATGCGAAAAGTCGCACCCATCTCCACTGCTCTCAACCAACCTGTCCTCTCCTTACCTGTCAGTGACAAGCAGGTCCCTGGTGGCAACAGCGCCAAACAGCAGAATGGAGACCACATAGAGACCAGTCATTGAGACAATGGCTGCCAGGGTCCCCGTGGGGATGGACCGCTGTGTGTCCCTCAGCGCCTCAGAGCGGTTGGATCCCGCCATGATGCCCGTCACTCCCGGGTAAAACAGCCCCAGCAGCTGGCTGTGGTAGGTACGGTACAGAAGGGTATGGACGGGTAGGGTAGGGTAGGGTAGGGTAGAGTCGGAAAGAGCATGAGCTGACAGGAGAGAGATGAGGCCGCATGTGTCCCCGCAGAGCCTCTGAGCGGTGGGATCCCGCCATGATGCCCGTCACACCCGGATAGAAGAGCCCCAGCAGCTGGCTGTGAGGAATAAGAGAGCGGGAGGAGAGAGAAGGAGGAGGAGGCGCTATGCTGTCTGTGGGATAGAAGAGCCCCAGCAGCTGGCTGTGAGGAATAAGAGAGCGGGAGGAGAGAGAAGGAGGAGGAGGCGCTATGCTGTCTGTGGGATAGAAGAGCCCCAGCAGCTGGCTGTGAGGAATAAGAGAGCGGGAGGAGAGAGAAGGAGGAGGAGGCGCTATGCTGTCTGTGGGATAGAAGAGCCCCAGCAGCTGGCTGTGGTTGGGATGGGGTAAGGAATGCGCATTGGGAAGGGTAGGGGGATGGACCGCTGAGTGTCCCTCAGCGCCTCTGAGCGGTTGGATCCGGCCATGATGCCCGTCACTCCCGGATAGAAGAGGCCCAGCAGCTGGCTGTGGGAGAGATGGGTATGGATGGGTACGGATGGGTAGGGTAGGGTAGGGCGTGGACGGTGGAAGAGTAAGAGCACGGCTGAAGGTTAAGCTCTACTGTGTCCCTCAGAGCCTCTGAGCAGTTAGACCCCACCATGATGCCCGTCACACCAGGGTAGAAGAGCCACAGCAGCTGGCTGTGGGTGGGGGTATGACAGGGTACAGAAGGGTACGGGAGTATGTAGAAGGATTAGGATTAATCCATCCCGCAGTGCCTCTGAGCAGTTGGATCCGTCCATGATGCCTGTCACTCCCGGGTAGAAGAGCCACAGCAGCTGGCTGTGGGAGGGGGTTAGGGTATGGATGGGTACGGTTGGGTGGGGTTGGGTGTGGAAGAGCATTGGCGGAGGAGTGTTCGTGAAGTGAGGCGAGTATTTGCAATGCGACGGGAGTATTCGTGATGTGAGGCAAGTATTCATGATTTGAGGTAAGAATTCGAGATGTGAGGCGAGATTCGTGATGTGAGGCGAGTATTTGTGATGTGAGGCGAGTAATCGTGATGTGAGGCGAATATTCGTGATGTGAGGCGAGTATTCGTGATGTGAGGCGAGTATTCGTGATGTGAGGTAAGAATTCGTGATGTGAGGCGAGTATTCGTGATGTGAGGCGAGTATTTGTGATGTGAGGCGAGTAATCGTGATGTGAGGCGAGTATTCGTGATGTGAGGCGAGTATTCGTGATGTGAGGCAAGTATTCGTGATGTGAGGCGAGTATTCGTGATGTGAGGCGAGTATTCGTGATGTGAGGCAAGTATTCGTGATGTGAGGCGAGTATTCGTGATGTGAGGCGAGTATTCGTGATGTGAGGCGAATATTCGTTATGTGAGGCGAGTATTTGTGATGTGAGGCGAGTATTCGTGATGTGAGGCGAGTATTCGTGATGTGAGGCGAGTATTCGTGATGTGAGGCGAGTATTCGTGATGTGAGGCGAGTATTCGTGATGTGAGGCGAGTGTTCGTGATGTGAGGCGAGAATTCGGGATGTGAGGCGAGTATTCGTGATGTGAGGCGAATATTCGTGATGTGAGGCGAGTATTCGTGATGTGAGGCGAGTATTCGTGATGTGAGGTAAGAATTCGTGATGTGAGGCGAGTATTCGTGATGTGAGGCGAGTATTTGTGATGTGAGGCGAGTAATCGTGATGTGAGGCGAGTATTCGTGATGTGAGGCGAGTATTCGTGATGTGAGGCGAGTAATCGTGATGTGAGGCAAGTATTCGTGATGTGAGGCGAGTATTCGTGATGTGAGGCGAGAATTCGTGATGTGAGGCGAGTATTCGTGATGTGAGGCGAGTATTCGTGATGTGAGGCAAGTATTCGTGATGTGAGGCGAGTATTCGTGATATGAGGCGAGTATTCGTGATGTGAGGCGAGAATTCGTGATGTGAGGCGAGTAATCGTGATGTGAGGCGAGTGTTCGTGATGTGAGGCGAGTATTCGTGATGTGAGGCGAGTATTCGTGATGTGAGGCGAGTATTCGAGATGTGAGGCGAGTATTCGTGATGTGAGGCGAGAATTCGTGATGTGAGGCGAGTATTTGTGATGTGAGGCGAGTATTCGTGATGTGAGGCAAGAATTCGTGATGTGAGGCGCGTATTCGTGATGTGAGGCGAGTATTCGTGATGTGAGGCGAGTATTCGTGATGTGAGGCGAGTATTCGTGATGCGAGGCGAGTATTCGTGATGTGAGGCGAGTATTCGTGATGTGAGGCGAGTATTCGTGATGTGAGGCGAGTATTCGTGATGTGAGGTAAGAATTCGTGATGTGAGGCGAGTATTCGTGATGTGAGGCGAGTATTTGTGATGTGAGGCGAGTAATCGTGATGTGAGGCGAGTATTCGTGATGTGAGGCGAGTATTCGTGATGTGAGGCGAGTAATCGTGATGTGAGGCAAGTATTCGTGATGTGAGGCGAGTATTCGTGATGTGAGGCGAGAATTCGTGATGTGAGGCGAGTATTCGTGATGTGAGGCGAGTATTCGTGATGTGAGGCAAGTATTCGTGATGTGAGGCGAGTATTCGTGATATGAGGCGAGTATTCGTGATGTGAGGCGAGAATTCGTGATGTGAGGCGAGTAATCGTGATGTGAGGCGAGTGTTCGTGATGTGAGGCGAGTATTCGTGATGTGAGGCGAGTATTCGTGATGTGAGGCGAGTATTCGAGATGTGAGGCGAGTATTCGTGATGTGAGGCGAGAATTCGTGATGTGAGGCGAGTATTCGTGATGTGAGGCGAGTATTCGTGATGTGAGGCAAGTATTCGTGATGTGAGGCGAGTATTCGTGATATGAGGCGAGTATTCGTGATGTGAGGCGAGTATTCGTGATGTGAGGCGAGAATTCGTGATGTGAGGCGAGTAATCGTGATGTGAGGCGAGTGTTCGTGATGTGAGGCGAGTATTCGTGATGTGAGGCGAGTATTCGTGATGTGAGGCGAGTATTCGAGATGTGAGGCGAGTATTCGTGATGTGAGGCGAGAATTCGTGATGTGAGGCGAGTATTTGTGATGTGAGGCGAGTATTCGTGATGTGAGGCAAGAATTCGTGATGTGAGGCGCGTATTCGTGATGTGAGGCGAGTATTCGTGATGTGAGGCGAGTATTCGTGATGTGAGGCGAGTATTCGTGATGCGAGGCGAGTATTCGTGATGTGAGGCGAGTATTCGTGATGTGAGGCGAGTATTCGTGATGTGAGGCGAGTATTCGTGATGTGAGGTAAGAATTCGTGATGTGAGGCGAGTATTCGTGATGTGAGGCGAGTATTTGTGATGTGAGGCGAGTAATCGTGATGTGAGGCGAGTATTCGTGATGTGAGGCGAGTATTCGTGATGTGAGGCGAGTAATCGTGATGTGAGGCAAGTATTCGTGATGTGAGGCGAGTATTCGTGATGTGAGGCGAGAATTCGTGATGTGAGGCGAGTATTCGTGATGTGAGGCGAGTATTCGTGATGTGAGGCAAGTATTCGTGATGTGAGGCGAGTATTCGTGATATGAGGCGAGTATTCGTGATGTGAGGCGAGAATTCGTGATGTGAGGCGAGTAATCGTGATGTGAGGCGAGTGTTCGTGATGTGAGGCGAGTATTCGTGATGTGAGGCGAGTATTCGTGATGTGAGGCGAGTATTCGAGATGTGAGGCGAGTATTCGTGATGTGAGGCGAGAATTCGTGATGTGAGGCGAGTATTTGTGATGTGAGGCGAGTATTCGTGATGTGAGGCAAGAATTCGTGATGTGAGGCGCGTATTCGTGATGTGAGGCGAGTATTCGTGATGTGAGGCGAGTATTCGTGATGTGAGGCGAGCATTCGTGATGCGAGGCGAGTATTCGTGATGTGAGGCGAGTATTCGTGATGTGAGGCGAGTATTCGTGATGTGAGGCGAGTATTCGTGATGTGAGGCGAGTATTCGTGATGTGAGGCGAGTATTTGTGATGTGAGGCGAGTGTTCGTGATGTGAGGCGAGAATTCGGGATGTGAGGCGAGTATTCGTGATGTGAGGCGAGTATTCGAGATGTGAGGCGAGTATTCGTGATGTGAGGCGAGAATTCGTGATGTGAGGCGAGTATTCGTGATGTGAGGCAAGAATTCGTGATGTGAGGCGCGTATTCGTGATGTGAGGCAAGTATTCGTGATGTGAGGCGAATACTCGTGATGTGTAATAAAGACACGTGCTGTGAAAATGTGATGCGAATATGCGAACGAACTCGATGAGGAAACAAAGTGAGCCACCTGCCCAGTGGAACGACAGACGTACTTAAAGCCCCAGTAGAAAGAGCCGTTAGGGTCGGGTATGCCATTGGAGTTGGTGGTCTGGTAACTTGGTAACCAGTTGGCGAAGAGAGTGGTGGTGCTGAGACCAGTCAAACCAGCTGCCCGGATCGGAATGGAGGGGGATAGGGAGCAGCAAGGGGTAGGGAATGCCATAGGAGTTGGTCTGGTAACTTGGTAACCAGTTGGCGAAGAGGGTGGTGGTGCTGAGACCAGTCAAGCCAGCTGCCGGGAGGTGGGAGTGAGAGAGTGAGAGAGAGGCAAGAACGTTCAGAGTGGAAGGGGGTTGGCAGATGAGAGCGTTGGTTGGGAGTGCAAGAGAGAGAGAGGAAAAGAACGAGTGCGAGAGACACTTGGTGATGCAGAGGGTTCTTCAAGCAGGTTCAAAAGGCGCACCTGGTGCGTCGGCGTCTGGTTCGTCATAATCAGATGCCATCCAGACCATGACGCCTGGTTCGTCTGGTGCGTCTTGTCCCCATTCGGACCATGACGAGCACGGAGATGACAGCGAGGACAGTGGGGATGATGAAGAGGGAACAGGCCACCCGGCTGGTGCCTCATCAAGCCGGTGCCCAGTGCATTGCACACACCTGGCGACTCATTGTCTGGAGAGAGGAAGATGCCGATGAAGACGGAGATGACAGCGAGCACGGCCGGGATGATGAAGAGCGATCCCACTCGGTCCACCAGATGCACTCCTCCGAACACTATGAGGCAGAGGCAGATGGTGGTGATGATGCCGTATGCCTGGTGTGACAGGGTGGGTGGGGGGGAGAGGGGGGCGCACAGAGAGAAGAACAGCTATCATCATCAGGTGCACTCCTCCGAAGACGACGAGGCAGAGGCAGATGGTGGTGATGATGATGATGCCGTATGCCTGGTGGGACAGGGTGGGTGGGGGGGAGAGGGGGGCGCACAGAGAGAAGAACAGCTATCATCACCAGGTGCACTCCTCCGAAGACGATGAGGCAGAGGCAGATGGTGGTGATGACGCCGTATGCCTGGTGTGACAGGTGGGTGGGGGGGAGAGGGGGGCGCACAGAGAGAAGAACAGTTATCATCATCAGATGCACTCCTTCGAAGACGATGAGGCAGAGGCAGATGGTGGTGATGATGCCGTATGCCTGGTGGGACAGGGGCAGACAGAGGAAAGGGAATGCCCTGCGTTGCACCATGTGTACCACGCCCACCTGCTGCCCACCTGCTGCCCACCTGCTGCCCACCTGCTGCCCACCTGCTGCCCACCTGCTGCCCACCTGCTGCTCACCTGCTGCTCACCTGCTGCTCACCTGCTGCTCACCTGCTGCTCACCTGCTGCTCACCTGCTGCTCACCTGCTGCTCACCTGCTGCTCACCTGCTGCCCACCTGCTTCCCACCTGCTGCTCACCTGCTGCTCACCTGCTGCTCACCTGCTGCTCTCACACATGCCCACCTGCTCCCTACCTGCTGCTCATCTGCTGCCCTCACACGTGCCCACCTTCTCCCTACCTGCTGCTCTCACACACGCCCACCTGCATGTCGTGTCTCGACACTGACAGCACCGTTTCTGCTGCTACTGGTGCAGCAGCCATGGTGCCATTGATGGCTGCTTCAGTTGCGTTCACTGCTGCCTGCACCGTCACTGTCATGGCTTGAGCTGGAAGAGTGATTGGGGGGGGAAGGGGGAGAGGGGGAAGGCCAAGGGAGGGAGGAAAGGAGGAGTGGTGGAAGGTAGGGCATGCATCTGATCACCATGCATGTGCTCGTCTGAGGTGTCTACTTTTCAGGCGCCTCAAAAGGAGACGGGGAGTGGTGGGAGGTAAGGCATCTTATCAGCATGCATGTGATCAGCTTTTGAGGTGCCTCAAAAGGAGAGGGGGGAGGTGAGGCGTCTGATCAGCATGCATGTGCTCTTCTGAGGTGCCTCAAATCACTGTTGACATCACCACATAGACATCACCTGTTGTCACCATGACACGACATGGCATATGACATGGCATATCATATGGCGTATGACATGGCCAGGCAGGCGCATGACATGCCACGTGACATGCCACATGCATGACAACATGGTATGCCACATGTTAATTTCAGGCCAGGGAAAGTGTGAAAGGAGGGTAGCAGGGAACGCACGAGGGAAGAGAGCCATTTGAGGCATGGCGTCGAGAAGCGTTTCCACCGCCCCCAGAATGTAGCTGTGAGGGAGTGAATGGGGGAGAGGGACAAGAGGAGAGGGGAAAGAGGGACGGAGGGACAGGATAGAAACGGAACGAAGGTGGGAAGAGTGCTGTTTGAGGCATGGCGTCGAGTAGAGTTTCCACCGCCCCCAGAATGTAGCTGTCAGGGTGAGGAGGGAGGGGTTGAGGGGAGAAGTGGGGAGGGGAGAGAGGGAGGGATTGACACGAGGTAGGGGGAACAGATCTGGGAAGAGACTGATTGAGGCCAAGCGTCCAGAACAGCTTCTGACGCCTGCAGACTGCTCCAAACGATCCTGTTGACTTTATTGACTCTGTTTGACTCGCAGCAATCCACCAATGGCATTGCCAAAGGAGAAGCAGAGGCCGATGCTGACCCCATCGACTGACCCCATTCGCTTCATTGACTTCGTTGACTTTGGCTGACTCACAGCGATCCTCCAATGGCATTCCCAAAGAAGAAGCAGAGGCCAATGCTGACCCTGGTGACTCCTTGCCATTGACCCATTGACCCCATCGACTTCATTGACTTGACTCCAGTTGACTCACAGCGATCCACCAATGGCGTTGCCAAAGAAGAAGCAGAGGCCGATGATGCTGACCCCGTTGACTTCATTGACTCCATTGTGACTTTGACCCTATTGACAGCTCCACTTGCCCCAGTGACTCCTCTGTTCCTATTGACCCCGTTGACTTCATTGACTTCGTTTGACTCACAGCGATCCACCAATTGCGTTGCCAAAGAAGAAGCAGAGGCCGATGCTGACCCCCACTTCGGGCCCCAAGGCACGGCCAATCAGGTAATATGGACCTCCGCCCTGGTGGGTTCAACACATGGTGGGGCATGACGTGCATGGGCCCATGGGGCAAGGAGGAATCAGATGTGGGACTAGGTGAAATAATGGAAGAAGCAGAAGGTGTTGCTGACCCCACGTCCAATGAGGTAGTAGGGCCCTCCGCCCTGGTGGGTTCGAGGGAGGAGGGAGGGAATAAGGGCACGGGGCATGGGGTGCGGAAGGTATGGAAGAACCATGGGCCGATGCTGACCCCCGCTTCGGGGCCCACTGCACGGCTGATGAGACAGTAAGGTAAGGACCTCCGCCCTGCTGGGTTCAAGGCATGGGGCATGTGCCATGGGGGATGGATGGAATGGGCATGGGGCATGTGCCATGGGGGATGGATGGAATGGGCATGGGGCATGTGCCATGGGGGATGGATGGAATCGGCATGGGGCATGTGCCATGGGGGATGGATGGAATGGGCATGGGGCATGTGCCATGGGGGATGGATGGAATGGGCATGGGGCATGTGCCATGGGGGATGGATGGAATGGGCATGGGGCATGTGCCATGGGGGATGGATGGAATGGGCATGGGGCATGTGCCATGGGGGATGGATGGAATGGGCATGGGGCATGTGCCATGGGGGATGGAGGGATGGGCATGGGGCATGTGCCATGGGGGATGGATGGAATGGGCATGGGGCATGTGCCATGGGGGATGGATGGAATGGGCATGGGGCATGTGCCATGGGGGATGGATGGAATGGGCATGGGGCATGTGCCATGGGGGATGGATGGAATGGGCATGGGGCATGTGCCATGGGGGATGGATGGAATGGGCATGGGGCATGTGCCATGGGGGATGGATGGAATGGGCATGGGGCATGTGCCATGGGGGATGGAGGGATGGGCATGGGGCATGTGCCATGGGGGATGGATGGAATGGGCATGGGGCATGTGCCATGGGGGATGGATGGAATGGGCATGGGGCATGTGCCATGGGGGATGGATGGAATGGGCATGGGGCATGTGCCATGGGGGATGGATGGAATGGGCATGGGGCATGTGCCATGGGGGATGGATGGAATGGGCATGGGGCATGTGCCATGGGGGATGGATGGAATGGGCATGGGGCATGTGCCATGGGGGATGGATGGAATGGGCATGGGGCATGTGCCATGGGGGATGGATGGAATGGGCATGGGGCATGTGCCATGGGGGATGGATGGAATGGGCATGGGGCATGTGCCATGGGGGATGGATGGAATCGGCATGGGGCATGTGCCATGGGGGATGGATGGAATGGGCATGGGGCATGTGCCATGGGGGATGGATGGAATGGGCATGGGGCATGTGCCATGGGGGATGGATGGAATGGGCATGGGGCATGTGCCATGGGGGATGGATGGAATGGGCATGGGGCATGTGCCATGGCGGATGGATGGAATGGGCATGGGGCATGTGCCATGGGGGATGGATGGAATGGGCATGGGGCATGTGCCATGGGGGATGGATGGAATGGGCATGGGGCATGTGCCATGGGGAATGGATGGAATGGGCATGGGGCATGTGCCATGGGGGATGGATGGAATGGGCATGGGGCATGTGCCATGGGGGATGGATGGAATGGGCATGGGGCATGTGCCATGGGGGATGGATGGAATCGGCATGGGGCATGTGCCATGGGGCATGTGCCATGGGGGATGGATGGAATGGGCATGGGGCATGTGCCATGGGGGATGGATGGAATGGGCATGGGGCATGTGCCATGGGGGATGGATGGAATGGGCATGGGGCATGTGCCATGGGGGATGGATGGAATGGGCATGGGGCATGTGCCATGGGGGATGGATGGAATGGGCATGGGGCATGTGCCATGGGGGATGGATGGAATGGGCATGGGGCATGTGCCATGGGGGATGGATGGAATGGGCATGGGGCATGTGCCATGGGGGATGGATGGAATGGGCATGGGGCATGTGCCATGGGGGATGGATGGAATGGGCATGGGGCATGTGCCATGGGGGATGGATGGAATGGGCATGGGGCATGTGCCATGGGGGATGGATGGAATGGGCATGGGGCATGTGCCATGGGGGATGGATGGAATGGGCATGGGGCATGTGCCATGGAGGATGGATGGAATGGGCATGGGGCATGTGCCATGGCGGATGGATGGAATGGGCATGGGGCATGTGCCATGGGGGATGGATGGAATGGGCATGGGGCATGTGCCATGGGGGATGGATGGAATGGGCATGGGGCATGTGCCATGGGGGATGGATGGAATGGGCATGGGGCATGTGCCATGGGGGATGGATGGAATGGGCATGGGGCATGTGCCATGGGGGATGGATGGAATGGGCATGGGGCATGTGCCATGGGGGATGGATGGAATGGGCATGGGGCATGTGCCATGGGGGATGGATGGAATGGGCATGGGGCATGTGCCATGGGGGATGGATGGAATGGGCATGGGGCATGTGCCATGGGGGATGGATGGAATGGGCATGGGGCATGTGCCATGGAGGATGGATGGAATGGGCATGGGGCATGTGCCATGGCGGATGGATGGAATGGGCATGGGGCATGTGCCATGGGGGATGGATGGAATGGGCATGGGGCATGTGCCATGGGGGATGGATGGAATGGGCATGGGGCATGTGCCATGGGGGATGGATGGAATGGGCATGGGGCATGTGCCATGGGGGATGGATGGAATGGGCATGGGGCATGTGCCATGGGGGATGGATGGAATGGGCATGGGGCATGTGCCATGGGGGATGGATGGAATGGGCATGGGGCATGTGCCATGGGGGATGGATGGAATGGGCATGGGGCATGTGCCATGGGGGATGGATGGAATGGGCATGGGGCATGTGCCATGGGGGATGGATGGAATGGGCATGGGGCATGTGCCATGGGGGATGGATGGAATGGGCATGGGGCATGTGCCATGGGGGATGGATGGAATGGGCATGGGGCATGTGCCATGGGGGATGGATGGAATGGGCATGGGGCATGTGCCATGGCGGATGGATGGAATGGGCATGGGGCATGTGCCATGGGGGATGGATTGAATGGGCATGGGGCATGTGCCATGGGGGATGGATGGAATGGGCATGGGGCATGTGCCATGGGGGATGGATGGAATGGGCATGGGGCATGTGCCATGGGGGATGGATGGAATGGGCATGGGGCATGTGCCATGGGGGATGGATGGAATGGGCATGGGGCATGTGCCATGGGGGATGGAGGGATGGGCATAGGGCATGTGCCATGGGGGATGGATGGAATGGGCATGGGGCATGTGCCATGGGGGATGGATGGAATGGGCATGGGGCATGTGCCATGGGGGATGGATGGAATGGGCATGGGGCATGTGCCATGGGAGATGGAGGGATGGGCATGGGGCATGTGCCATGGGGGATGGATGGAATGGGCATGGGGCATGTGCCATGGGGGATGGATGGAATGGGCATGGGGCATGTGCCATGGGGGATGGAGGGATGGGCATGGGGCATGTGCCATGGGGGATGGATGGAATGGGCATGGGGCATGTGCCATGGGGGATGGATGGAATGGGCATGGGGCATGTGCCATGGGGGATGGAGGGATGGGCATGGGGCATGTGCCATGGGGGATGGATGGAATGGGCATGGGGCATGTGCCATGGGGGATGGATGGAATGGGCATGGGGCATGTGCCATGGGGGATGGATGGAATGGGCATGGGGCATGTGCCATGGGGGATGGAGGGATGGGCATGGGGCATGTGCCATGGGGGATGGATGGAATGGGCATGGGGCATGTGCCATGGGGGATGGATAGAATGGGCATGGGGCGTGTGCCATGGGAGATGGAGGGATGGGCATGGGGCATGTGCCATGGGGGATGGATGGAATGGGCATGGGGCATGTGCCATGGCGGATGGATGGAATGGGCATGGGGCATGTGCCATGGGGGATGGATGGAATGGGCATGGGGCATGTGCCATGGGGGATGGATGGAATGGGCATGGGGCATGTGCCATGGGGAATGGATGGAATGGGCATGGGGCATGTGCCATGGGGGATGGATGGAATGGGCATGGGGCATGTGCCATGGGGGATGGATGGAATGGGCATGGGGCATGTGCCATGGGGGATGGATGGAATGGGCATGGGGCATGTGCCATGGGGGATGGATGGAATGGGCATGGGGCATGTGCCATGGGGGATGGATGGAATGGGCATGGGGCATGTGCCATGGGGGATGGATGGAATGGGCATGGGGCATGTGCCATGGGGGATGGATGGAATGGGCATGGGGCATGTGCCATGGGGGATGGATGGAATGGGCATGGGGCATGTGCCATGGGGGATGGATGGAATGGGCATGGGGCATGTGCCATGGGGGATGGATGGAATGGGCATGGGGCATGTGCCATGGGGGATGGATGGAATGGGCATGGGGCATGTGCCATGGGGGATGGATGGAATGGGCATGGGGCATGTGCCATGGGGGATGGAGGGATGGGCATGGGGCATGTGCCATGGGGGATGGATGGAATGGGCATGGGGCATGTGCCATGGGGGATGGATGGAATGGGCATGGGGCATGTGCCATGGGGGATGGAGGGATGGGCATGGGGCATGTGCCATGGGGGATGGATGGAATGGGCATGGGGCATGTGCCATGGGGGATGGATGGAATGGGCATGGGGCGTGTGCCATGGGAGATGGAGGGATGGGCATGGGGCATGTGCCATGGGGGATGGATGGAATGGGCATGGGGCATGTGCCATGGCGGATGGATGGAATGGGCATGGGGCATGTGCCATGGGGGATGGATGGAATGGGCATGGGGCATGTGCCATGGGGGATGGATGGAATGGGCATGGGGCATGTGCCATGGGGAATGGATGGAATGGGCATGGGGCATGTGCCATGGGGGATGGATGGAATGGGCATGGGGCATGTGCCATGGGGGATGGATGGAATGGGCATGGGGCATGTGCCATGGGGGATGGATGGAATGGGCATGGGGCATGTGCCATGGGGGATGGATGGAATGGGCATGGGGCATGTGCCATGGGGGATGGATGGAATGGGCATGGGGCATGTGCCATGGGGGATGGATGGAATGGGCATGGGGCATGTGCCATGGGGGATGGATGGAATGGGCATGGGGCATGTGCCATGGGGGATGGATGGAATGGGCATGGGGCATGTGCCATGGGGGATGGATGGAATGGGCATGGGGCATGTGCCATGGGGGATGGATGGAATGGGCATGGGGCATGTGCCATGGGGGATGGATGGTATGGGCATGGGGCATGTGCCATGGGGGATGGATGGAATGGGCATGGGGCATGTGCCATGGGGGATGGAGGGATGGGCATGGGGCATGTGCCATGGGGGATGGATGGAATGGGCATGGGGCATGTGCCATGGGGGATGGATGGAATGGGCATGGGGCATGCGCATGAGGCATGGGGTGCAGAAGGAGTGGGTATGGGGGGCACGGAGCGCCGAGGACGTTAGGCATGGGGCATGGGGCATGGGGCATGGGGCATGGGGCATGGGGCATGGGGAATGGCATGCGTTAGTGGAGGGCACGAGAATCTATGGCATGGAACACAGGGCAACGGGAGCGAGCATGGGTCTTTTTCACCTTCATGGCACCGTTGGTCACAACAGCAGAGAGGGAGAGCGCTGTGATGAACGTGCTGGCACATGTGACGATCTGATTGCCATTACCTAAATAGCAGCAGCAGCACCACCACTACCACCAGCTACCCACCTTCATGGCACCGTTAGTAACAACAGCAGAGAGGGAGAGCGCTGTGATGAACGTGCTGGCACATGTGACGATCTGATTGCCATTACCTAAATAGCAGCAGCACCACCACCACCACTACCACCAGCTACCCACCTTCATGGCACCGTTAGTGACGACAGCAGAGAGGGAGAGCGCAGTGATGAACGTGCTGGCACATGTGACTGCCACGACCATAAGCAAGCAGTAGCAGCAGTAGCAGCACCACAACCAGCAGCAGCAGCGGCAACACAATAAGCTCACCTTCATGGCACCGTTAGTAACAACAGCAGAGAGGGAGAGCGCTGTGATGAACGTGCTGGCACATGTGACTGCCACGACCATCAGGCTCCCGCTCACCCCTGCTATGCCCACTATCCTGCCATGCACAGGGCACAGGGCACAGGGCACAGGGCACAGGGCACAGAGATGAATAATGAAGCATCAGGAATCATGACTTGAGGGACCAGAGCCTAGGTCTGCTGGAAAGACGGCAACCCTTCCTGATCTGAACACCCCTGTGAAGGGCACAGGTGGGTGGGTGGGACTGGGACAGGCAAATGTAGGGAAAGACCACCCACGAGGGGCAAGCAAGCAAGCAAACTCCCACCAAGCACCCACCAAGCACCCATTAAGCACCCACCAGGAGAGGCGGATGTAGAAGATAATTCCCAGGATGTTCTGCACACACGGGATGTACACCCCTGTGAGCGTGCCCAGCTTGCCCTGTGACGGGGCCTGGAGAAGGGCGAGGAGAGAGAAGGGGGAGAGAAGAGGACGCATATGTTCTGAGGCTCCTCTCTCACTCACAGCATGCGTGTTTTGCACAAACGGGATGGATGTACACCCCTGTGAGCGTTCCCAGCTTGCCCTGTGATGGGGCCTGGTGGGAGGGGGGGGGATGGAGCAGGGGAAAGTGAGGGTGGACAGGGAGAGAAAGCATGGTACGTACATGAAGAAGAGAGCGGTTGGAGCAGCACACACGGTTACGCAAGTGGGAGGGAAGCTGGGTGCTTGAAAGAAACTCTGCGAGAATCTATGAACAGCATTCGTTGAACTAAAGCATTGGATGAAATGAAAACTTGCGAACAACGCCTCGAATAAGACATGCCATGAAATCCTGAATGAAACACTAAATGAAAACCCGAACAAGATCTTAAAAAAGAGCTCAAGACATCAAATGAAACGTCAAATGAAACCTTGAGTGTAACCAGCGTCACCCACATTGTCATGATCACGATGCACTTGCAGAGATTCAGTCTCGGAGTCGTAGGGGCTCTTGGGGGAAAAGGCCGTGCCCATCCTGTAGTGTGGTGTGATGTGGTGGCATGGTATGATGAAGTCAGACGGTATGAGTGAGTCGCAGACACGGCAGACGGTGAAAAAAGGTAGTCGCACTTGAGATATGAAAACTTTCAGAATGGTCAATTGTGTGTGTGGTACCTGGCATGGGACGGCATGGAATGAGGTGATATGGGATGGCGTGGAAAGGGGTGAAATGAGGTGAGTTGAAAAAGGGATGGCGTGGAACGAGGTTATCGCGATGGTGTAAAATGGCGCGGAATGAGGTGGTTTGGGATTGCGTGGAATGAGGTGATATGGGATGGCGTGGAATGAGGTGGTTTGGGATGGCGTGGAATGAGGTGGTTTGGGATGGCATGAGATGGGGTTCACGTGACAGAATTGGAATGAACAGTGCAGATATTGAGACTTCTGTAGGTCACCCAATTTTCAGCCTGTTTTCACGCAAGTTTCACCAGATTTTAACGTAATTTCAACCCATTCTCGTCGGGTGCAAGACTGGGGCGCACTAGAGCTTCAAAATAACAAAAGGGTTTATAATCTTCAAAACTGTGACTTTTGACTTCCATTTTACTTAACGAGTGGAGCCATGCTCCCAGCCTGCCTGGTCTCACTTCATCCGCCCCACCCTGCATACATCTGCACCTCACTGCATGCCACTTCACCACAAAGCCTACCTCTTAAACCCACAGCTTACCTCTTCACCGCACAGCATACCTCTTCACCCCAACGGCATCCACCAGCCTGTCACTCTCAAACAGCTCTAGATGGTGATTCCCGAGCCTATCCCCGTGCCTCTCCTCCCGCCCTCTTTCCGCTGCTGCCGACCCTTCCGAGCCATAAGCATTCGAGCCATATCCTTCGCTCACAGTCGATCGCGCACTCAGTGTGCCTTGGCTGGTGGGCAAAGGGGGTGATTGGGAGTGTCAATGATCGATGTTTTCTCCTTGGCATGCGATGCCATGCCATGGATAGCACGACTTCATGGTTCCTGCAGTATGCTTCTGCTGAAGGGCGACTGGGATCTCAGTATGTGGGTAGTGGAAGAGGAGAGGAGCAATGAGGTGGGGTGAGGGTGGTGGTGAAACGGCTGATGCAATGGCTCACAAAAGGACTGACAACTAGCTGATGGAATATCCACACCGATATAAGCTCTCACCTCGTACTCGATTCAAGGTCAACCGATATAAGCTCCGTGGTGTCCAGGTCAGCGACGCTCAGCTCGGTCAGCGGCACCCGCGAGTACAGCTGCGGCGACGATTGCGGCATTTTGGGCGGCCGCTACACGCAAAGAGTAACAGTGCGTGTATATTTTCTTGTATGTAGATCACTCCTTATGTCGAGGTCGAAAAATATCGTTTTTACACCCCCATTTTCGCCGAAGTACTGTATGAGAGCGGCAGCTGGCACTCGTTATATGATTTCATTATCGCGTATAGTCGTGTTTGCGATGACGGGTCCAAAAGCGGCCCGGCGTATCCTCGCAAAAAGCTCAGGATTTTCACGTCGTCTCGACGGTGGCTAGTGCTCGTATTCGCGACAAAATCAGAAGGCGACGAGCTTGCGACGCGACGGTCGCACGCAACACCTCCTACGATGCCTCGACGCTCGCCTGTCCTTCACGTTCGCACGGAAAGAAAGAAGATAGGAGGAGAATGAGATGCGCCGACGCTTGCGTACTCTAGCCCGTCTCGACGGCTACGTGGTAACCGCTTGACCTAATTCAGACACCACTCATTCCAGTGACAATGTAGTAGGTTACACGATTCCCAATTGCGACATATATGAGCAGTTTACTGACTCGCTAATCCACTCATTCGCAACACATCAATGACATGCCGAATCGGATATGCTGTTGCGAGAAATGAGATACGTAACCATCAATGATCAACAATCAACGATCGCCGTGAGAGGATAAGAAGGAACAGGAAGACGCCATGGCATGGCCGATGAATGGCCGTACCTATTGCTCCACCACAGGGAGGGATGATCACTGATCACCGCCCTTGGGAGTATCATACGCGTTTATACGAAATCCCTCGGTTTGTCTGGTTATCTGAAATAAAAGGGAGGTATAATACTTTCATCTTATTCAACCGTGCGGTAACCAAGAACGCTAGTTACAAAAAGGGTATTGTAAGCCTAAACTTCACTGCAAACCTCTTGCTATTCATTTTTTTTAGAAGGAAAGTGAAACTGCCAAAAAGAAGCCAAATGCAACACGCATAAAAACCCCCCTCAAGATACCCAATCAAAACGTCCAGTCAAGACGCCCCATCAAGACATCACATCGTGTCAGAATTATATTCTTATACCTGCATGTAGTTCTAGATGTAGTGTAGATATTAACTTTATAGGTGGTGCACCTCTTTGTTTGCTATATGTACCCTAGTGCTATAGTGAACATCCATTCTCCTCTCATCTCTCGACTCTCCCTCCTTGGCACAAACTAGTTCGACCCCCTTGGCCTAGGCTACTAAGCCTAGGCCCACTTAAACCTAACTACCTACCTACTCCTACTATTCTGATATGGTATTAGAGCCTGTTAAGTCCTGGCCTGTGGGCCAGCCTCTCGCTTCCGCTGCTGTTTTTCCGGTCGCACGCCTCGGGCGCGTGGCGATTTTCGTTCTGTCCCGCGCCCGGGTGGCGCGTGACGTTTTTTTCTGCCCGTCGCGGACCTGCCCTTGGCGCCCGCGACGGCGCCCTGAGCCGCCGCGGACCTGCCCCTGGCGCCCGCGACGGTGCCCTGAGCCGCCGCGGACCCGCCCCTGGCGCCCGCGACGGTGCCCTGAGCCGTCGCGGACCCGCCCCTGGCGCCCGCGACGGTGCCCTGAGCCGCCGCGGACCCGCCCCTGGCGCCCGCGACGGTGCCTTGAGCCGCCGCGGACCCGCCCCTGGCGCCCGCGACGGTGCCCTGAGCCGTCGCGGACCCGCCCCTGGCGCCCGCGACGGTGCCCTGAGCCGCCGCGGACCCGCCCCTGGCGCCCGCGACGGTGCCCTGAGCCGCCGCGGACCCGCCCCTGGCGCCCGCGACGGTCCCCTGAGCCGCCGCGGACCCGCCCCTGGCACCCGCGACGGTGCCCTGAGCCGCCGCGGACCCGCCCCTGGCGCCCGCGACGGTGCCCTGAGCCGCCGCGGACCCGCCCCTGGCGCCCGCGACGGTGCCCTGAGCCGCCGCGGACCCGCCCCTGGAGCCCGCGACGGTGCCCTGAGCCGCCGCGGACCCGCCCCTGGCGCCCGCGACGGTGCCCTGAGCCGCCGCGGACCCGCCCCTGGAGCCCGCGACGGTGCCCTGAGCCGCCGCGGACCCGCCCCTGGCGCCCGCGACGGTGCCCTGAGCCGCCGCGGACCCGCCCCTGGCGCCCGCGACGGTGCCTTGAGCCGCCGCGGACCCGCCCCTGGCGCCCGCGACGGTGCCCTGAGCCGTCGCGGACCCGCCCCTGGCGCCCGCGACGGTGCCCTGAGCCGCCGCGGACCCGCCCCTGGAGCCCGCGACGGTGCCCTGAGCCGCCGCGGACCCGCCCCTGGCGCCCGCGACGGTGCCCTGAGCCGCCGCGGACCCGCCCCTGGCGCCCGCGACGGTGCCCTGAGCCGCCGCGGACCCGCCCCTGGCGCCCGCGACGGTGCCCTGAGCCGTCGCGGACCCGCCCCTGGCGCCCGCGACGGTGCCCTGAGCCGCCGCGGACCCGCCCCTGGCGCCCGCGACTGTGCCCTGAGCCGCCGCGGACCCGCCCTTGGCGCCCGCGACGGTGCCCTGAGCCGCCGCGGACCCGCCCCTGGAGCCCGCGACGGTGCCCTGAGCCGCCGCTGACCCGCCCCTGGCGCCCGCGACGGCGCCTCTACCTCACCCCGCGCCTGCACTCGCTGCAGCCGCCCCTGCCCTACCCGCGCCGACCCTCTGTAGCCGCTCTGCGGCTTTATCCCCGCCCCCCTCCCCCCTCCTTCATCTCCCTGCAGCCGTGGGGGGAGGGTCTGAGGGTGGCGGGTGTGGGGGTGATGGGTGGTGTGTTTCCCTTCCCCTCCTCCTCCTTTCGTTCCCACTGCTGCAGCTGCCGCCGGGGGGGAGGGTGTGAGGGTATGGGGGAGCCAGGGGAGTGGCACTGGGGTGGCGGGTGTGAGACCAACCAGCCGCCGTCCCTCTGAGGTGGGGGGGCGGGGGGAAGGAGAGTAAAGGGGTGGCAGGAATGCCTGCCCCTTTGCTGCTGTACCTGCTCTGTTGCCTTGCCTGCTGTTGCTGTTTTCTCTATCTGTGGTGTACCCCTGCAGGTTGTGTTCTGCACTTAGCTATTCCTGCATGCAAGTTACGGGGGGATGTCAGAATTATATTCTTATACCTGCATGTAGTTCTAGCTGTAGTGTAGATATTAACTTTATAGGTGGTGCACCTCTTTGTTTGCTATATGTACCCTAGTGCTATAGTGAACATCCATTCTCCTCTCATCTCTCGACTCTCCCTCCTTGGCACAAACTAGCTCGACCCCCTTAGCCTAGGCTACTAAGCCTAGGCCCACTTAAACCTAACTACCTACCTACTCCTACTATTCTGATACATCCCACGCCCCATATCACCCCCTCCCAATCACAACTGTGCATCCACCATGTACGGGGCCTCCACCTCTTGTTATTCATGATCAATTGTAGCGGAAGTATCCAAGCTCTTGTTGTACCCTTCCCGGGACGCGTCGTAAAAGGATTCGGACGTAATATAACGAGGATAAAAATACTCCCTGAACGGTTTAATCTTGGATGATCAGAGCTGGTTCTGTAGGGTTCAGAGACCCTACGCAGGTTTACAGTACGGTTGCAGATGAACATTGGAGAATTTCGATCCCCACCATCCACGTTCCCAGCTGTCCATCCCACATAATTGGATTTGAAGCGCTACCACAGCCATAACAGCAGAAGCATGCTGTTTTCCTCGGCATTGCCGATTCTGAACTCCCATTTTTCCAACTTCTAGACTATTTCGTTGATCCGTGCGAAACGCAGTACCTTCACGGAGCCATCTCCTTGTGTTCCTAAGGCGTTTCAAAGAGTTAGGGATGAATGCGCAACTGGGGGTTCAATACCGATGACATCTGTAGCTACTTATCTATCTGATTGCCGATTCCCTATCTTTTCCGGGTCGTTCCAGCCACGAATTGGTTTTCAACCAGTTACCAAACCCTAATGTGCCTCATGTGGATGGAAGTTTTACGGGCACTTCGTAGTGTAGCGGTAAGAAGCGACTCGTTACTAGCGTCCGTATTGCTCCTCTCCTTGGCTCATGTCATTGTAGCGAGACATGCACACACCTTCCCTCGCGTCTCGGAATCTGATGAGCCGACGGTTAGCATGAGAACGCGGGAAGAATCAACGGACGAGATCCACCACCACGCAGATTCAGGCAAGTCAAGCAAGAACGATACTGCATGTGTTGAAGATTTTTGTAGTAAATCGGTTGTTTCTGCAATGTCTCGGGGATTTTTTTTTGTTCCGTTTCTCTAAACAGGTTGTTTTCGCCTCTCTCCCTCCTTTGCCAAACAGGCACAACGAGGGTACCAAGATTTTTCTAAGGATTGGCCGTTTCAGTCAGAAGAAGCACACCACCCAGCGTGACAACGGCACGGCAACGCACTGTATCAGACGTGACTCTATCGGAAACCGTGACTGTATCCGACAAACTTGAGTAAAAGCCGGAGAATCGTAAGCAAGAAGAAGGCTGGCAGGGTTTGAGACGCACGATATTCGACGGATGCGAGAATGGGTGGTGGCACACAATATAATCAGACACCTGCATACGCGGATTCAGCGTGGGGGAGGAGATGCCGCTCCTCTCCCTCCTCTCCCCCCTCTCCCCTCTCTACTCTGGGACCGGGCTCTAGCCCGCTTCGCCCAAGCACACGCGGATTCAGTAGGTGCCAACGCGCAATGCCGCCCGGAAGCCAACTAAGGTGGCGGGGGAGGCGGGTCTGGGGAAGGTGTATCTGTGGGCCGCGGTGAAGAAGGGGGGGGCGTTATTCAGTGCTGCAGAGGCGGTTGAAGCGTGGGTGGAGCAGATGAGATGAGAGGATTGGGTGGGTGAGGGGGAGGAAATGGGGGAGGAGAAAGGCAAGACGTGGGTTTGAGGGAGAGGGTTGCTGGAGAGAAAACGACAAAAGGATAGATGAGGGGGATGGGGAGGTTGGTGGAAGTGTAAAGTGTGGGGGCGATGGGAGGTTGAGTGGGTAGGAGAGGGGTGAGAATTTGGGAGGAATGGGGAGAGTGGTGGAAGAAGCAGGTCGTCTAGATCACTGGAGGTCCTACTGTGTGGACTATGCCGACCTCATTGACCCCCGTTGACCCCCGTTGAACCCCCCATTGACTCCTCCCTGTTCACTCCTGTTGACCTCCGTTGACTCGCCAGGGCAAGCACTACAGCAGCGGCACAGGGGCGTGCATGCAAGGGGAGGACTGTAGCGCATTCATTCAACTCACATGGAAAGACACGAGGAGAGTGGGGTGTGGTGAGGTGCGTTGCTGCTTCCTCCTCCTTCTACCTCTCCCTTTCCTCCTCATTCACATTGTCACCATCACTCACTGTGGCGCTTGCATTCATTCGGCTCACGCGAAAAGACACGAGGAGAGTGGGTGTGGCGAGGTGCGTTGCTGCTTCCTCCTCCTTCTCTCTCTCCCTTTCCTCCTCATACACAATGTCACCATGACATCACTCGCTGTGGCTCTTGCATTCATTCACCTCACGCAAAAAGACATGAGAAGAATGGGGTGTGGCGAGGTGCATTGCTTGCTGCCGTCTCCCCCTCTTTCTCTCTACCTTTCCTCCTAACATTCATGGTCACGATCACACATGGTCACGATCGCGCATGGTCACGATCGCACATGGTCACAATCACACATGGTCACGATCACACATGGTCACGATCACACATGGTCACGATCACACATGGTCACGATCACACATGGTCACGGTCACACATGGTCACGATCACACATGGTCACTATCACACATGGTTACGATCACACATGGTCACGATCACACATGGTCACTATCACACATGGTCACTGTCACACATGGTCACTATCGCTGGATGCGGCACATTCTCTCCCTGCTCCTCTTCTCCCCCTGTGTGCCTGTTCCGTTCCCCACATCACTTCCCCCTTCCGACCCCCGTCCCTTTCCCTATCCTTCTCTCCGTCCCTCCTTCCCCCATCCCTCCCACCGGGCTCTCTGTCCCTACAAGGCCAATTTCACCGGTGTGGCTCAGTTCCTTCTCTACAACTACCATCCCCAGCTGCCCTGTAGCCTCACTGTTGCTATCCCCCATCTACTACCCACCATATCTCCCCAATCCCTCCCACCAGACTCTTTGTCCCTACAAGGGCAATTTCACCGATGTGGCTCAGTTCCTTGTCTGCAACTACTGACTCCCAGTTGCTGCTGTCTCTGTTCCCATCATCCATTCCCCCAACTGTCCCCCCCCACCCCCCACCAGGCGCTCTGCCCATACAAGGGCAACTTCACCGGGGCGGCTCAATTCCTTGAATGCAAGTACTACGCGCCAGCTGCTACTCTCTAGCCCATGCAGGGCCAGACTGCCAGTATCACAGTATCACTCTCTGCTCTGCAATTTCACCGTCCTGGCTCAGTTCCTCCTCTGCAACTACTACCCCCCAGCTGCGCTCGAGCCTCTGCTGCTCTTCTTTACCCTCTGCCGTGGCCCTGATTCCTAAAGTTATACCCTCTCAGTTGAGGGATGGTATTGTATCTACCCACTAAGATGGTTCGCTCACTTTCACGGGGCCTCGGGCCCTTGCAGCGGCTCCATGCTGTCAGTCTGTTTACTCACCTTTTGCTGTTGAGCTCACTGTTCTGCTACCATCGCTATTTTACAGCATACGTTTGTTACACTTCTATGATTCTTCTGCTCTATGCATACAGTGATAAGACATACTTACATGTATGTCGTTTGACACTGTTCTTTGTTTAACTCTCGGTGCCCACAAGTGACATGGTCTGCTGCTGTCACTTTCGGGTTAATCTTAGGCCTTAGGTTGTTGCTGCCTCTTGTGCTACCGGTACGATTTGTGCTAGCGACAGGAGCTTGGCCTTATGTTGCTGCTACCTCTCGATTTAACTACATATGGGATGTCTCATTCCAACTAATGTGTGTTGAAGTGTCAGCCTTCCGAAAAATAAGAAATACCGTGCAACTATTCTATAGCGTAAAATGCATCCTTGCTCATTCTCAGAACATGTTTGAGTTGCAACAAATCACAAACATTTTGTTCAATGCAGTAATTCTTGTATCGTTCCCAAAACCCAACCAAAGAGTTTGCTTGGCTCCTATCTATTCTATCGAATAGCACAATCCATCTCAATAATATTCCCGTTAGTGAATAAATAGTACGTTAATGGAGAAAGAATAATAATTCTTTACAAATAGGAAAAAGTTGCACATACTTGGATTCGTTTCATTTGTAACACTCGTCATAGTATGGGATAGTCATTGCACCTTGTTTTGCACTGAAAAATATTAGTCTGGAGTCGAAGCATATAATGAAGGACTGTGATCAGACACACAACCATTCACTGTTGGGCTGTTTTACCTTTGCACTGCTGGTCAACTGCCAAGATATTTAGCTCTTTCCTGGTTCGACAACCAAAAAAGGGCTGCTCGTGACTGGTTTCTGTCCACATCAGCTTGGGCAACTAAGTGTTGGGTTCAGGTTTGTGCACTGGTGACGTATGGCATCACGTGACGGATGAGCTGTTGGCAGCGATCTGGCATTAGCCCCTTGCGTTGATTGGTCCGGGAAGAATCATTGGATCTCCTCCCTATCGAGATGTCTGCCGTGTTTGTTGGCAAGAGGCGGTGGACGAAGAACACACATTGCAGGTAACCAGAAATTCCACCCTTGATTGGTAGCGAGGACATTTTGCAATCCTCGCTTGATGATGCGATTGATTCTTCTTGAGGTTTCCCTCACAGCTTCCCGTGTCTTTTCAGAAGGCAATTCCCGCCCACATCTAGGGACAGTGGAGCTGGCAGTCCATCAGCCCCGTGTGAATCGTGATTTCACCCCCCACCCCACCACCCCACCTCCCGTCTCTCCAACCCACATGCCTGTCACAGTACCACCACCATCCCAAACCCGCACACCCCCAACCTGTGCCCGTGCCACCTCACCTCCCCTTGAGTATTGGTGTACACAACGCAAAACGCACATCTCAAGGGTTCTGTTCAATCCCTTCACAAAATGAAAGAAAATAATTGGTTGCGAAAAAATAGGCGACAAATACTAGACATGTAACCACATACGTTTCTAGGACTGCATTGAACAAGCTTCAGCTCTGTTGGAAATATCCTAGCACAGCAACAGCTTGCCCCTATCCTATCAATCCACCACTCCTTCCCTTTCTTCATTCTCCTGATTGACTTCCCACCTTTGAATCTGCAAAATCCCATATTTTGCTTTTCCGTCTGCTCTTCAGTCGCAAATCAGAGAACTTCCAGGTGCAAGGTTGCAGCGCTGGAGCTCGTTTTCTTCAACGAGGACTAGGTATGAAATACTACTTGCCGTGGCCGTGGTGTGTTGCGTAGATATGCGTTAAGCTGTGTTGGTAACTGCTTTTTGTGTCGGAAATCTCTTGGGAACTGAGCCGTACGCCTTTCTTGGGTTTCCTGTTCTTTCTTCCGCCTTTCATTCAGCCCACGTTAACGATGCTCGAGTGATAGTAGCGGCCAATATCAAAAGTGGGAAATAATAACACGAAGCGGACCGTTGAGGTGTAACATGGTATCAAGTAGTGTTCATAGGACGTTAGTTACCAGCTTGCTTGGTATTGACAATGTCGTTTCTTTTTGTTGTTTTTTCCTTCCTTCAGCCGCTCGTGTTTTCTTTGAATGATGGTCTTCTTGCCACCCATTCTTATCTCTGCCATCTAAGCACCCGAGTCGTTTTCTTTCCTGCTTCCCCCCCTTCCATTTGTATACGTGCATTGACATTGCATGGCAATGACCACTCTTATTTATCCAGGCTCCAACATCACACCACTACAATCCGTCTTCGTCACACACAAAAACTTTCACCAGCCTCCAACTCTCGCCACCACATCCCAAACTTCTCCGGAACCCAAGCATCTGCCCGCCATGTCGTCGCGCATGTCCGGCTCGTCGGGCGGAAGCTCGCACAAGTCCAAGCGCGACATCCGCGTGGCGCAGGCCACGGCGGACGCGCAGCTGCACTCCGCCTTCGAGAACTCCGCCAACACCGGCGACACCTTCGACTACAGCAAGTCCGTCGATGCCAGCCGCGGCACCGGCGCGGAGAGCATGCCGTCGACGACCATCACGGCGTACCTGCAGCGCATGCAGCGCGGCGGGATTACGCAGACGTTCGGGTGCATGATTGCGGTGGAGGAGGAGACCTTTAAGGTGATTGCGTACAGCGAGAACGCGCCGGAGATGCTCGACCTGCTGCCGCAGGCTGTGCCGACTGTCGGCTCCAAGGGCCTGCTTGGTGAGTGGATGTGACAGGCGATGGACGGGAAAAGAAGATAACTTTGCTTTTGTTTCTTCTTAACAAGTAGAACGAAGGAATTGCGAATGGTACAGTTACCGAAACACGGATGTTTTCGTGCACGCTGGTATTCATTTATCGTCCTTGTCTACTTCTCTCTTCCCCGTGTGCTGAAGTTATTGGTAAGGATGCGTTTTTGGTGAGGGTACTCTCATTCATTATTCTCTATCGCTCTCGCTTCCTCTCTCACTCCCTTTCCTGCTTTCTCGCAGACATCGGCACGGATGCGCGCACGCTCTTCACCCCCGCGTCCGTCTCCGCGCTCGAGAAGGCGGCGGCGGCGCAGGACGTGTCCATGATGAACCCCGTCTCCGTGCAGTGCCGCGGCTCGCAGAAACCCTTCTACGCCGTTCTGCACCGCATTGACGTCGGCTTGGTGATCGACTTCGAGCCCGTGCGCCCCAACGACCCGACCGTCACCGCCGCCGGCGCCCTCCAGTCGCACAAGCTCGCGGCGAAGGCCATTTCGCGCCTGCAGGGCCTTCCCGGTGGCGACATCGGGTTACTGTGCGACGCCGTCGTGGAGGAGGTTCGCGAGCTGACCGGGTACGACCGGGTGATGACTTACAAGTTCCACGAGGACGAGCACGGCGAGGTGATTGCGGAGATCCGACGGTCGGATATGGAGCCGTACCTCGGGCTGCACTACCCCGCGACGGACATCCCGCAGGCGTCGCGGTTCCTGTTCATGAAGAACCGCGTTCGCATGATTTGCGACTGCAACTCCGCTCCGGTGAGTAATAAACATGCGGATTATGTTGTTTTCGCGAATGCTGGTAGTGGTTTCCTAGACTGCTCGATTTTTTCGTGTTTGTGTGTAGCCGAATAGCCACGGGCCTTTTAGGTGAAAACGGACAGTCAGCCGAGACGAAGCATACTACCCGCTGAATGCGTATGTTCACATTAGAGAGAGCTTATTCACACATCCAAAGGACACCAACGTTTAGTATAACCTTGAAAGCTGAAATTTCACGGGCAATATGAGCTCCATCGCCTCTCTCTCATGGCATCATCCTCGTTTCTGTCAACGCTTCCCTTCGCCCCCTCACTACTCTCCCTTTCCGTCTTCCTTAGTTCCGCCCCCGTTACCCCACCCCCTCCAACCACTCTGCCTCCGTTCTCCCCCGTCAACCGCAATTTCCAGGTGCCGGTGGTTCAGAGCGAGGCGCTCAAGCAGCCCATCTCTCTCGCGGGCTCCACCCTGCGCGGCGTGCACCCGTGCCATCTCAAGTACATGGGCAACATGGGCTCGACGGCCTCGCTCGTCATGGCCGTCATCATCAACGACAACGACGAGGACGCCGTCGCAGCCGGCCAGTCCAAGGGCCGCAAGCTCTGGGGGCTCGTCGTCTGCCACCACTCCTCGCCCCGCTACGTGCCCTTCCCGCTGCGCTCCGCGTGCGAGTTTCTCATGCAGGTGTTCGGTCTCCAGCTGAACATGGAGGTCGAGCTGGCCGCTCAGCTGCGCGAGAAGCACATTCTCCGCACCCAGACACTCCTGTGCGATATGCTGCTGCGCGACGCGCCCATCGGGATCGTCTCGCAGTCGCCGAACATCATGGATCTCGTCAAGTGCGACGGCGCGGCGCTGTTCTACGGCGGCCGGTTCTGGCTGCTCGGAACGACCCCCACGGAGCAGCAGATTCAGGACATTGCCTCCTGGCTGCTGGAGCAGCATAAGGACTCCACCGGTCTGTCTACGGACAGTCTGGCCGACGCGGGATATCCCAACGCGGAGACCCTCGGGAACGCCGTGTGCGGTATGGCGGCGGCGCGCATCACGGAGAAGGACTTTCTCTTCTGGTTCCGGTCGCACGCGGAGAAGGAGGTGAAGTGGGGCGGCGAGAGGCACAACCCGGAAGACAAGGACGACCCCAAGCGCATGCACCCGCGCTCCTCCTTCGCCGCGTTCCTCGAAGTCGTCAAGCAGCGCTCGCTCCCCTGGGAGGACGTCGAGATGGACGCGATTCACTCCCTGCAGCTCATTCTCCGCGGCAGCTTCCAGGATATCGACGATTCCGAGACCAAGACGATGATCCACGCGCGGTTGAACGACCTGAAGCTGCAGGGGATGGACGAGCTGAGCACCGTCGCGAATGAGATGGTGCGCTTGATTGAGACGGCCACGGCGCCCATCCTGGCCGTTGATTCCAGCGGGTGCATCAACGGCTGGAACGCCAAGGTGTCGGAGCTGACGGGTCTGCCCGTGGGCGAGGCCATGGGACGGTCGCTCGTGCACGACCTGGTGCACGAGGAGTCCAAGGAGGTCGTCGAACGCGTGCTGTATCTCGCGCTGCAAGGTGCGTTCTCTATGCCCCTCCCTGCAAGCAATGTATGTATGTATCTAATCGGGGGAAGAGTGTGTTCATGTGATTGGAGCTGACGGGGATGCCTGTGGGTGAGGCCATGGGGCGGTCGCTCGTGCACGATTTGGTTCACGAGGAGTCCAAGGAGGTCGTCGAGCGCGTTCTCTACCTCGCGCTGCAAGGTATGTGCGCGGAGCAAGGCGGGTACCCTGATTCTCTCACGTCAGGACACATAGCAGCGGATGCACACCTCTCCGCATCTATTCAGTCGCTCCCCCTCTCCACTGCCTTCTCCTCTCCCCCCCTCCCGTGCTTCCCGTTCTCCCCTTCCCCGTGCCTCCCCTCTACTTCCCCCGTTATCTCTCCCTCCCCTCTTCGTTCCCTCTCTCCTCCCTGCCTCCCCGCCTGCCTGCCCCGCCCCATCCCCCCTCCCCTCTACCCACACCCCCAGGCGAGGAGGAGCAGAACATCGATGTGCAGCTGCGCACGTGGGGCGCGCAGAAGGAGAAGAACGCCGTCATCCTCGTCGTCAACGTGTGCAGCTTGCCCCACTCGCCCACCCTCTCACTCGCTCCTCCCTCTCCACTGCCCTCTCTCTTCTGCCTAACCTCTCCGGTTTCTCGCTCCTCTCCTACCTTCCCTCCCCTCCCCCCCTTCCCCTCCCTGCCCTCCTTCCCCCCCCTGCCCTCCTTCCCACCCCCCCACCCCCCCCCTCTCCTTCCCCAGGCGAGGAGGAGCAGAACATAGAGGTGCAGCTGCGCACGTGGGGCGCGCAGAAGGAGAAGAACGCGGTCATCCTCGTCGTGAACGCGTGCGCGAGCCGCGACGTGAACGAGAACGTGGTGGGCGTGTGCTTCGTGGGGCAGGACGTGACGGGGCAGAAGGTGGTCATGGACAAGTTCACTAAGATCCAGGGCGACTACTCCACCATCGTGCGCTCGCACAACTCGCTCATCCCGCCCATCTTCGGCTCCGACGGTCAGTGTTTGGGCAGGTGTTTGAGGGGTGTTTGGGGATGTGAGAAGTCGGGAGGGGGCTTGTCTTGAGAGGAGGGGTAAATGGGGCAGCACGGGAGGTTCACCAAGATCCAGGGCGACTACTCCACCATCGTGCGCTCCCTCCACTCGCTCATCCCGCCCATCTTCGGCTCCGACGGTGAGGCACTCGCGAGGGCAGGTCCCGTGCGTTGGGGGTGTGTGTTTGTGGGGCGGTTGAGGCACGTTGAGGTGCATTTGGAGTGGCCTCGGTTCGTTCATGGACGTGTGATTGGAGAAGGGGAAGAAAAATGGGATTGTGGTGGGCGTGTGCTTCGTGCAGCACGTATCTCACCCCATTATCTCTGCTCATTCCTCCCTTCATCCCCCATACGCGCACGTTGAGAGCGCGTATGGGGTGGGTCCGAGGTGCTTCCGGGGACAGGTGAAGGAAGGAAGGGAAGGGGTAGGGGAACGTGGTGGACACGTGCCTCTCTCCCTTCACACGTTTCTCGTTTTCCCCTCCTCCTCTCCCCCCACTCCCGCGCTTCTTTCCCTTAAAACACCAGAGTTTGGGTACTGCACGGAGTGGAACCCTGCAATGGAGAAGCTGGCGGGGCTGAAGCGCGAGGAGGTGATGGGCAAGATGCTCACTGGCGACGTCTTTGGCGCGCTGTGCCGCCTCAAGAGCAGTGACGCCATGACCAAGCTCATGATCATCCTCAACAACGCCATGGACGGGAACGACACCGAGAGGTTCCCCTTCTCCTTCCTCGACCGCCAGGTGCGTTTGAGTTGGCACTTGGTTGGTGATTGGTCAGATGCTCACAGGTTAGAGGCGCTGTGTCTGCCGCCTGAAGAGCAGTGACTCCATTACAAAGCTCATGATCATCCTTAACAACGCCATGGACGGGAATGATACTGAGCGCTTCCCCTTCTCCTTCCTCGACCGCCAGGTGCGTTTTTCTAGCTTAAAAGGTTGCAATCCACTCGTGGCGATTAAGCTTCTCTCTAGCTTGCGGGTTAAACTTCCTGCAGGACACTGTTAGTTTAGTTAGAAGGCGGCTGAATCTGTTTTTTTAGAATCCTAATAAAAAAACAGATAATGCAAGACACTGTTAGGGTACATTCCGGCTCTGGTCCAACCTCTGGTCAAACCTCTGGTTAACACTGTAGCCAACCTTACAATTAGCACAATTGGTGAGAAATAGGCATGATTTCGGATAACCAGAGGTTTGACCAGAGGTTCTGACCAGAGCCCGGAATGTACCCTTAGTTTAGTTAGAAGGCGGCTGCTTCGCCTCGCCTCACTGCATTTTCTAGTCCCAATGTACCATGTCACCATGCTGTCATCTGGTTCGTTCCCCTCCTCTTCCTCCGCTGCAACCCCATTCGACTCCCACAGGGCAAGCTGGTGGAGGTGCTGCTGACGGCGCAGAAGCGCACGGACGCGGAGGGCGCCATCACGGGCGTGTTCTGCTTCCTCCACACGGCCTCCCCGGAGCTCCAGCAAGCCCTTACCGTGCAGAAGGCCGCCGAGAAGGTTGCGGAGGCGAAAGCCAAGGAGCTGGCATACATCCGGCAGGAGATCAAGAACCCGCTGGACGGCATCATGTTTGCGCGGTCGTTCATTGAGCACACGGAGCTGACGGAGGACCAGAAGCAGCTCGTGGAGACGAGCGCCATGTGCGAGAAGCAGCTCCGGCGGATCCTGGATGACATGGACCTTGCTAGCATCGAAGAAGGGTGAGTGCTGGGGAGGGGGAGAGGGGGCGCGTGCTGAGGACTGTGGGTGTGTGAAAAGTAATGCTGGTAACCGGGTGTGTAGGGGAATGGCAAGGCGAAGGGGATCAAGAACCCGCTGGCGAAGGGTGAGTGCGTGTGGGGGGGCGTGCTGGGGACTGTGGGTGTGTGGAAGCAGCTCGTGGAGACGAGCGCCATGTGCGAGAAGCAGCTGCGGCGGATTCTTGATGACATGGACCTCGCCAGCATCGAGGAAGGGTGAGTGCGGGTGGGGGATTGGGGATGGAGAATGAACACCATGGCACTCAGCCAGTCCAGTCCACGAATGATATTTTCCTTTAACAAGGTCTTTGGAGTTAACTTCTGAACCAGATAGCGATACTTTCCTTTCAATGGTCCATGGAGAGTCACCCCTGATGAGCCCATGGAGAGTCACTCCTGATGAGCCCTCTATCTATGAACCCTTCCCTTGGCTCTTCTGCTCCTTTTCTTCCCCTTGTCTGGTACCTCGAGCTTGACACGGTGGAGTTCATGATGGCAACAGCCATGAACAGTGCGCTCAGCCAGGGCATGATCTCCTCTTCCTTTCCCTCTCCCCTCTCCCCTCTCCATCCCCTCTCCCCTCTCTCCTCTCCCCTCTTCCCTCTCCCCTTCTTCCTCCCTCTCCCCTCTCCCCTCTCCCCTTCTTCCTCCCTCTCCCCTCTCCCTCCTCCCCTCCCCATCTTTCCTGCTGTTGGTCCCATCCACAGCTACCTGGAGCTGGACACAGCGGTGATGACAACAGCAGAGCGAAGTTCATGATGGCAACGGTGATGAACAGCGTCGTCAGCCAGGGCATGATTTTCTCCTCTTTCTTTCCCCTTCTTCCCTGCGTTCTTCTATCATCCCCCCTGTCTCCTCCCACCTCCAGCTACCTGGAGCTGGACACAGCAGAGTTCATGATGGCGACGGTGATGAACAGCGTCGTCAGCCAGGGCATGATCTCCTCCTCTCGCAAGGGCCTGCAGCTCTTCTGTGACACCCCACCCGAGTTCAAGACCATGAACGTGTTCGGCGACCAGGTACGATCCAGAGTGGTATCAACTTACGCTGTGATGTGCAGGAACAGCTAAAAAAGGGTCAAGTAAACAGCCAAACGACCTCATATCTCCCTCTCCCTCCTTTCAGCTTTGTTGTGATGCTTCCCGTTTTTCCTACCTTCTACCCCTGACTCCCCCCACACTCCACCTTATGCTTCCCTTCATGTCTACCTTCCCAACTGTTTATGATGCAAATGAAACTTCTTCTAACACAACTTCTCCCGGCCCAATGAACCACGGATTTGTCACACAATGCCTCTGTCCACAACGTCTTTCCTAACCTCTCTCTGTTCCGTCTCTCCCTCTTCTTCCCCTCTCCCTCCCCCCACCCCCCCCCCTCCCCTCATTTTCCCCCCTTTCCCGGGCTTCCCCCACTCACCAGGTGCGGCTGCAGCAGGTGCTGGCGGATTTCCTGCTGAACGCCGTGCAGTTCACCCCGGCCAGTGGGTGGGTGGAGGTCAAGGTTGTGCCCACGCCCACCAAGCTGCCGGGAGGAGTCACTGTTGTGAAGCTGGAATTCAAGTAAGTCAATGCAGTCAATATGGTCTAGCGAGTATATGCAATCAACTCAATGAAATGCAGTTCACCCCAGCCAGTGGGTGGGTGGAGGTCAAGGTTGTGCCCACGCCCACCAAGCTGCCGGGAGGAGTCACTGTTGTGAAGCTGGAATTCAAGTAAGTCAATGCAGTCAATATGGTCTAGCGAGTATATGCAATCAACTCAATGAAATGCAGCTCACCCCGGCCAGTGGGTGGGTGGAGGTCAAGGTTGTGCCCACGCCCACCAAGCTGCCGGGAGGAATTACCGTGGTCTAGCTTGAGTTCAAGCAAGTCAATGCAGTCAATGCCGATCAACTTGAGCAAGTCTATGGTCTGTGCGATCAAGGGCGAGCCCTGTAGCGCAGCCAGTAGGTGGGTGGGGGGAGGTCAAGGCTGTGTCGCCATGCCCACCAGGCTGCCTGGATGAGTGCAGTTCAGAAAAGTGTAGCCTGCACTGCCTGTCTCGGTTGGTGCACCTTCGTCCTCAAGTAGGAGGTCCAAGCGGTTCTCACATCTGTTCTTAACCTTTCCTGCCCCATTTTCGCCACCTGCTTGTCCCCTCTCCCCACTGCTTGTCTCTCCTTGTCTCCCGTTCCTCTTCCAGGGTGAGCCACGCAGGAGAGGGGCTCCCAGATGTTTGACCGTGCCGATGCACACAGCAACTCACAGGAGGGGCTGGGACTGGGCACCTGCCTTCTCCTTAACACTCTTCCCTCCCTCTTCAACCCAACTTCCCCCTCTCTCCCCTGCTTGCCCCCTCTCTCTTCCAGGGTGAGCCACGCAGGAGAAGGCCTCCCAGAGGACCTGATCCACCAGATGTTTGACCGGGCGGACGCCCACAGCAAGTCGCAGGAGGGGCTGGGGCTGAGCATCTGCCGCAAGATTGTGAAGCTGATGAACGGCGACGTGCAGTACATTCGCGAGGCCGGCAAGTCCCACTTTATGGTTTCGCTTGAGCTGCCTCTTGCTCAACGGGAGGATGCTGGGAGCGCGAAGTGCTGAGTGGTTGAAAGTATAGGAGGGACAGGAGAGAGAGGACAGGCCGGCAAGTCCCACGTCATGGTCTCGCTCGAACTGCCTTCGACGGGAGGGTGCGCTCTCTAGCGAAATGCAAGAGAGGGTTTGGGGGATTTGCAGGGGATGAAGGGGCAGTGGAGAGAGGGCTATGTCTGGTTATGGACAAGTGCTGAGACCAATTCAAATAAAACTGTAGATTGGTTGGGTGGGTATGTGGGTTTGGGATTGACAAATCGGAGGTGGGGAGTGAGGGAGGAGGGTCTTTGCCACCCTGTAGAGCAAACCGTTTTGAGAAGGATTTCACTGGATTATGCTTCGGCTGATGCAACATGCGCTGAGACTTTCGTGTGGTGGTGTTGTGTGTGTTTGCTGGTGAGGCCCTTCGCACCTCTCACTCCTCTCTGTAGGCAGACACCTTTTGTGTGTATAGATGGTGTAGATTTTTTAACTGTGATCATTTTTGGCGCTGATGTTGGTCTTGTGCTGGAGAATGTTGAGTCACGATAATCTTGAGCACTTTGCAATGGTGCAAAATCCATGCAGGAAGGTAAACTATGAGACTGGATAACACTGAAAATGTCCCAGTTCAACTAGAAGGTACCACCAGTACAGGCGCCCCAGTCAGAAAATTTATCTTCATTCACTTTCAATGAGCAAATGGAAAGCTAAGACAGAGAGAGCCATTTTGCCCGCCCTTTTTCGCTCACACACAGCAGAAAAGTGACAGTCCCTTTTGAGTTGACTAAGATCGACTACCTCACTTTCCCAGTCCTGAGCAAGCGACGAGGGAGACTAAAATGCCCCTACCCCCACCCTGCCAGACCTACGATGTTATACAGTGCCAAGAATGAGTGGAGTAACTCAAAGTTACTTCCCGGTGGTCCGCAGCATGTCAAGCAGAGTCTTAGCCTTCACCCCTGCATTCCCCTCGCTCTCCTTATGAATCTTATAAAGCGCCGGTATCACGCCTTCTCTAACCAACACCGCCTTAACCGCCGCATCACTCCCAGCCATTCGCAGCAGCGTTGCCACTGCCTCCTCCTTAGCCCTCTGAGACGACATTTCCAGCACATCACACACACCCTCCACGCCGTTTGCTTCCCAGATGGCCCGCCGGCCTTCGGGGAACTTGGAGAGGAGAGAAAGGATGGCCATTGATCGCTCCTCCAGCCCTTGATCCGACGACTGTAAGAGCCCGGTGAGAACAGGCACTGCACCAGTGGCAATGAAATCAGCGATAGTGACGGGTTTTCTCACAGGTTCGGATTCCTCTTCATCCTGCTCTTCCCCCTCCTTATTAACCTCCTTGCTCTCCTTCCCACTGTCCCCTCTGCTGCCCCCCCTGCTGCCTCCTGAACCATCTGCTGCCTCTGTGGCATCACTGCTTCTCTCCTCCTCCCCTTCCCCTGCTCCTCCTGCTCCTACTTCTGCTGCTGCTACTGATGCTCCTGCTCCTGCTCCGGCTCTTGCTGCTGTTGCCTCACTATGACACCCCGCATCACCAGCTGCTGTGTCACCCGGGAAGCCATAAAGAGAGCACGCACAGAGCCACCTAACCAGACTCCAGATGGTCAGAATAGCATCTCTTTGCCCTCTCACACTACTAGTCTGCAGCAACCCCACCAGCGGTGGTAACGCTCCTCTCTCGGTAACCAGCTGCTTTCGTTCCTCTGTGTTCGCCAGGCAGAAAATAGCCGCCGCCGCGTTTTCCCGGGCAGCTTCGTTGTTTTCTGCTGCCCGGAGGACGTCCACAAGAGACTCCAGCCCCCCCTCAGAGAAAATTTCCTTTTGCCCGGCTTCCATCCGGCAGATGTTGAAAATCGCTGTGACTGCATGTTCCACTGTCAGGGGGTCAGGAACTTTCATTAAACTGACCAGAAAAGGTATTCCTCCTGATCGGATCAGCCTTTCTTTGTTTTCCGGGCAGCCCTTGAGCGCTCGCCTCACGCAGTAAACCGCGTCGCGGATCTCCTCCTCGTTACCGCAAGCGACCGCGGAAATAAGCGGCCCGAGTTTAAGAGGCTCCGCGGTAGGCCGCGCCGCGGGAATACCAATCGTAGACGAGAACGAGCGCGATCCGGGGAGGCCTGACTCGCTTAATCTCTGGGAGCGCGGCGTGGGGATGCCTCCCGCGGAAGTCGCGAGCGGGCAGAAGGCGTAGATATCGTTATTGTCCACTTGATGATGGCTCGTGACAGATCCGACGGCTCTCGCCATCCCAGCGCCCATGGAGATCGAACGGCTGTACTGGCCCCGTTTGCTGGGCGCTGTTCGAGGGCGGGAGGAGAAGGAGGAGGAAGCGGAGGAGACGGAGAAGGCGGAGGGGGAAGGCGAAGCGCCGATGGGGCTAGGGATGGGGGAGGAGGAGACGGAGGATTGTTTTGAAGAGATGGAGGATAGGCGGAGAAAAGTGGCCGAGTTTTGCGGGGATTCGCCCGTCATGGAATGAACGCTGGGAGATCGTTCCGACTCGCCGGACAGATCGTACGCGTTAGAAGCAGGTCCGGATCGCGGACTCGGTAAGTGCAGATGGAGAACGTCTGGCGGGTGGCGACGGCCGTTTGAAGGAAACGGTCGCGGAGGTATGTTGGTGACGTCATGATGACGCGGGCTGTCTTTACTCTCCGCGTGGCCTATGTCGCCGCTGCTGGTGGTATCGCCGGCAGGATCGGACGGTGCGGAGGGCATCGCCGCCGGCCCTGAAAATGCGTGCGGCATTTTTGAGATAAGCCAATGAATGGTAAAACAAAGTATTAAGAGCAATAAGAATAATAAGAGAGAAACTCGAGGCCTCCTTTTGGGCAGCTACTTCCGGTATGCCACCACCAGCCCTCGCTGTCAGTCGGTCAGGAAAAAAATTAGGGTTTCGTTGGCAGGTCTGGGACAACCAAAGAAAACGACTTTGCAGTGTTCTAGGGTACTGTCATTAGCGAGCAGTCACGTTTAGTCCCAACCAATCAAACGATTTGGTCCCTACTCGCAGCGCGGTTTTGGGACCTCTCATAATGACGTCCTTATAAAACACTCATTGATTTTGGTTCCCTCCGTGCCGTCAATGTCGACGCTTAGGAGGAGCCGCAGAACCCTAATGCGGCTTAGCCTAGTGGCTAATGCTGTAGGTGGGTAGCGAACTCCATCGAAGTCCATCATATTGAAAAGGTTCGATTGTGTTATGAATCAACTTACATAGTGCTCAACTGTTATGAATTATCTTACAGTGTGCGCAACGTACATGAATATTTTGACATTCTTTACCGCGCATCCCAACATCACGTACAGGACCAACCATTCTTCGTCCGTTTTGCTGAAGGTGTTTTTTCGCGCACCACTTTCCCAAACCATGCGTTGCTGGACAGTCTCATAATACGAAAGGATGGTGTCATTAGAAACAGTTGGGGTACATATAACAAGCAAACACTATGTGCCCTGGTCTCAAGATAGGGAAGGAATGGTGTAATTGAAATCAGTTGGGGTACATACACCGGTATAACAAATCCTAATATTTGTACCCCACATGACATGCCTCACTACTGTCTATCACATTGACACACCTCCATAGATTAAGTGAGGGGTGTCAGGCAACAACAAAGGCACAAGGTCACAAGACCAGTCACAATGAAGCAAAGCTCATAGTAAATTACAACGTCACTACACAGTCCGAGCACAAACAAGGGGCCACAAGGCTAGTCCAAGAGTTTACAAGCATATTTATATATGTACAAGCAAAGCAAGGTAAGAACACAAGACTACAGTAGACGAGAACATGTGTCAACGAGGCCTAACTGCACACAAAACATGTGGTGGTCACAAGGCGGAAGGGCCTTGGTGAAAATATCTGCAGTGTTGGCCTCGGAGGCCACGAAGTCCAAACGAGCCTATCTGCGTCTTGTCAACTTTCGAAGGAAAAAGTACCTGACGTCGATGTGCTTCACATTGCTCTCCAGTCGAGGCTCTCGACACAGAGAATCATCGCCTTGTTGTCAGTAAACAAGGTCAGTGCAGAGCTCGGCCGCTCACCAGGGTCAGTGAGCAAGAAGGTCAACAAGTGCAGCTGCTGGGCAACCATGGCTCCGGCGTAAATCTCGGCCTCAGTTGTAGAGGTCGCGACAGACGAGGACCGAGTAGACCTCCACGATACAACGCAAGAGCCCAGGCTGAAACAATACCTATGCGTGGACCTCTGAGTATCGACGTCGTCATCGTAAGAAGTCACAGTGACCGGTGAGTACGACTCGCTGTCTCCCTCCAAGCACAAGCCCCATGCCTGATGGTGTTGCTAGGTACTTCGCCACCCTCACAACAGCTGGCCAGTGAACACGACGGTGTCTCCCAGTCGCAACAAAGCGAGCAAGGATGCTGAGGTCCGGGAAGGCGAGGTCCGGGCGGGTACAAGTCATCAGGTACATGAGGCAGCCAACCAACTCTGCGTAAGGACCACTGGGCTCAAACAGCTCGTCAGGAAAAGGGACAGCGAGTCTATGGTCAACAGCAAGAGGTGTAGGCTATGTAGTGGAGAACTGAAGCCCGAACCGCTGAAGGACCTGCTGCACCATGTGTGACTGAGTCAGAGTGATGGTGCGAGCTGCTCTGTTCCTGTTGATCTGCAGGCTAAGGTAGTGGCGCAGCTCACCAAGATCAGTGCGTCTCTTTTGCAGTTCGGACTTCACCTCACCCAGAGCAACCCTATCTGTAGTGGCAAAGACCAGGTCGTCGACGTACACAAGAACAACGAAAGGTGTGGGCCCACGACGAACAAACAACGACGGGTCGGCAGTAGACGGCTCAAAACCGAAGCCAGACAGCGTAAAGCGAAGAGTGTCGTGCCACGGGGTGCCTTGCGGAGACCGTAGACCAGTCGTCTCAGTCTCCACTGGGTCCCAAGTGAGAAGGTGCTAGTGAAGCCAGAGGAACGACGCAGCCAAACCTCCTTGTGTAGGCTACCCTAAAGAAAGACTGTGGAAAAGTCGAGAGATTGCAGCTCGTAGTCTCTCTGCGCTGCTACGTGAATCAACACCCGAAGAGTGGTCATCTTCAGAGTAGGCACGAAGGTCTAAAAGAAATCAACTCCCTCGCGCTGACTGAAACCTCTAGCCACATAGAGCGCCTTGAAGACCGGAGCAGATCCCGGTGGTCGCTTCACCTTGAAGATCCGCATGCCATAGACTACGTTCGCCCCCGGAGAGGGAACCTCGTCGACGTAGGTGCCTGTCGATGTGTAGGAGGCCATCTCTGCATCTATGGCATCTCTCCATTGAGAGGCTTGAGGCCTTGACACTGCCTCAGCGTAAGTGCGAGGAGTCGGTATGTCAAGGGCGTCTGGATCTCCCTCAGGGGCAAGCAGCATGGCACAGAGATGAGGCGTCACAGCCAAGGGCAGACTCACCTCCGACGGACAGAGGGCGGCTAGGAGGAGCAGCCAATATACGGATGGCGTAGTCAAGGCGGCGAGTAGCGGCGAAGTCAGTGACAGCAGCAGTAAGAGCTGAGACAGAGGACAGAGAGGCAAGAGGGTACGCGAGCGAACAGGACGGTACGTGCGGTAGTAGTCAGTGACAGGAGTAGAGGAGGAAGTTGTGAGGGACGACTCCGGAGGGGAAGGAAACACAGACGGAGAAGGATGAGGTGGACTTGAATGAAAGAGAACAGTACGAAGGCCAGTGACGGGGGACGAGGGACGGGCACGAGGAGAGCGAGGAGCCCAAGTGTACGAAAGAAGAGGAGGGGACGACTGAGGCCGAGGATGGGGGAAAACAGCCCGGGCGGAGTCAGGAGGAGGAAACGTGGGACTGTAAACAGGAGGAGAGGAGGAGGACGCAGGAGGAGAAGACGAAATACCAAGGGCCCGGAGGCCAGTGACAGGAGTCGGGGGCGGGTGCTGCTGCGGCGGCTGCTGCTGCTCTAGCCGCTATTGCAGCTCCAGCTGCTGAAGCTCCTGCTGCCGCTGCAAACCTCCGCTGTTCCAACCTCCGCTTCTCTCGCTTCTCTCACTCCAACCTTCGCTGCTCCTCACGCCCAAGTCGAAGAAGAGCTTGGTGCCGGATCGGGTAGGGGTGGGGAGGAGGAGTGGCGCCCGGAGACGCCATAGCCCCAGCTCCGCTCTCCACAGTACCAGTCGTACCACCTCCAGAACTAGCACCCCCAGCGGCAACTCGAACAGTCCCAGTCTCTCCAAGTCTAGAAGAAGGCGCACCCGCACCTTCAAGCGTAGCACCTCGAGTGACAGCCCCACCAACTCCAGCACCCCCAGAACCAGTACCTCTAGCAGGCGCACGCTCAGCTTTAACTCCAACACTCCCAGAGCTAGCACCATCTCTAGTACCCTCAGAGTCTGCAGTAGCCTGTGGAGGAAGTGTTGACGGCTGCTGCGGTTATTGAGAGGAGGGTTGTGGAGAAGGGGACGGGACCTAAAGTGCTACCAAGAGGGGGGGGGGGGGGGGGGTAGCGTGCGACACACCAGACGGGGCTGGACCAGGGGGGGGAGGTTGTATTGGAGGGACAGCGGGAGCGGGGGCCAGAAAGAGAGAGGGGGGGGGGGGGGGAGACTGGGAGACCTCGACAGGGGTAACGGGTGTAGTAGGGGACTGACTCATCGAAACAGACACCGCGGGAGTCAAAGAACCGGTGAAGGGGAGGGTGGTAAAAGGTGAAACCAAGAAAGATATAGGGAAGGACGCGAGGCGAGAGCTTGTCCGCAGAGGTGTCTCGAAAAAGCGCCAAGCAGCCCCAGACACGAAAGCTCGACACAACACCAGGGGACCCGGTCCAAAGACTGGTCGGTGAAACCCCTGACCGGGAGACACGTCGCCAGAGGTTCAGCTGGTGAGCGGCGTACTGAACCGCGTAGGGCCACAGAAAATGGGGCGCATGGGCGTGGATCATGGAAGTGCGTGCAATCTCCACGACCAAGCCTATGCGGCGCTCAGCTACCCCATTCTCCTATAAAGACTCTAGAAGGGTCCAAGACTGGGCGATGCCATGCTCGGCACAGATGCTGGCGAGAATGCTAGAGCGAAACTCACCCCCGCGGTCAGAGTGAAGACAACTGACACAACGGGGACGAGTACCCTTTGTGGTGAGCAACCATCGGATCAGCGTATAAGTCACTTCAGACTTCTTCACCAAAGGGAAAATGGTGGTGTAGTGAGAGTATCGTCGACGACCACCATAAAGAAACTCTCACGCTCTGGACCAGGGCAAGAGGCGGGGCCCCAAACGTCAAAGTGGAAAGTCTCAAAGGGGGCCTCAAAGGAGGCCTGTCAGGGAACCTGAGGGGGTGGCCAGGCACAGGAGCATAGTAGAGTGGCGAGCAATGACTGGTCCCGAAGTGGGATCAGCAAGTGTTATAGAAACCGGTGCAGGAAGCGGAGTAAGAGTCGTGTGGTCGCAGAAGAAACACTGCGACGCACTGAAGACCAGCGTGAAAGACATCGATGCGTCCGTCGAAGTGGCACCTGGACTAGCGCCTAAACAAACACCTATACTAGCAACTGACACATGATCAACACTAGCACCTAAGCTGTGAACACGTGAGCAAACATATCCAGGAGCACTTAGTCAATATCAATATACATAGCATGCACAGATCCTAACAGATCAAGCAGCTGAGATGCAGACATGTCACACAAAGCGGGACTGTGGACGTGAGCAAGAGGGAGCCAGTCAGGCGCAGGGCCGTCTGCGCCGTACGCTGCACGAAGACGAGCAGTGAGCTGAGCAAAGCACTGACCCGGCGGGTGATGGCGGCCGCAGTGGTAGCCACTACGAGTACCGGTCTGAACGAAGTACGGGCAGGGCGGGTGGGCGTCGCCACGTGACAGCGGACGCTGGCCTAGACGCTGCTGCTGTAGCTACTACTACTGCTGCTACTGCTGCTGTTGGTGCTGCTGCTGCTGCTGCTGCTGCTGCTGCTGCTGCTGCTGCTGCTGCTGCTGCTGCTGCTGCTGCTGCTGCTGTGGCTGCTGCGAGCGCGAGGGCTGCTGCCGCTGCTGCCGATGAGCCAGGTACCAGGCTACCACTCCTGCACCTCCACCAGCCGCAGCAGGCGAGCCACTAGTGGGTGCACTAGGCTCGTCGCCAGCTCCTCCGCTCCCTCCACCACCGCTGGCCGCCCCACCTCAGCCGCCTCCACTACCTCCGCTACTGCTCGCACCCTTGCTGCCCCTCCTGCCACCCTTGCCCCTGGACCTCGCAGAGGTCGTGGCAGCGGCCGCTGTCTCGTCGGTCGCGGTAGAGGCAAGGGAGGCAGTAAAAGTGGGCAGATGTGGGACAGTGTACCCCTGAAATAGTAGGGGGGGCACATCGCCTGAGGCGGAAGCTATCGAGCGGAGGTTGCTCTCAACGTCATTGAGCGCAGTCTCAAGGACGTTGATAGTGAGCTTGCTAGGGTGCTTTAGCAGAAGCGCGTCGCGAACAGTGGCAAGGTGGTCAGAGAGGCTAGTGACAATAAATATATAGTGATCGCTATAGAGGGGGGAAGCATTGCGAGCTGTGCGTCGGTACAGGCAGCGTGGTAGCTCAAGTCTAGCGAACGCAGGTGAGTGATTAAGTTAGCAGAGCGCTCAAAGGAGGCTAGGTCTAGAAACAGGAACTTGAGGAACAGGCGACCAAGTGAGACAGTGGTGGGAGTGGAGTAGCGGGCCTTAATCGCAGTGAGGAACTCGCTAGCAAAGCGAACCTGAGTGAAGTGCGCCTCCTCAGACTCAGGGAGGAGGCTGCTGAAGGCGATGCAGGCTGCTGTGTCGTGAAACTTTCAAGCTGTAAGGGCAGCCCGCTCCTGTGCAAAGCGGTCCCTGTCTGCAGCAGTGGGGTCAGCGCCTAGTGCAGCTGGGGCAGGCGGTGCAGGGAGGTCAAAGGAGGCGTGTGCTCAGAGGGTCTCATCAGCCTGACACTGACTCTCTAGTAGGCGCTGCGCACGAAGAAGCCAGACTGTGAGCTCTAGCGGTCTTTTCTCGGCATCGAAGCAGAGAACTCTAGGGGCCGCCATAGCTGACTAAGTAGGGGGGGAGATGCGGCTGCCAGCCGCCGAGAAAGCCTGAGCAGGACGGGCAGGCTGCGCACGACGGGCATGTCAAAGGGCGTGACGCGACCGGTAGGGCGCAGGGCGCGACGGTAGGGCGCAGGGCGCAGCCAGGACGGGCGCGACACGGCAGTGCGCGGGCGTAGGCGCGGACGCGACGGGCGGGGTGTTGGGCACGAGCGCAAGGGGCGCGGACGGGCAGGGCGCAAGGGGCGCAGACGGGCAGGGCGCAAGGGGTACGGACTCGCAGGGCGTTGAAGGGCAGGGCGCAAGGTGCGACGGGTAGGGCACTACGGGCGCGGACGCGCAGGGCGCAGGGAGCGCGGATGCGCAAGGCGCAAGGGGCGCGGACGCGCAGGGCGCAAGGGGCGCGGACGCGCATGGCGCAAGGGGCGCGGACACGCAGGGCACTGACGGGCAGGGCGCAGGGCGCGACGGGCAGGGCGCTACGGGCGCGGACGGGCAGGACGCAAGGAGCGCGGACGCGCAAGGCACTGATGGGCAGGGCGCAGGACGCGACGGTCAGGGCGCTACGGGCGCGACGGTCAGGGCGCAACGGGTGCGACGTCAGGGCGCAACGAGCGCGACGGGCAGGGCGCAACGGGTGCGACAGGCAGGGTGCAACGGACACGACGGGCAGGGCGCAACGGGCGCGACGGGTACTACGAGCGATACAGGCGCAACGGGTAGGGCGCGGATCTTAGTCCAACCTAACAGATACCATCCCATAATGGGAAAGGATGGTGTCATTAGAAACAGTTGGGCTACATATAACAAACCCTAATATTTGTACCCTACATGACATGCCTCACTATTGTCTATCACATTTGACAGTCTGGCCCGATATTAAGAGCTTGCATAGCGGAATGTGGAGTCAGTCAAAGGAAGGAGATACAAGTGTCAACCTAGAAAGTGTTGTACCCGTTAAAGGGAAATTCATTGTAGCCTAGAATAACTAACATCTATATGACTAAAAACATTGGACACACCCCCATAGGCTAAGTGAGAGACATTGAAGCAAGCAAGAGAACAGATGGTCACAAGACCGGTTAAGCAAAGCAATAAAACAGAGCTCAGGGTGGATCACAAATTCACCACACAGTCCGAGCAAAAACAAGCGGCCACAAGGCTAGTTCAAGTGTTCACAGTGGCAAAGCTAACAAGCCCAACAAGCCCTAACTGGAGACAGAACCTATGGTGCTCACCAGGCGCAAGGGCCTTGGTGAAGAGGTCCGCAATATGGGCCTTTGAGGCCACAGAGTCCAAACGTGCCTGGCCTCATCCCTGCAACTCTCTCAAGAGAAAGTACCTCAAGTCAATGTCTTTCACTCCGCACTCTAGTCGAGGCTCTCGACATAGGAGGATCATGGCCTTGTTGTCAGCGTACAAGGTCGGTGTAGAGTGAGGCCGCTGACCTAGGTCAGTGATGTAAACCAACAAGGCTCCTCCGCCACCATGGCACCAGTGTAGATTTCAGCCTCTGCACTGGACGAAGCCACAGACGACGACTGGGTAGACCTCCACGGCATAGCTCCAGCACCCAAGCTGAAGCAGTAACCCTGAGTCGAACGTTGTGTCTCTGCGTCGTCGGCGTAGGAGTCGCAATGATTGGCCAGTACAACTAACTGAGTCCCTCCAAGCACAACCCCTATGCCTGATGGAGTCGCCAGATACTTTGTTACCCTCACAGCAGCCGTCTCGTGAACAGGACGGTGTCTCTCAGGCGCAACAAAGCGAGAGAGTACACTGATGGGAAAGGCGAGGTCCGGATGAGTACAGGCAGCCCACAAGCTCTGGGTAGGGACCACTAGGCTCAAAGGGCTCGTCGGGAAAAGGGCCGGTGAGTCTGTGGTCTACGGCAAGAGGAGTGGGCTGTGTGGTAGAGAACTGAAATCGTAACAGCTGAAGGACCTGCTACACTATGTGTGACTAAATCAGTGTGATGGTGCAAGCGGCTCTGTCCCGATGATCTGCAGGCTAAGGTAGCGGTGCAGACCGAGATCAGTGCACGTGTGTCTCTTCTATAGTTCGGATTTCACCTCAGCTAGGGTCGCCCTGTCTGGTGTAGCGAAGACCAAGTCCCCAACGTAGACAAGTATAAAGAACGGAGTGGAACCAATGCGGACAAAGATCGACGGGTCGGCAAAGAAGGACGAAACCCAAGGTCACGAAGCGTGGAGCGAAGAGTGTCGTGCCACTCACGAGGCCACTGGCGGAGATCGTAGATCGGTCGCCTCAGACTCCACTGGGTCCCAAGTAGGAAAGTGCAGTGAAGCCAGGAGGATGTCGCAGCCAGATTTCCTCGTTTAGATTGCCTTGGAGAAAGGCAGTGGAGTAGTCGAGGGAGTGCAGCTCGTGGTCTCCCTGTGTTGTTGCGTGAAGTAACACCAAAAGAGAAGTCATCTTCAGAGTCGGGGCGAAGGCCTAGAAGAAATCAACTCCTTCATGATGACCGAAGGCCTCAGCCACGTAGCGCGCCTTGAACACAGGTGGTGATCCAGGCAGTCGCTTCACCTTGAAGAGCCACATGCCATCAACAACATTCGCCATGAGAGGGGGAACTGCGTCGACGTAAGTGCCTGTGGATCTCCAGGACGCCATCTCTGAGTCCATGGCCGCTTTCCACTTAGAGGCCCACTGCCCTGAAATTGCCGCACGGTATGTAGATGGAGTCGAAATGTTAAGGGCGTCGGGGTCTCCCTCAGGGGAAAGCAGCATGGCACAGAGGTGGGGAGAAGTGGCTGCCAAGAACTCGAGCTCAAACTGCCGGTCCTCTAGGACATCACAGCCAAGGGCAAACTCATCCCCAACGGACAGAGGACGGGCAGGCGGAGCAGCAACCACACGGGTGGCGTAGTTAAGGCGGCGAGTGACAAAGTTAGTAACAGCAGCAGTAAGAGCCGAGACAGACGTCATCGAGGCACGAGGGTCCGTGAATAGAGAGGCGAGAACACGTGTGACAACAGGACGGGTGGCACGGTAGTAGTCAGTGATAGGGGTAAAGGTGGAGGTTGTAAGAGACAACCCAGGAGATGACAGAAGAACAGACTGAGGCGGAGAATGACGAGGACTGGAACAAAACAAGACAGTGTGGAGGTCGACGAAAGGAGTCGAGGGACGAGAACGTGGAGGACAACGAGTGGTCTAGTCATGTGGGACAACATGTGGAGGTGACTGTAACTGGGGAGGAGTGAGAACAAGCGGAGTCGAGTCCGGAGGAGGAAACGTGGGACGCGGTAGGAGACTGTAAGCGGACAGGAGGAGGAGAGGGAAGACCCAGGGCTTGAAGACCACTCACCCGTAGGAATAGCTGCTGCAAGAGAGGCAGCAGCTGTTGTTTTTTTTGTTGTTGTTGTTGTTGTTGTTGTTGTTGTTGTTGTTGTTGTTGTTGTTGTTGTTGTTGTTGTTGTTGTTGTTGTTGTTGTTGTTGTTGTTGTGGTTGTTGTTGTGGTTGTGGTTGTGGTTGTGGTTGTGGTTGTGGTTGTGGTTGTGGTTGTTGTCGTCGTTGTTGTCGTCGTTGTCGTCGTCGTTGTTGTCGTCGTCGTTGTCGTCGCTGTTGTCGTCGCTGTTGTCGTCGTCGTTGTCGTCGTCGTTGTCGTCGTCGTTGTCGTCGTCGTTGTCGTCGTCGTTGTCGTCGTCGTTGTTGTCGTCGTTTTTGTGGTCGTTGTTGTCGTCGTTGTTGTTGTTGCTCCTGCTGATGCAGCTCCTACTGCTCCTGCTGGTCAACCTGCTGCAACTACTGCATCTCCTGCTCCACCCGCTCCTGCTCCTCGTGCTCAAGCCGACGAAGAACCTGAAGACGAGTGTCGTAGCAGAGGGGAGGCGCAGCAGGTGCGGCAGTAGCAGTGCCCCCAGCTCCAGTTGCCTTAGAATTAGCACCTCCAGTGCCAGCACCACCTGCTCTACCGCCTTCAGAACCACGACCTCTAGGGTCAGGAACCACCGGTCCAGCTCCCCCCAAACAAGCACCTCCTGTGCTAGCGCCTCCACTCCAGCACCCCCTGCACTAGCACCTCCTGTGCCAACACCTCTAGCTCCAGCACTCCCCGAGCTAACACCTCCCGTGCAAGTACCTCCAGCTTCAGCAACCCCCAAGCCAGCACTTCCAATGCTAGCACCCCCAGCTACAGTACCTCTTGAACTAGCACCTCCCGTGGCAGCACCTCTAGCTCCAGCACCCCCAGAACGAACACCTCAAGTGCTAGCACCTCCAGCTCCGACACCCCCTAAGTCCACTACAACTGCCGCGGTAGTGCCGAAGGCTGCTGAGGTGACTGTGAGGAGGGCTGTGGGGAGGGAGACGACACCCAACGTGCTACCGAAGGGAGAGGGGCAGCGTGAGATAAACTTGACGGGCCAGGACCTGGGGGGGGGGGCTGTGGTATTGGAGGAATGGGAGCAGGAGGAGTGGGTGCGAGTAAAAGAGGAGGGGAGGAACCGGGAGACCTCGACAGGGGTAGCGGGTGTAGTAGGATACAGACTTGTCAAACCGGACGTCACGGGAGTCGAGGAACCGGTGGAGGGGCAGAGGTAAAAGGTGTAGTTAGAGGAGTCCACTGGGAAACCAAGGAAGACACAGGGGATGGTGCGAGCCGAGAGCTTGTCCGCGGAGGTGTTGCGGACGCAAGGCAGCCATAGACTTGAAACTCCGATGCAACACCAGGGGATCCGGTCCATAGACTGGTCAGTGAATCCCCTCTTCGTGAGAAACGATGCTAGAGGTTCAGCTGGTGGGCGGCGTAGCGAACCGCGTAAGGTTACAGAAAACGGGGCGCACTTGCACGGATAATGGAGGTGCGGGAGATGTCCATTACCAAGCCAATGCGGCACTCAGCAACCCCATTGTGCTGTGGGGACTTCGGACACGTCCAGATCTGGGTGATGCCCTATTCGCCGCAGGATTCGGCAAGCACGTCGGAGCGAAACTCCCCCCCACAGTCAAAGTGGAGAAAATTGACACAAATACCACAAGTGCCCTCAGTGGCCAGGAGCCATCGAATTAGCGTAGAAGTCACCTCACACTTCTTTACCAGAGAAAACATTGTGGTGTACCTCGAGTAGTCGTCAACGACCACCAGGAAGTAACACTTCCGCTCGGGCCCAAGTCGAGGGGCTGGGCCCTAGACGTCCAATTGGAGGGTCTGGATGGGAGCTATGGCTGGACGGAGGGAGGACGAGTGAGGAGTGGTGTGCAGCCGACCCTCGATGCAAGGAGTGCACACCGGCGCAGGCAAGGGAGGGAGCGACGCAAAGACGCGTGGGAGACCCGAGACAAGACGCTGACTAGCCATGCTGCGGAGGCGGGGGATGGACGGGTGGCTGAAATGGTGGCGCCACAAGACTGTTGGGTGGGTGAGAGACTGATAGGAGCAAAATGCAGCAACCTGACCTGAGGGAGCTACCTGACCGGGCGCAGTAACCTGACCAGACGCAGCTACATGTGCGGGTAGAGTGTGCAGGACGAAGAGACCTGAGTGGGGCTCTCTGGTGAACATGGCAAGAGCTGCTCTGCTGGAAGCGTCTCTATAGATCGCAGTCCTCCGATGTGCAGGAAAAGTGACTATTATCCCACGATCCTGAAGGTATCCAACACCCACCAAGTTCCAAGAGAACGAGGGGATATAGAGACCAGTGAGGGAACTAGAGGGGACAGCCAGGCATGAGAGGGTGGTAGAACTGCGAGCGACTGCTAGTCCTGAAGTAAGGATCAGCCATTGCAACTGAGACTGGAGCAGCAAGAGGTGTGACAGTGGTGTGGTCGCGGAAGAAACACTATTACACACCAGAGTCCAACGTGACGGAGAGTGACGCATCATCAGTCGTCATAGCCGCACTAGTAACTACACAAGCACCTACACTAGAAGCACAAGCACCTACATTAGCAACAGGCAAAAGTCCTAAGCTGGGTGCACGGAAGTCAAGAGATCCATACGTGACAGAATAAGCAGCATCTATGGACGCGCGCTGGCTGGGGCACACGCTGCTGGCTAAGGGGAGTGCACGTTCTGGCTAGGGCGCTCGTTTCTGGCTGGGGCGCGCGCGTTCTGGCTGGGGCTCTCGCTTCTGGTTGGGGCGCGCGCGTTCGGGCTGGGGCGCGCGCGTCTGGTTGAGGGGTGAGCAACGGCTAAGATGGCGGGCTGAGGCGCCACGGCGGGCGTGACGGCCTATTGGATGGAGGGAGTAAGGAGAGAGGGAGGAACATTAGGACTATAGTGCAACTTAGGCCTAGGAAGATTTCTAGCTCGATGCCATCTTAAGAGTTGTGCACAGCGGAATATGAAGTCAGTCAAAGGAAGGAGATCCAAGTGTTAACCTAGAAAGTGTTGTACCTGTTAAAGGGCAACTTACAGTAGTTTAGAATAAATCACAATATCTGAATGAATATAAACATTTGATACCCGACACACTTCGAGACTAGCCTGAACCTCACTGCCAGCATCGCACTAGATAGCTCGCACGGACTGCGTCACTGATTTTTTTTTGTTTCGCTGTAAATTTTGTACTCGTTGGCCAACCTTGTGCAATCCTCATTTATGCTAAAATAAGGGTACATTCCTTCTTGTCGAACAATATATTTATGTATATTGTCATTGATTGCCTGTAGAAATAGTTATTAAAGTTATTTGTGTTTGTGTTTGGTGGTGTACCTCATTGGTTTTGCCTGATTGTACTCTCAACTTTTGTGTGAAACCCCTCTTTGGCCAAACCTTTTTGCTATGATCTTTGTTTCTAAGCCTAAACCTAGTTTCCTAGGTGCTTAGCATTTTGACATGATATAAGAGCAGGTCCGATCCTAGGCCATTTTTTCCGTGGGTCCTCCGTTAGCCATGGCGCTCCCTATCGCGCTGCACGTTGCAGCTCCTGTCATGCCCGTCGCGGCGCTCGTCCCGGCGCTCAATGTGACGGCCGTGATGTACGCAATGGCGACCCCCGTCCGTCGCACTGCATACCGTCGCCCCGCTGCCCCATTTCCCGTCGCCGCGGCGCCCCGCTTCCCGTCGCCCCAACTTCCGTTGTGGGAGGAGGTGGTGGGGGGAGAGGGGGCGGGGGGGAGGGGGGGAAGGGGGGGGGGGGGGAGGGAGGGCAGGGGTGGTTGACGCCACTCTACTGATGCGCACCACCATGTCATAACTGTTTGTTTGTATGTTCTTAGGCTACAGTGGGGCTAGCCTTAGGGGGTACAGTTTTCTGGGTTTCCTACTTGTACTCCAATTATGTTAGTCAAACTCTATTCGCTCTTTACACTTTTGACACGCTGGCCCCCCACCTTCTCCCTCTCCCTGCTGCTTGTGCATCCGAGGAGAGGGTGGGGGGAGGGTATGGGGGTGGCGGATGTCTCAAGCCAGCAGCCGTCCCTCCACCTTTCCTCTCTCTCCCCCTGCTGCTCCTACTGTAGTGGGGTTGGGGGGGGGGGGGGGGGTGAGGGAGTAGCGAGGGTGACCAGACATCGCCAGCCCGCCTCCTCTCTCTTCCTGCCACCCCTCCTTGGGTGGGGGGAGGGGAGGGAGGGTGAGGGGGTGATAGGATTGACCGCTCTTTCTTATTGTGTTTCTGTGTGTTTTCCACTGCGCATCTCTACCTTGTCCTGCTTATCCTGCTTGCGCCAGTGTCTGCTCGTCTACCGCGCTTCTGCCACGCTGCACTATTTGCTACAGGCAGTCAGGGGGTGTGTCGAATAATGCATTTATGTATATTGTCATGGCCTGCTTGTAGTAATAGAGGCAGTTGTTATTTGTGTTTGTGTTTGGTGGTGTACCTTACTGTTTTAGCCTATTTGTACTCTTAACGTTCTAGTGAAACCCCTTTTTGGCCAAACCTTCTCGCTATGATCCTTGCTCCTAAGCCAAAACCTAGTTTCTTAGGTGCTTGGCATTTTGACAGACATTTGTGTCACAGTCCCAATTTCCTTTCAGGTACCACTCTGTACAAAGCGGTTTGATTTAGTCTAGAGAGGTCCCTAAAAAAGAGATTGTGACGCAAATGACACAGCATGAATGTACCCTACGAAAGGATGTTGGATAGTGTTACAATCCTAAGGACTTAGCCCAGGACTGGCTCAGGGTTGATCGTAGGTGGTATTGCAGCGGAAGCAGTTACCTCAGGTCAGAGTGAATGTAAAATTACCGAAGTGACTATAGCGAAGGCATACATTGGTTTATACAGGAAACACAAAGGAATAAAAAAAGTCATAGCCAGCAATGTACCCCAATGAGTATATTCCCTTGTTACAACGAAGTTCAAACCGTGCGGTGCGGGAACCCGTTTCAAACATGTTCCCACCAAATCCCCATGTTTTTGCATGCATCAATCTTGTATGACGGTTGATTGATGTCGCTTCGACCCTAGACCCTAAACCCTGAAAGAGCTCCGGAAGATAGAGCCCTTTCGTGAACTACAGCAGTTGCGGCAATGTACTCTGTTTCGGTTGACGACATGACAGATAGCTCCCAAATTTTGCGAATTCCAAGAGATTGGGTCCGTTGGCTCGAGGCGGAAGACATACCCCATTCGTGACCATCGATTGGTAGGGTCAGCGGCGTGATGAGCACCCAAATATCCTATGAGATTGAAGGATGGTGTTGTCAGCGTGGAGTACAAGAGGCCAATGTCCAGGATGTGGAGACGAAGTACCGTAGGGCGCGCTCCAGGTCCAGCAGGTTTTCTGTCACTGGCTTGCGTGAGTACTGTGCAGTTGGCTGGCGTTGCGTAAATGGTCGGGCCGACAGGTGACAAAGGCGAACAGCAGACAGCCCAGTTGCCGCTGGTGGAGTTGAAGTCCTGCGGGCGACAGAGGTTTGTTGTCCGATTTGTAGTTGGTGCTAGGCGATCGATAGGGGTTTGAGAGTGGTGCAGGTGAGATTTTGAATCACTCGCCCAGTTGCTCCGCATACTTAGAAGATGATAGGTGAATTTTTTATGGCACGTAAGAGAGATGTTGAGCCCTAGAAACTATGTTACTTTATAGTTGATGGTGATGCCGACTCGCTGCGCCAGGTTCTTCTCGAACTAATTGAGTATCGCGTTGTTCGTTCCTATGTACCGTATGTCGTCGACGTTAATTGTCAGGAGAATATAATCACAGTGAAGATGATACATCCTCGGGTCGTGCGGCAACTGCTTGAAGACGATCTCGAGTAGTATCTTTTGCAGATGCCGCTGCCAGAGTCGCGGTGCCTGCTTGATCCCGTAGAGGGATTTCTTCAGCTAGCAGACCATTAGGTCTCCTTCCCCGTAGGTGTGCGGCTGCTCCACGAAGATAGCTGCGTCAGCAAGTGCATACAAGAACGCATTTTTTACGTTGATCTGCTGCAGTGGTAGATGCTTTGCAGTGGCGATGGCGAGTAGGATGCGCATTGAGGTGTGGCAGCTTACGTAGCGAAGGTTTGGCTAAAATCAATGCCGTGGCGCTGATCGTATCCACGTAGGACCCACCTAGCTTTGAAGCGCTTGATGGTTCCGTCGACGGCCCCTTCACTACTGCAATACGATCGACTAGGACCCAGGTGTCCCGTGTCTCCAGTGCCTTAGCTCCGCGTCCATGGCTGCACGCCCCTCCTTAGCGTGTGGTCCGGTCAGGGCCTATCATGGGTTATTGGGCTCGATGGCGTGTGGAGCGTTGGTCGTGGCGAAGTGTAGGCCAAATAGTTGTAGGTTTGTAACATTCGCGCCATGCCGTTCCTATGTAATTACTTCAATTACGTTTTCGTTGTCGCTTTCGTTGTTGCCGTTCACTGCTTGCTGGGTCTCGGCGCCTTGAAGATCCAGGTGCGTTGTCGTCATCGTCATCATCATCGTCGTCGTAGCGATGCCTGGGTGTTCGTTGTCGGTTGAACTTTGCAGCAGGGCATACGATGTCTTCCGCATTTGGTTGGCGCACGCGCAGCGGCAATTTGGTAAGAAGCTGAAGATTTGGCAATCGGACGGCGCAACAGAATTCCGCAGCAAGGAGCTGCAAGACAACCTGGCGCAAAAGGGGATCGAGCACCACATCTCCCTCCCCTACGCAGACCCACAGCAAGGCATTGCCGAGCGCACAAATCGCACGCTCATGACGAAGATGCGGGCGCTGCTGAAGCAATCAAAACTTCCGCCGATGTACTGGACCTACGCGATGCATCACGCCGTGCAGGTGCATAATCTGCTATCAACCACTGCTATCACTGAAAATCTGTCCCCGCATCTGAAGTGGACGGGCACGAAGGGCGACACATCCATGCTCCGCGTGTGGGGATGCATGGTGCAGTACCGCCCACCAACGTCAACCATCGGCAAATCCGCAAACCGTGCGCGTTGGGGAATCTGTTAAGATTGAGTTGATAGGCCATGGCTAGCGCGAGAGAAGGTAGCGAGAGAAATTGATTACTAGGAAACCCTAATTGAACTTAGGGCATGTTCAGTTTGTGCCAGAAAAACAGAAATTGACATATACTGAACCGAAAGTGGAGTGCACTCTAAACATGGGCGAAATAACATGCCAGAGCGAGCTCTAGCCTACTCCAAAACACCCCCAGGCTAGGTGACGCTCTGGAACAAAACACCTAGCGAGCCGGAACACCCCCAGAAGTGGCAAGACGAGTGAGCCCAAGCGTGCGCACGTAGAATCGGTGTGGCGCGCGAAGGAGCGCCTTGATGAAAATGTCAGCAAGGTTGGCAGTACCGGCCACCTTGCGAAGGCAGAAGAAGACAGACTGCACCAGCTCACGCACAAAGAAGCAGCAGACCTCGATGTTTTTTCTGCGAGCGTGATAGACATGATTTTCAGTGAGGTGAATCGCGCTCGCACTGTCATAGGAGAGCGTCACAGAGGGCTGAGAGTGACCAAGCTCAGCAAGGAGAAACGAGCGCCAGCAAGCCTCCCGAGCCGCTAATGTGCCTGCGTACAACTCAGCCTCGCAGATGGAAAGGCAGACAGAGGATGAACGAGTGGAGCACCAGCTGATGAGACCATTGCTAATAGTAAAACCATAGCCCTGAGAGGAGCGGCGATCAGGGTGAGAATCAGCGTAGGAGGAATCACTGAAACCGAAAAGAATGGGGGGGGGAGAGCCACCAAGAGCGAGTGCAAGATTAGAGGGCACGCTTGGCAGCCGCCCAGTGCACGTTAGTGTGGCGACCAAGGCCAACAAAACGAGAGAGGACACTGAGGGGGTAAGAAAGATCGGGGCAGGTGCACATCATAGCGTACATGAGTGACCCAACAAGTTCAGGATAGGGGTGCAATTCAGAGGAGGGAGCGGGAACGGCAGGGGCAGTAAGCCGATGATTAGCGGGAAGAGGTGTGGAAACGGGCTTGGCCTGCAACATTTCAAAGCGCTCAAGAATGGAGTGGATGTAGAAGGATTGAGAGAGAGAAATGGTGCGCGCAGCACGATCACGACGAATCTCCATGCCAAGGTAATGACGAAGCTCGCCAAGATCCTTGCACAAGAGACGCACCTGGAGGGCCTGCTTGACAGCGGCAAGGTCAGTAGAGTCTTCAGCGAGGAGCACCAAGTCATCGACGTAGGCAAGAATGTAAAGACTGTGGGGGGGAGTGCGAATGAAGAGACTGGGGTCGGAAGAGGAGGTGGAAAAGCCAAGAGAGTGAAGAGTGGAGGCGAGCTTAGCATGCCACTCGCGCGGGGCTTGCTCAAGACAATACACCGCGCGTTTCAGCTCCCAGACAGTGCCTGGAGGGAACGGGAGAGGAAAGCCAGCGGGGTGCTCAAGAAAAATGCGTTCATGAAGCTCGCCCTAGAGAAAGGCATTGGACACATCCATAGAGTGAATCTCCCAATCCCAGCGGGCGCCTAGGTCAAGAAGGAGGCGAAGAGTGGGGAGACGGGTAGTGGGGGAGTAAGTGGCAAAGTAGTCAATGCCTTCACGCTGGGTGAAGCCTTTGGCTCAGTAACGCGCTTTGAAGACAAGGAGCTCCCTAGGCAGCTGTTTGACACGAAATACCCATTTGCCCTTGATAATGGTGGCGCCAAGGGGGGGGGCAGAGTCAACGTAATATTGAGTTCTAGTGAATGCCTCACACTCGGCAATGATGGCAGCCATCCACTCAGTTGCATGAAAGCGAGACACTGCCTCGGAATAGGTCTGAGGGGTGGGAATAGCAGCAGTGTCAAAGGAGAGAAGAGTGGGAGAATTAGAGAAGTCGCCAATGGTGACACCGAGGAGGGGTGAAACGGGATGAACAGAGAAAATCTCTTCAAAGCGATCCTCGAGAAGATCGACGTTTGGAGAGGGAGAGAGACGATTAAAGTGAGCAGAGTTGGACATTGCACAGATCATGGAGCGGGTGAGACGAGGAGAAGGTGGAGGAAGGAAGGGTAGCAGAAGGAGGTGGTGAGGGAGAGGGTGGGGAAGCAGGAGCAGAAGGAGGGAGAGGAGAAGGATGTGCGGAGATGCTGCTCAGTAGCAGAGGGGAGAGATAAGAGGCGGAGGGAGAATGATGGAAAGAGGGGGGGGGAGCTCGAGGAGGAGGAGAAAGGTGGAAAAGAGAGCAGCTGCGAGCTAGGATCAGCCGGCTACAGCATATGGGAAGAGGATAGAGGCAGAGGAAAGGGTGATGATGGGGGGAATAGGAGGGGGGGAGAAGAGGAGGAGGGTGAAGGGGCGGATTGGGTGGAGAAGGGTCTTGATAGAGGGGAGAGGAGTCGAGAGAGGCTTATAGGAGGAAGGGTAGGGCACGCCACGAGGGCAGATAGGGCGCGCGACAGTAGAGGCCGCGCTCTACGAGGTGAGGCAGGCGGCAGGGGGAAAGGGAGGTGGGGCTGGTTGTGCGGCAGAGGGAAAGAGGGTGTGTGCGACGAGTTGCAGCAGGTCATGCGACGAAACTGCAGGTCATATGACACGACCGTAGGCCGCGCGAAGAGTTCTTGTAGGTCTCGCGACGAAGCTGCGGGTCGCGCTGCGAGTGGCTGCAGGTCGCGCGAAGAACCTGCAGGTCGCAAGACAGGTCTTTGTAGGTCGCGCGACAGGTTCCTACAGGTCGCGTGTCAGAGCTGAAGTGCGCGCGACAAATTGCTGCAGGGCACGCTACGAAAATATGCAGGAAAGGGGGGAGTGGAACTAGTCAAAGTAGAGCTTGAAATTGCCTAAGATGTGACATTGAATAGGCCTTACAGAGGCCTACGAATTACTTTAAGAAGCAGTTGATAATAGGAAGAAAATGCTTAGGATTAGGATCTAGGTACCATGTTAAGATTGAGTTGATAGACCATGGCTAGCGCGAGAGAAGGTAGGGAGAGAAATTTATTACTAGGAAAGAGTGTCGAGAGACAAATGTAGGAAACCCTATTTGAAAACAGGGTGTGTTCAGTATGTGCCAGAAACAAAGAAATAAACCTAAACTGAATTGAAAGTGGAACGCGCTCTAAACATGGCGAAATAACAAAAGAACATATGAAAAATGCCAGAGCGAGCTCTAGCCTACTTCAACAGAATCCACCTTGGCATCAGCCACGAATACAAGGCGTGGCTTATTCTGGATCTCATCCGCCAAAAAATCACGAACGCACGCGATGTGATCTTCTACGAGCAACTCTTCCTCGAGTAGTTCCGCGAAGACGAGCGGACAAACGCAAATCGCGTTTACGCCAACACTCGAGGACGAAGCTGTCGCATCCATCCTGGAGCAAGACACCAGAGGCGAATTCACAGGAGGAGATCGCCACAGCAGCGATGATGATGATGAAGACCCTCCAGGAGGAGGAGTCGGCGGAGAAGGAGGAGTCGGCGGAGCAGGAGGAAGCAGCGGAGGCGCAGCGCCACCACCGCCACCTGAACCAGAGGGTGACGACAATGACGTGCAGGAGGTCATCCCGCAGCATCGCCACGATAGCACCATCTCAAGATTGCAGCTACTAGGCCTCCACACCGCCACCTCAACGGCGCCACGTGTCATCGAGCCCAAGAATCCGCGCCAAGCACTCACGGGACCACACAGCAAAGAATGGCTCGAGGCGATGGCTCGAATCTCGCGACACCTATGTGCTAGTCGATCGCGCCGCAATCAAAGGGAGAAGGATCCTCTCTGGCAAATGGGTCTTCCTCGTGAAGACAGCAGCGGAAGGCACGATTGAGTGCTTCAAGGCACGTTGGGTCGTGCGCGGCTACGATCAGAGGCACGACATCGACTTCGACCAGACGTTCGCGCCAGGCAGCCGTCACACCTCTGTCAGAATTTTACTCGCCATCGTCGACGCGAGGCACTTACTGCTTCGTCAGATCGACGTGAAAATCGCATTCTTATATGCGTTAGTGGATGCGGTAATTTACATGGAGCAGCCACACACATACGGCGAAGGGGAATCACGTGTGTGCCAGTTGCGAAAATCCCTCTACAAGATCAAACAGGCACCGAGGCTCTGGCAGCAGTACTTGCACAACATCCTGCTTGAGATAGGCTTCAAGCAACTTCCCCACGATCCTAGAATGTACCGCCACAATTTCCGCAGCGACTATATTTTGCTCACGGTCTACGTCGACGACTTACTCTACACAGGGTCGAGAAACGAGCTGCTCGAACAGTTTGAGAAAAACCTGGCAACGTGCGTCGACAGTACCCGCAACCGTGACGTAAAGCAGTTCCTTGGCCTCAATATCTCCAACACGCCGGAAGCCATTCATCTCTCAGCAGCCAAGTACTTAGAGGAACTCGGCAAATGCTTCAACATTGCGTCTGCACCACTCTCCCCACCTTATCGCACTCCCGGACCAAACCACAAACCCGACAACAAAGCCCTATCCCCTGTTGGAATCCAGACTTACCAACATCAGCTGACCTCCTATAGTTCATCTCCACGCCCAAGATTGGGCTCTGCTACTCAACAGTGCCAACCCCGTCCTTCAACCTCATTGGCTATGTGGACGCCGATCACACAACAGACCCCGACAATCGACGGTCCAAGACCGGGTTCCTGTTCCGCCTTGAGCTAACAGAAGCAATCTTGTGGAACTCTAAAAAACAAGAGCTGGTTGCCCTGTCATCGGCCGAAGCTGAATTCATCGCCGCGACAGCAGCAGTTCGTGAAGGTCTCTACCTGCAGGAACTCCTGCAAGAGGCAAAAATCCCATCTTCGCCAACCTTCCGCCTGAGCTGCGACAACCAGAGCGCGATCTGAATCGCAAACAAACCTGGATCTGTCAACCGCACCAAAAACATCGCGCTGCGGTACTTCTTCGTCAAGGACGAACTGGACAAGGGGAAGGTGAACCTGACCTACTGCCCAACCACAGAGACTCACTCTACAAGAGTAGTGAGCCAGATTACGGGGGGGTTGGCACGAACTACTAGGAGTGATCGTAGCTTTTCTTAGTTCCTTAGCGCTTGGGCATTGATGGGAGAAATCGGCAAGAGTTTCACTAGGCAAAGGCTGCATTCCAGAATGATCGAACAAGCAATGACAGAAATGACTACATCAGGCACCTAGCAACTCTGCAGCTAGCCTGGTCGACTGCCAGTACTGCATGGTCGACCGCCTGCCAGCGTTGCGTAGAGGAGTCGTCCCAGCACTGCAGAAAGGCGACATGGCAAGTCGACGGCGTGCCAACGCTGTAGCAGAGTAGCTGCGGAGATAACTTCAGCAATAAGAGCTAGACTACGGGCTAGGCACGGGTGCTCGTGTGATCTCTGCGTTTGTTCCTTAGTCTTTTACTTGTGCTTGCACTACTTGCTGGTTCACGGGGAAAGTTGGCAAGAGTTTCACTAGCAAAAGTTCACAACAATGGTTACAACAACATTGGCATGCAAGACTACATCAAACCTAGCAAGTCTGCTGGTCGACTTCCAGCGCAGCATGGTCGACCGCGTGCCAGCACGTCTTGGTGGACCGCGCTCCAGCAGAGCAAGGTCGCGGCTTGCCAACGTTGCAAGTCCACGGCGTACCAACTCTGCAGCAAGTCGGCTGCACAGCGTTGCACCCGCAGGACAACGATGCACCAGCTTTGTAGGTGCGTGCAGCTGGTTGGTGCATTCTTCCATGTCACCTACACAACGCAGACGCCCAGCTCGACTCCACGCCAGCGACTGCGCCCACCAGCCACGTCAATCTCGGGATACCACTTTTGAGGTCGGCCTCGTCAATATCACTTGGGCAACTATCGCGTGCCTCCGCAGAACCTCGTCACCCAGGTAACCTGGTCGACAGGGGCAACCACGTCGACCAGCAGCTTCTTTACGTGCCCGTCGACCACCCAGGTCGACAACCACCTCCAGTCGACCCCACCAGGTCGACCACACCCTTGGTCGGCCAGTTCCAAGTCGACGCCACTCCAGGTCGACCAGCTCTACGTCGACCAACACAGTTGTCAGCCGACCACCCAAGTCGGCGGCTACCCGAGGACGGGGCCACACCCAACTCCCGTTGACAGCGGCTGTCCAGCGTTGCCCCGCAGAACACAGCAGTGCACACGCTCGTAGGTGCACGCAGACAATTGGCCTAACTTGTATTGTTGTGCATCCATCAGCTGTTCTCTGCGCCTGATGAGCCACATCGACTTCGGGATACCAGCCCGAAGTCGCCTTCGTCATCGCGACCTCGACGACATTCGCGTGCTCCGCAGAACTCGCCGAGCAAGTTACCTGGTCGACCTGGTCGACCAACAGGTGCCTCTGGTCGACCACCAAGTGCTCTGGTCGACCACCAGGTGCCTCTGGTCGACCATAGCTCCCGTCGAGCTACCCCCTGGTCGACGGACCCCTCCGTCGACCAGAAGTGTCAGCTGTTGTCGCCGAGCTCCCCTCGTCAACCGCTGCTAACTTGTCAGGTCGACGGGCTGCTCCGTCGACCTCCCGGTCAAACTGCTCCTCCTGGTCGACGGCCCACCCATCGCCCAGCCCAGTTAGCTGCAATTGTCAAGCTCCCTAGACGACAACAACACCATAGAGGTCCCCTGCAGCTCAACGAAGCCCGTCGAGCAGCCCTCCCACTGTGAACCGTCGGCTGCTTCTCCCGTACATCCGACCAAGTCGTCGGCGTTGCCCAAGCGAGGGCGGGGCCAACACTCCTCTCCCGTTAACACTCCCCTGCCGCGCTCACGCTTGGCCTCCAGCCCACACAGTAGTACTCCACGGAGAAAACTCGTCCTCGGCGTGCACCCCACACACAGCACGCCGTCACCGCACCAGCCGTGCAGAAGGGCACGGCACCTACTGCTGCACATCATCGTCACCGTCACCGACGTCGGCCAGACACACTTAGCCGATGGCGACAGAGCACCGGTTGAAAGCCGGAAAATGCAGCTCCTTCATCAGGAAGTCAGCCGATTTGTGACAAAAATAATTAAATTCTAGGCGCTGGTCATCTTACTGTGAGTCGAATCGACTGTAGAACTGACGAGCGCTGATTCTGTACGTCGCGTAATTCTCCCTTGGTCGAAATTCGCGTCCGACCTCGGCCATTGAGAAGAAATTTGATCCGACGCTCCAAATTCCAACTTGTTTGGGCTAAATTCTCAGGGCCGTTGAGATTCGAATCGATCCGACAGTCGAAATTCCAACTTTTTCGTCACTGGACCTGAGGAGTGTTCGAAAACCGGTTCGATGGGGACGTTAGAAAATTGCGCGGAACTGGTTTACGTACCCGAAATCGGCCCTTTCCGTCGTCGCCCCCGCGGTTTTTAAAGCTAGGTTTTAGCGGTCGAAAACTTCGCGTCTAAACAGGCTCTGAATACCAAGTGTGAGAATCTAGGATCGAGCTCAGAAAAGAGAATTGTAATTGAATGATTCACATGGGTACAACCCGAGGCTATATATAGTCTCGACACAAGGCAAGTAACCCAAGTGTTACGCGAATGTTCTGAGGGTCGCGAAGCGTCCCGAACATAACCTTCCCGAACTCAGTAGAAAGCAATTCGGTGGAAACCGAATAGGCTTGAGTTCGGTACACGTAACCTGGTTCGGTGCTATAACTATAATAAAATATAGGAATGCACCTAACCTAGGAAATCAAGCATATCTATGCATGATAAATAAAACCCAAGCTAGATATAGCATAATAAAGTCTAGGCAAGCTAGCATAAGCCGTCGTACTCTCACATTCTCCTTGCGCGGCTTCTCATCTCGATGGGGGCGTTGACTGGCCGATCGACCGCGGCCTCCTTTGTTGTCGTCCTCGTCGATGTCATCGCGGTCGGGGCACTCGAAGGAGAGATGGTCGGGGTCGCCGCAGATCCAGCACTTCCGCCGTCGACCACCACCTCGTCGACCCTTGTCCCGCGTCGACCTCTTCTCGCCGACGTCCTTCGTTGACTGCCCACCTCCGCTACCACCTCCGTCTGGCTTCCCGCGCTGCTCCTGCTGACGATTCGGTTTCGTCGGTGCAGCGTAACTCGCCTGCGGAAGAAACTCCGTGGGCTGCTCTGCCTCCTGCATCGCCTCATCCTGGAGGATGTAGCTTGTAAGGGAGTCCTCGTCAAGGGACTCACGTGCGTTGGGCACCATCGTAAACCGCTTCATGATGTTGTAGCTGCGCGGCAGGCCCTTGAGAACGTGGGTGATGTAGGACGCCGTCGAGTATTCGGCGCCCGCCATCCCCATCTCAGCTAGGATCCGTCGAGCTCGGTTGCAGTAGTCCGTCGTCGACTCCTGCTCGCCCATCCAAATGTGAGTCATCTTCTCCTCCGGCTGTTCGATGTACAGGTCGTCCCTGGCCTGGTATGTCGACATGATGAAGTGCCATGCCTGGTCACCAGCATCCAGTCGCTCTCGACAGCTCCTGAGCGCTAGCTGCACCACCGGCGAACAGCACCTCGAGATGACCATGAAGGTGAGCAGGTGAGCTGAACGAAACTCCCCGCGCAGCTCGACATCCTCCTTGGGCGGAATTGGCATGGTGCCATCGGCGAAGCCCTTCAGCCCGACGACCTCCAGCTGAGGTTCGATCGACTCCCTCCAGGTGATGAGGTCCCGTCGACCTTGCAGCGGTGCGACGGTGATCCGGTCCGGCGAGAACTTGAAGTAGCCATACGCCGGTGCAATCCCGCCTGCCGTCACATGCGTCGTCGCCGGGAGCCGTCCACCGCCTCGTGGAGGAGAGCGACGTCGAACATCGACGTCGGCACACGAGCTGCCTGCCGCCGCCGTCAACCTCTGCACTCGCGCCTGGATTCCGTCGACGCCACCGTCGACCTTGATCACCCCTCTCTGCCTCGTGCTTTTGCTGCCGCTGACTCGTGCACCACCGTCGACCTCGTCGTCGACGCCACCTTCGTTGCACGCCGGTCGAGGAGATGCAGGACGGGAAGGGTGTTCCGTCGCCCACTACGACCAGATGCCCAACTCGATGATCAGCAAGGGGATCGTCCCGTACTCGCTATCCGCGTGGCGTTTCCTCGCATGAACCAAGCGTGTCTCCAAGGTGTGCGCTACACCCGCATCAGCTACGGGGTCGACCATGGTTACTATCGCTGCTGCCGGCCTACGAACGACTTAGTAGGTGCAAAAGTCGGCTCTTATCTGAAGGTAATCTGCGGGGCTGTCCACGCTCACCGCACCATGTAGAGAGTCACTCTACAACGGTAGTGAGCTAGACTACGGGGGTTGGCACGAACTACTATGAGTGATCGTAGCTTTGCTTGGTTCCTTAGTGCTTGCACAATCACGGGAGAAATCGACAAGAGTTTCCACAAGCAAAGTTGGAATTCCAGAATGATAGAACAAGCAATGACATAATGACTACATCAGGCATCTAGCAACTCTGCAGCTAGCCTAGTCGACCGCCAACACAGCTTGGTCGACCGCCTGCCAGCGTTGCGTAGAGGAGCCGCGCCAGCACTGCGGAAATGCGACCTGCCAACATAGCAGGTCGACGACGCGCCAACGCTGCAGCAGAGCGGCTGTCCAGCGTTGCCCCGTAGAACACAGCAGTACGCACGCTCGCAGGTGCGCGCAGACGATTGGCCCGACTTGCCTCATTGGGCATCCGTCGGCTGTTGTCTGCGCCTGACGAGCCACATCGACTTCGGGATACCAGCCCGCAGTCGCCTTCGCCATCGCGACCTCGACGACGTTCGCGTGCCTCCGCAGAACTCGTCGCGCAGGTTAGCCGGTCGACATGGTGGACCACCAAGTGCTTCCGGTCGACCACCACTGCCTCTGGTCGACCACCAGGTGCCCCTGGTCGACCACAGTTCCCGTCGAGCTACCCCCTGGTCGACAGACCCCTTCCGTCGACCAGAACAGTCAGCAGTTATCGCTGAACTCCCCTCGTCGACCGCTGCTCACTTGCCAGGTCGACGGACTGCTCCGTCGACCTCCCGATCGAACTGCAGGTCGACGGGCTGCTCCAGGGATCTCCCGGTCGAACTGCCCCTCCGGTCGACGGCCCACCCGTCGTCTAGACCGGTCGGTTGCAGCTGTCGAGCTCCCTAGTTGACAGCAATACCACAGCGGTCCCCTGCAGCTCGACGAAGCCTATCGAGCAGCTCTCCCACTGTGAACGGTCGGCTGCTACTCCCGTACATCCGACCAAGTCGTCGGCATTGCCCAAGCGAGGGCGGGGTCAACACTCCATTTCCGTTAACAGAACGGTCGGTCGCTTCTCCCGTACATACGACCAAGTCGTCGGTGTTGCCCAAGCGAGGGCGGGGCCAACACTCCTCTCCCGCATTTGGTCACGAACGGCACTGCCCAACCGGGTAACCTGCGAACGTTTAGCGCGACTCGGGATTGTCAGAGGTCCCCTGGTGATCCCTCGATTGATCCTAGGGAAGGGTTACATGCACGTTGGTCTAGGGGGTTATGCGCGCACTTACCCGCTACACAAACAAGCCCTTTTATCCCAATGGTCTAATGGTTGGGATTCTGACATGGTATCAGAGCGAAGATCTCGGGTTAGCCAGCTCGCCACCTACCTCAAGAAGCCTGAAACGGAACACCTGGCGGAGCTCGACCGCGCTCTTCACTACCTCATCAGCACCCCGACGATCGGTCCGACTTACCACAAGAACGCAACTACAACGCCTAAGCTAATCGGCTACGTCGACGCCGATCACGCGGGCGACTCCGACAACAGACGCTCGCGCACTGGCTACATCTATCAGTTTGAACCCATCGGACCTATCTCTTGGCAGTCGAGCAAACATGAACTAATCGCGCTCTCCTCAGCTGAAGCAGAATATATAGCACTCTGCTCAGCCACCAAGGAAGGACTCTACCTTCGCGAACTCCTGGAAGAAGCGAAACTAGCTCAGTTACCCAGCTTCACCCTGTTCTGCGACAACCAGTCAGCAATTCGCATCGCCAACAAGAACGGCTTCGCGAACAGGACGAAACACATCGCCCTGCGATATTTCTTCGTGAAGGACGAGATCGAGAAGGGGAGACTCGAGCTGTCATACTGCCCCACATCCGAGATGGCAGCTGATTACTTGACCAAGAAGCTCGGAAAACAGAAGTTCGAGTACTGCATGCTGCTGACTGGACAGAGCCACGTCACCAACAGCGACACTCCAGAAGCGAAGGGGGGTGTTGGAAACAATCGAGCTTAAGCGCCTCTGTCGTGTCGAAACACCAAGGCACAAGCGAAGCGAAGCATATCGAGGCACCAGCGAGTCAACCCTCGGAGGTTGAAGTAACTGCTGGAGGTTATGCGAAAGTCAAAGGTCAACGACCTTTGACCTGACAAGTACAGCGCGACAGCAAGGACACACAACTGACTCGTTACAGAGCAGTTGCCCGAGTCGTTACTGTATCGAACCGCAACAGCAACAGCAAAGTAGTTATAACTGTATCTCTTCACATTCCTTGTACTCTTATATAATCCTGTATCTCTTTGCTTTAATCAATCGACTTTGCCCTCACATACTAGCGCAAGGTGGTTCAAATAATTCTCATTAAGCTTCCGCTATTACATCAGTCCTACCCAGAATTCACTCCTGCAAAGATCCTAAGGGCTTTTCTCAGCCCAACACACACAAGGACCCACATGACACATGCCAGACGGTGCGTGACACGAGATACTATAGCCCATTCACCATGGTTTTATACTGAGAAGAACATTGATCATCACCAATTTTCACACACGACGATACTACTGGTTTCAAGAGGTGCTGATCAGGGCTCTTGCTAGGATTCAAGCCCGTCTGAAGACATGTATAAAAAATTTCGTTTGGTCTGACGTTTTGACGAGGAAAAAAGGTTAGTCTGAACTTTCAGACGAGTGCAAACGCCACGTCTGATTTTTCAGCTGAAATAGATAGTGCTGTCTGTTTTTTTTCAAATTGCATCGTGTAGTGTATTACCGTATATCGATTCAGGGCGACACAACCTAAATGTGGAAGGTTGTTGGGCAGCTCGCGGCATGCTGAGGGCAGGGGGGGTGGGTGTTGGGCTGCGACAAGGACTTCGGGGGAGTTCGGCTGGGGGTGTTGGGCTGTTGCGAGACTTTTCGAGAGGAAAGCGGGCTAGGCTAGGAGCGGGGACCTGGGGAGGGGACCTAAGGCTGGGGGAAAGGGGGAGAAGGGCTGGACTAGGCCAATAATATAGGGACGAGGAGCGAGGGCATCAAATGGGGGGCTGCGCTGTTAGAGAAGCGAGGGATCGGGGGGGAAGAAGGGGGGGGGGGGGGGGGGTGGGGGGGGGGAGAGGGGATTGGGGTCGATATCAGACAAAATGCAACCCCCTATCTGAAATTTCAGACGAAGTATAAGGCTTCCTCTGAAAAATCAGATGAACTGAAATTCGTTATCTTACAGATCAGACGAAGTAAAAATCCTCGTCTTGAAAATCAGATGAAAACAAAAATCAAGGTCTGAAAATCAGAAAATCAGACCAATTTGGTCTGATAACGAGAGCCCTGCTGATGGTGGCAGGATGAGTGGTGATGCAGTTAATGACCGGGGAATCGGGGATGCTAGAGAATGTTTACTACATGAGCCTCATTCCATGCTGATGTCATGCCACTAATCATACTGATGTCATGTCACTTGCCATGCCACTTGCCATGCCACTTGTCATGCCACTTTCCATGCTGATGCCATGCCACTTGCCATGCTGGTGCCATGCCACTTGCCATGCTGGTGCCATGCCACTCGTCATTCTGATGACATGCCAGCTGAATGCTAACCGTCCCTGGTTTGACCATGCCATGTCTTTGCAGTGATCAACATCGGATTCACAAAATTGGGGCCACTTTTGAGAAGAGTGCTCAATTCTCAAGAGTGATTCATTAACTGATAACGTCTCCAATCTTTACTGCCGTGCTTCTTCACAGAAATGCTTGACTATGAGACACTACTTGCAGTGTCGAACGAATAACATGGTTGATGGTGCCGGTGCTGAGGGTGCGGATGATGGTGATGTAGATGCTGGTGCTAGTGCTCATGGGTGCTGGTGCTGCTGGTGATACTAATTGTACATGGGACAAGTAAGCTGCGGATGTTGAGATTGATGCTCTGATGCTGATGCTGATGGTGAAGCTGATGGTTGAATGAAAAGGGCCATGGGAGGATGTGGATGGATGTTGGTCATGGTTGAATGTGGCCCACCCACAGTAGAATACTGATGCTGGTTGTACACAGCACACAGTGAGCAGTGAATGTTCCTGCTGATGGTGCTGATGTTGTGTTGATACTGATGTGCTAATGCACGCTTGCAATGATACGTTTCGATGGCATTTGAGATGGTACTCTCGAATAGTGCTTCGTTTAAATGTCAACCATGGTCAACCCATGCTAATGGTGGTGCCCGGAATTGGTATGGCAATCGATGGTAGTGCTGGGAATTGGATGGAACGGAAACCATGTAATGTTGGCGATTGCAATGCAATGGCAACCCACCATGGGAATGCTAGCAATGGAAATTGGAACAACAACCTGTGATGATGCTAGGAACTGAAAGGGCAATCGATGGAAATGCTATTGATGGGAATTGGAATGGCAGGCCATGGGAATACAAGTGGCTAAAACTGCATGTCAAACAATGCTAATGCTAATGCTAGTGATTGGAATTGGAATGGGAATGCATGGTAATGCTAGTGATGAAGGTGGAATGACAAGCCATGCTAATGCTAGTGGCTGGAATTGCAATGCTGCGCAATGCTGATTCTAGTGACTGGGGGAGTTGGAATGGCAATCCATAGTAATGCTAGTGACTTCAAATTGGAATGACAATTCATGGTAATGCAAGCGAGTGGTTGGAATTGCAATGCCAAACAATGGTACTGGCAGGGAAATGGAATTGGGGGAGTTGGAATGGCAATCCATCGGAATGCAAGTGGCTGGCATGCCAATTGACTGCAATGACCCAACACAGGTGCAATACGTGCAATAACCATGTCCTGCACATGCCTGCATGCCACGCCATGTGCATGCCACATGGATGCCACGTGGATGCCACATGGATGCCACATGGGTGCCACATGGATGCCACATGGGTGCCACATGGATGCCACATGGGTGCCACGTGGATGCCACATGGGTGCCACGTGGATGCCACATGGATGCCACATGGATGCCATGTATGCTACCTCCATAAGCAGACAAAGCAGCAGCAGCAGCCTCCGCCCCTACCGCTCCTGTTGGCCCTCCATCCGAACCTCCATCCGACCTTGCATCCGAACCTCCATCCAAACCTCCATCCGAACCTCCTTCTGAACCTCCATCCAAACCTGCATACATCCCTGTTAACAAAATCTCAGCTTTTCAACTGTACCAATACCTTCTGCTCCTGCTGCCTCTACTGCTCCTGCTGACCCTACTGCCCCTGCTGACCCTACTGCCCCTGCTGTCCCTACTGCCCCTGCTGTCCCTACTGCCCCTGCTGTCCCTACTGCCCCTGCAGCTCCTACTGCCACACACCTTCACGCCCAAAACACACACTTAGTCAACCCACTCGCTGCTGCCAGTGCTGCAGCTTCTGCCCCAATCGCCCCTCCTGCCCCAATCGCCCCTCCTGCCCCTCCCAACCCTCCTGCCCCTCCCAACCCTCCTGCCCCTCCCAACCCTCCTGCCCCTCCTAACCCTCCTGCCCCTCCCAACCCTCCTGCCCCTCCCAACCCTCCTGCCCCTCCCAACCCTCCTGCCCCTCCTAACCCTCCTGCCCCTCCCAGCCCTCCTGCCCCTCCCAACCCTCCTGCCCCTCCCAACCCTCCTGCCCCTCCTAACCCTCCTGCCCCTCCCAACCCTCCTGCCCCTCCCAACCCTCCTGCCCCTCCCAACCCTCCTCCTGCCCCTCCCAACCCTCCTGCCCCTCCCAACCCTCCTGCCCCTCCCAACCCTCCTCCTGCCCCTCCCAACCCTCCTGCCCCTCCCAACCCTCCTGCCCCTCCTAACCCCCCCGCCCCCCCTGCTTCTACGTTCATTCCTGCTGCCGGTGGGGCCCATCTCTCCACCATATCCCCAAACCTAGCCGATCCTTCACACCCAAAACACACTCCTAAGTCAACCCACTCGCTGCTGCTGCTGCTGCCTCCGCCCCAATCGTCCCTCCTGTCCGTCCCTCCCTCCCCTCCTGCTCCCCCTGCTCCTCCATCCGTTCCTGCTGCTGGGGGCTCCGCCACTGGGCCTATCTCACTCTCCCCAACAGCCCCCACTCCCCCCACTCCCCCCCGCTGCCCCCATAGCCCGCCCCTCAACGCAATCTATGTCAACCCACTCGCTGCTGCCAGCGCCGCTGCTGCTGCAGCTTCCGCCCCTATCGGCCCCCCTGCTCCCCCTGCTCCTCCATCGGTCCCTGCTGGCGGAGGCTCCGCCACTGGGCCTATCTCACTCTTCACAACGCCCCCCACTCCGCCCACTTCCCCCACTCCCCCCATTCCGCCCATTCCCCCCATTCCCCCCACTCCCCCCATTCCTCCCCCGAAGCCCGGCCCCTTCACTCCGAGGGGGTTCTTGGAGAACTGGATTCGGATGGGGCCTCTATCGGAGGAGGCTAGAGAGGTTCCCTGTAACGCAGCGTGCACTGCTGATGCTGACGCTATGTCCTGCGGGAGTAGGGAAAGAGAGAGGGAGGGAGGGAGGGAGGGAGGGAGGGAGGGAGGGAGGGAGGGAGGGAGGGAGGGAGGGAGGGAGGGAGGGAGGGAGGGAGGAAGGGAGGGAGGGATGGAGAGAGGGAGGGAGGGAGGGAGGGAGGGAGGGAGGAAGGGAGGGAGGGAGAGAGGGAGGGAGGGAGGGAGGGAGGGAGGGAGGGGGGGTGAGAGCGACTCCCCAAAGCCCGGCCCCTTCACTCCGAGGGAGGGGGTTCTTGGAGAACTGGATGCGGATGGGCTCTCTGTCTCATGACGCGAGGGAGGTGCCTTGTAGTGCCGCGTGCACTGCTGACGCTGACGCTATGTCCTGTTGGGGTGATGGGGAGGAGGAAGGGGGTGAGGAAATGGGTTACAGTTGTTTCACCTCTCTCTGACACTCGGTCTGAGGAGGCGAGCCGAGCCATGTGCCTTGTAGTGCCGCGTGCACTGCTGACGCTGACGCTATGTCCTGCGAGGGCGGGGCGGGGCGAAGTGGGAGAGAGGGCACGACAGGACAGGTATACTGTACAGATAACTCAAAGCAAGAAAAGGAGCTCTCTGATCTGGCTTCAGCAGCTCTCACTTCATAAAAGAGATGTTTTGAGACGTCTCAAAACATCTCTTTTATCACAAAGCAAGAAAAGGAGCTCTCTGGCTTCAGCAGCTCTCGTTTTGACTTCAGCACTAACTAAAAGGGCTGCATGTGTGGCTTCGGTAGTACTCTTGTTTTGACTTTGGAACAAATCTCACCGAATATTGCACGAAGCAGCATGTGTTGGTGACGCCTTGCCTCGTCAGCTTCATTTGGACATAACCCGGTTGCCTGGGAGGGGGAGGCAATATCAGGGAAGGGCGAGTATGAAGGAAGAGGGGGAAAGGGAGGGGGAGGACGGCAGCATGTGTTGATGACGCCTTGCCTCGTCAGCTTCATTTGCACAGAGCCCGGTTGCCTGGGAGGGGGAGGTGGAGGGAGGTAGGACGGACAGGGGAATATGAAGGAAGAGGAGGAGGGAGACAGAAAAACTTTTGCCCGCGCACAAGGCTAAATCCGTGCAAGGACGGCCGCGAAAAAAGGCTGCATTTGGTTCAATCAAGAGGATTAAGAGGACAAGAGGAGGAGGGGTGGAGAGTAGTGGGTGGAAACCTGGGGCTAAAGGTTTGGAAAGAGTAGGGGGGAAGGGGGAGGAGGGGGGGCGGAGGGAGGGCGGGAGAGGAGGGGGAGGGGAGGAGACAGAGGAGGAGGCACTCACGTGCCGAAGACGCTGAGAATCTCTGTTTCGTTGACGAATGGGCTGAGATTGCCAATGTAAAGCGTGTTGCAGGGCGGGTTGTCCTTGTATACCTGAACAAAGGGAGAGAATGAAAGAAAAAAAACAACAATTGAAGTGTTTTGATGGCCTATATGCAATAAAAACAACGACGGCCTACATGGCAAAGACAAACCATGCATAATAACAGAATTCGTTCCTCTCATTCTGGAGTGCAGCGGGTGTATGCTGATGGTACAGTGCGACTTTTGATAATTCTCAAAAGTCGCTCCAATGCAGCGGGTGTATGTTGCTGGTACAGTGCGTGGCAAGACAGTGCTATGGAGCCCCTGCACAATTCTTCCCAGCACAACCCACATCCCAGTATGGGGGATCTTTTTTTATCCAACCCACCTTGGAGGGAGTGTACGACGGCGCTACAGTGCGCGGCATGACAGCAGCAGGAGCGGAGCCCACGGCTCCTCAACCGCCAGCCCACCTTGCAGGGCTTTACCAGCCCACTCACCTTAGAGGGAGTGTACGACGGCGCTACAGTGCGCGGCATGACAGCAGCAGGAGCGGAGCCCACGGCTGCTCAACCGCCAGCCCACCTTGCAGGGCTTTACAAGCCCACTCACCTTAGAGGGAGTGTACGACGGCGCTACAGTCCGCGGCATGACAGCAGCAGGAGCGGAGCCCACGGCTGCTGCCGCGAAGGCGGCTGCTGCAGCAGCGCCGTAGGGATCATAGGAAGCCGCTCCTGGAACCACGTATCTGCAATGGAAAGGGAGAGGGGGGGAAGGAAGGGAGGAGGCAGTAAGACAGCAGGGGTGGAGGCTACAGCTGCTGCAGCAGCACCGTAGGGATCGTAGGACGCCGCTCCTGGAACAACATAACTGCATGGGAGGAAGGGGAGAGGGTGGAGGGGGACGAGAGAGGAAGAGGTTAAGATGGAGCCACAGCTGCTGCAGAAAAGGCGGCCGCTGCAGCAGCGCCATAGGGATCATAAGAAGCTGCTCCGGGAACCACGTAGCTGCAAGGGAGGAAGGGAAGAGAGTGGAGGGGGGATAGAGGGGAAGAAGAGGAGGGGGGAGAGAGAGGAAGAAGAGGAGGGGGGAGAGAGAGGAAGAAGAGGAGGGGGTTGAAAGGTTAAGGTTGGAGGGGGATGGAGCCACAGCTGCTGCAGGAAAGGCAGCCGCTGCAGCAGCGCCGTAGGGATCATAAGAAGCTGCTCCGGGAACCATGTAGCTGCCTGCAAGGGAGAGGAGGAAGAACGAGGGTTCCGTGATGGGCGTTTATGTACCACATTTGACGAAACAAGGGTGGAAATATCGGGATACCAACAACGCCGCGTAATGACATCAATGCCAGGGAGCTCGGCACATAGGAAGTGAGAAAGGCGAAACATACTGCTCAGGGCTTAAAACAACACATGAGGTCAAGGCTTACGAGGTCAAGGCGTCAGCGACACGGAGCCTCTTGGCTGGATCTTCAGCACCTGAGGAGAGCGGGAAGGGGGAGTGGGGGAGTGGAAGAAGAAAGAAGGAATCAGAAAGCCTCTTGGCAAAATACACTGCTCAAGGCTTACGAGGTCAAGGCATCAGCCACTCGGAGCCTCTTGGCTGGATCCTCAGCACCTGAGGAGGGCAGGAAGGTGGGGTGGAGAAAGACGGAGTGGGGGAAGGAAGAAGGAATCAGAAAGCCTTTTGGCGAAATACAATGCTCAAGAATACGAGGTCAAGGCGTCAGCGACTCGGAGCCTCTTGGCAGGATCTTCGAAACCTGAGGAGGGCGGGAAGACAGATTGGAGGGAGGAATACGGAGTGGGAGAAGAGTATAATATCCAGTGAAGATTAAACCATGCGAGGGGAAAGGGGGAAAAAAAAGGAAGATAAATAAAACGTGGAACAGGCGACCAAACGTGAGCACGCACTTAATCATGACTCTCTGAACTGGACCAAGAAGCGGATTTTTGTCCCCGAAATGCCATCGGAACAGGCCTCGTTATTGCAACCTACACTTTTGTTTTTCGTCTTTGAGGAAGAGTACATTTTTACATGAGTACCTTTTTTTCTGAAGAGGTTCTTCTTGGCCATTTCCGCTCGGAGTACCGCATTGGACTCGACATCGAACAGCAGACCCTGCACATAAGAGAGAAAAGAGGAACCAGAAGTAAAAACACTTGCCTAGCTGACTTTCCAACCATCTGTTTCTCAACGCACGAGAAAAATGACCTGCCAAACTGACGCGACCGGATCAAAAGCGATCAGAACTGACGCAATCGGTGCTGACGCAACCAGATCTGTTCTGATTTGGCCACGTCAGCCCAGCGACCGACCGACGGCCGTACCTGCAAGGCGTCGCGAGCGGCGAAGGCCATGGCTGACGTGGAGAAGAGCGCGAAGCCCATTGGCTGGTCGCCCTTGTACGACAGTTGGCACGACTCGTAGCCCGGCCACCAGCGCAGCAGGTTCTGCAGCTCGCGCTCCTTTGTGTCGGGCGGAAAACCCGTTATAAAAATCGTACGAACCTGGAACCATGATAATATTTATAAAATCGGGAAATAGGTACAGATCGCGCTCCATTACGTTCGGCGGAAAGCCCGATAAAAAAATATAAAAATGCCGGTAAAAACGAATCAGCAAGTCAAAATCGTCAATGCGAACTTTCAATCAGAGAGAGGGGAAAGAACATAGAGGCTAATGGTAAGAGAGGCATTGAGGCAATATTAACTGAACTTCGTGGGCGGACGAAAACAAACGGAGCGGATTAAGGCGCTAGTTGATTGGTGCGCATAGACTAATATAAAGAAAGTCATTCTTAAACGGCAACAGACGATTTTCGAGGCGCCTGAAAAAATAGATAAAAAAATAATAATTACTCAGACGTTACAGGCGGAGGCTTACCACGTCTTCGCCTTCTACTGCGCCAGTTGGCCAACCTGCTAGTGACGTCATCGAGGCACTGACAGCGTACGTCAACAAATCGACTGTTCAGATTCAACAATAAACGGCCGTGATAGCGCTGTTGAGACGCAACCTTCGAGTCGACTGGCGGTAATGGGGCACTCAGCGTGATGGCATACGGAGCGGGAAACAGTGCGGCGGAAATTGTGGTCTAAGAGCCGCTCGGTCTGCTTCAGTCGAGTCTCTCTGGTCCTAATGCTGCCAGTCTGGGGTTCTGTAACTGTTATCGAGCTATTCAGGGCTGGAAGAAAGGGCGTGACAATAATGGAAAAGCCGGCAATACCAACAATGGTGGTGGGGAATATCTAATAGCTGGGTCTTGCAAGCGAGTTGACTTACTTTTGAGAAGTGTTACGAGTGCAATTGAGTGCATTACCGTTACCACTGTAGTCTCGCTATATATTCTTCGCTCATGCCTTCGCCTGGGACTGAGGTTGGGAAAAGTGTCGAAGCGGAGGCCCGTGTTGGAAACAATCGGTCCTAAGCGCCTCTGTCGTGTCGAAACACTAAGACACAAAAGAAACGAAGTAAAACGAATCACCGGCGAGTCAACCCTCGGAGGTTGAAAGTAACTGTTGGAGGTTACGCGAAAGTCAAAGATCAGCGACCTTTGACCTGACAAAGTACAGCGCGACAGCAAGGACAAACAACTGACTCGGTATTGAGCAGTTGCCCGAGTCGTCACTGTATCGAACCGCAACAGCAATAGTAAAACGGTTATTAACTGTATCTCTTCGTATTCCTTGTACTCTTATAAAAGCTTGTATCTCTTTGTTTTAATCAACTAACTTTGCCCTCACATACTAGCGCAAGGTGGTTCACAACTCTTTAATTAACGCTTCCGCTACTACACCAACTCTACCCAGAGTTCACCCCTGCAAAGATCCTAAGGGGTTTTCAGCCCAACATGGTATGAGAGCTATCAGGGGGAATTCAACTTCTATACCGACAACATCAACAAGCATGGCTACACAAAAGGAAAGGAGCAACTCCAACGGCTCCCAGGGCACTACTCCTACTCCACCTCCTGCCTCTGGCCTACAGACAGAGGAGGGCACGGCAACAAGACCCAGAGCAACATCTACCGAGACTCCCGCGAATCAACCTGCAGACTTCGACCAGAGCATGATGGAGAAGTTTTTCTCCTTCATGTCCTTCTACGAGCAACGCCAGCAATCGGCACCTGCGCAGTCACACAACAGCAACAACAACGGAGCAACACCCATGAGTCTCGACGGCTCATCATATGCACGAGGAAATCAACAACAGCAGCCTACCTTTGCTCCGTACGAGCGCGGGTCCATCAGCTTTATGCCACACCCACAGCCTTCACCTGGACAAGAAAAATCACTGGACGCATTACAAGTTCAGTCGCAGTTCGCACACGTTCTGAAGATGCAGACGTCAAGACCCTTCGATGGAAAGGACTTCTTCACCTGGTCGTTCAAGTTCGAGCTGATGATGGAAGGCGCGCAGATACTCGGGTTCTTCGACGGGTCTCTGCCATACCCAACAAACGGCACACAGTACGAGAAGCAGCAGTACACCTATCAGTCAATGATGGCGTACACGATCCTACTGAGGAATATCACCCCGACTCAACAGCAGAACATAAGGTCTTACCGAGGTTACGGCAACTCCGCGGAGCTCGCGTACAACCACCTGAAGAGCCTGTATCAAGCAACAGACAGGGTAAGCCAAAGTCGGTTAATGGCGCAACTGACAACGGTTGAAATGAAACCAGGGGAGAAAGGAATGGCGTATATCAGTCGATGTCGCGAGTTGCGCGACAAGCTTCTTCGATGCAGGGGGTCGATCTCTGAAGACGCCTTCGTGACAGTCATCATCGGCGGCCTCGGTCCTCAATGGCGCGCCACAAAGGCCATTCTCCGAGCTCACGGAAGAATCTCCGAAGCAGCGCTCTGCGCCAAAATCCACGCCGAGCAGCAAGACATGGACCTGCAAGAAGAACGACACAAAAAGAAGACATCAGCACCGGAATTCGCGTTTCACACTCAGCGACGCTACAACAACAACAACAACCGGCAGCAACAACCGAAGCCAGTACCTCCGTTCTGCCACATCTGCAAAACTTCAGGACACCCGCGTACGCACTGCCCGAATCGTCAACAGTCAACAACTCCACAGCGGCAACTTCGACCTTCAAGCAGCCAAATCGCCTCAACACAAGCAAATCCCACGACCCAGATTCAAGCTTCAACGACTTCAACGGGACAACCTGCACAAGGAGCAAGAAACATCGTCAGCTGCATGGCAAAGCTGAGTGACTCCTGCATCACCGAGTCACCACCACACTACTCACCGGAAGAACAACTCGACGAAACCACACCCCGCCGCGAGTCACTTCAGCCGAACCCGACATACGCCGCCATCGCCCAAAGCGAACCATCCGGAAAAGACACATGGTTCTTGGACAGTTGCTGCGGACAGCACATGTGCTCCTTGGGACGCTTCGTTCAACGAGAACACCAACTTCAACGCGAAGTTGTCATTACAGTCGCCAACAATCAGAACCTGCGAACACGACGACAAGGCGTAGTTCAACTTCAGTCAAGGGAAACAAACGTTATACTGCAGATGTCAAAAGTACTAATCGCGGAGGGACTCGGCTACAACTTACTGAGCGTCAGTCAGCTAATGGCGAAAGGGATTCACCTCGAAGCAGACAGCACCACCCAAGAATTCAAGCTGTATCACGGGAGAGGAGGACTTTACATCGGCAAGGCGGTCCTCAAGAACAACGTCTTCGTTCTTGATTTCGTTCCTGATCTTGGCACCGCCGACAGCGACGCCATCGTTAACTTCACCAACTGGACACACCCTCCAGACCTTGATCCAGAATTCAGTCCGGAAGGCTTCTGGTATTCACACACCATCCCTGAAGCAGAAAGAACAAGGGCGTTAGCAACAATTCAGACAACATCAGCAGCAGCAGAGACAACATCGGCAGCAGCAGAGACAACATCGGCAGCAGCAGAGACAACATCGGCAGCAGCAGAGACAACATCGGCAGTAGCAGAACCATCAACGGCAGCAGCAGGAACGTCAACACCAATTGCTGGTCCTTCAACGACACCGCTCCTCATCGACGACACACCACCGACACCCGCGCAACAACTACACCCAGCACCACAAGAAGTTCATCGTAGCGCCAACTCCACCGCCAACTTCTACTCCAACTCCGATATGTACCGACGATCACCTGGACATCGCGCCGACGAAAGCACCTGGCACGCAAGGATGGGACACCCAAGCAACACAGTATTAAACAATACGATAAGAGCAGGAGTACTCGACAAGGACTCACTCCTACTGACCGACGGACGAGAACTTCAACGAGTACGCGGAACGTGCTTCACCTGCCCTGAAGGTGACTTACCACATCGACCGTTTGCGTCTCATCACAACCCGAGCGCACCCGCGTACGCACCACTCGAGAAGGTGTATAGCGACATCCTGTACAATCGGGAACCAGGACAAGTAATATACAACTATACAATCACCTTCATCGACGCCGCCACCCGTTACGTCTGGCACCTAAACCTCCCTAGCCGCGACATGGCATTCGCAGCCTTCGTTGCCTGGCTACCAGTAGCAGAGAGAGAATCGGGCGTGAAACTGAAAAGCTTCCAGTCAGACGGAGGAGGAGAATACACCTCTCAGCGATTCAAGCAGTACCTGGCGGAAAGGGGAATCAAGCGGCTCATCTCCCTTCCCTACGCCCATCAGCAGCAAGGTGTAGCAGAAAGAATGAACAGGACCTTGCAGAACAGCATGCGCAAACTGTTACGTGGCATGCGGCTACCCAACCACCAGTGGCCTGCGGCAATGGACCACGCCGTCATGCTGCACAACTTGCTCTCGTCATCATCGCTTCCAAACAACGCATCACCGCATCTGCTATGGACAGGGAAACAGGGCAGCACAAAAATGTTACGAGTATTCGGATGCATGGTACAGTACCGACCCCCAGCAGCACGAGCGGGCCGATTTTCTCAACGAGCACAGTGGGGACTACACCTGGGAATCGAAAAGAACTACAACGCGTGGAAAATCTTCGACGTCCATTCCAAGGAAACAGTAGCAGCACGTGATGTAATTTTCTACGAACGACTCACGCTCCAGACATACCTTGCCAACCTGCAAGAAGACCAGGATCCCACAGGTGGTTTTCGCGGTGACCGAGCCTTCGCCTCAGCAGCGGACGAAGCTGACTGGGACGAGCAGAATGTGGACATCGCATCAGAAGAAGCCGGACCTCTTCCGTTCTGCTCCGTCGACGTTCCCATGGACGAAGATAACCCTCGCGAAAGTGGCAACGCCGAAACCTTCTACTATTTCGCCGACAACGGTTACGTAACACCTGCGACAGTCAACACCAACGAAGCAGAACGAGTAGGACCCAACTTCATACCTGATCCAGAAGCGGGAGATGAAGCAGCTTATCCCGAGGACGCAAATCTTCCCCGCTACTCACATAGTGGACTGCAAATTCTCGGACTCGTCACCGCAGTCCACGGCACCGCCATTCCTAAAGAGCATGCGACGGTTCAACAGGCTCTGGGGGGGGAGCATAAGGAAAAATGGCGCGAAGCCATGGACAAGGAGCTGAAGGCACTGGAGGAATGCAACACGTGGAAAGTGGTTCCTATCGGCGTGGCACGGAACAAGACAGTGCTCACCGGGAAGTGGGTCTTCCGTGTGAAGACAAAGGCTGACGGCACCATTGACAAATTTAAAGCTCGCTGGGTTGTACGCGGCTTCGACCAAGAACACGGACACGACTTCACCGAAACTTTCGCTCCGGTTAGCCGCCACACCTCACTACGCATTCTCCTCGCAATCGCCGCCATGAAGAAGAAGAAGCTGCGACAAATTGACGTCGCGAACGCGTTTCTCTACGCACCTGTTGATGCAGAAATTTTCGTCGAGCTACCGCACGGCTCCCACAGAGAACCCAACCAAGTCTGCCAGCTACTCAAGTCACTCTACGGCATCAAGCAAGCTCCGCGACTGTGGCAACAGTACCTGCACGCTCGCCTCATCCGCATCGGCTTCAAGCAACTACCGCACGATCAAGGCATGTACCGGCTCACAAAAAATGACGACTACATCCTACTAATCGTCTACGTGGACGATCTCCTTTACATCGGCTCAAATGACGGCATCACTACATGGTTCGAAGGGGAGCTGCAGCGAGATCTCACGCTCACAGTTTCATCTACCGTCACTCAGTACCTCGGCCTCAACATCCGGGAAGAGGAGGACGCGATCTACCTCAGCGCCGAGAAATATGCCGACACCATCGCCAAAAGCTTTACGCTCACACCGACAGCCATCTCCACGCCATACCGCTACACGGCAGGGAACGACAAAGGAAGCTCCGCTCTACTCAAGCCCGCCAGCATACGAGACTACCAGAAGAAGCTGGGATGTCTTCTCTTCGCAGCCGTCACCTGTCGCCCCGACCTCTCATACTCCGCAAGCCAGCTCGCCACCTACCTCAAGAAGCCTGAAGCAGAACATCTGGCGGAGCTCGACCGCGCTCTTCACTACTTCGTCAGCACCCCAACGATCGGCCTAACTTACTACAAGAACGCAACCACACCGACTAAGTTAATCGGCTACGTCGACGCTGATCACGCTGGCGACTCCGACAATAGGCGCTCCCGCACCGGCTACATCTACCGCCTCGAACCTATCGGACCTATCTCTTGGCAGTCGAGCAAGCAGGAATTAATTTCTCTCTCGTCAGCTGAAGCAGAATATATTGCACTCTGCTCAGCCACCAAGGAAGGACTCTATCTTCGCGAGCTGCTGGAAGAAGCGAAGTTAGCCGAGTTACCCAACTTTACCATGTTCTGCGACAACCAGTCGGCAATTCGCATCGCCAACAAGAACGGCTTCGCGAACAGGACGAAACACATCGCCCTGCGATATTTCTTCGTGAAGGACGAGATCGAGAAGGGAAGGCTCGAGCTGTCATAATGTCCCACGTCCGAGATGGCAGCTGACTACCTGACCAAGAAGCTCGGAAAGCAGAAGTTCGAATACTGCATGCTGCTGACTGGACAGAGCCACGTCAGCGACACTCCAGAAGCGAAGGGGAGTGTTGGAAACAATCGGTCCTAAGCGCCTCTGTCGTATCGAAACACTAAGACACAAAAGAAACGAAGTATAACGAATCACCGGCGAGTCAACCCTCGGAGGTTGAAAGTAACTGTTGGAGGTTACGCGAAAGTCAAAGGTCAGCGACCTTTGACCTGACAAAGTACAGCGCGACAGCAAGGACAAACAACTGACTCGGTATTGAGCAGTTGCCGAATCGTCACTGTATCGAACCGCAACAACAATAGTAAAACGGTTATTAACTGTATCTCTTCGTATTCCTTGTACTCTTATAAAAGCTTGTATCTCTTTGTTTTAATCAACTAACTTTGCCCTCACATACTAGCGCAAGGTGGTTCACAACTCTTTAATTAACGCTTCCGCTACTACACCAACTCTACCCAGAGTTCACCCCTGCAAAGATCCTAAGGGGTTTTCAGCCCAACAGCCCGGAGCGCGGGTTACCCGCCGAGCCGTGAGGTCGGGGTGCGACGTGCGAAGGTGGCGGGCGGATTGTCGATGCGAGGATTGCGAGTGGTAACGGTGCTGACTGTGGTGCTACAGTGATGTACGCGTTGAGCAGGGACGCGAAGTAAGGAAAAAGAGATTTTCCTTACACTACCCCCCCCCTTAAGGAGGTCCTCCTTACGAAAGTGCGTGTACATCCCTGAAATTCCGGCTGCGCAGATACTCGGTGAGGACGGGGTGGTTTTCGATTCTGTCCAGGGGAACCCAATTATCTTCGGTGGGTGTACGGTCCTTCCAGCGGAGTAAGAACTCGATCCTTCGGGCTCCTCGAGGGTCGCGAACTCTGTGACTCAGGATTTTCTCGGGGGTGATGATTGGTTCAGTCGGTGGTCTTGTCATGCTGGCTGGGCGATTGCGTGGCAGTTGGCTCGTGGACGGGACGTAAGGGCGAAGCAGGCTGACGTGGAACGAGGGGCTGACGTACCAGCCAGCAGGGAGGAGGAGGTGGGCGGTGACAGGTGTAAGCATGTGGCTTATGCGAAATGGCCCGCAGTATCGGGGGCGGAGTTTCGGGGTGATGGGCAGTCGGAGATTTTGGGTGTCGAGCAAAACTAAGTCGTCGGGCTGGTAAGTGACAGGTCTGCGGTGGCGGTCGGCGATGCGTTTAGCGATGATGTTAGCTTTTTTAATTGCGTCTGCTGCCCTGGTCTGTGCTGCTTGCAAGATTTCGGCGAACTGTTGCGCGCGTGGAACCGGGTTGTCGGGATTCGGGGTCATGGGTACTGTTGGGTCTTGTCCGTAATTCAGGTAAAACGGTGACTGTTGGGTCGTGGCGGATGGGGCGTTGTTGTATGCGAATTCGATGAGTGGCAGTTGCTGTTCCCACGTGTTTGGGTCGTCGCACGTGGCCCGGATGAGCTGTTCCATGGTCTGATTTGTCCGTTCTGTCTGTCCGTCTGTTTCGGGGTGGTACGATGAACTAAACTGTAGTCGCGTGCCGAACTGCTGCCACAGGTTCCGCCAGAAGTTGCTGGTGAATTTTGTGTCTCTGTCGCTGATGATTGATGCTGGTATCCCGTGCAGTCGAACGACGGTAGAGATGAAGAGGCGGGGTGTTTCTTCGGCTGTGATTGATTTTTTGCAGGCTGCGAAGTGTGCCATTTTCGTCAGTCGATCGACGACGACCAGGATCGCGTCATTTCCACTCGCCCCGGCCGGTAACCCCGTGACGAAGTCCATCGTCACCTGCTGCCAAGCACGCTCTGGAGGTGGGATTGGCTGCAACTGTCCCGCCGGCCGCTTCCGTGTTGACTTCATGATCTGGCAAGTGGGACACGATGCCACGTGTCGCTGCACGTCGGTCAACATTTCGGGCCAGTAATAATACCGCTGCAGCTGCTGCCGTGTTTTCTCTACCCCGAAATGTCCCGAGGTAACCCCGTCGTGTGCCTCCTGTAATAGTAATTCCCGTAGCAGTGTGTACCCTGGTACCCAGATGCGGTCGGTCCCGGCTTTTACGTAATAGACTCCCTTGGCTGCTGCGAACTGCTGCGAATTTCCTCCTGTGAAGAATGGGTCCGTTTGATATCCGTGGGTAAATAGTCCTGTCAGTAGCGGGCTGGTCTGGGCGAGTAGTATCGCGTGGATCTGGGCAGTGGGGCGGGTCAGTGCGTCGGCTATGTTCGAGGCTCCTTTTTTATAGGTGACTGTGTAGTGGAAGTTTGACTCGAGGAAATCGAGCCACCGAATCTGTCGTGGGTTGAGGTGGGGCTGTGCGCGGAGGTACTGTAGTGATCGGTGGCCTGTCCGTACTGTCACGTCTGCGCCGGTCAAGTAGCAGCGCCACACTTTGAACGCATGCACGATCGCGAGCATTTCGCGGTCGTGTATCGGGTAATTTCGCTCGGGCGGATGCAGTTTTCGTGACTCGTATGCGATGGGCTGTAGGCCGTTGCCGAAGTCCTGTAGCAGTACGGCTCCAATGGCGATGTCGCTTGCGTCTGTAACAACCTCGAAGGGGCGGTGTGGGTCGGCGATGCGCAGGACGGGCGGTGAACAGAGAACATTTTTCAGGGCAGAGAAGGCAGCATGCTCTTTCTCCCCCCACGTAAAAACGACCCCCTTTCGCAGTAAATCCGTCAGCGGGGCAGTCAACTGTGCCATGTTGGGGACGAACCGACGAACATAATTAACGAACCCTAAAGAACTCTGCAGTTCCGTGATGTTCGTCGGGGGACGCCACGCTTTTACCGTATCCAGCTTCTTTGGGTCGATTTCAACTCCAGCCTCCGAAATAACGTGCCCCAAAAACTCTAGTTTGGCCCGAAAAAGCTCGCACTTAGAGCCCTTGGTGAGTAACCGATGTTCCTCTAAAACTTTAAATACTGCTTCGAGATCCGCTAAATGCTGCTGCTTGTCGCGACTGTAGACGAGGATGTCGTCGAGGTAAACTATCACGCATTTATCTAAGAGTGGCCTAAACGCCTCGTTCATGGTCATCTGAAATGTTGCGGGCGCGTTGGACAGCCCGAAGGGCATCACCGTGTACTCAAACGACCCGTACCTAGTCCTAAATGCTGTCTTGGCGCAGTCCGATGGTTCGACCCGAATCTGATGGTAACCCCCCCGTAAGTCTATTTTCGAAAACACCCGTGCTGTTCGCAGTTGGTCGATCAGTTCGTCGGCGCGGGGAATGGGGTACCGCGACTTGACTGTTACCCTATTGAGCGCTCGGTAATCGATGCACATGCGAAACCCTCCGTCTTTTTTTGGTGTGAACAGTATCGGTGCGGCGAACGGTGACGAACTTGGTCGAATAAACTGCTTCTCTAACAAATAATCTAACTGCTTCCTCAGTTCGTCGAGCTCGGGCTGTGTCAGTCTGAACTGGCGCTGTACAGTTGGCTGTGCCCCCGGTTCTAACTCGATCCTATGATCATGCGCCCGCTGAGGTGGCAGCCCTTCCGGTAAGTCGTCTGGAAAAATCTCCGGGTACCGTTTCAACAGTTCCTGTAGTTCGGGCGGTACTGCTGCCAACAGTTTCTGAAAATCGCTCGGCTGCTCCGCTTCTCCTACTAATGCTATATCTACTGCGTACACGTCAGCTCCAGCGGCGACAACCCGTTTCATCGTGATGGCGTTGACGTGGACCGTTGAAGACTCGGGCGACTGCCAGCGAGGTAGCATGACCCAGTTACCGCTACTTCGCACAGTGCAGCTACCCGTCGTCCAGTCGATTCGTGGGTTGTACCGTCGTAGCCAATCACGTCCCAGTAGAACATCATGCCCATCCAATGTCGTCGCGAGCATTTCCTGTGTAAACCCGAAGTTTCCTCCGCAGCGAACTTTTACTCTCTCCACCTTCTCCCGTATGGCTAGCGGCGTGCCGTCAACTAAGCGTGCGTCGATCTCAGGTAAGCAGCGACTAAGTGTCAGTTGTAATTTTCGCGCAGTTGCGGTATTAACTAAACTGTGGCTTGCTCCTCCGTCAATAAAAATCTTCACTGCTGCTCCCTGTATTTTCCCGTGGATCAGTACTGGGCAATCCGTCGTTGTACCCTCCTTATTCATCCGAGCCCGATCGATGGCGTGAATCGGTACTGTGACTCGGTGAGGGTCGGTGCGGTTGGGCGAGCAGGCAGTCTCGTCAGTAGTTGGCCCAACTTCTACTGACTGCTGGCGTTTCCCTGCCTCTGAGACTCCCTTCCCTGCTCTGCTCCGCGGCGCCTTAGCTCCTCTGGGCATTCGCTCTTGCGATGGCCCGGCCTGTTGCAAGCAAAGCAGCGCCCCTTAAACGGTGCGGCAGCTGCATTCGTTGCAACAGCGTTTACAGTGGCGTGCTCGATCGGTCCCCGAGGACGATGTCCGTAGTAGGACCCTGGTCTCGGTCGGCGTAGAATGTCGATTTTCTCGGCGAGCGCGAGAATCTCGTTGAAGTTTGAGAGTCCTGTCAGAATGTTATTATCTAGCCTGTAGTGGGGTGATCTGTAGCGGATACAACCCAACTAGGGTTTGCTATATGTATCCCCATTGCTGCTAGTGAAACCCTTCTTTGCCTAAACTTTCTCTTGCCTAGCTAGGGCTTACCTAGCTATGGCTCCTAACTCTGTCTACTATTCTCACATGGAATCAGAGCGCTTACGCTCCTGGCCTGTGGGCCCACATGCTTCCGCTGCCCTACTCTGTGTCGCGCGTCCCGTGGCGCGCGACCTTCAATTTTTCATCCCGCCGCGCGCTCGGGGCGCGCGGCGGTTTTCTGCCCGCCGTGCGCCCCGAGGCGCGGGGCGGTTTCCTACCGTAGAGGAGCCCGCGCGCGCCCCGCCCGTTCGTCGCGGCGCCCTGGGGAGCTCGCGCGCGCCCCGCCCGTTCGTCGCGGCGCCCTGGGGAGCCCGCGAGCGCCCCGCCCGTCCGTCGCGGCGCCCTGGGGAGCACGCGCGGCCCCCACCCTGCTCGTCGCGGCGCCCTGGGGAGCACGCGCGGCCCCCGCCCGTTCGTCGCGGCGCCCTGGGGAGCCCTCGCGCGCCCCGCCCGTCCGTCGCGGCGCCCTGGGGAGCCGCGCGCGCGCCCCCCCTGCCCGTCCGCCGCGGCGCCCTGGGGAGCCGTGCGCGCCACCCCCCTCCCCCCGTCCCGCCCGTCCGTTTTGGCGCCCTGGGGGTCGCGAGCCGTCCCCCCTCGCAGTCCCCCGCGCTCCTGCCCCTATCCCACCCGTTTTAGGGTTTGGGGGTGAGGAGTGTGGGGGTGGCGGTTGTGGGGGTGTCGATTGTGTTCGCCGTCCCCTACTCCTCCGCCTCCTTCGTCTCCCACTGTTGCAGCTGTCGCTGAGGGGGGTGGATGTGTGGGAGCCTGGGGTTTAGGGTTTAAGGGGGGTGCCGTGGGAGTGGAGCTAGGGTTTGACCAGGGGGTGTGTGTCGAGGGTGTGGGGCAGTTGGAGGAGGTTGAGTGAAGGTAGCTGTCGTGTCGCCTGCAGCGTCTGTAGTCCGTCGCCCTTGCTTCGGTAGCCAGTGAGCCTGTTGCACCAGTCGCCAGTGGGTCCGTTGCTCCTGCCGCTCGTCTATAGTCGCGGAGCCAGTCACTCCAGTAGTCCGTCGCCCTTGCTTCGGTAGCCACTGAGTCAGCCGCTCCTGTGCCCGTGCCTCTGCAGCTTCAGTCGTTGCCTCCCATCTTCTCTCCCTCCACAGTTCCTCCTCCTCCTCACTTGCCCGCTGTGACTAACTCTAGCTTTGCTTACTATTGTGAACTCCTGCTCTATGCCTGCTTGCTCATTGTACTGATTACACCCCACTTTGGCTATGGGGGTGTGTCAGAATGTTATTATCTAGCCTGTAGTGGGGTGATCTGTAGCGGGTACAACCCAACTAGGGTTTGCTATATGTATCCCCATTGCTGCTAGTGAAACCCTTCTTTGCCTAAACTTTCTCTTGCCTAGCTAGGGCTTACCTAGCTATGGCTCCTAACTCTGTCTACTATTCTCACAAGTCCGCGCAGCATGATTTCGTGCGAGATATCCGGCTTCAGCCCTCCGACGTAACGGTCCACCCGCTCCGCTTCGTGCATGTAGCCGACCTGCTCGCAAAGTGCGAGAAAACCGCTCGTGTAATCTTGAACCGACCCGAGCTGCCGCCAAGTGCGCAATCTCTGACGCACCGAAATAGAAGCTGCGATCGGCTCGAAGCGCGCCCGAAGCCCTGCGCACCACGCATCCCACGTGGTGTATTGGGCGGTCTCGCAGAATGAACTCCAGGTGACAGCTGGACCCGTGGGCCCTTCCTCTTGCGACGGTGGCTCGTAGGCGCGTGGCGACGTCACGATGACTCGCCACCAGTCCATGGCGGGGCCCCTTAACAGCGAAACGGCATACCGAATCTTCGCTGCGTCCAACTCGACGTAATTCGCGTCGAAGAAGACGTTCATCGTGAAAACCCACGATTGAACCGTCGGACCTCCACGCTGGCTCGGGTCGAAACAGGGCGGGCGTTGCGGCTTGAGTGGCATTGGTGCCATGATGGCCTGTTCGCCACTTGTCGCCGCGAACTCCACGTGCCGACGGGCTTCGCGAGGCTCCCGCGGGCTTGGCGCGCCCCTGTTTCCTCCCATGCCAGGCATTGGTTGGGCGGCGCTATCACTGGCTGCGCCCGAGCGCTGTCCCACGCTGTCGTGTTGTGTTGGTGTCCCGGACGAGATGACGATTGGCTCGTCCGATTGTGCAGGTGCATTTGTTGGTGCGTGTGGTGCTGCTGGAGTGTTCACCGTTGATTGCTGACGCGCGGAGTCACGTTCCGCTGTGAGCATCGCAATTTCGAGCGCCGAATCTTCGAGTTGGCGCACCAGACGGTCGAGCTGCTCCTGCGTCAATGTGGCGAGCGTGAATTCGGCCATGGCGGGGGTGTCGGGCGAGCTCAGCGAGAGCCTCAGTCGTGGCCGTGCGTGCTTACGAGAGAGCACTACGAGCGGCGGTGCTGTGTCGCTGAGGGACGTCTACCCCCCCCAAAAATTGAGATAGTGGGGAAGCGAAGGTGTGGGTGCGGTCCGAGAAGAGGTCGTAGGCTCTGAATACCAAGTGTTACGAGTGCAATTGAGTGAACGAACGGGAATTGCACTATCGAAGCAAGGGTACAATGAGCGAAGGCATGAGCGAAGAATATATAGCGAGACTACAGTGGTAACGGTAATGCACTGTGGTTGTCGCGCGACGGGCCTGGGACTGAGGTTGGGAAAAGTGTCGAAGCGGAGGCCCGGAGCGCGGGTTACCCGCCGAGCCGTGAGGTCGGGGTGCGACGTGCGAAGGTGGCGGGCGGATTGTCGATGCGAGGATTGCGAGTGGTAACGGTGCTGACTGTGGTGCTACAGTGATGTACGCGTTGAGCAGGGACGCGAACTAAGGAAAAAGAGATTTTCCTTACAAGAAGCAGTATATTCTGACTTGCTTCCGCATATGAAATCTACACTTTAGAGTTGACTGGAGCATTGTTTCCTCATAACGGGTTTCTCGCTTCAAAAGGAAACTCTCCTTTTTTTCCTTATGCTTGTAAACATCTCACTCCACTACACTCCACTCCCGCTTCGAGCAGAGCGACGGCTTCTACACTCCACTCGTCACTACGCCTATAACGCGAACTGCGTACAATATTTCTGAATCCTGTCATTCCGTAGCACTGATCCTTCTTACCTCACCTTCCGTCGTTGACCATCCTCGCTCCTACGTCCATCCGCGCCGCGATCCACGCCACCTGTCTTGCTCGTCTCTGTCTGGTCGCGTGGCATCGCGTGCCGTCGCATCGCGTCGAGTCTCGTCGCGTGTCGCATCTCGTCGCCATGGATCTCGATCTGGAGGGAGTTCCCGAGGAGGATAAGGCGCGTCTCACGCAGATGATCGAGAACGCGCAGCGACGAGACGGGTGAGCCGAGACTTCTGGGAGGTGTGAAAACGTCTTAACCTCTGGTTCTCTCACGAGCACTACATATATCAGCATGCAGTGTGGCCTAAGCCCGCAGGTGAATGGTTCAGCGTGTGTAGAAGTTTGCTAAAACAAGTTGCGTTTGTCCAGGTTGCCTGATCCGATTTGCACCTCTCAGACAAAGAATCGGCTCGAATGCTTCCTTTTGGTGCGGACCAAAGAACACCTAACTTCTTATATCCCGTCCTGATCAGGTCCCAATCACGTCCCGATCAAGAATCTATCCAGCGTTGCTTCAAATGCCACCTGGGTTCCTGATTAGGTCACAGGTGTTCCCGCACTTGGCTTCTAAAGTTGAATCCCGTGTAAGAGCTGCATGAGGAACCTTCTGACACTTGGCCGATTTCACAACTCTAGGCATGCATTGTATTGAGCCTCACCTGAACCAGTACCCTTCAATTCAAGGTTCGAGTTGTATCAATGCCGAACCAGTCTGCCTCATTAGAATGTTCAAGTTCTCGTAATGCTGGTGGATTGGTGCTTCCGGAGTGCGTGGACAACTTTAGACAGAAGAATATTGAAGAACTGTTACGCGATTGAATACAATGTTTCTCCCCAAACAAACTCACCCCTCGCTCTCCCCTCCCTGTTCCCCCCCAGTCCGCATCCCCCTTTCCCTTCCCTGACCACACACACCAGAACTCGTTTGTACAGCTTGTAGCTTGTTGGTGGAGCGGTGCTTCCGGGACTGCATTGACAATTTCAAACATATGATCCGGTGTCCTCTCAAAACCCTTCCTACACCAGAGCTCGTATGTACAACTCGTTGGTGGAACAGTGTTTCCAGGGCTGCGTGGAGAATTTCAAGCAGAAGACCCTGTATTAGGTCCCTCCCAGGTCTGCTCATCACTGCTCTCCACCCCAACCCTATTTCCCCTCCAGAGCTCGCATGTACAACTCACTGGTGGAGCTGTGCTTTCAAGACTGCGTGGACAATTTCAGGCAGGAAGACTTAATATAGTCTCTGCATTCTCTCTCCCTGTCCCCCACCCACCCACCCCTTTCCGCCCAACAGGACCAGAGCTCGCATGTACAACTCACCGGTGGAGCTGTGCTTTAGGGATTGCGTTGAGAATTTCAGGCGGAAGACTCTAGATAAGGTCTCAGGACTTCTCATCACTGCTCCCCACCCCAACCCTATTTCCACACCAGAGCTCGCATGTACAACTCATTGGTGGAGCGGTGCTTCCGGGACTGCGTGGACAATTTCAGGCGGAAGACCCTTGATAAGACGGAGGAGCAGTGTGTGAAACGGTGCGGCGAGAAGTTTCTGAACCACTTTGCGAGAGTCGGCATGCGCTTTGCCGAGCTGCAATCAGGAGCCTCCAGTGAATGAAGACATTATTCATTCGTAAATGCAGTCGGTCATACGATAGCATGTCTCTGTTTTGTAGTAGTGAAGATGACAAACAGTACTGTAGCACCTAGACTCCATAACAAGGAGCAATGTGTAAAGCAGTGTGGTGAGGGAGTAGATATTAAACCACTTAGCGAGCTCTAATTAGGAGCTCCTCCTGGTGATGAAGTGTTATTAAATTAGGCTTTAGCGTTATTGCGGGTGTTTTTGTGGCTGAGGGTGATAGCGCATCTGCTGTTGTCGAGCAAATTTTCCCAAGCGATGGTGCTAGAGATTCTGACGAGTGGCATCACATGCATTTCTCCATAGCCTCGCCGTTTCTCAAGCTCACGCCCAATTCTCGACAACGCGCCTCGACCTCACGCCCATTTTTCGCCCATTGCTGACGGATACTTAGGTGTAGAGAGTTACACAATGGAGTCCGGCATTAGTCTGATTACCAGCACATTGTGTCGTCATCTTGATCCCCGCATGAGCATGTTATGGAGGCTTTAGACGGGCCGTTGTTGTTTCGTGTGGCGGAAGCTACCGGCGAGGCTGTTACCTCCATCGCGAACATCGCTTCCGTATCCCGCGCCTTCGCCCGTGTCGCCCGCTCGGAGCTATGGCCGCGTTACTGCCTCGCGCGCGCCGCGCTTGCGGAAGACGGCGAGGCGGCGGCGGTGGCCGCGGTGGCGGCGCGCCTGGTGCGCGAGGCAGGAAGCGCCGATGCGCCGCGAAACGCGGCGAGCGTCCTGGCGCGCTGCATGAGTGCGTGCCCGGGCGTGGTACCCGCGTGCTCCAACGTGGAAGCCGAGCCGTGGAATCGCTGGTCCGGGAAATTCGCAAGGGAGTTCTGCAGCGATACGGAGGAGGAAAGCGGCGCAGTCGGGGGAAGTGTGGGTGTGGGAGGCGGCAAGGTACATGACGATGCATTGGAGGAGAGCGGCGTCAATCCTCACGTCAGCGATTCCTGTGCCCTCTCCTGCGCCCTCGCCACTCGGCTCTTTCTGGACGAATGCTTCCTCCCCGCCCCTTTCTGCCCATCGCCGCTCATTTTGGGCGAGGTGGAAGAAGACGAAAAGCGGAAAGCTAGGGGGGAAGATAAGGGGGAAGGGGACGAAAGGGGGAAAGCTAGGGAGGAAGTTAGGGAGGAAGGAGCACAGGAGGGCGCGGCTGTGTTGATGGCAGCAGGGGACTGTGGGAAGGATCACGAGGCAGAGGCTGAGGATGAGGAGGAGGAGGAGGAGCGTTGTGAGGTGGTGCGGGGAGCTATTGCTGGGTTCAGGCACTCACGGTAAGCCATGGCGATGTTGTTAGGACGAGTGTGAGGCTGTGGTCTCACCAGTGGGATGGGCCCACAGTGTAACGCTTGCTTTGTGCACAGTCAAAACGTAGGTACATGTTTTTGTCTCGTACCATACCTCTCTCCCAATGCCTGGCTGCAGCTTTCACAGCCTGCTGCAAGGCCAGGCGTTTGCTGCAAGTGCATGCCCCTTCTGCCATGACCAGGTGAGGTTGTCTGAACTTTGCTGTGATGTGCCATCTTATGCAAGCACTTCTGTTTCTCCTTTGCTATTGGAATGGAGTGTTGGTTGTTCATGAATGTCAGGTGTTTCAAGCATGGGTCTTGGTATGATTTTGAGCACCAGCTTTCCTGCAGGACGGCACACAGGATGTGCCAACTTTCCCTGTAGTCCTCCCACACCCGTGTTGTTTTGTCATCTTGAGCAGGCATGGAACCCACTGCTCTGCTGATACCTGTTTTTGAGGCGACTCAAAGAAGAAATGATGATGATTACCAGCCTTCCCCGTGCTTTATGATCTTGAGCAGGCATGGAACGCCACTTCTCTGCTGAAATCGACGGCTCACAGTGCGTTGGGTTGCGATAAGGGAGATGCCTGCTGCTTCATCTGCACCCAGGTCTGCTTCATCTTCATCTGCCTCGGCCTCCTGTTTTATAACTCACACTTTTCGATCCACATTTGACATAATTTGTTTCAATGCAATGTATAACCTCGTCATGGCTTACTTGGCAGGGTCACCTGTTTGGACTGTACAAAGTATCGTGCTCGGACTATTTTGATGAAGACAACGATTATGATTGGGATGACTGGGGTTGTTGGTCGGATGAGGTTGATGACTTGGATGATAGGATGGACCGTCTAGGTTTGGTGCAGGATGAGCGATGGGCTTTTTGACAGGACTTGTACGTACAGTAAGATGGACAGGTAGTCATATAGCATGCTGATTTTTAGCGTGATGTGTGTTACGGTAGGTATGTACATACCGGTAAGGTTAATCCACAAAGATGGGGGGTGTGTTAATATCAGCCAAGACAGCATCTGGGAGATTAAGATGTAATTAATATTTCACCCATTTGCTTCTGGATCGAACCACTTTTAACTCCTGAAGAGCAGCCACAGCAGCCGCCCTGACCTCTCTTGCGTGCCTCTGCCAGCTCTGGATACCCCTGGCTTTCCTGTTCAGCCAACTCAATCGCATCCAACCCCTAACGAGCTGCCACGAGCTTGCGCTGAGCCTCAATCAGGACAACTGATCTGGTTACGAGTTTACGGATAAACAGTGGTTCAGTTAGGCTTTAGTGTTTTATTGCGGGTATTTATGTCGGTAATAACGCGTCTGCTGTTGTTGAGCGCATCTAGTATGTGATGCACTTCGGGATTTCTGACAAGTGGCACGGCATGCATTTCCCTGTAACCACGCCCGTTTCTCGAGCTCACGCCCTCTTCTCGATCACGCGCCTCGACCTCACGCCAATTTCTCGCCGTCGACGGAGAAATTAAAACGAATTCCTAGTTCTAGAGAGGCTCTTGAATGGAGTTCGACATTAGTCTGATTACGTCTAGGTCCTGCACTTTGTTTCGTCGTCTTGATATCTTTCAAGCCGCATTATGCCATGGAGGATTTAGAAGGGCTGGTGTTGTTTCGTGTGGCGGGCGCTACCGGCGATGCGGTTACCACCATCGCCAATATCGCCTCCGTCTCCCGCGCCTTCGCTCGCGTCGCCCGCGCGGAGCTATGGCCGCGTTACTGCCTCGCGCGCGCCGCGCTTGCGGAAGACGGCGAGGCGGCGGCGGTAGCGGCGGTGGCGGCGCGCTTGGTGCGCGAGGCGGCCAGCGCCGATGCCCCGCGAAACGCGGCGAGCAGCCTGGCGCGCTGCATGAGCGCGTGCCCGGGCATGGTACGGGCGTGCTCCATCGCTCTGCGAGTGCACGGGGCAAGTGAGGATCCATTGGAGGAGAGCGGCAGTCACTTCCCCATTGATTATCACGTTAGCGACTCCTCTGCCCTCTCCTCCGCCCTCGCCGCTCAGCTTTTTGTGGACGAGTGCTTCCTTCCCGCCCCTCCTTCCCGCTCTAAACCAGGAGGGCGCGGCGGTGTTGATGGCAGCAGGGGGCTGTGGGCGGGAGCAAGAGCACGAGGATGAGGACGAGGATCAGCCTTGTCATGTGGTGCAGGAAGCAGAGGTGGCTTTTGAGTCGACTCAAAAGGCGGCGGTGTTGATGGCAGCAGGGGGCTGTGGGGACGAGCATGAGGATGATGATGAGGGCAAGGCTTGTCATGTGGTGCGGGGAGCAATTGCTGGGTTCAAGAATTCACGGTAAGTCTTTTGAGGCAACTTAGATGGGCCCACAGGCACTCGCGGTAAGTCTTTTGACTCAAAAGAGACAACCCAGATGGCACCTGTGGGCTACGGACAGGAGCATTGGGCTGAGGCTGAGCGTTGCTGGGTTTAAGAATTCACGGTAAGTATTCTGAGGCAACTTAGATGGGCCCACAGGCACCTGTGGGCTGCGGACAGACAGGAGCATGGGGCTCACGCTGAGCGTTGCTGGGTTCAAGCACTCGCGGTAAGCCATGGCGATATTTTTGGGTGCATGGGTGGTTGTTGCACTGGTGGCTGGTACGGGTGTGCGGGAATGACTTACGAGACTCCTCAAAACTTCTTGTACTGCCTCCCTTTTACTATGAGCCAAGAAGATGGGGGCTGGCACTGGTGTGAGGGTTTGGTCTCGCCAGTGGGATAGACCATGGTGTAACGCCTGTTTTGTGCCTGTTTTGGTCTGTTTTGTGCGTGGTGAGCCTCATACCTCTCTCCCAATGCCTGGCTGCAGATTTCACAGGATGCTGCAAGGCCAGGCGTTTGCTTCAAGCACCTGCCCCTTCTGCCATGACCGGGTGAGATGGTTAGCAGCTGTGCGAGACCTCTTTTGCAGGATGAGTTTTAAAGGGAGTGTTAGTTGTTGAAGTATTTCATGTGTTCAAACATAGGTTGCGATGTGATTATGGGCACCAGCTTTGCTGCTGAACATGGGTGCTCTAGCATGTTAGGTACCCCACCCTCACCCGTGTGCTGTCCATCAGGCAGGGAGCGCCGCTGCTCTGCTGAAACCTGTTTTTGAGGCGCCTCAAAAACAGATGATATGACCTTGAGCACCAGCTTTTCTTGTACTGTACCCCTCCCTCACCTGTCTTTGTTATGTGATCTTGAGCAGGCATGGAACGCCACTGCTCTGCTGAAACCAACGGCTCACATTGCGTTGGGGTGCAACGAGGGCGATGCCTGCTGCTTTATCTGCACCCAGGTTGTTCCTCAACCTCCGATTGGGTTGTTCCGCTCTGCAACCACCGGTTCCATAATTTGCACTTTGTGTGTGTTTTGAGTCGACTAAAAAAGTGATGCTTGCTGCTGCATCTGCACCCTGGTTGTTCCACTCTGCAGCCACCAGTTCCATAGCCACCTTCAATATAATCTGTTCTGACGCAATGTATAACTTGTGCATGTCCCGCAGGGTCACTTGTTTGGGCTGTACAAGTCGTCACGCATGGGCTATTCTGATGACGAATGGTGGGATGACCTTTCGCCAGATGAAAGGGATGACATACTAGATCATATGGCCTGGTCCTTTGGTAGATGTTGCCGATGATGACCGTGGTGGTCATGGCAATATGATCTAGTACCGGTATGTCATCCATTTCATCCGGCGAAAGGTCATCCCACGAATTGCCTGGTCCTTTGGTAGATGTTGACGATGATGATCGCGGTGGTCATGGCAATATGATATAGTACCGGTATGTCATCCATTTCATCCGGCGAAAGGTCATCCCACGAATTGCCTGGTCCTTTGGTAGATGTTGACGAAGACCATGGTGGTCTCCCCCCAACAGGACGTGTACATAAGATGGTGCACAGGTCTTCAGATACCATATCATCGTAAGCAGGCTGATTGTGTGCTGATTGTTAACGTGATTTGTGTTAGGTAGTATGTACCTAGTCTGTCTGGGCTGTTTTCCTCAATGGTACCATTTTCTTTGCGGATCAGATTTGATTTGAGGTGGTACTGTAATCCGCTTCCACAAGGGAAACAGAATCATTTCTGTCGTACTCCTATAGTAATCAACCCGACTCATATCGAGCCCCTAGCAAGCAGCTGCAGCAGCCGCAGCAGCCGCAGCAGCTCTGAGCTGCTCCCCACACCAGAGCACCCTTGCGGTGCGAGCCTCCGCCTCTGCCAGCCCTGTTCGCCCTGTTCGCCCTGTTCGCCCTGTTCGCCCTGTTCGCCCTGTTCGCCCTGTCAACCACATTTAACCCTATCCAACTCCTAGCGAGCCGCCACAGCAGTAGAAGTGGCGCTGAGCTGCTGCTCCAGAGCTCCCTTGCGAGCCTCTGCCTCTGCCAGCTCTGTTCACCCATTCCACCGCTCAACCCTAACCAACCCTTCACCTAGCGAGCAGCCACAGCAGTAGCAGCCGCCCTGAGCTGCTGCCCCAGAGCACTTTTGCGTGCCTCCGCCTCTGTCTTGCTTGTTCATCCCCATTCAACCCTACTCAACCGCACTCAACTCCTAGCGAGCAGCCACAGCAGCGGCCCTGAGCTGCTGCTCCAGAGCTCCCTTGCGTGCCTCTGCCTCTGCCAGCTCTGTCTGGAGCGCACGGTGGTCCTCTAGCAGGGCAGCCTGTAATGGGGACAAACACCATTGAAGGTGATTGGGAATCAGGGCTTCGAATTTATAATGGAGAATCAGATATCTTTGGGTGGAGAGTGCAGGGCAGCGTGCCTCTGCCTCTGCCAGCTCTGTCTGGAGCGCACGGTGGTCTCCAGAAGAGCAGCCTGTAAGAGGGATAAACAGCATTGGAGGTGATTGGGAATCAGGAAATTGAGATTCCAACGGAAATATTCGAAATCTTTGGGAGGAGGGTGCGGGGTAGTGTGCTTCTGCCTCTGCCAGCTCTGTCTGGAGCGCCCTGTGGTCCTCTAGCAGGGTAGCCTGTAAGGGGTACAAACAACACGGGATTTTTTTGAAAGTACTGTTTTGATGCTTCTGTTTTCTTCTGTTTGCTTCTGTTTTCTTCTGTTTGCTTCTGTTTTCTTTACCCAGTGTCTTTCCGCGTGCCTCTGCCCTCCCAATTTCCGAGATGCTTCACTCACCTTCACCACCAGCAGCTCTCGCTGAATCTCCCTCTTCCGCCCCCTCTGTTCCGCCACCAGCTCTTTCAGCTGCCCCACCGCTGCCTCTGCCTTCCTGGTCTCCGCCTCCTCTGCTTCCACCTGCCTCTGCTGCTGCTGCAGTGCCGCCCTTGCCGCCTGGTGGTACCGGGGGAGCGAGGGGACAGGGGAAAGAGTTGAAGTCTGAGCCGGTCATTAGTCAACGTGCTACTACACCTGCTGCTACCTCTGCCTCTGCTTTCCTCGTCTCCACCTCCTCTGCTTCCACCTGCCTCTGCTGTTGCAGCAGCGCCGCCCTTGCCTCTGTCCCAGGAGGGAAGAGGAAGGAGAAAGAAGATGAGGGCGCGCAGAAGAGCAGGCCCTGCAGTAGCAGCACCCATACCGAGGGGGAGAGGTGCGAGAGGGGGGATAGATGCGGGATGGGGGTTCTCTTTACCTCATTCTGAATGTGGGATCAATATCCCTACCCTCTGTCCCTGTCCTTATCCCTGTGCCTGTCCATCCGCCTGTCGCGGCCCCTACCTCTTCCCGTGCCCCTGCCCCTTCCCCTGTCCCGGCCCCTGCCCCTGCGCTTGCCAGGAAAGGGGAAGGGGCGGGGGCACTGGAAGTGGTAGGGGTCGCGATAGGGGATCGGCAGGCGCAGAGGTTAAGGGCAGGGACAGGGAGTACCGGGCGCTGCGTTGAACTGCTCACAACCCGTCCTTCCATCACAATCTACTTCCATCTCAACCGGCAGGAGCTGGACTTCCCCTTTTCCACCTCCTCCCATCTCTGTACCTCTTTCCATACCTCCTCCCATCTCTGTACCTCTTACCATACCTCCTCCCATCTCTGTACCTCTTTCCATACCTCCTCCCATCTCTGTACCTCTTTCCATACCTCCTCCCATCTCTGTACCTCTTTCCATACCTCCTCCCATCTCTGTACCTCTTTCCATACCTCCTCCCATCTCTGTACCTCTTTCCATACCTCCTCCCATGTCTGTACCTCTTTCCATACCTCCTCCCATGTCTCTTTCCATACCTCCTCCCATGTCTGTACCTCAATCCAAACCTCCTCCCATCTCGGTACCTCTTTTTGAATGCGCAGCATGGCAACGAGAAATGGCCGAGTCAGCAGCAGTTTCCACTGCTGAGGGGGAGAGGCGAGAGGAGGTTACCGCACCCACCAGCGCTGTCACCTCCGAGTCAGGAAGGAGTAACACAGACAGCAGTGACAGGACTCCACAAATCTTTCAAGTTCGACAGTAACTCTTTCTGGATATGCAGGGATGCAACGAAGAACGGCAGAGGCAGCAGCTTGCACGCATCAGCAGCCTCCATTGCCGAGGGAGAGAGGCGCAAGGGGCGAGAGAGCTGCGGGTTTGGATTTCTCATCTCAGTACCTCTTTCCATACCTGTTTCACATTCCAAGGTAACTCTTTCTGGAAGCATGGCACAGCAACCAGAAACAACAGAGGCAGCAGCTTGCACGCTGCAGCAGAATCTATGACCGAGGGGGAGAGGCGCGAGGGAGGAAGAGGGATGAGGCATATGGGGATGGGGGTTCCCATCTCAGTACCTCTTTCTGAATGCGCAGCACAGAGACGAGGAACGGCACAGGCAGCAACTTGCACGCGGCAGCAGCGTCCATTGCCACACCCACCAGCGTTACCACCTCCCATTCAGCAAGGGGTAACAGATAGTGGTGACAGGATTCCATACCTCCTTCTGAATGCGCAGCACAGAGACGAGGAACGGCACAGGCAGCAACTTGCACGCGGCAGCAGCGTCCATTGCCACACCCACCAGCGTTACCACCTCCCATTCAACAAGGGGTAACAGATAGTGGTGACAGGATTCCATACCTCCTTCTGAATGCGCAGCACAGAGACGAGGAACGGCACAGGCAGCAACTTGCACGCGGCAGCAGCGTCCATTGCCACACCCACCAGCGTTACCACCTCCCATTCAGCAAGGGGTAACAGATAGTGGTGACAGGATTCCATACCTCCTTCTGAATGCGCAGCACAGCGACCAGGAACGGCAGAGGTTACCACACCCACCAGCGTTTCCACCCCGATTCAGGACAGGACTCACGAAGGGGTTACAGAGAATGATGACTGTTGAGTTGACTCCATACCTCCTTCTGAATGCGCAGCACAGCGACCAGGAATGGCAGAGGCAGCAGAGAGCACGCAGCAGCAGCTTCCATGGCCGAGGGGGAGAGGCGCGAGGGGGTTACCACACCCACCAGCGTTGCCACCTCCCATTCAGCCAATCCCGTGCCAACAGCTGTCAGGTAGGCGGTTACTGCCTGATGGGGCAAGGGGAGAGGTTGTGGTGTAGGGTGTGGCAGGTGAGAGAGGGGGAAGGAGGAAGCGAGTGGGATGTTAGTGTGAGTGGCACGTGTATCAAAGGTGTGTGTACGTGTAACCATGACAATGCGTGTCGACTTTTGATTCGACTCAAAAGTCACCTCGTTACAAAGGTGTGTGTATGTGTAACTATGACAATGCGTGTCTATGAGTGTGTATCTCTTTGCGTGTGACTGTGTGTGTGTGTACCTGTGAGTGTAGGGGACACAGCATTGAACATCAACCCATTGTGGGACTGCCGCGCATCAGCAGGGAGGGCAGACATCATACAATTCACTCCCCTTCACTCCAGAATGACGGACTGTAACCATGACCGTCTGACTGATTGTGATTGTGCTTGTGATTGTGATTGTGATTGTGATTGTCCTTCACGTGGGACACAGTGCTTAATTCTTACCTTAAGAAGCCCATCGTGGCACGGCCGGGCATCAGCAGGGAGGGCACACACCAGATGCTTCCACTCCGCCACACTCAGAGCCGGCTGGGAGTGTGACCGATTGTGACTGTGATTGGCTGACTGTGACTGTGATTTTGACTGACTGTGACTGTGCCTGCGATTGTGACTCACACTGGCCCCTCTCACCTTCAACAGCCCATCGTGGGACGTCCGGGCATCAGCAGGGAGGGCACACGCCAGGTGAATTTTGAGTCGACTCAAAAGCTCCCTCTCACCTTCAACAGCCCATCGTGGGATGGCCGGGCATCAGCAGGGAGGGCACACGCCAGGTGCTTCCACTTAGCCACACTCACGGCTGGCCACGTGAAGCGAGGTTGTTTTTGAGACGTCTCAAAAACAACCTCGCTTCACACGCCAGGTGCTTCCACTTAGCCACACTCAGGGCTGGCTGGGAGGGTCTGAGTGTGACTGTGACTGATTGTGGGGCTCACACCGTGATTTTCACACACCTTCAGCAGCCCATCGTGGCACGGCCGCGCATCAGCCGGGAGGGCAGAGACCAAGATGCTTCCACTCCGCCACACTCAGAGCCGGCTGGGAGTGTGACTGATTGTGGCTGGCTGACTGCAAATGCGACTCCTACTGACTCCTCTCACCTTAAGCAACCCGTCATGGGACGGCCGCGCGTCAGCCGGGAGGGCAGAGACCAGATGCTTCCACTCCGCCACACTTAGGGCCGGCTGGAAAGCCTGTGATTCAGACTTGGACGTCTCATCCTCGATAGCAGCTGCTTCGTTACTAGCAGGAGCACCGCCGGCACTGATGCTTGAGGAGAGGCCAGCGGACGCATTAGCAGCAGCAGAGGCAGAAGCAGAAGAACCGTTCATTGGAGCAGAAGCAGCGTAGACAGACGTAGCAGCAGCAACCCCATCAGCAGCAGAATCAGGGTGGAGTGCTGGAGGGGAGGAGAGGTGGAGGAGATATGCATCGATGAGAGATGCTGCAGCCTGCAGGGGAAGGAGGGAGGAGGGAGAGAGAAAATTAAAGTTACCAGCCAGGGGAGGAGAGGCGGAGGAGATAGGCATCGATGAGCGATGCTGCAGCCTGTAAGGGGGCGGACACGGAGGGGAGGGGAGGGGGGGAAGGGAAGGGGAGAGCAGAAAGGAAGGGGAGGAATCAGCAAATTTACCAGTGAGAGGAGGAGAGGTGAAGGACTTAGGCATTGACAATAGATGCTGCTGCTTGCAGGATTGTCAGTAAAAGGGGGAGAGAACATATGAAAAAGGGAGAAGATAGGAGGGCAACGAGGACGGCCCTCTCAACACTGCACTAAAATACCATACCCCGTTCAGTGCACTGTCCAAAAGTACCATAGCGACAAGAAAGCACCACCTGAAACTGCACTACACGACAATACACATGCCAAATGTACCGAAACAACAAGAAAGCACTACCTGCAGGGCTTGTGCGCGATCAGGGAGAGCGGAGAGGTGCTTTTCCGATGCAAATCCTCAGAGCACCACCACTGAACTTTCTAAAAAAGGCAGCAGACAGCATCTCAGCACGGCCTGCATAGCACACACGCCTACCTGCAGGGCTTGTGCGCGATCAGGGAGAGCGGAGAGGTGCTTTTCCGATGCAAATCCTCAGAGCACCACCACTGAACTTTCTAAAAAAGGCAGCAGACAGCATCTCAGCACGGCCTGCATAGCACACACCCCTACCTGCAGGGCTTGTGCGCGATCAGGTAGAGCGGAGAGGTGCTCCTCCGATGCAAAGCCGTGCAGCAGACCCTGATGGGGAGAGAGAGAGTAGCGGGGAATGACAGGGAGCGGGAGAGGGGGGAATGACAGGGGAAAGGAGTGGAACATGCTGAGAGGGAGCGATCAGGCAGAGTGGAAAGAGGTGCTCTTGTGATGCAAACCCGTGCAGCAGACCCTGAAGAGGGGAGAGGGAGTAGCGGGGAAGAGGGGGGAATGACAGGGGAAAGGAGTGGAACATGCTGAGAGGGAGCGATCAGGAGAGTGGAAAGAGGTGCTCTTGTGATGCGAAGCCGTGCAGCGGACCTTGACGAGGGGAAAGGGAGTAGCGGGGAAGAGGGGGGAATGACAGGGGAAAGGAGTGGAACATGCTGAGAGGGAGCGATCAGGAGAGTGGAAAGAGGTGCTCTTGTGATGCGAAGCCGTGCAGCGGACCTTGACGAGGGGAAAGAGAGTGGCGGGGGAGAGAGAGACGAATGGCAGGGAAAAGAGTGGAACAGCTGAGGGGGAGCGACCAGGGAGAGTGGAGAGGTGCTCCTCCTATGCAAGCCCGTGCAGCAGAGGGGAGAGGAGCAGGGGTGAACGACCGCAGCAAGCCGAGGTGACTTCTGAGTCGACTCAAAAGCCACAACCAGCCTATCCGCACCATCACCACACACATACCAAATGCACAGCAGGAAAGGGTTTCGAACCACAGCAAGCTGTGGTGCTCCGTAAGAAATTTCAGGTAAGTGTAGCAGGGCGGGTTGCTTTGTAGAGCTGGGAAAAAACAGCTCTGCTCCAGAACTTACGTGCCTGTAAAGGCAAAGACGTACTAAGGAGCAACCCGGGTTTGAACCAGGGACCTATCGATCTGCAGTCGATTGCTCTACCACTGAGCTATTGCTCCACGAGCAGAGTATGCGACGACACCATTTAGTAACCTGCATGCACCACTGCAACGATTTCAAATGCTCTGCAATGCACCGGTCCCCGCCTCACCTGCACGTCGCTGGTCTCCAGCATGAGCAAATTGTCCGAGACAAGGCACGAACCCACAACCTGACCTTAGTGCTCCACCACTACCGCAGGCCAGTGCGCTCAATCCCTCTGCACCACTCCCCACCTCACCTGCACATCACTTGTCTCCAGCAAGAGCAGATCATCCAGAAACGAGGTTCATACCAATCGCACTCACACCTCTGTACCACTCCCGACCCCACCAAACCTCACCTGCACGTCACTGGTCTCCAGCATGAGCAGATCGTCCAGCGATGCATCGGTGAAGAGCGCTCCTGCCCGACTGGGGGATGGGGAGGGCGACAGGAGGGGATGGGGGTGAGAGAGGGGAGACGGGAGGCTAGATTAGTTAGACAGAGGGGAGGAATGGTTGAAGCATGAGCAGATCGTCCAGCGATGCATCGGTGAAGGGCGCTCCTGCTCGAGTGGAGGAGAGGGATGGGGTGGCGAGGGAGGGGCGAGACGGACAGGCAAGGGAGGCGACATGGGAAGGGAGGCATGAGCAGATGGTCCAGCGATGCATCGGTGAACAGCGCCCCTGCCCGATTGTCGGGAGGGGAGCGGGAGGGTGAGAAAAAAGAGATGAAAATGTTAGACGGGAGGGAGGACGAGGGGAAGTATGAGCAGATCGTCTAGAGATGCATCAGTGATGAGCGCCCCTGCTCGACTGGGGGAGAGGGAGAGGGGGTGATGGCATGGGGGATACAGTTTCGTTAGGGTGGGAGAGGGAGGGGAGGGGAAGCATGAGCAGATCGTCCAGCGATGCATCAGTGAACAGCGCCCCTGCTCGGTTGGGGAAGAGGGAGGGAGAGGAAGACAGGAAGGCGTTGACTTGAACATGAACTCACCGCTGCAGGGTGGCCTCACTATAGCACAGCACAGCATCCCCAGCAGCGGTTGCATGGGAACACTGGCAGCAGCAGCAGGCAACACCCCACCTCCACCCAAACGCGTTCAACCCCTTCACACCGCTTACCACTCCGCCAGTGTTCACTCACCGCTGCAGGGTGGCTTTCACACCCTCCAAGGCGTTGAGCACTATGGCACAGCGCAGCAGTCCCAGCAGCGGCTGCATGGGAACGCTAGCAGCAGCAGCAGGCAACGCTGCTGTCAGCCCCTCCAGAACCTTCTAGGTGCTACACCTAAACCTCACTCACCGCTGCAGGGTGGCCTTGACCCCTTCACTTGCGTTGAGCACAATAGCACAACGCAGCAGCCCCAGCAGCGGTTGCATGGGCACACTGGCAGCAGCAGCAGGCAACGCTGCTGTCAGGCCCTCCAGAACCCGACGGTAGTGCGCGGGGGAGAGAGAGGAGGCGGAGGAAGAGGAGGTGGAAGAGGAGTGGGGAGGGGGAGGGTCGGAGTAAGAGAGGGCAGCAAGGGATTTTGGGTCGGGCAGGTTGTGCTGTGCATAGAAGGCGATTGCGCTGCCGTTTTCCTTCTCGGGCAGATTCTTTTCCTGAAAGGAGGTAGGGTGGGGAGGAGGGATGGGAATTGGGAGGAACAGAGAAAGGAGGTGATGAGTCGGGAGACGTTGGTAGATGTGTAGCATGGTTGAGGTGCTTCAAGTACAAGGAACTCAGTTTCTAAGTATTCACAGTGTACTTAGGTTATGTATTCTAAGTTCCAGTGTTTGATAAAAGTGTACCTTGAACTTGGCCAGAAGGCGAAGGAAGATGTCGAGAGGCAGGAGAGCAATGCCGTCTGCAAAAAAAAAGGGAAAGAGAGCAGAAAATGTCGTTATACCCATTTAGATAGTTAGTTCTAGCTTCATGATTCGATATATAAGAGGGAAAAGTACGATGTGGGGAAGCAGAACTTGTGGGGAAGGAAGAAGGAGGGTGTTTGAGCGAGCAAAGAGAAAATAACAAAGCCTTGCGCCCATAATTTGATTGATAAAAGATCACCACAGGAACAGATTTCAGAGCAGAAGATTCAAATGAGAGCAAGCATGGACACGTACCACTGGTATGAATGGGTGTGGTGCAGAGGTTGTGAGGTGGATTGAAGGAAAGATGGGAATTTAGTAAAATCAGAGAGCAAGCAAGGGTACGTACCACTGGTATGAATGGGTGTGGTGCAGAGGTTGTGACTGGAACCAGTGAGGGGCCGAGCAGACGGAGGGGAGGAATCATTCAGGCAAAGGGGAGGGGAAGGAAGGGGAGGGGGGTGGGAGAGGAAGGGAGGGAGGAAAGAAAGCACGTTAAGACAGAAGAGTATTGGATTTGAGGAGAAACCTGTGATTTGAGGAGGGGAATCCAAACCAGAAAAAATGATGACGAGGAGATGCTTAAAATCCATTAGCGTTACCTGGTAACTGCATGCTTTGCCTGGTCATAGCATGACCCGGTTCAACTAAGATATACATGCAATGAAATGGGGTTACCTGGTAACTGCATGGTCCGCCAGCCTGTCTGTTGCCTCATCCACGATTCCCAAGGCGTCTGCTTCAGCCAGCAGGCCCGCACAGCTGACAGGGGAGGGAAGGAGGAGGGGGGACAAGGGAAGGGGCGATAACGGAAGGCAACGGAAGGGAAAGGAGGGGAGGTGTGTCAGCAAGGCGTATGCTTCAACCAGCAGGCAGGGGCCTTGCACAGCTGAGGAGGGAGAAAGGAGGGGAAGTTAGTGGGTGGAGGGGATACATGGAGAGAGTTTGAAAGGTGTGGGGTTGGGGGGGCGGGAGTGTGGGCGGTAAGGGCCATGCCTTGTCCATGCCTTTAAGCCAGCAGCAGCGAACGTGCCATGGCTGCCATAGCAGCAGCAGCGAACGTGCTTGTCCATGCCTTTAAGCCAGTAGAGTCCATTCCCATGCCCATGCCACCACCACCACCACCAATCACCCTCTCAGCATCAGCGTGTTTCAGCATGCCTGCCAAGGCAGCAGCAGCGAAGGTGCTTACCCATTCCCTTCAAGCAAGCACAGCCCATGCCTATGCCCCCACCACATAACCACCACTCACCCTCACAGCACGGCCAGAGCAGCATCGGCGTGTTTGAGCATGTCTGCCCTGGCAAGCAGCCATGCCCATCCCCATGCCCTGGCAAGTAGCCATGCCCATCCCCATGCCCTGGCAAGTAGCCATGCCCATGCCCACCATGCCCATGCACCCCCCCCCTGTTTCTCACCCTCACAGCACGGCCAGAGCAGCATCGGCGTGTTTGAGCATGCCTGCCCTGGCAGCAGCAGCAGCAGCAGCGGACGTGCTTGCCCGTGCCCGTACAGCAAGCACAGGTCACGCCCATGCCCCCATTCCATTCCACCACCACCTCTCACCCTCTCAGTACAGCAAGGGCAGCATCGCCGTGTTTCAGCATGCCTGCCATGGCTGCAGCAGCGAACGACAGCAGGTTCACTCGGTACTTGCCCATGCCCTTGCGCGAGTCATCCGTCATTCCCAGGAATGCGGCTGGAGGGGAGGAGAGGGAGGAAGGAGGGACGCAGAGAAGGAAGGGATCAAGGGAGTGGGGTGAGAGAGGGAGGACAGCACAGCAGGTTCACACGGTGCTTGCCCATGCCCTTGCGGGAATTGTCCGTCATTCACAGGAACGCGGCTGTTGAGGAGGGAGGTAGGGAAGGGAGAGGGGTGAGTGAGGAACAGAGGGACAGCAGATTCACGCGGTACTTGCCCATTCCCTTGCGTGGATCGTCGGTCATTCCAAGGAATGCAGCTGGAGGGGTGGGGGACGGTAGGGGGGCAGAACGCAGAGAAGAAAGGGAGGAAAGGAGTGGGGTGAGGGAGGGACAGAAGGACAGCAGGATCACGCGGTACTTGCCCATTCCCTTGCTCGAATCGTCTGTCATTCCAAGGAATACGGCTGAGTGGGGAGTGGAGGAGGGGAAGAAAGGGAGGAAGGCAGTGGGGTGAGGGAGGGATGAAGGGACAGCAGGTTCACTCAGGACTTGCCCATGCCCTTCCACAAGTCGTCCGTCATTCCCAGAAATGCGGCTGGGGGGGAGGGAAGGGGAAGAGAGAAGGGAGAAAGGGGGGGAGTGAGAGTGAGAGAGGGGCAAAAGTACAGCAGGTTCACACGGTATTTCCCCATGCCTTTCCCAGGAACGCAGCTAGAGAAGGGGGGGTCAGGAGAGAGGAAGGACGCAGAGAAGAAAGGGAGGATCTCACAACTCATACTCTCTCTCTCACTCAGACTCACTTTGTCACTCACGCTCACTCTCCCACGCTCACACTGACTCACCAGCATAGGCGAGGGCAGGAGCATCAAGTGGTGAGATCTTGAAATCCATCCCGTAGCAAAAGCTGGCGACCTTTGGAGGGGCGTAGGGATGGGGGACGGCATAGATGTGAGACGGGACAAGGGAGCAGGCAGGAGTTTCAAGCGGTGAGAAGGAATGGATCTTGAAATCCATGCCACAGCAAAAGTGTGCTATGAGTCTATTTTTGAGTCGACTCAAAAATAAATCCATCCCGTAGCAAAAGCTGGCGACCCTCGGAGGAAAGAGGGGGGTGGAGTGAGGAAACAAGGGTGTGAAGGGTGTGGATGGGTGTGGAGGGGTGAGGGGACCTGCATATACGCCCTTGAACCTGCATGAGCTCCCTCTTTCCTCAGGGAAATCCCAAGAGGCGAGGAGAGACTAGTGAGTGAAATCGTGCCTCACTACTTAACTTGCCTAGCTTTTCGCTCTTATCACTATTTACCACCAGCACCAGCCTGCTTAAACGTCCTTCGTCTTCTGGATCATTCCAGTAGGAGAATGGGTGTTTTGGCTAGCTTAATTCGTTTTTACTCAGCCCTATTTCCCACCACCACCCACCTGCTTGAAGGCCCTTTCTCCTCCGGGCAAGCCCACGATGTTGATGTGGTTGCGACCAGAATCAGGGTCCTCAGTGGATGACTCCTGGAAAAAGTCACTGGAGAAAATGGGGAGAAAATTGGGAGAAAACGGGGAGAAAATTGGGAGAAAATGGGGAGAAAATTGGGAGAAAATGGGGAGAAAATGGGGAGAAAATGGGGAAGGAGAGATGATGAGCAACATGGGATCAGCGAAGGGGGAGAGAGGATAGGGAGAAGCGAAGTTGAGGCCCGGAGCAGCACGCACGCACGCACGCACGCATACATGCACGCACGCATACACGCACACACACACACACGCACACACACACACGCACACACACACACACACACACACACACACACACACACACACACACACACACACACACACACACACACAGACTGTGTGGCTTGTTTAGCAAGAAAGGAAGGATCAGCAATATACACGTCATAGTTGCAAAAGGTCAGAACAAACACTCGAACAAGGTAGGGTTAGAAACACTCACGTGCGTGCGTATAGCAGGTACTTGTGAATGTTGAAAGACACTGAATGAGTTGACTCAAAAGGTGCGATCATGGGGTTATAAGTACTCACGTGCGTGCGTATAACGGGTACTTGTGAACGTTGAAAGAGAATCCGGGTACAGTCACTCCTGGTGCAGTCATCCCCGGTATAGTCACACTCAGGTCGCTCCTCATGCCAGCTCGCCTCAGCCACACAGCCTCCAGCTCCTCCACCGACATGGATGCCACGTCAACAGCCATGCTCGCTCAGCGGATAAGGACAGCGGACTGCCACGTGTCAGCAGGCTACAGGAAACGGAGACTGACGGAACCAACTGCACAACCCCTTGAGTCCCCTGATTCCTCTTCCAACGGAACAAAGGGTGAGGGGTAATAGAAGCAGGAAGTCGCAGGCTAACTTCCTTCTACATTCAAAGCAACGCAATCCCGCTCTCTTATGAAATCATTATAATTCTACACGTCTGTTTTGCAGCAGAAGCGCTGAGCCAGAAAGCGCGGCTCGTCGACACGGTGGAGCAGCAGAGCTGCTGGCTGAACGGCGGCACAGCAGAGCAGCTCTGCTGCTCCTCCGTGTCGACGAGCCGCGCAAAGAAGAACGGCGGCACGGCAGAAGCTCCTGACCCCACCGAGAGCCGCTGTTCCTGCTCGCATCCTGACAGGAAGACTCTTTGATTTGCGCCTTGAGGTGAACGACGTCTTAACGGGGAGCTGATGCGTTCGAGGTGACGAATGTGATCCAATCTGGTAACCAGAAACTGACGTCTTCGCGGAGCACTGAAATGACACGAAGACCGCGCTTGGTTTAGATTCCTTCGTCGCGTGCGAAGAATGTGTGAGATTCGAGAACAAAGGGACACATTGCTCGCGGCGAATGGTTCTCGAAATCAACGACCCGGCTTTCGTTCGAGGCCGCTGGCCAGCGAGACACTGTGGTCTGGTAGGCGATAGGAATTCAGTCGGACTCGATGCAAGCGGTGCTTTCGAGGACAGCACTAAACGCGTACAGTAGTATCGATCATACCTCCCGAAGTTGACTTTTGAGTCGACTCAAAAGTCACCTCGATCATACCTCCCGAAGTTCAACCGTTGGTCGTCTACGTGCGAATGCGAAGATTAAAATAAGTAAGAAACAGACTCCACTGGCTGCGCCTGTGCGACGAACGTCGTTTGCTGCGACGGTCTGCGAGAACGGACATTTCCAGGACTCAGCCTGCTGCGATGAGCTAGTGACAGCGGCGAGGAGATCGAGGGAAGTAAAGACACCAAGGATCGCGCAAAACCGCCGTGACAGTAGGACCGCTTCTTGCAGAGGCTGAAGAGGTCGGTAAGGTAGTACTTGCATTGTGCGAGCCGCCATGACTGTTCAAATTGATACTACCGATGGCCGACCCGCCTTTGATGTATGTCAGAGGCATGCTGGTGTTCAACCCATCCGTTCCTTGGGTTCAGTACGGTGGTATTGCGTTCCAAAGCGGCGAAGAGCGAACCACCTGACAACGAGACCGGACTGAACCGAAGCCCAGTAATTCGCAATATTCGCACAGGAGCGCCATACGAGTTGATTTACAGATAGGCGAGTAGCGGTTCAAAACGGTGACGTGCATTACATCCAGTTTCACCGTCTCCCACCGAAAAAAACCGCTCGAAGTGTTTTTCATCCCCCACTGTCTGGTCGGTAGCTCCGTCATGACAGGTTTGGTAGCAAAAACTCGCTGCCGCTTTGGAAACTCTTCAACTGTTCTGTGATGCGGGGTGCAACTTCTTAGGAACAGTATCAGGACAAACATGGAGTGTGCGTAACGAGACCCTTATTGGATGAAAAAAATGGAATCTCGGAAAAGACAAACTTCTCGCCACAGAACTGCCTGGGACAACCAAGTTCCAAGCTATAATACTTCGAAGTTGAAGCTGATAGTTGGGCCACGGCTTTAACCGTGAACCACCTTAGTCGCTGATTCAGGTTGGGCACAATTCACAAGTGGTTTGGTACTGTACGCGCACTGGGAAGGCCCCACACCCAAACATTTATCCTTGGTAGCAGGATCTCCTGCTAAACACTTGGCCCTTATCGCTTTAACAGTCTGATTGGTAGTTCATACGATTATGACGAGGAACAAATCAGCTACAACTGTAGTTAATCCAACCCATGGCCTGAATGGCCAAACCCTTCTGATCTGAGTACCAAAATTGTCCCGGGACTTCAGGAGTCTGTAAAACTCTAGCCAGCTATGGGGCTGAGGTTATGCCTCGAAAACCAGTCATCATAACCCTTCGGTTCTATGTTCCGTAGTATTATCTACATCTACGTACTACATGGAAAACGGAAAATTGTACCATTTTTCCATATGCTATGCTACCTCCGCTGCTCTCAGTCCAATGGTCCTTCCTGGAATGCTGCTACTCTCTGCAGCTCCACCATACATAGACCTCACACTCTCCACCATCCGTACTCCCTCCATCCATGCTCCCTCCACCATCCATGCCCCCCTGTCATCCATGCTCCCTCCACCATTCATACCCCTTCCACCATCCATTCTCCTTTTCTAAAGTCAATCCACTTATTGTGAGCATTCCGCTGCCAGAAAAGTCAGCTTTAGGGAGGTTTCGCCTCCATTGTGTCTTCCCTCCCCCACCCCCCCCCCCCCCCCCCCCCCAACCAACATTCGTTCCGCTATCCTGTCCCCTCTCCCATCAGCTCCGCTCTGCTGTTTCCGCGTGCTCCTAGTTTCACTTCTGCGACCCCCAATTCGTCCGCGGCTGCTGCTGGCACTGTTAAGCCCCCCCCCCAATCCCCCCTCCCCCACCTGTGATCTCCGCTCCGCTGGTTCCGCGTGCTTGCAGCTGCACTCCTGCGACTCCCAATTCGTTCGCTGCTGTTGCTGCTGGCACTGTTCAGCCTCACCCTGACCGCTCCAATTATCTCTGCTCTGCTGTTTCCGCGTGCATGCAGCTGCACCCGTGTAAACCCTAATTCGTCTGCTGCTGCTGCTGCTGCTGCTGCTGCTGCTGCTGCTGCTTCTGAGTCGACTCAGTTTGAGTCGACTAGAAATCCAAAAACGTTGCTGGTTCCACTCTCGTCTAACGGCATTGCTGCCTCTAACAGCGACTCCCAATTCGTCCACTGCTGCTGCTGGCGTTACTCCGCTTCCTCCACCCCGCGCCCCCCCATCCCCTCCGCTGCGCTGCTTCCCCACGCGTCTAACGCGTCCCCACGGCCCCCATTGCAACGGAGGGAGAGGGGGTGCGGAGAATGCGGGTAGTAGCGGCGTCTGGCGCAAAAAACTCTTTTGAGTCGAACCTCCAGTCACTTCCAGTTGAAGCGGGTAGTGGCGGCGTTTGGGCGGGGGAACCAAGCGGCGGGCACGGCATTCAAATTTTAGCGGGATGATGGGGGGCATTGGGGGCGATGGGGAGACGGGGTGGGGGGAATGATGGGGCGATTATGAATGGCTTTCGATTTGCGGCTCTGGCGGGGCAGCGGAGGTCTCGGCGGCAGATGAGGGACAGGTGAACACGCAGAGAGGGGGTGACGGCGGGCCTTCGGAGTTGCCCTCTTGAGTCACCTCTAAGAATAGTGAAGATTCGGAAATTTCTGAAAATATTTTAAGAATTCGGGGAGTGTTGAGGCGCCTCAAGAGGGCCTTAGGAGTCGTTTTCTCAAGTGGGACTGGTGGGGATGGTGGGTGGGAGTAATGGAGGCGGCTTGCGCGTCGTTGTCCGCCCGCGCGTCGTTGTCTTGGGCGGGGGCTGCAGCGGGGCTGCGGAGGTCGCGGCGGCAGATGGGGCAGGCTCCGGTTTCGGAGCCGAGGGGATGACGAGGGCGTTGAGGCTAACAGGGCCTTAGGATTCGTTCCCTTGAGTAAGTACGGTGGGGACGGTGGGGGTGGCGGGGGCTGCAGCGGGGCTGCGGAGGTCTCGGCGGCAGATGGGGCAGGTGGTTTTGGCGGCGAGCCAGAGGTCGATGCAGTCGGCGTGGAAGCCGTGTGCGCACGCCGGCACCACCTTGATGCGCTCGCCCGCCGCGTACTCGCCCAGGCACACCGCGCACTCCCGCGTGAGCCTCTCCGCGCGCCCAGGCCCCCGCGGAAGGCTGTCGCACGGACTTGGGCCAATCGTTGACGCGTTGCTTGACGCACTCAGCGGCGCGACTGCATCGTCTTCGCGAAGATTTGCGGAATCGCTGGCGACGATAATCGCCACGTGGTCGCTCGCGTGAGAATTGCCGTGATTTTCAGGGAAATTTTCTCCGCAATTCTCGGCGCAAGGTGCGGGGTTACCAAAACGGCTGTCTTCCGCCATAAGAAGCCCATCACTCCCTGGACCGTCCAAAGCGTCCGAACCGCAATACGTGAACACGGGGAACGAGCGAATCGTGGCGCGGTCGAGCCCGGGAATCGCGGGCTTCTGGTCCAGATGTCGCACCCAGATCACCCGTGGGTGCGCGCGCTCCGTCGCAGGGCTGCTGTCGAGATTAATCTCGAACCATTTCAGCCGTCGGATCACGCAGACGGCGACGGCGATGGTGAAAACGAGGATTATGCAGACGGCGAGCGCGGCTGCGAAGGTGGAGGGGGAGAAAGAGCCGCTGGTCGGCTGGCTCGGACACGGATGTAGCATCGACGGTCTGCACGCGTCCTCCATAGCGTGCCTTGCTTTTGAGTCGACTCAAAAGCAGCGTTCTCGAAAAGACCTGCGAACGACCTTCGAAAGAAAGGCTAGATATGGCAGAGTCTACAAAGAACGGTATCAGAAGTCCGGCTACGAACGTTTATATGGCTTCCGTCACTGCGCTTCGTGACACAGAAGGCGGCAAGAGCACAAACGCGGCGGACTTCAATCAAAGACGACCCCTTCTGACAGCTACAAAGAATGGCTGTCACTTATCTTGAATCACAGGCTGTCTGGGCTGTCACTTATCATAAATCAAAGAGTAGGAAAGCAGAGACTGGTATGGGGCTCGTGAAACGAATTTTACGAACCAGCTCTGTAGGTATTAGAGGAGGGACCAGGCTGGACCAGCCGAGCCAAGAAGCAAGAGGCTGGCGGGCGGCGCGGTCGGTCGGCGGAGGAATGAGGGAAAGATACATTCGCTGTGGAATTGCACATTTTATGCAACGCAAGGGTGTGGCGTGGCGTGGCGGCCGAAATAACAGAGTACAGTGCATGCAGCTGCAAAGCAAACCGCAAAGTCGGTCAGGTGGGAGACTTGCGTTTCGTCGGGTGATGTGGTGGTGGTGTGGTGTGGGATGGACTGGTGGAGGTTAGGTGGGGGGGGGGGGGGGGGGGGGCATGGAAGCATGCACGCTAGGGGGCGGTCAGCTCAGGTGCATCACAGGAAAAATATAGCTGACCGTAAAAACTGGGGTTTCCTGCCATAAAATGGTAAAAGTTCGCTAAACATCCAGTAAGCGTAGTGTACATGGAGGTCAAGTAATTGGGGTCCAAATATTGCCTGAAAGAATCCCGGCCGTCTGAACTTGCCCGATATGATTCTGTGGCTTGGAGCAAAGCTGTGTTTGTGGTATGCGACGAGTCCAGGTGCTCCAAACCTGTACGACAATCCAAACTCTAAACGTAAATTGGAACGAGCCTTGCGAGAACTTCTTGGCTTGAGACTTGTTTACGACTAGAATTTCGTTAACACCCTTGTTCGCTTCGCCACGTCAACCCCAATCGGAAGTGGTCCCAGCATCATCTGACGTCAATCCCACTGAATTCAGCCATCCACCTGGACAAGGCATCCGCTGGTCTTGATGTTACACTATCCAGACAAATTGCAACTCTTTCAAGAAATCCCATAACAATGGAAGCATCCCACACCTGCTTATTGCCCACTATGATTCACAATACAACTACCGTGCCACTAATTTCCATTCATGGCTTAGGAAACATGACCTTGGTCGTCACAGGAGGAACTGGCTTCTCACATGTGCGAACGATGTTAAGAGAATCAACAAATGTAGCCACATAACCTTTTGCGCACGTGCAGTTGTATGTCCCCACCAGATTGATGCAAACAGAGTACTTCACATCCACGCAAGGCCTCATCTTGCACTCGTTAACATCTGCATCATTAACAAACACAATACTTAATAAGCACAGATCAACGCTAGCCATTTCCGAACACAAATTATCCTAAACAAATCAACCACATATAAGCACAGAAAATGGACACTCACCAAGACATGTTTGGGTCGCCTCGTCAAGGGTGAATCCCGCCTGGCACCCGCAGGTCGAGCGGGTCGGCACGGCGTCGAAATCAGTAATGCACTCCCCATTGGGTCGCATCTTGCACCACTTGGCGAACGCGCTGTCCTCTGCAGCCGTGTCATTGATGTACGATGCACAGGCGTCCAGGACTGGAGCGAGGGAAAGACAGAAGAGCAGAGTAGCAGCAGGGGGAAAAAAAAAACAGTGCCTTGGGGTGAAAGGCAGGAAGCAGTTTAAGCAGAGACAGCAGCAACAGAAGAAGCAGCAGCGCAGCGTCAGAGGAGGCAGCTTCAACAGAAGTGGCAGCAGCAACAGGGGAGGCCAGGAGCAGCACTTTGTGTCCAAGAGGCACGTGGAGTTGGGCACAAAAGGACTCGTTTCCGAAGTGCACTCGTGGTGCACTGGGTGACGGGGTCAACGAAAAGCTACTGCAGTAGGACACACGCGCAAAATGCCTCCTCGTAGTCAAGTCAGAAGCTAGTGGGGGCACAGAGCTTGCAGAGAGGGTTCAATGTGACCTTTGAGTCGACTCAAAAGCCACATTGGTCCAAGCCCTTGCTGGTGGTGCAGTCGACTGGTCACTGCAACAGCCCTCACTGGTGGTGCACTGGGTGTCGGGGTCATAGTTGGGCGCGCAGAGCTCGCAGAGAGGATTCGAGGTGACCTTTGACTTGCCTCAAAAGTCACATCGGAGCTAGCACTCTTGAGAACCTTGAGCCCAAACACAAGGGCTCGTAGATTAGGAGCCTCACTGGTGGTGCACTTGGTGTCAGGGTCGTAGTTGGGCGCGCAGAGCTCGCAGAGAGGCCCCGTGGTGGTGGGCGGGCAGGCGCAGGGGAAAAGGGGGCAGGGGGCAGGCATAGCGCAGGGCCTATTGAGCCTCACTGGTGGCGCACTTGGTGTCAGGGTCGTAGTTGGGCGCGCAGAGCTCGCAGAGAGGCCCCGTGGTGGTGGGCGGGCAGGCGCAGGGGAAAAGAGTAGAAGTGCATGCAGGGGGCAGGGGGCAGGCATAGCGCAGGGCCTATTGAGCCTCACTGGTGGTGCACTTGGTGTCAGGGTCGTAGTTGGGCGCGCAGAGCTCGCAGAGAGGCCCCGTGGTGGTGGGAGGGCAGGCGCACGTGCCGTCACCCTCGGGCCCGTCTTTGCACGTGCCAAGGTTCTGACACACTGGAGTCCCGGGGGCAAGGGAGGGTCGGGGGGATGGAGACGAGAGTGGGGAGAGGTGGTAAGTAGAGGAATCGTGAGGGCGCCACATGGTGGTGGGCGGGCAGGCGCACGTGCCGTCGCCCTCAGGCCCGTCCTTGCAGGTGCCGAGATTCTGACACACTGCAATCCGGAGGCAAGGGGGAGTGGGGAGGAGGGGGAGGGAGGAGGGGAGAGGTGGTAAGCAGGGGAGTCGTGAGGGCGTGGCGTGGCGGTGGGAGGGCAGGCGCACTTGCCGTCACCCTCGGGCCTGTCGCAGCAGGAGCCCAGGTTCTGACACACTGCAATTCCATCAGAAGCGGGGTATGGTGGAATAAATCGAGATGGGGCGGAGAGTAAATCAAAAGGGCGTAATCGTAAAGCCTAAGGGCTTTCACGAAGCGTAACAGCTTCCTAATAGCAACAGCACGGCATATCAGATTACTAACAGGTCATAACGACACCTGCCGAGCTCCTACTCTGCACGGCACGGCATGGCATGGCACGGCAAGGCACGGCATACGGACGTCCGTGTCAGGGCATGGCATGGCATGGCATGGCATGGCATCGTCCTTACCAGGGCATGGCATGGCACGGCATGGCATGGCATGGCATGGCATGGCACGGCATGGCATGGCATGGCATGGCATGGCACGGCATGGCATGGCATGGCATGGCACGGCATGGCATGGCATGGCGTCGTCCTTACCAGGGCACGCGGTGCAATCAACTCCGTAGAATCCGGAACCAACCAGACACTCTGCAAAAAGAACATGGTTTGAGAGCGGAACGCAGGAAAGCCGGAGGGGAAAGGGGGGGTGGTGGGGGAGAGAGAGGGAGGAGTGGGGGAGGAGGGGGGCGGGAAGAGAGAGATGGGGGAGACGGGGGAGAGGGGGGGAGGGGGGAACAAGAGAACGAAAGATACACGAAAATGTAAGATCGAAGTGAATGAAAGGAAGTCAGGCGAAAAAACCGAAGTGAAGTAAATCCCTGATTAAAAAACAAACCAGCAAACAAGAAACGGAACACGGCAACGAAACGAACAAGAAAAACCTGAAGAAATATTGGCCTTACCTGCAGCGGCAGCACGCGCCGCAATGACGCAGAGAAGCGCAGCGACGACCACGTGGGAGGAGGACGAGAACCACGTGGTCGACGGAACGGACATTCTGACGCGTCGCGGAAACGACGAAGCCATGGCTTGACGGGGTTGGTTTGCTGTGATAAGATTTGATATGTCAGGGGTTTCACGGAGCGGGCTTGAGTCGACTGGAAAGGCAACCGGGCTTGAAGGTCAGGATGATTAGGCTTGCGTGAGTTCGGATTGAATGTCACTCGAATATGAGACACCTAGTGAGCTTTGAAGTCGTATTAGGAGAATATGAGTCACTGATAATAAGAACCGTGAAGCTGGAAGGAATAAAGAGCTGTGAACAGCTGCGAAGAGCGAAGCGCCTAACTAATAGGGCACGAAGGGAGAGAGCGGAGGGGTTGCGTGTATCATCACGGGGGGGGAGGCTGCTTATATTACCTTCTAGTGTCACTCGGAGCGTCGAGATTGCAAGGATTCCTCCCCTCGCTGCTTCTCGCCGTCGATTGCTCTACCGCGTCGGATGTCTTGATGCTAACTTAACGAGTGGAATCCCGGAGAGCACTTGCAACGAGGTTTTCTTATTCGGAGCTGTTTAGCGGCGGAGCGAAAGGAATCCGTATAGCACTCGACCTTTACTCTGCCCCTATGCCCCTTCTCGCTGCTTCTCGCTGTCGACTGCACGAGAGCGATTCGAAGCGTCTCTCAAGAGTCGCTACGGTTCATAACGGGGATTACCGGCATCCGCGCAGCAAATCACATATCCCTTACGACCAGTGGTGAGCGGATATCAGGCCGAGGGAACTACGTGTTGCAAGGGAGACGAAAGGCACAACCGCACAGCACAGAACCAAGGAAAGATACTTTGCGGTTTCCCTCGACACTTCCGACCGATTCTCGCTGCCGCGTCGAGAGAGCGCGGCGCTACAACTAGCACGTAAGCAGGCAGGCGCGATGGGATTGCGGTTGCGCTGGCAGCAGTTGGCCGAACGCGAAAGATTTATGGAGGACGAAAGGGAGGGTGAATTCTTAGGAACAAGGGAGACGAAAGGGAATTCTACAACTAAGGTAAGCCTTCAGAACGCTCAAACCCTAGAGGAAGGGTGCTAGAACGTAAATTAACGGCTCTAAAACGTACAGAATCTTACCAAAACGCATAAAACCGATATTGTTGGGCTGTGGCGAAATCTAGGGTACCGCCGACATAAACATAACCACAACCAGGCGGAATAGTGGAATACGAAACGGCTGCGCTGCATAAACATAACCTTCTTTCGAGACCGCACCACACTCACGCCGCTTGGTCGGCCAGTTGCAGTCTCTCTGGCAGACCCCTCTGGGGGTCCTGTCCTTGCTCACTTCTCCACTGTCCTCCCGTGTCCGGCGGCCCCCTCTGGCACCCTGTCTGGTCTTTACCTCCCCTCGTTCTCTACGAACTTGGTGAGTGGTGCTGACCTACAGGATGCGGGGGTTCACCAGTTCACTCCTGCGAGCCAGCGTGTGACCCACTGCACGGACGCTCGGACGGGCCGACACTTGGCCACGTTTACACGTCGGCCGGGGTCGAGCCTGTACACACTGACCACTGAGTCTCCTCCAGTCACTGCGTCTGGTCAGGCAGCTGCGTCGGGTCAGGTGTTTGCTGCAGCGTCCAGGTCTGGTCCTGAGTCTGCCCCCTGCTCCTTCCCCGGTCCCTCCCTCCCCTTCCTCCGGGGCCTGCCCCTACCTGCGTCCCCTGTGTCGAGGGGCGGCAGCGTGCTGCCCCTCACTCCTCCCAGTTTCCTCCGACAGAGGCCCCGCTGCATACGCTTCACATGGACGTGTGGGGCCCGGCCCGCGTCCGTGGACAAGGTCACGAGCGCTACTTCCTGCTGGTGGTTGACGACTACTCGCGTTACACCACAGTCTTCCCCTTGCGCAGCAAGGGTGATGTCACTGAGGTGTTGATCGACTGGATCCGCGCAGCTCGTCTCCAGCTCAGAGAGAGTTTCGGCTCGGACTTTCCTGTTCTGCGTCTGCACTCTGACAGAGGCGGAGAGTTCTCCTCTGGCCTTCTGCGAGCCTACTGTCGTGCACGAGGCATCCGCCAGACCTTCATGCTTCCGGACTCTCCACAGCAAAATGGGATTGCTGAGCGCCGCATTGGCATGGTCATGGACGTCGCCCGTACGTCCATGATGCATGCGGCTGCCCCCCATTTTCTGTGGCCGTTTGCGGTTCGGTACGCGGCGCATCAGATCAACCTTCAGCCCAGGGTCTCCATGCCGGAGACCTCCCCAGCTTTGCTGTGGACGGGGAAGGTTGGCGATGCGTCTGCGTTCCGTGTCTGGGGATCTCGGGCGTTTGTCCGCGACTTGTCTGCGGACAAGCTGTCCCCTCGTGCTGCTCCCTGCGTCTTCCTTGGCTTCCCCCCTGACGCGCCAGGGTGGCAGTTCTACCACCCCACCTCTCGCCGTGTTCTGTCCTCCCAGGACGTCACGTTTGACGAGTCGGTCCCCTACTACCGTCTCTTCCCCTACCGCACTCCGTCCCTCCCCCCGCCACCGCTCTTCTTTGTGCCAGGTCCCCCCCCGGTAGACCCCCTTCCCCCTCAGGGTCCTGCCCCTTCGGGTGTGTCCCAGGTAGACGCAGTCGAGCCTGTGAAGGTCGCTGGTGACTCTGGTGCTGCTGGGGGTGCTGAGCCTGGGGGTGCTGACTCTGGGGGTGCTGAGCGTGTGGGTGCTACGCCTGGGGGTGCTGAGCCTGAGGGTGCTACGACTGGGGGTGCTGAGCCTGGGGGTGCTGAGTCTGGGGGTGCTGAGCCTGGGGGTGCTACGACTGGGGGTGCTGAGCCTGGGGGTGCTACGCCTGGAGGTGCTGAGCCTGGGGGTGCGGAGCCTGAGGGAGCTGGGCCTGCTCGTGTGGCGTCTGGCGGTGCTGGGCCTGGAGGTTCTCTGGGTGCTCCGTCTCGACGGGAGCCACTCTCTCGACAGGAGGTGCGTGAGTGGTTTGCCCGGCGCTGGAGGCGTGCTGCTGGAGCTGGAGGTTCTTCGGCTGCTGAGGGTGCTGGTGCCACGGGTCCCGGAGGTGCTCGTACTGGGAGTAGTGGAGCTGCTGGGCCTGCGGGTACTACTGGAGCTGGAGCCACTGCGTCTTCTCGTGGTCCGACTGGAGCTGGAGCTTCTGAGGGTGTTGGCGCTGAGGGTACTGCTGGCGGTACTGGAGGCGGTCCTGCTGGGGGTGCTATTGGTGCTGCTGGAGGTCCTGGAGCTACTGGAGCTGCTGGGGGTACTGGAGATGGAGGTGCTGCTGGCGCTGGTGCTACCACTGGGGGTACTGGTGCTGTCACTGCTGTGTCTGCAGTCGCTGCGCGGCCTCGGCCGTACTTCGTTCCGCTTCTTGAGCAGGTTCTTGGTCTCCCGCCTTCTACTGGTCCTCCTCCTCCCTTAGAGTGTCCACAGCCTGTCCCATCACGTTACAGTTACAGCCGGCCTCCCCACTGCCTGCTCCTTCTCCCTACACTGGTCCTACTGGAGGTCTTGCTGAGCGTCGTGAGCCTGCGTCTCGTCCTGCGTCGCCTGTCCGTGCTGCTCGCGCTAGTGGTCGTGGTTCGCGTCAGCGTCCTCCCCCTGTGCCCGGCATGCACCGGATGTCTCTCCGTCCGTCCACTGCTCCTCTGCGTGCCCCTTTGCCTTCTCCTCCTGAGTCCTCTCTTCCTGCTCTTGCTGACCCGGTGTCGGACTCCCTTCGTACTGCCAGTCCGACTGTCACGCGTCTCCTTGCTACTGTTGTCACTGACCCTTCCTTTGATTCCACTGCTGCGTCTGCCCTAGTTGCTGAGCTCGTCGACTTTGCTGCTCGCTGTCGTCTAGACTACGCTGCTAGTCTTGTTGCTGCGTCTGGGTCTGTCTGTCCTCCGTCCGTCGGGGGTGAGTGTGCCCTTGGCACGGACGTCCTTGAGGACAGACAGGAGGAGTTCCAGTGTTTGGCTGCTGCTTCACCTCATCTCGTGTCCGTACTGCTTACCCCTGAGGGAGACCCGGATGCACTTGACATCCCGACTCCGCGCTCTTACGCGGAGGCGATAGAGGGTCCCTACTCCTCTCAGTGGCAGGCAGCTATGGACGCAGAGATGGCTTCCTGGAAGTCCACAGGCACCTACGTTGACGAGGTTCCCCCGCCTGGGGCGAACATCGTCAGTGGCATGTGGATTTTCAGGGTGAAGCGGCCGCCGGGTTCTCAGCCTGTCTTCAAGGCGCGTTACGTGGCTCGTGGCTTCAGTCAGCGGCAGGGAGTTGACTACTTTCAGACATTCTCTCCCACCCCGAAGATGACCACTCTTCGGGTACTGCTGCACATAGCTGCTCACCGTGACTACGAGCTACACTCTCTTGACTTCAGCACTGCTTTCTTGCAGGGCAGCCTGCACGAGGAGATCTAGCTGCGTCGCCCACCTGGCTTCACTGGGTCCTTTCCTCCTGGCACCCAGTGGAGCCTCCGGCGGCCAGTCTACGGTCTCCGCCAGGCACCGCGTGAGTGGCACGACACACTGAGGACTACACTTGCGGCTCTTGGGTTTGCTCCCTCTACTGCCGACCCGTCGCTGTTTCTGCGCACCGACACTTCTTTGCAGCCGTTCTACATCCTCGTGTACGTCGACGACTTGGTCTTTGCCACAGCTGACACTGCTGGACTCGCCCACGTGAAGTCCGAGCTGCAGAAGAGACACACGTGCACAGACCTGGGTGAACTGCGCAGCTACCTTGGCTTGCAGATCACCCGGGACAGAGCACAGCGCACCATTACCCTGACTCAGTCACACATGGTGCAGCAGGTCCTTCAGCGCTTCGGCTTCACGTACTCCTCGCCTCAGGCCACTCCTCTGCCTACTCGCCACTCGCTCTCAGCTCTGCCTTCGGATGAGTCCGTAGAGTCGAGTGGCCCGTACCCAGAGCTTGTTGGCTGCTTCATGTACCTGATGACCTGCACTCGACCTGACCTTGCATACCCTCTTAGCATTCTCGCACGCTATGTTGCTCCTGGGAGACACAGACCGGAGCACATGGCTGCAGCGAAGAGGGTGTTGCGCTACTTGTGCAGTACGTCGGGCATGGGGCTTGTGCTTGGAGGGCAGAGTCCAGTGGTCCTCACTGGGCACGCAGACGCTTCTTGGGCTGACGACCAGGCTACGCAGCGGTCGTCACAGGGTTATACCTTCAGCCTTGGTTCCGGCTCTGTCTCGTGGCGGGCTACCCACTCGTCTTCTGTTCTCGGCTCCAGTTGTGAGGCTGAGATCTACGCAGGGGCCATGGCTGCACAGGAGCTTCGCTGGCTCACCTACCTGCTGACTGACGTCGGAGAGCCGCCTCGTTCTCCTCCAGTGCTGTACGTAGACAACAAGGCCATGCTGGCCTTGTGTCGGGAGCAGAGACTGGAGCACAGAACGAAGCACATTGCTCTTCGCTACTTCCTTGCTCGTGAGCTACAGCAGCGTGGTCAGCTACGCCTTGCGTACGTGGCCTCTCAGGCCAACACTGCTGATATCTTCACCAAGGCACTTGCGCCTTGTGATCATCAGCGCTTCTGTACTCAGCTGGGTCTTGTGCCTACCTTGCCTCACTTGCTCACCCCTTGACCTTGTTTGTACTGTTACATATATATATACACCTGCTCTTGCTTGTTTAGCCTTATATATATATGTAATCCTGCATGTGAACTGGCCTTGTGGCCTTGAACTTGTGCTCGGAATGTGTGGTGACGTTGTGATCCACCCTGAGCTTGCTTTGCTTTGCTTGACTGGTCTTGTGACCCCTTGTCCTCCCCCACTTTGCCTATGGGGGTGTGTCAGATTTATATGACTTAGCTGCTGTAGGCTATAGTGGGGTAGCACATATGGGGTACAGCTTTCTAGGGTTTGTACTTGTACCCAACTTTCCCTTAGTCTTTTCATCCCTCGTTCATTTTCACACGTTCCGTAACAACCTATGCCCACGCGCCGATAAGTCAAAAGGCCCTGTCTACCGGTTGGCGTTATACTTTACTAGGCGAACGTAGGCACAATCAATAGTCTTGGATGAGGTGCTTGTCATGGACTCTTCTTGCATGGGCTTAGTAGATACCTTGGACCACCAAGGTATCATCCCCAGAGCACGACTGAGATCCCCGATGCGCACTCTTGCGTCCATGTCCTTCCACTCCTTGGGCCTGTGCACCTGAAACATGCTTCATCTGGGTTTAGCGTAGGATATGCAGGCACCACAACACACACCGTCCTTTGTAAGGGCATCAACGGAACAACATATACGGCTTACAATGGATGAGGTGCCACCTCCCGTGCATATGTCTCTTGAGTGAGGTGCCGAAATCCTGGACCCATCGGACCGATGTCTCTCCTCCTGCACACCAGATAAACATCCCACACCTTTCAATGGCCATCGAAAACACACCCAGTCGGCACGCCAACGATCCTCACCTCATATCCCATCGCCCTTGCCTCGGCCATTAGAACGACTCTGTAGTCAAATGTCGGTAACTCCGGCAGTATGACATCCTCGAGGCTTGTTGCGCTGTGATTTAGGAGTCTGTAATCCGCTATTGACGTCATAAACCGTCGACCTTTGGCACGTGTAATGCTCGACTCCGACTCGTCCGGATACGTGGCGTATATGAGCCTCAGGTACATGAACGGTGTGGGTGCATCGGGTGTTATTGCAAGAGACGGACGGGCTTCTGAAATCGCGCGCGCCCTGTGCTGTCTAGGACTGCGCCTTCCACTACCCAGGAATGGGTCCAGAGACATCAGAATCGTGGCCGCGCTAAGGGTCTCACCTCGTTGTGACATTATGGCACCCTGCACCTGCATTATGGCGTAGGCTATAGTGGGCTTAGACCGTATGAAATAACCCCGGGTGTTGCGCCGCTTTACAACGCGTTGCGTTCATCATGCCACTACCAACTAAAATCAGTAACATTAGGCGGACGTTAGGGTTTTGTAAGTGTCCGTCCTACGGGAATCGAGGAACGGGCTGCTGGGACGATTGGAAGCGGTGTGGAGTGGTTTGTGGAGTGTTGGCACGCTTTCATGGTCAACTGGGTGTACCGAGCACAAACTGCAAAATTAGTTCGCGCTTTCTTCAGATTGTGCCATATCGGGGAGGTGAACATCATACTCGCTCTCGGATTGAGCGTGGAAATCCCTATATCTCCAACGTGAACAATCTCGTTACGTACACAATGATTGACGATGTGCGTATTATTCGACAAATACAACGGTTATTGAGATCAATACAACCATCAGTTACTACATCCCATACTCAATATCCCCATGCACGCTAGACAGGGATGCCGTTGGGGAGTTGAAGCATATCTCCTCGCTGGCCGTGGAAGACATGGACGAGGAAGGCGCGTATGAATGCCTCCTAACCTTCTTCTCTGGTGTGCGCAGCAGTCGGTCAACGAGGTCCGGGTTCCCCAAGCGCTTAAGCGTGACGACGACACTCGGAGCTACTCCCGTCGCGCTAGCAAGCCTTGTGTACGCATCAGATGCCATACGCATGAACCGGCGGCGAGTCCTGTCGTCCCATTTGACGCGGCCGACACTGCTTGAATCATCAATCCGACGGATGACCGGCTCAGGAACACGTTCGGCCGTATCCTCGTCCATGGTGTCATCCCAAGTTGCGTAGTCCAATGCTTCCATCACGCAGTCGGGGATGTCCAACTGGTCCAGCCTCCTCTGCAGGCCCGTGAGGCTAGCGACGAGCTGCTCCACAACCTCGACATGCAGGTCGCGGTTGATCGCGTGAAGCCGAGGCAGCCACTCGTCCGGGACGCACCCAGTGCGCCAAAACGCGAGCTGAATGTGAGATGTCGCCACCCCCCACAGTGCATGGTATGTCCACTGCAACGTGTTCGCGCCCGATGGAGAGTTGCTGGTCCACACCCAAGCTGGAGGCACGCGCCTCATGAAGCGAGTCTGGTGGTCCACCCACATTGTGCGGAATTCGGACCTGAAGAACGTGACAATGCCCTGCACGACGGGGTTCCCCACGTCTGGTACAGTATCATGAAGCTGCACAATGCGGGTATGGGTTAGGTGGTGCACCATGAAGGGCCCACTCGGCTCTCGCTTGCCCTCTCCCCAAGTGAGCTTGTGCCTACGCGAGGACACAAGGACGACGATGTCACGGTCCTCTGCAAATTTCGCAGCGTTGAGGCCTAGCAAGAACTGCGTGAAAAGCTGCACGTAACAACATAGAGTATCACAGAGACATATATTGAGCACCAACGTCTTGAGTCCATATATAGGAGACATTTTTGCGTGTCATCTCTAGTACATTTCGCCATTACCTGGGGGGTTATGCGGCCGGACCGAGTACGGCGGATATATGCCCACTGGTCGCCGCTGACATCGTGGCCCAGCCTCAGTGGCTCCCGATCGGTGCTCACTACAATGGGCCTGAAGCGATGCGCGCCGTCTGCGGAATAGAGAAGGCCGATAGACAGCCTCTTCATATCATTCCCATTGCGCCCGACGAACGGATGCAGGTATGGCTGCAGAGCAGGAAGGAGAGAAACCTCTACAAATATGTAGACGTCGCTGGGAGGAGCGCCAAGGCGCGACAAGAGATCCTTTAGAGCGGCCATGGAAGTAAAGTGGCGTCTGCTACAAATGGCGGCATATGATATGGCCGGTAGGTTTGGCGGGTACAGCGTCCAATGTAGCTGCTAATGGACAATGAGTGAGTCTAGCTTCTGAAAAGCATCGGCGCCAGCTGGCCACTCCCTCTTTGCCCTGACAGGCGTGGATTGGCCACAGAAACTACTGATTGCGCAATGACGTGGGTACACCTCATAGGCTACCACGGTTGTGCACGCTTGAAACCACATGTTTGTGCCCTGAAAGCTAATCTGTTAGTGACCTTTCCGTACCCTGTATAGTATATGCCCGGGTCAGTTGGGGTTCCGAGATATTGTGCGCATGAATGCGTACGTCGGTACACTGTTACATTGGCTGGTATAGTTCTACTATTTAGGAACTTTCACGCCGCATCGCCCTAAACATCAATCTACATCATTTATTTTGGATGCTCCACTCATCGTCGGTACGTTCAGTGTTCGACAATAATTCAATGGTGTAACTGAAACGAAGTCGAAATAAATCCATCCGCGTCTAGGTGAGTGGCCGAAATGTTACATCGCTGTTAATCGCATTTGGTTATGTTCATAACGGGACATATGTCGTCCCGATAAGGGCTGCACAATTGAGTGTATAAAGGTTCCGCATAGTCTCGGCTGTGCATGCTGACGAGGGTACAGTAATCTCAGCTCAATTGCACTGTGACAAGTGTCAAATATGGCTGGAACCCGCTGCCAATCACGAACCGCCATGGTGGTATCCACATTCTAGAATCGCGCTCTGACCCTGGGTCTCCGTCGTCTGAGCAAATCCGATATTTGTACCCGAAGGTGCCTGGTGGAGTGTATAAACGCTTCAATCGCACTACAGCCCGACAGTTAAGTTCTTGCCACACTAGGGTTTCGGCCTCTCTCACGAACTCGTAGTAGCCATGGTACCGCGAACCAAAGCCCAGGCCTCTAAACGCGGCCTCCACAGTCCACAAGCCATGACATCGCGTAGGCCACCGGCAGCGGCGCGGCGGAACACCACGATCCCGGAATCGCTGAGCAACAAGCGGCTGCGCTCGCGTGAACTCCAGCAGGGGGATACGAATACGGAAGCCGCAGTGGCCGCGTCGGTTTCCGCATGGGGCTCGCGGCTGCCATGCGTCAAAGATGAGCCCGCGCCGAATGACGCGCTGACTGCTCTACTGAACGCACCATCTTCAACGACTTTTAAGACGGTGTCTCTGTATAACCACATGGGTGTGGGCTGTCAAGTGAATGCGCACGACGCCTTGACGCTCGCCGACAAGAAATATCTGGGGGACGCGGTCGTCGATTTCCATAACATGTACGTTTTTGGATGGCGATACTCCTACAGGTTGCTTTGTCGCCACCCTACGGTATGCCGACTTTAACGTTTAAACTTTCATCGTGCGTGGTCCCTTCGCACCCGTGCAGCCTCCTGAACATCAGGTACCCAAGGTGTCCGAACGGGAAATCATGGGTGGTCCTTGACAGCAAGGCGTATGCGTATGCCAAGATTCACGGGAAGCCGATTGGGAGGTGCACGGGCCCGTCTGTGTTCGAGTACGATTACATCGCCGTCCCGGTATTTGCCGGGTAAGTACGTCTTTTGCCCGCCGCTGTTATAAGCCCGTCTGTCGCCCCAGCCTAACAAAGACCTCTCAATTGTGCAGGGAACACTATTCTTTGATGGTGGTAACAAACCCGAGCGGGATTGTAAGCCAGACGGCCGCACCTGTGGAGTTCATTCTATTCGACAGTGACGGCCTCCACGCCAAGACTACTGATGCCTTTGACGGGACTAAAGCGTGAGAGTCGCTATATACCACCGTGCAACCCCCTTTCAGCGGTGACGTCCTGCGACCTCATCTGACCTGTTGGCTATATCGTCGTGCAGGTTATTGCACCTCATGTGCAAACGCGATCATCCGGGGGTGGACCAGGAGGCGTCTAGGCAAGCGCTCATCAAGGCCGAAACGATAATCATGGAGGTGAGATGCTGCAAAGACAGTATGGCTCATTCTATCCCACTTGCTTGCTAATACGGGAGCGCGTTCTGATGAACGGAAACATCGTGTCTCGATGGTGCGCAGGGTCACCAGATCCCCAAACAACCTAACAGCTGGGACTGCGGAGTGTACATGTGCCAGTATCTCGAAGCTCTGATGACATCTGGGTTCATAACCGTGAGAGAGTACATATCGTTCAAGGGCGTGAGCGCTGAGAGGTACCGCCACAAGATGCGTGGGGATCTTTGTTCTCATGCCGAGGGAACGCTGATTCCCGAGCTGCAACGCCAGGGTCTCCGCATACCTCTGCAGCCTGTTCCCGTTATCGACGACAACGGATACATATGCGTCGACCCTCCTGTGGACATCCGAAGAGAGCTGCTAGACCACAAGGAGAAGTTCGCTGTGATTGAGCACGACATACAGGTTCTGACGGCCAAGATCGAGTATCTGGCCATCCGCAAAGGCGTGACGTCGGACGAGCTGGACGCAGGGGCGCGCCAACACCTGGGTGCCGTGGTCGACACGCTGGTGCCGACGGCGACTCCACGCAAGCACGCCAAAGCAGAACCTACCGCGGACGGAAGTGGCCAGAAGGAGGTCGCGCAGACTCCTCCGACGCGTGCACTGGCGGCAGTGCCATCAATCTCTCCCTGTCCTGCACCTCACACATCTGCCGTGAAAGATAGCCAAGTTACTGCCGGCGACGCGACACCTGCTGTGGTCAGGCAACAACAGCGCGACCATCTTGCAGTGGCTTTGCGCAGCCGCGCTAAGACTCCCGTGCCCGCAGCTCCAGGTAACCCCGGAAGGGTCGCAAGCAGCGGCCGAACGGGAGTTATGTGGAACGCAGCGAAGCAGAGGTACTACGTCCGGATCATATCTGCTCGCCGTCAGCAGGTTCGTCTGGGGTCGTACGAGGACAAGGACGAGGCGTCATACGCGTATGCTGCGGGAGCCGTTGTACTTTGCCCGAACTCACGCATCAGCTGCACGGTGGAGCTGTCCGACGGTGACAGGCAGGCTTTAGCCGGCTGCACCGAGGAGATCCTAAGGCTACTCGTGAAGTACAGGCGCTGGAACAGATGGAGGGAGTGGAGAGCCGCAATGGCTGGCCTGGACGATGCGCAGCCGGTCGAGACCCGTTCGCGGCGAAAGGGCAGAGTGTCCCGGGCCATTAGTGACGTTGAGGAGGTGGAGGCGACCACGCAGACTACAGAGGACCAGCCTATGGCTGAAGAGCCAGAGGACCCACCAGAGGACTACACGGATGACGATGAGTCCGTTGACGATGATGCTGTGTATGAACCGGGAAACGATGATTTCGACGAAGAAGATGACTGGGAGGAGGTCAACCGTGCAGAGGGTGTTGCCTGAAGCCATGAACATGGTGGCCATTGGACCACGGGATGTTCTAGTTCTGTGCTCATACTGATAGGACTTAGAGCTGGTGGCGGGTAGGTGGATCTGGAAATGTAAGCATCGCATGTATCACGGTATTAAACTGTCTATATCGAGGAGATGTAAATATACGACAAATAACACTTAAACTTTGCACATGTAGAAACTGTAACCACAGTTGGGGCTAGTAGCAAATGCTGAAATAAGGGGGTGTATAAGTGGAGTATCGCATCTGACAGAAACGAGGACGAGCATCGACGATGTGACAATCGTGGCACGGCGACATTTTACATGTGGAAAGTGTGGCTGACATTTGTCTGTAATCAAACTGGCCACTCTAACCGTGACATGTGTAGAATTGTGCGCGTGGCCAAGAGCGTGAGGCAACTAGTGCGGTGAGAAACTCCGGTATCGAGCATTGCGATATCCACGAGAGTGGTAAGGGGACTGTTGCGAGCGAGGGTAGAACCCCGGGGTGGTTTAGAGCTACGCCATTTCGACCCCGCTGTGTATGCGGTCTGAGATGCTGTCTCCGCTAGAGGTCGATATGACTCCCACCGACGGCGGTCGTTCCAAGCGGGCGAAGACTGCGCCGTCATGGTTAGCTGATTCATATGAATACGGGGAGCGGAAGAAGAAAGGACGACGCCTACCGGAACCCAAGAGGCGTAAAACAGGCACAGAAAAATGTGGCGCGGAGGATAAGAACGCGGGGCATGACGAAGGTAACATTTGTGACGTGACAAGTACGTTGCATTTCATGTACCAGTGCTAATGCATGACTGTGGTGAGATATGCCGTATGCGCACGCAAAATTAACACCCTTCTACCTACCACGCACCTGGTCACAGAGACTCGAGAAGTGCCGCTGCAGATATGCAGCGCCAAGGCTGTCGGGGCCGTCGACGCGGAGGCAGCCTGCACGCCCATTGTCGCCAGCGCACCACAAGGGGAGGAGGACACAGAGGCCGTGAAGGAACGCCTGATAGACGAGTTAATGGAAGGCGAAGATGATGACGACGAGGAGGGAAACGGTGGTGGTCAGTCGTCAAGCAACGATCCGTGTGTCCACCACCCCTGCCCCCCTTGCCCCTGCCGCCCTTGCGTCTCCCACTAGGAGCAGACGCAGCCCCGACCCCCTCAGCTCCGAGGTAGTCGACAGCAGCAGCAGATGCAATGGAGGGGAGGAGGGGGGAGGGGGAGCACCCCTCAAAGAAGGGGGTGCGGGGGTCACCACGAGAGGCACCTACAGCTACAATGCTCTTCTCAGCTGCTAGGAGCTCCTTCTCGAGGAGGTCGACAGTGAGATCAGTGGGGGAGAGGGCGAGAAACTGGTCCCTGACAGTGCGAAGGGAGTCAGGGAGGCGGGTGACAAGGTGGTACAGTGTGAGGTACATCGGGGGGGGGGTTCTTGGCGAGGAAATCGGGGGGGGGGCGCGGCACGGTAGCGGAGGTCACTGGTACGGAGGTGGGTGATGAGGTCAGCTACAGTGGCAAAGGCGGACAGGTCGGGGAAGAGGTAGGGCAGTGAGAGACGGCCTATAGCAGCAGTGGCAGGGGAGGAGTAGCGCGCGACTACTGCGTCGTACAGCTCCTTGGCGGTCTTATGCTGTCCGAAGTGCTCGCGCTCATCTAACGGTACGTGACTGCGAACGGCTAGGCGAGCGTGAGCATCACGGGTCTGCCACTGGGAGCGAGCAGTGCTGTCAGCAGTAGCGGGAGGTGCGGGAGCAGCGCCGGACGTGTGGTCATAGAGGGAAACATCGTCCTTGGCAGTGATCTGGAGGTACAGGTGCAGGTCATCAAGCCAGACATCGAACTTAATCGGGCGGCCCTCGGCGTCAAAGGTGAGAACAATGGGACTGGCCATAGTGGCAGTAGCAGGTAGCAGTAGTAGCAGTAGCAGCAGTAGTAGTAGCAACAGCAGTAGCAGAAGCAGCAGTAGTAGCAGTAGGAGCAGGTAGGGCGGCGCGACTCGGTCAGGGCGGCGCGGCTCGGGCGGCGCGACTCGGGCGGCGCGACTCGGGCGGCGCGACTCGGGCGGCGCGGCTCGGGTGGGTAGGGCGGCGCGACGCCGGGCCTATGCTCGGTGCGCGGCGGCGCCTAGGGTGCGGCTGCGCGCGCGCCGCGGCTGCGTCTAGCGGCGGCTAAGCGCGCGGGCCGCGGCTGCGTTCTAGCGCGGGCTGCAGCAGCCGGCGCGCGATCGCCACGGGGCCTACGGGCGGGCGGCTGTGGGTCGCGCGTCGGCCTAGGGGCTAGCGGGGCCTACGGGCGGCGGCCTGCTGGGGCTCGCGAGAAAAAATCGAGCCGCCCTAGGCGGCGGTTTTCCTACGCGCGCTAAAACGGCGGGGCCGCGCTCGGGCTGCTAGCGGGCTGCACACGGGCAGCGTGAGAGGAGAGCGCACGAGGGCGCATGAGAGGAGAGGCGCACGAGGGCGCTAAAAAAAAGAGGGCGCACGAGGGCACCACTAGCGGAACGGTGGGCCCTTAGGTCTAGAACCTATAGCTCTTAATACCATGTTAGAAACAAGAAGTGTGTGAACTATGAAAAGTTGGAGTACAAGTAGCAAACCCTAGTTTTGTGTACCCCCTAAAGGCTAACCCACTATAGCCTACACAACAACAACACATATAGTGTTTGACATTGGTCTCCACCGTATCGCCGTGGATGGGTAGCGTGCTGCCGTTCACCATGCTTGCTGCAAATTGGGTCTCCTTGTTTGACTCTCCAATTTTCTCTAATGTCCTACGGACACACACGAGTGAGACGCTCCACTGTCCACAATCATCTGGAGGCGCCATCCTTTTACAGAGCACCTCGAGAAGAAGTGGTTGCTACCGCTCTGAGTTGCCAAAGATGGCAACGGGAGATGTGTGTTGGCCCCGTCCTCGCTTGGGCGGAGCCGATTTCGTTGTCGGGTGTGCGGGGAGCACATCCAACCAGTTGCAGTGGGCGACGCCGACATAATCACGCAGGTCGACAGATTTGGCCGACCTACACATGGTCACTGCGATGCCGCCGACTTTGGGATGCCGGCGGCCGACTTCGACCCGGTGGTTGACGAGGGGAAGGGCGACGACCTTGGAGGGTGCCGACCTTGGAGGGCGCCGACATCGACCTGGAGGTGGCGCCGACTCTGGAGGACGCTGAGTACGGGTGGTCGATCTGGTGAGGTTGACCTGGGAGGACGCCGACTTCAGGGCGTCGACCTGAGGGGTGCCGACTTCGTGAAGTCGGCTGGTGGTCGTCGACCTGGGTGGTCGACGAGCACGTACAACAGCTGATCGACGCCAACCACACAAGTTGACGACGGCTTGGTGGTTGCCCGGTCGACCAAGTTACCTGGGTGATGGGGATCTGTGGAGGTGCGCGACAGTCGCCCAGGTGGATCCGGTGAAGCCGACCTCGGTGTGGTATCCCGAGGTCGACGTGGAGGATCAGATGCAGAAGTGGGCACGTGGTCGGCTTGGTGTCTGCGCTGTGCACGTGACGAGGCATGGCACGCCAACCAGCTCCAAGCACCTGCGAAGCGGATGCTCTGCTGTCCTGCAAGTGCAACGCTGTGCAGCCGTCTTCCTGCAGCATTGGCACGCCGTCGACTTGCAGCGTTGATAGGCCGCGACATTGCACTGCTGGAGCGCGGTCGACCTTGTCATGCTGGAATGCAGTCGACCATGCTGCGCTGGCAGACGACTAGCTTGCGTGCTAGCATCTGATGTAGTCAATGTTGCTTTGCTATTGGAAACTAATGTTGTGAACTTTTACTAGAAAAGAACTCTTGCACATTTCCCCTGTGAATACGACCAAGCAACAAACGCTACGATTACTCCTACCCCATGCCTACCCCGTAGACTAGCTCCCGTTGCTACTATCTCCACATGGTGCGGTGAGCGTGGACGGCACGCGACTTACCTTCAGTCTAGTCGACTTTTGCACGCTACCTATCTTTTTCGTAGGCCGGTAGCCGTGTTAGTCACCATGGTTGGCGCCGTAGGTGACGCGGGCGTAGTGGATACCCTGCAGACGCGGTTGGCAAATGCAAGGAGACGCCATGAGGGTGGCGAGTACGGGCAGACCCTCCCCTTGGATGTCCTTCAGCTAGGCATCCGCGCAGTGTGGGCGACGGAACACCCATCTCGACCTGCTTCTCATCGACCGGTGAACAACAAAGGCAGCGTTGACGTGGGCGTCAACGCCGGTGACCAAGTCGGCAGCAGTGCGGGAGGTATCTCGAAGCAGCGAGGGGTGTTCTGGACGGCCGACGGTGAAGTCGGCGGTGTTCAGGTGCAAGGGCAGCAGTTATCGGCGGCTGCGGGCTCCTCGTAAGGCGACGCCGGTGGACGTCGAAGTGGTGTGACGCCGGCGTCGACGACCTACGTGACGGGGGGTGGGATCGCGCCGACCTATGGCTTCTTCGAGTTCACGCCGGACAAGATCGTCGTCAACCCCTTGCTGGTCGACCGTCACGACCTCCTCACGTGGAAGGAGGCCATCAAGCCCCAGTTGGAGATGGCTGGGTTGATGTGCTTCGCGAACGGCTCCATGGAGATGCCGCTGGAGTGCAACCCCGAGCTGTGTGCGGAGTTTCGCGCCGTGCACCTGCTGACCTTCACCGTCATCTCGCGGTGCTGCTTGCCGGTGGTGCAGATCGCCCTGAAGTCGTGTCGGAGTCACTTGGACGCCGGCCATCGGGCGTGGCAGTTCATCACGTCGACGTACCAGGTCACCGACGACCTGTACCTTGGCCAGCTGGAGGAGCAGATAATGCACATGCGGATGGGTGAGCAGGAGACGGCAACCGAGCTCGATGCCTTCTTGCGTGCATGCAGATGGCCGGCGTTAAATATTCGACGGCGTCGTACATCACGCATGTCATCAACGGGCTCCCGAGCGGCTACAACCTGATGAAGCGTCTGATGGAGGTGTTGGGCACGCGGGAGTCGCTCAACGAGGAATCATTAACCTCGTACATCCTTAGGGACGAGGCGCTGCAGGAGGCTCAGAGGTTCACCGAGCTTCTGCCGCAGGCGAACTACGTCGCCCCGACAAAGCAAGGAAGTCGACTGGGGCAGTGCGGCAAGCCTGTCGGCGGTGGTAGCGGAGGTGGGAGGCTGGCCAAGGACGCTGACAAGGGGAAGTCGGCCAAGGATGGCGGTCGTGGAGGAGGAGGTCGACGTCTGGAATGCTGGCTGTGCGACGACCCCGACCACCTCTCCTTCGAGTGCCCCGGCCGCACCGACTCCGACAACGACGACACCAAGGGAGGCCAAGGGAGGTCGGCCGGTCGTCGCCCACGTCGGGAGAGTAAGCCGCGTAAGGAGAAACACTCGACCAAGTCGACGTCGGCGAAGGGCGCCGACCCTCTTCTCGCAGCAAGGAGCGAGGCGACGGGGAGGCGTCATGCTCGCTGATCGGTGTCGTGGAGCCGACCGTCTCGCTAGCGCCGGAGGCCGGCGAGGACTTCAAGGCGGTGGCAGCGGCACTGCAGGCAAACCTGGCGGTGGTTATGCTCGACAGCGGCTGCTCCCACCATCTGATGGGGACGAAGGAGGCCTTCGTCGACTTGGGGCCGAACGGCGACGTCAAGCACGTGCGCGGCTTCAATGGAGTGCTGCAGGAGGTCTAAGGTCGAGGTACCGTCGCCCTGCAAGGAGAAGCCGGGAAGCAGGTGCTCATCCCCGACGTGCTCTACGTCCCAGACGTGCAGGCGAACCTGTTGTCAGCCGGCCAACTGAAGGAGAGCGGAGGGAAGCTGCAGAACGAACGGTGACGGGATGCTGATCGTCTCGGCAGCGGGGGACGTCCTAGGTCGGGCAACATACATCGGCCGGGTCCTCTGCACCAACCTTCATCCATGCTCAGCGACGTCGACGTCGACCACGACAGAGGCGGTGGCTCTGCGGACCATCGTTCCATCAACGAATTCGACGCCGACCAGGTGGCACGTGAGGCTGGCGCATGTCAGCGTCGACACCATCACAAGCTCGATGAAGCACTACGTCGCCACCAGCCTGGACATCAAGCCATCGGCCGGCACCGACTCTCCATGTGTCTCATGCGTCGGTGGGAAGCTTGCACGGCACACATTCCCCGACAAGGGCTCGGACGCCGACGACGCCCTGGTTGTCGTGCACATCGACCTGTGCGGGCCGTTTCAGGTGGCTGCCAAGGAAAGAAGCCTGTACTTCCTGCTGCTGAAGGACCAGAAGACCCGCTACGTGTGGGTGAGGCGGGTCGCCGAGAAGTCCGACGTGCAGCTGGAGTTAGAGAAGTGGCTGGTGGTAGCTGAGCGACAGACGAAAATGTCGGTGATGATGCTGCGCTCTAACCGGGGAGGGGAGTTCCTTAAGGAAGGAGTTTACCGCCTTCGTGGATGGCTAAGGAATCGTCCACAACTTAACCTGTCCCTACACAATGCAGCAGAACGGCATGGCGGAACGGGAGATGCGGACGGTGGTGGAGTCGGTGCGGGCGATGCTACTGCACATGGGCGTGCAACACCACTGGTGGCACCTCGCCCTGCGACAGGCCATCTAGGTGCGCAACTGCCTTGAGAGGTCGACGCTGCTGCCGGGGACGACTCCGTCCCTGCTGCTGATAAGCAAGAAGCCCGACTTGATGCTGGCCCATGTGTGGGGCTACATGGCGCAATTCCTGGTCCATGTGCAACAACGTGGAGGCAAGTTGAAACCGAAGGCCAGATGGTGCCTTCACATCGGTGTGTCGGAGGAGAGTAAGGGCTGGGAGCTCCTTGGCCTCACCGACAACAAGGTGGTCACCAAGTCGGACCTGGTGTTCTACGAGACGATGTTGCTTGAGGTGTGGAAGTCGAAGCATGGGCTGGCATCGAGGCGGACGCAGGTCGATCAGCCGACGGACATCTCGACGGCAGCACTCCCCTTGCTCGCCGAGGTCCGTGAGGCTGATGAGTATGCTGAGGACGTCCGCCCTTTTTGCCCTTCCCCTGCCCCTCCTTCCCCACCCCTTGTCGTCGACCTGCATGAGCTGACAACGACATCGGCCGACGGCGATGAGTGGAGCAGTGGGGCGTTGCCTATGGCGCCGGCCAAGAGCATCGCCGGTGGCCGACGTGACATCAAGCAAGTCGGTGAGGGAGAGCAATCGACGCCGAGAGGGGAGCAGCAAGTAGAGGAGGTGCAGCCGACCTGGGTGAAGTCGGCGAAGGAGGTGTTGGCAGAGAAGCCGCCGATAGGGGAACAGCCAACAGCGAAGCCGACCAAGGAGCAATCGGCAACTGGGCAGTCGGCAGGGGAGCCGACGACAGGGGAGAAGTCGGCATGGACGCCGACCATTGTGCAGCAGGCCAAAGAGGACAATGAAGCTGTCGTCGATGCAGGGGAGCAGTCGGGGGGCGTGGAGTCTACCGACAGCGACGTGGTGGAGGTCGAGACGTTCAGGCCGACTTCGGAGGCCACCTGAGTTCCTGACCTACCGCGTGTGCCTGCTGCCGGCCACCTTCACCACGTTGTATGACGACGCTGATGATGATCTACTCTACGATGACGCCAAGGAGGACATCGACCTGCCAGAGCTCAATCCCGACATGCACGCCGACCCCAAGCACCGCTGGGACATCGCGACGATGACGGTGAAGGAGGCGTTGGCGAGCTGGAATGGCAAGGCGGTGAAGGTCGCTATGGACGAAGAGATCCGCGGCAGTCTCATCGGCATGGGCACCTGGGAGCTGGTCGAACGCCCATGCGGGGTGAACATTATGAAGAACCGGTGGGTGTTGATGTCCAAATACCACATCGACGACATGGTTGGTTGGAAGAAGGTGATGTTGGTTGTGAAGGGCTTCACGCAGGTGTATGGCACCGACTACAACAAGACGTATGCGCTGTCACGCTGAGGATCTTCCGCAGTATCGTCGCCGACCTCGACCTCAACCTGATGAAGCTCGACATGAAGAACGCCTTCCTGCAGAGCAAGCTCGACCGGGTGCTGTACATGTACCAGTTGGACTACTACAAAGACGGGACCGGTCGGGTGAGCAAGCTACAAAAGAGTCTGTACGGGCTAAAGCATTCACCATTGCTGTGGTACAAGGTGCTCAACGACGCGCTGGTTGGCGATGGCTGGAAAAAGAGCCAGTTCGACGAGGCCCTTTACTTAAAGGCGGCGACGACGGAGTGGCCTGCTGGGTGCTGGTCTACGTCGACGTCCTGCTGGCCACCAGCAGCAGCACGACCATGCTGAAAGAGTTGAAGGAGCTGCTGGAGGCCGCCTTCGAGCTCCGGGAGATCACGCTAGTGGAGAAGTACCTCGGGCTGGAGATCGTGCGCGACAGGCCGGCGAGGAAGTTGTGGCTGCACCAGCAGGGCTACGCTGACAAGCTGCGCAGGCGTTTCATCAACGAGGAGCAGACCGGGCAGACTCTGAAGACGCCGGTGTCCGTCGACACCTACTCCAAGATGGCGTTCGACGACGAGGAGGCACAGGAGCGCCAGGATGAGGAGTACCGGCAGAAGGTCGGCTCTCTGCAGTTCGCGACGACGACAACGAGGCCGGACATCGCCTTTGCCTGCAGCAAGCTGGGGACCGGCCTCACGATGAGGAGCAACCATCACTGGCACAAGGTCGACCGGTGCCTCGCCTACCTCGCCAACACTTGTGACACTGCCCTGGAGTTTGGCAGTGGACCAGAGACACTGGAGCTGGTCAGCTACGTGGATGCCAATGACGCCGGCAGCAAGCAGAACCGGACGGGCACGGGCGGCTACGTGTTCGTCTTCGGAGGGGCTGCCATCTCGTGGTCGAGCCAGCGCATCAAGTGCGCGACGATGTGATTGACCGAGTCGGAGTACGTGGCGACCACTGAGGCTGGCAAGGAGGGACGCCGACTTCGCTTCCTTCTTGCAGAGTTCCGGAACACTGATTGTCCATCGGTGGACAACAAGTTGGCCATCGCGGTTGCCGAGGGCTTGGGGCTGCAAGGCAAACTCAAGCATATGGAGCGGCAATATGCCTGGCTGCAGCACATGGTGAAGCGTGGGATGTTCACGCTGAAGTACATCCCGACCACCGAGCAGCCGACCGACTTCCTGACGAAGGCGCTGCACTATTTGGCGGTGCTCCGTCACAATCGGCCAAGTGCGTCCGGCCGTCGTCGGCGACGGTGCTGACGACGTGCAGCAGTAGGTGCCATGCCCTCTTGAATGACTGGTGCGGTGATCGGCGTGCTCTATGTTGTGTGCACGCCGACGAGCTATCATCTGAGTAGTGCTGCTGTGTGGGTTGGAGGCCCAAGCATGAACGCGGCAGGGGAGTGTTAACAGGAGCTGTGTGTTGGCCCCGTCCTCGCTTGGGCGGAGCCGACTTCATTGTCGGGTGTGCGGGGAGCATAGCCGACCAGCTGCAGTGGGCACCGGCGACTTAGGCGCGCAGGTCGACAAACTTGGTCGACCTGCACGGGGCCATTGCAACGCCGCCGACTTTGGGACGCCGGCGGCCGACTTCAACCCGGTGGTCGGCGAGGGGAAGGGCGCCGACCTTAGAGGGCGCCGACGTCGACCTGGAGGTGGCGCCGACTTTGGAGGACGCCGAGTACGGGTGGTGGATCTTGTGAGGTTGACCCGGGAGGACGGCGACTTCGGGGCGTCGACCTGAGGGGCGCCGACTTCGTGAAGTCTGCTGATGGTCGTCGACCTGGGTGGTCGACGGACACATACAACAGCTGATCAACGCCGGCCACAAAAGTCGACGCCGGCTTGGTGGTTGCCTGGTTGACCAAGTTACCTAGGTGACGGGGATCTGTGGAGGTGCGCGACAGTTGCCTAGGTGGATTCGGTGAAGCCGACCTCGGTGTGGTATCTGAGGTCGACGTGGAGGATCAGGTGCAGAAGTGGGCACGTGGTCAGCTTGGTGTCTGCGCTGTGCACGTGACGAGGCACAGCACGCCAACCAGCTGCAAGCACCTGGGAAGCGGGTGTGTTGCTGTCTCGCGGGTGCAACGCTGTGCAGCCGTCTTGCATGCACCGTTGGCACGCCGTCAACTTGTAGCATTGGCAGGCCACGACATTGCACTGCTGGAGCGTGGTCGACCTTGTCGTGCTGGAACGCGGCCGACTGTGCTGTGCTAGCAGTCAACCAACTTGCATCCTAGCATCTGATGTAGTCAATGTTGCTTTGCTATTTAAAATTGTTGTTGTAAACTTTTGCTAGAAAAAAAGTTTTGCCGATTTCCCCTGTGAATACGGAAGTAGAGAGAGCACAAGTGAACGACTAACGAACGAATGCTAAGATCACTCCTACCCCGTGCCTAACCCGTAGACTAGCTCCCGTTGTACGAGTTATGTCCGCATTTCATAGGGTACATCAACTTAACAATATCATCCCCTGGTCCTACTCCCAAAACTGCATATTGATTTTCCTGCTTCACCAGAGGATAAAATGAATGCTTTTCCCGAGCCCATTTTAGCTGCACCTAGGCTTGGAACCTTCCTCTATGCTTTTGCAGCCGTGTGAGCTTCACCCGTGGGCAGTGGGGAGCCTTCATGCGATGCTGAGGAGAGATAATGTTAAAACCTTGGAACGCTCGATGCGGAGATAACTACTACAACGAGAGCTAGACTACGGGCTAGGCACGGGTGCTCGTGTGATCTCTGCATTCATTCACTTAGTCGTTTACTCATGCTTGCACTACTTGCTGATTCACGGGGAAAGTTGGCAAGAGTTTCACTAGCAAAAGTTCACAACAATGATTGCAACAACATTGGCATGCAATACTACATCAGACCTAGCAAAGCTGCTGGTCGACTTCCAGCGCAGCATGGTCGACCGCGTGCCAGCACGACTTGGTCGACCGTGCTCCTGCAGAGAAAAGTCGCGGCTTGCCAACGTTGTAAGTCCACGGTGTGCCAACGCCGCAGCAAGTCGGCTGCACAGCGTTGCAGCCGCAGGACAACGAAGCATCTGCTTCGCAGGTGCGCGTAGCTGGTTGGTGGACTCTTCCTCGTTACAGGCACAGCGGAGACGTCCAAGCCGACTCCACGCCAGCGACTGCGCCCACCAGCCACGTCGACCTCGGGATACCACTTCCGAGGTCGGCCTCGCAGAACCATCCTGGCGACCTTCGCATGCTTCCGCAGGAGTCCGTCGCCCGGGTTACACAGTCGACCGGGCAACCAGGGTGATGCCGACAAGTCGGCGTCCTCCCTGGTCGGCGTCCCCTCTTCGACCATTTCGCGACTAGGCCGCCGACTTTGCCAAGTCTTCGGCCACCCCAGGTTGGCGCCCACCACCCCGGCGCCTTGCTGCTCGACGTCTAGCTGCTCGGCGTTCTGCTCCTCGACGTCCTCCAGCTCGACGCCCCCAGTCTCCCCCATCGAGGTCGACGTCGGCCCCTCCTTCGTCGACCACCAGGTTCGGTCGACCACCCCAAAGTCGGCGCCCTGAAGTCGGCGCCAGAGTAGTGGCCCCCGTGCAGGTCGACCATCTTGTCGACCAACTCGCCCACTGCTGCAGGCCGGCTGTACTCCCCTCACACTCGACCACGAAGTCAGCTTCGCCCAAGCGAGGACGGGGCCTAACACAACTCCCGTTGACACTCGATCCTTTCCAACAAATCTGAGTTGATTCCCCAATAGTGTCAGTACCGGGATAATATCTAATGACATTCTTTTTGCCTTTAATTCTCCCCTGAATGAATATTCATTAAAAAATATATTGTTTCGGTTATAGCATCTTTATGAGATACCTTTAACAATATCTTACTTTTGGAGGTGTACGGATGGAGTTTTCCGGTTGGGGCAAGGTCTTTTTTCATAGAGTCTCCATCTGCTTCGACAATTTCCCTTGGTGCCGGCCGTTCGTGAAGAGGCAGGCCATCTTTTTCTCATTTTTTAGCCCCCTCTTCAGCTACCACGATTTCAATTTTATGCCCTTTCCGAACCTTTCCGTCTGTGAAAATGAAACGAGGAATGGTTGAACTGAGCAGCATGAGAAGTACAAGTACCAAACCCTAAAGTGTTGTACCCCATATAAGCTACCCCACTACAGCCTACACAGACTATAGTGCATGAGTTTGACACACCCCCATAGGCAAAGTGGGGGAGAGCAAGGGGTCACAAGACCAGTCAAGCAAAGCAAGGCAAAGCAAGCTCAGGGTGGATCACAACGTCACCACACATTCTGAGCACAAGTTCAAGGCCACAAGGCCAGTTCACATGCAAGATTACATATATATAAGGCTAAACAAGCAAGAGCAGGTATATATATATGTAACAGTACAAACAAGGTCAAGAAGTGAGCAAGTGAGGCAAGGTAGGCACAAGGCCCAGCTGAGTACAGAAGCACTGATGATCACAAGGCGCGAGTGCCTTGGTGAAGATATCAGCAGTGTTGGCCTGAGAGGCCACGTACGCAAGTCGCAGCTGACCACGCTGCTGTAGCTCACGAGCTAAGAAGTAGCGAAGAGCAATGTGCTTCGTTCTGTGCTCCAGTCTCTGCTCCCGACACAAGGCCAGCATGGCCTTGTTGTCTACGTACAGCACTGGAGGAGAACGAGGCGGCTCTCCGAGGTCAGTCAGCAGGTAGGTGAGCCAGCGAAGCTCCTGTGCAGCCATGGCCCCTGCGTAGATCTCAGCCTCACAACTGGAGCCGAGAACAGAAGACGAGCGGGTAGCCCGCCACGAAACAGAGCCGGAACCAAGGCTGAAGGTGTAACCCTGTGACGACCGCTGCGTAGCCTGGTCGTCAGCCCAAGAAGCGTCTGCGTGCCCAGTGAGGACCACTGGACTCTGCCCTCCAAGCACAAGCCCCATGCCCGACGTACTGCACAAGTAGCGCAACACCCTCTTCGCTGCAGCCATGTGCTCCGGTCTGTGTCTCCCAGGAGCAACATAGCGTGCGAGAATGCTAAGAGGGTATGCAAGGTCAGGTCGAGTGCAGGTCATCAGGTACATGAAGCAGCCAACAAGCTCTGGGTACGGGCCACTCAACTCTACGGACTCATCCGAAGGCAGAGCTGAGAGCGAGTGGCGAGTAGGCAGAGGAGTGGCCTGAGGCGAGGAGTACGTGAAGCCGAAGCGCTGAAGGACCTGCTGCACCATGTGTGACTGAGTCAGGGTAATGGTGCGCTGTGCTCTGTCCCGGGTGATCTGCAAGCCAAGGTAGCTACGCAGTTCACCCAGGTCTGTGCACGTGTGTCTCTTCTGCAGCTCGGACTTCACGTGGGCGAGTCCAGCAGTGTCAGCTGTGGCAAAGACCAAGTCGTCGACGTACACGAGGATGTAGAACGGCGGCAAAGAAGTGTCGGTGCGCAGAAACAGCGACGGGTAGGCAGTAGAGGGAGCAAACCCAAGAGCCGCAAGTGTAGTCCTCAGTGTGTCGTGCCACTCACGCGGTGCCTGGCGGAGACCGTAGACTGGCCGCCGGAGGCTCCACTGGGTGCCAGGAGGAAAAGTCCCAGTGAAGCCAAGTGGGCGGCGCAGCCAGATCTCCTCGTGCAGGCTGCCCTGCAAGAAAGCAGTGCTGAAGTCAAGAGAGTGCAGCTCGTAGTCACGGTGAGCAGCTATGTGCAGCAGTACCCGAAGAGTGGTCATCTTCGGGGTGGGAGAGAAGGTCTGAAAGTAGTCAACTCCCTGCCGCTGACTGAAGCCACGAGCCACGTAACGCGCCTTGAAGACAGGCGGAGAACCCGGCGGCCGCTTCACCCTGAAAATCCACATGCCACTGACGATGTTCGCCCCAGGCGGGGGAACCTCGTCAACGTAGGTGCCTGTGGACTTCCAGGAAGCCATCTCTGCGTCCATAGCTGCCTGCCACTGAGAGGAGTAGGGACCCTCTATCGCCTCCGCGTAAGAGCGCGGAGTCGGGATGTCAAGTGCATCCGGGTCTCCCTCAGGGGTAAGCAGTACGGACACGAGATGAGGTGAAGCAGCAGCCAAACACTGGAACTCCTCCTGCCTGTCCTCAAGGACGTCCGTGCCAAGGGCACACTCACCCCCGACGGACGGAGGACAGACAGACTCAGACTCAGCAACAAGACTAGCAGCGTAGTCTAGACGACAGCGAGCAGCAAAGTCAACGAGCTCAGCAACTAGGGCAGACGCAGCAGCGGACTCAAAGGAAGGGTCCGTGACAACAGTAGCAAGGAGACGCGTGACAGTCGGACTGGCAGCACGAAGAGAGTCCGACTCCGGGTCGGCAAGAGCAGGAAGAGAGGACTCAGGAGGAGAAGGCAAAGGGGCACGCAGAGGAGCAGTGGACGGACGCAGAGACATCCGGTGCGTGCCAGGGACAGGAGGAGGACGCTGACGCGAACCACGACCACTAGCGCGAGCAGCACGGACAGGCGACACAGGGCGAGACGCAGGCGCACGACGCTCAGCAAGACCTCCAGTAGGACCAGTGTAGGGAGAAGGAGCAGGCAGTGGGGAGGCCGGCTGTAACTGTAACTGCGACGGGACAGGCTGTGGACACTCTAAGGGAGGAGGAGGACCAGTAGAAGGCGGGAGACCAAGAACCTGCTCAAGGAGCGGAACGAAGTACGGCCGAGGCCGCGCAGCGACTCCAGACACAGCAGGGACAACACCAGTACCCCCAGTGGCAGCACCAGAGCCAACAGCACCGCCAGCTCCAGCACCCCCAGCAGCTCCACTAGCTCCAGGACCTCCAGCAGCACCAGTAGCACCCCCTGCAGGACCGCCTCCAGTACCGCCAGCAGTACCCTCAGCGCCAACACCCTCAGCAGCTCCAGCTCCAGTCGGACCACGAGAAGACGCAGTGGCCCCAGCTCCAGTAGTACCCGCAGGCCCAGCAGCTCCAGTACTCCCAGTACGAGCACCTCCGGGACCCGTGGTACCAGCACCCTCAGCAGCCGAAGAACCTCCAGCTCCAGCAGCACGCCTCCAGCGCCGGGCAAACCACTCACGCACCTCCTGTGGAGAGAGTGGCTCCCGTCGAGACGGAGCACCCGGAGAACCTCCAGGCCCAGCACCGCCAGACGCCACACGAGTAGGCCCAGCTCCCGCAGGCTCCGCAACTCTAGGCTGAGCACCCCCAGGCTCAGCACCCCCAGTCGTAGCACCCCCAGGCTCAGCACCCCCAGACTCAGCACCCCCAGGCGCAGCACCCCCAGGCGTAGTACCCCCAGGAACAGCACCCCCAGGCTCAGCACCCCCAGGCGTAGCACCCACACGCTCAGCACCCCCAGAGTCAGCACCCCCAGGCTCAGCACCCCCAGCAGCACCAGAGTCACCAGCTACCTCAGCAGGCTCGACTGCGTCTACCTGGGACACACCTGAAGGGGCAGGACCCTGAGGGGGAAGGGGGTCTACCGGGGGGGGACCTGGCACAAGGAAGAGCGGTGGCGGGGGGAGGGACGGAGTGCGGTAGGGGAAGAGGCGGTAGTAGGGCACCGACTCGTCAAACGTGACGTCCTGGGAGGACAGAACACGGCGAGAGGTGGGGTGGTAGAACTGCCACCCTGGCGCGTCAGGGGGGAAGCCAAGGAAGACGCAGGGAGCAGCACGAGGGGACAGCTTGTCCGCAGACAAGTCGCGGACAAACGCCCGAGATCCCCAGACACGGAACGCAGACGCATCGCCAACCTTCCCCGTCCACAGCAAAGCTGGGGAGGCCTCCGGCATGGAGACCCTGGGCTGAAGGTTGATCTGATGCGCCGCGTACCGAACCGCAAACGGCCACAGAAAATGGGGGGCAGCCGCATGCATCATGGACGTACGGGCGACGTCCATGACCATGCCAATGCGGCGCTCAGCAATCCCATTTTGCTGTGGAGAGTCCGGAAGCGTGAAGGTCTGGCGGATGCCTCGTGCACGACAGTAGGCTCGCAGAAGGCCAGAGGAGAACTCCCCGCCTCTGTCAGAGTGCAGACGCAGAACAGGAAAGTCCGAGCCGAAACTCTTCCTGAGCTGGAGACGAGCTGCGCGGATCCAGTCGATCAACACCTCAGTGACATCACCCTTGCTGCGCAAGGGGAAGACTGTGGTGTAACGCGAGTAGTCGTCAACCACCAGCAGGAAGTAGCGCTCGTGACCCTGTCCACGGACGCGGGCTGGGCCCCACACGTCCATGTGAAGCGTCTGCAGCGGGGCCTCTGTCGGAGGAAACTGGGAGGAGTGAGGGGCAGCACGCTGCCGCCCCTCGACACAGGGGACGCAGGTAGGGGCAGGCCCCGGAGGAAGGGGAGGGAGGGACCGGGGAAGACCAGAGACAAGGACACGAGAGGCCATGCCTCGGAGACGAGGCAGGGAGGGGTGACCAAGGCGGTGGTGCCAGAGGAGAGTCTCGTGAGACAGGAGGCGACACGAACAGGGGGCAGACTCAGGACCAGACCTGGACGCTGCAGCAAACACCTGACCCGACGCAGCTGCCTGACCAGACGCAGTGACTGGAGGAGACTCAGTGGTCAGTGTGTACAGGCTCGACCCCGGCCGACGTGTAAACGTGGCCAAGTGTCGGCCCGTCCGAGCGTCCGTGCAGTGGGTCACTCGCTGGCTCGCAGGAGTGAACTGGTGAACCCCCGCATCCTGTAGGTCAGCACCACTCACCAAGTTCGTAGAGAACGAGGGAAGGTAAAGACCAGACAGGGTGCCAGAGGGGGCCGCCGGACACGGGAGGGCAGTGGAGAAGTGTGCAAGGACAGGACCCCCAGAGGGGTCTGCCAGAGAGACTGCAACAGGCCGACTGAGCGGCGTGAGTGTGGTGCGGTCTCGAAAGAAGGAGCGGGAAGCCCCTGAGTCAAGGGTAAAGGTGTGGGAGGCCGTAGCCGACGCAGTACCTGAGAGAGCAGACTCACCAGCACCTGAGGAAGGAGACTCACTGGCACCTAGAGCAGCAGCCTCACCAGTACCTAGAGCAGCAGCCTCACCAGTACCTAGAGCAGCAGTACCAATGCCCGGGTCGGGCGGAAAACACCGGTAACAGTCACCCTCATCACTAATAGTCACAGCATACATGGCAGCAAGAATAGCATCATAATCAAGATCAAAAATAGGAACCCCCGCCCTAGTCAGCTCGCCCCAGCGAGGGATCTCAGTGGCCTCAGGGAACTGGTGACGCCAAGCGTCCGTCAGGCGGCCAAAGCAGCGCTGGGTGGAGTGCGAACCCCCGCACGGCTCACCCGCGTGGTCGCCGGTGCGCAGGACGTAGGTACACGGACCAGCACCCCCACCTCGCTGACGTGCAGCGTACCACTCACGAAGCTGCTGAGGGGGAGGGATCTCACGGGTGCGCTGCTGCTGCTGCTGCTGCTGGCGCGGACCACCACCGGAGCCGACCCTCTGCGCAGCGCCACCCCGACCAGCTCCACCTCCTCCGCCGCTACCTCCTCCGCCGCCACCTCCGCCACCTCCGCTCCCACCGCCACCGCCGCCGCCGCCTCCACTGCCGCCACTGACGCCCCCACCCCCACCACCACCCCCACCGCCACCCCCACCCCCTCCACCGCCTCCACCGCCGCCGCCACCGCCCCCGCTAGCTCCTCCAGCTCCCTTGCCCCCCTTGCCCTTGCCAGTGCGGTGTCTCCCGCTAGGGGCAGACGCCGCACCGACCGACTCAAGACCAACGAGGTCGGCCGCAGCAGCAGAGGCAACAGAGGGCAAGAGGGGAGAGGGGGAGCACCCCTCAAAGACAGGGGCACGAGGGAAATATATCGAGGTGGAAAAAATATCGAGGTGGGCCCTAGAGAGCGTTCCCACTAGGGAACCTGCTCTGATACCATGTGAAAATGAAACGAGGAATGGTTGAACTGAGCAGCATGAGAAGTACAAGTACCAAACCCTAAAGTGTTGTACCCCATATAAGCTACCCCACTACAGCCTACACAGACTATAGTGTATGAGTTTGACACCGTCCTCGTCGGGTTGATCCAATGCTACTTGCGACTGTCGTTTGCTAGTTTTTTGTTGTTGTTGTTGTTGTTTTTTTTTTTTTTTTTTTTTTTTTTTTTTTTTTCAAGGGTGCTTCACTATTCTTCCCTAGTAGTTCCACTAGGGCCTTCTTCATTTTCCAACACGCCAAAATCTGATGTCCGATAACGCCGCAAAATTCGAACAATTCATTTTTTCGCCGGCTGTTTGTGAGGATCGATTTGAAATCAGATAAGAGGAAACATAGTAAATGATCCACATGGGTACAACACGAGGCTCTATTTAGTATCGATGCTAGGCCAGTAACCCAGGTGCTACATGAATGTTCTGAGGGTCGCGAAGTGTCTTGAACAGAACCTTCCCGAATTTGGTAGAAGGCAATTCGGTGGCAACCGAAAGGCCTGGAATCCAAAATACGCAATCTGGTTCGGTGCTATAACTACAATAGAATAAACGAATGCACCTAACCTAGGAAATCAAGCATAAGCATGCATGATAAAAGAAATTCAAGCTAGAAATAGCATAATAAGCAAGCATAAGCCGTCGTACTCTCACACGTGCCCCCCTCAAAGCTGGGTGGCATGAGAAACATCCTGCTTGACAAGGTAATCCTTGAGAGCACGACGTGCGTTGCCCATAGCAACTTCTGCGACCCAACTATCCTCCGAAGGGTCATATCCCTTCAAGCGTATCATGAACTCGAGAGTCTTGCCACCGCGGCGTCGATGAGTGAGAACGCATTCCACCTCGTACTCTAGTTCATCCTGTACGAGAACATGGCACGGTGGCGGTAGCTGCCGTCCCTGGAACTGTTGATTGGAATCCTTGTAGGGCTTTAGTAGCTGAACATGGAAAGCATTGTGAAGCTTCCACGTAGTAGGTAAGTGCAAGCGGAATGTTACTGGTGTCACCTGCGCCTCAACGTGAAAGGGACCACAGAAGCGAGGCCGGAGCTTAGACGGTAGGTGAGACAGGTCCAAGTTGCGTGTGTCGAGAAGCACTTGATCCCCGACTACTACGGAGTGATCTCGTCTCTGTCGATCAGCATACTGCTTCTGGGAGTTCTGCATCGTGGTGAGACGTCGCTGAGTCGTCTCCCATAGTTGCTGCATGGTGGTGACGAAGTCATGTGCGGCTTGGACATGTGCAGGTGTGGTTGGTGTTATAGTCACAATAGGCTTGAATGTGCCTAAAACGAAAGATAGAGAGCACAGACGGATTTCTGCACAGCGGCTTCAAACGTTGATAGCGTTCTGCTCACAGCTGCAAACGACTTGATTCAAATTGGATCTGGAGCGTCTTTACGTCGTCTACAATTAGCAATTTAGATTGCACGATTTGATAAAGAATTGACGACACAGCGTCGGTTTGAACGAACGGTACTATGGCAGCCACTATAGTCTTAGAACACAAGATAGGAAGAGTTACGAGTTGGGAATGACTCCCAGCTCCTACAAACCCCAAGAGCCGAGGTACAGTGATGTGGAACAGTGCCACACTGTCCCCAACCACGAAGGGTCTCGAAACTACCCTTCACTAGGGCCTACACCAAGTGAAATGTTACACTACACAAAGTAATGTAACTATCTTCAATATCTTGAGGTGTACCCTTTTGGCAAGCTTCGAAATCACTTGAGGCTTGACACCAAGGCTCGGGCTCTTCATCACAAACTCATCCTTGAGTTCTTGATGGGTCTGCTGCACACACCTGCGACACGCCGAACGTTCGACACAGGACAAAATAGAAACCGCGCACGACAAAATAGAAACCGCGCGCGAGACACAAACGACCGCGTAACACGCGTCTAGCGATAACTCGCTATTGACTCGACACACACACACTCGACATCATGACTCAACATTCACACACAATTATAAGCATGAAATATATATTATCCCATGCCCTCATACCATTCCATACACACACACATTCACGCACACGGACAACAAGCCGAGTGCAAACCGTAGGGTTGCACCAACAGTTGGCTGCTATGGTGTAAATGGTTCTCGTCCGTAACACAGGAAGAAAGAAGTATTCCCTGTGGCCGCATGTGACGCGTTGTTGTAAGTGAACTCCAGGGTCGGTAACTGTAGATCCCAGTGGCTGATGTTGTCTTTGCAAGCTGTACCCAATTACTGTTCAACCACCTGATTGAGTCGCTCTATCTGTCCGTCTGTCTGGGGGTGGTACACTGAAGAAGCTTTGTCCCCAGCAATCCCATGAGTTCCCTCCAAAACGTACTGGTAAATTTTGGGTCTCTGTCCGAGGTGAGTGTAGTGGGGATGTCGTGGATGGTGATTATGCGGTCTAAGAAGAGGCGAGCAGTTGCTTCAGCTGTAGCCGTGGCGTTGGTCAGGATGAAATGTCCCATTCTAGAGAACTTGTCGATCATCACGAGTATAGCGTTATGCCCTCGTGAGGTCGAAGGAAGCCCAGTGATGAAGTCTAGGCTGACGACTTGCCATGGCTGCTCTGGTACGGGTAGAGGCTGAAGTAACCCTGTTTTTTTCTGCTTGCTACTCTTCATCCGCTGGCACGTGTCGCATGAGGTGGCGAACTGCTGTACGTCTGCTGCCATCCGTGTTACATTTGTGCTAGTGTTAGGGTTGGCCTTGCCTATATCCATCTTGTTTTTTAATGTTAGTTAATTCATTCTTCTGTTCCTATCTTAACATATCATTATCCCGGCGCTGACTCTGGAGGTACCGTGGCGCGGAGGAGCCAGGTGTGAAAGTCCAGTGGCCCTACCCTTCGTATCGAAATGGAGAACTCGAAGGGCCACCATAGCAAGTGTGCGGAAGGCTAGGAACAGTGTGAGGATGAGGATTGAGCTCAGAAAAGTGGGTTGTACGATGATTGATCCACCTGGGTACAACACGAGGCTATATATAGTCTCGACATAAGGCAGGTAACCCAGGTGTTACGCGAATGTTCTGAGGCCCGAACAGAAGTTTCCCTAACTCGGTAGAAAGCAATTTGGTGGGAACCGAAAAGCCTGAGTTCGGTACACGTAACTTGGATCGATGCTATAACTATAATAGAATATAGAAATGCACCTAACATATGAAATCAAGCATATCTATGCACGATATAAATTAACCTAAGCTAGAAACAGCATAATGAAAGCAAGGCAAGCTAGCAAAGCCCGTCGTAGTCTCACAAACGGCCAGGAACGACGAGGGGCGAAACCCCAAGTACGACGCGAGAAAATCTAGAGAATAGGTGGCCTCCAGCCTCTGCGAGAGGTGGCACTAAGAGCACGGGGCGGTAGTCCGGCTTCGTGCGGTTGAGAGGGGTCGAGTGCGTGCTAGGCCGCGGAGCTTTCTAGAAGGAGGTCGCGGGGCCATAGAACGAGAGGCCGCAGGGCCTTAGATCGAGGGTTCTCGGCGCCTTAGAATAGGGGGGGGGGGGGGGGGGGAGGCCTTAGAACGAGGGGACGCGGGGCCTTTGATCAAGGGGCCTTGGGGCCTTAGAATAGGGGGCCTCGGGGCCTTGGAATAGGGGGGCCGCAGGGCCTTAGATCGAGGGGCCTCGGGGCCTTAGATCGAGGGGTCGCAGGGCCTTAGATCGAGGGGCCTCCGGGCCTTATAATAGGGGGTCGCCGGGGCCGTAGAACGAGGGGTCGTGGGGTGTTAGATCGAGGGGCCTCAAGGCCTTAAACTAGGGGGTTTCGGGGCCTTAGTATGTGGGGGGGGGCGCAAGGGCTTGGTTTAGGGGGCCGCGGGGCTTGCTGTGGCGCTCGCGGCTGCTGCTGAGGCTGCACGTGCATCTGTACGCATGGCTGCTGTTGCACAGGCAATCATGCGCGCAGGACAATAAGCGCGTGCGTGGCTGGCGCGTGTGCGGCGGCGTGTGTGGCTGCTCGTGACGGGACTGGGCGGGCAGCGTACGGCAACCTATGCACGTTCGTGTGTAGGAGCTGATGCGCGCGCGTTTGCCGGGGGGGGGGGGGGGGGGGGGGGGGGGGGGAGGGGAGTAATGCGGGGCGTTACGGGGCGCGCTTTCTTAGGCTAGGAATGAACCTACTACTGATAACATATCATAAACTATGTTTCTTAGGTAGCAAGGATAGTGTCGAGCAGCCCCCACGATATCAGGGTAAAGCATCCTGAGTGACCATAATTTCAAGATAGCGTCAGGAGATTTCTATGCAATTTCAAGATGATGGTATAGTTTACTCTGTGACTTCAGGATTTTCTTTTTTGTTGAGCCCTGAAATTTCAGGAAGGCCGTATGATTTTGCCCTGAAGCATTAGGACGAAGGTCCAGACTGCCCTGACACGAATGCATAAGGGGAAGGGGTGTGGGGGGGGGGAAGGGGGGGGGGGAAGGGGGGGGGGGGGGGATGGGGGAGAGGGGGGAAGGGGTGGGGGGGGGGGGGATGGGGGAGAGGTGGGAATGGGCGGGGGGGGGGGGATGGGGGAGAGGGGGGAAGGGGCGGTGGGGGGGGGGGATGGGGGAGAGGGGGGAAGGGGCAGGGGGGGGGGGGGGGGTGTGTGTGTACTGGTTTTGTCTCCTCCCGAGGATTTCGCCGCTTCCTCGTCGTGCCGTACCATGCATGCACCGTGCTTCCCACTGATATCGTGCCTTCCCCTTCACCAATCTCATGTCTTATGATTCTTTTTGCCCTGAGATATCAGAATGAACTCCCGTTGGTGCCCTAAAATTTCAAGATGGCCATAAATATTTGCCTTGAAAAATCAAGTCATTCTTGAGAATTTTCAAAAGTTGCCCTGAGGGCTCAGAATGCCCAAAATCCTAGCACAGGCCCTGGTGTCGAGAGTCTTTGTGAACCCCCTTTGATGTGACTCGCTACATCTTATCCAAACTATAAACATAGTTTGACACTAGGGAAGGGTTACAGGCTAGCTAGCCTGAAAATGACATAGCATAGCATACATGCCATTTTCAGGTTTCTAGTTCACCGTACTTGGTTTCTGAAACGCAATGTGTGGAGCACTGTTAGGCTGTAACTGGCGAGAACGGGTGGGTGCTGTACTTTGTTGAAAACATAAGGATAAAGAAATATGTTTATGCTGTTAGATTTTACTGTAGTCTTCCTTATAAGACTCCCAGGCCTCCAACAATTGTACAATTATTGGAGGACCATAATTATTGGAGTCCAGAATTATTGGAGGGTAAGAATTATTGGCGGGTAGAATTATTGGTAAAGCATTATTGGTGTGGATGGAGCCATCCTGAAGGGGTTAGCTGCTTAGATAAACACCCTGCTCTCAGGGCTGACGATATCAAACTATTTTGGTCTGTTTGTCTGAAATTTCAAACTATTTTCCTGACATTCTTGATTTTTCAGGGTCGGCTGATTTTGAAAAATGAGTGCTTCAGACTAATGTTTTTTTCAATACTGACAATTTTAGAGTACTTGCTTACTGAATAATGAGTTTTCATACTATAGAGTACGAAGTCCCCTACACCATTCTTGTTACTGGAGTGAAACCCCATTCCTCGGGACTTGCAAAAGACCCGATAGTAGTAAAACCTGTTTTCAAGCTTTCAGTTCAGTTCTATTATACTATCAAGGCTTCCGCTACGACGACACTATGCCTTTCTAGCATGGTATCTGTGCTACTCTAGGGGGCATGCTGCTGAATTTTGGTCAGGAACTCGCTCTCAACGACCTTTGACAAGGATACCAGCAAGCTAGTATAACTAAGGAGCAACTTTCTGGATTTATATCATGGCCCGGTTCGACGGTAAGGTCGATGCTGGATACAACAAGGTGCTTGAAGAAACAATCTTGGCTCAACATGAGCACCTAGAGAACATGATAGCAAGGGCACCACCGACACTCCAAGCTTCGTTAAGAGCCAAGTTCAACATGCGAACTCAAGCTCAAGGTTTCAGCAACCCACCCACCCATGGATAGTCACATGCAAACACTCCACGTACCGACCAAACCAATGCTTCAAATGCGCATGCAGTTGTTGGAGGTGAAGGGGAGGGAGACATGCCCCGAGGAGGAGAGTCATCACAAGGGAGGGATGCATCCTTCCAAGGAGAGGGAAGCTCCCACAATGCACCTCAGCCAACCATGCAAAGGGAAGCAAGGGGGAGGGATGATGAGTACGTGAGTGTTATGGATGCAAGGGAACGTGGAGATGGGATTGGCGTGGAAAGAAACATGAGGGGGTAGATTGGGGAAAGGAGTGGCAGTCAAGTGGGCGTGGAAGGTGCGGGATTCGAATCCTACTTTATTGGTGCTCCCCCACTACGCCGCCTTGCCACTAACTCTCATCCTGTTGGAGTTCCCCTGATGATCAGGTCTTAACTTTTTTTGGCGACAACACCGTACCCCCTCGTGCACTTTGTCCACAAATGGGAGTGGATTCTGCACGAAGCATGGGCCGGATGGGACACAGAATGCAATCAAGTGGCATCATGCGCTGGGACCAAGTGGAAGTGCTGGAACACGAAGGCACGCAACGCTCGGTTCAACTACCACGCCCATTTACCATACATACTCTCTTCGACCCAACTCCATGCGAGTACACAGAGGAAGACAGGGACAGACTGTCACTCAAAATGGTGGGGGCAGCGGTGGACAAGGTGTTCACTACTACTCCATTTGACAGCACCAACTTTTGCGAATGGGCGCTTCGGTTTCGCATGAACGCGCACGTGACAAACCTATGGGAATTCTTTGTGACGCTTCAATACCCGGTTACCATGGCCGATGGCAACATAAGAGATGCAATGGAGCGGCTGGAAAATATGCAAGCGGACTACGCACAACGTGCGGCGCTGGCGTTTTCGGTGCTACTACATAGCGTGAGAGCAACGATTCAACTGCAACTGGACGTGTTTCAATAATCCTACAGCCTGGCGTTTAAAGCATGGGAATACCTGATGGAGACGTACCAGGCAAAAGAGTCAGTAGCAAAGGCGTATCTCCAAAAGCAATTGGACAACCTGAAGACCGGGAGTCAAGAGAGAGTGGAGGAATATTTCAATCGGGCAATGGCAGTCCGTGACAAACTGGCATTGGTAGGGAAGATGGTGGATGAGGATTCATTTACCTTGAATCTAATTACTGGACTGTCGCCGCATTGGGAGGAGCTGAGGCACTCGAAAATGCTACATGACATCTCGGACAGCTACACACTACAACGAATGATTATTCAGGAACAACGCTACCAAGACCTCATTAGCAAGACCAACCGTGACAAATGTCCCCCTCGCATGGCTGGTCAAGCATGTGGAGATCATTCACCAGCAAAGGAGAGGACCGAAACAAAGGACGACCAGAATGCGGCTAAGTCAACGAGAGCACAGCACGTGACGGTTGGGGAGAGATTCAAGGGCAGTGAAGGAAGGGGAGGGCGTTCAAACCTTGTGTGTTGGTACTGCAAGGAATCTGGCCACCCATTCTACAAGTGTCCCAAGGCGCCTCCGGGCTAGTCACCACTAGAGTGGGAACTGCAAAACAGAGGGAGGATGAACCAGCACACCGGGACCAGCCGCTCAACCTCACCTCGAAGGAGTGGAAGCCCTAAACGTGACAACAACGTGACTATCAAAGAAGGGGCTGCTGGGGGAGACAAAAAGCATACCGTCACTTGCATTGCAACAATTCGCTCAATGCAAACGGCCTTACCAATGCCTAAAGGTCACTTGTGGCTACTGGACAGCGGATGCAGCCAACACATGACCTCCAACGCTCGGAAGGCATGGATCGTTCAGGACTTGGCAACTGACGTGGACACGGACACACACTCAGCTCGCTTCTTTGACGACCTCAAGTTACCAGATGCTGAATCGGTACTCGAATGCCATCGCTACACGAAAGAAGTATCACTGCACATTGGCGGCTGGACTTCAGGGGGAGAATGATTTGGGTCTGAGTTTGACGCTTTTCCTGCATCCCCACCAACCTCTACACTATCCACATACATCTCAACCACACAAGGACAGGAAGCTGACGCAAATCAAGAGGATTCACCCACTGACGACGCAACCGAAATAGAGGAAGGGGCTGTAGCAAGTGACCTCCAGCAGGCGTCTCTGTTCCTGAAGGTGCTGAAGGCAACGAAATGGAGAATGAGGCAAGCCATCTCTATGACTTTGCCTATCCACCTGATGGGATCCCGCTGGCAGCTCATGACGCAACTCCACAGCGGGTTCACTTCAACCCAACTGTGACTGTGCTCGGAGGAGAAGGACAGGGACGGACAGCATGACAGGACTGGACGTGATGTTTGGGAAACAGCAGGCAGCACAAGCGTTCAACAACCTTCCCAACTTGTAGCAACACGTGCTAGGATGTACAGCAACTGACGTCCCCATGGTGGACTTGACGTGCAAGGAGCCCAAAACACTCAAGGAGATGACAAAAGACCCGTACGCACCTCTTTGGCAAGCCACTGTCGATGCAGAGTTGGCCAAGTTCGACGAACTGGAAGCGTACGAAGTGGTGGACAGGGCGGACGTGCCGAAGGGAACACCAGTGTTGACGAAAGGAGTAGTTTTAAGGGTGAAACAAGATGAGCATGGCCAACCGAACCGATTCAAGGCACGTTGGGTGGTGAAAGGATGTGGACAGACATGGGGAATATACAATGAGACATACGCCTCTGTCAACCAAGGACCTACCTCGCGCAGGTCTGTTGCTGGCGCGTTGGCCACGAAGCGGAAGGTGGTGCAACTAGACATTTCCAACGCATTCCATTACGCACCAATTGACAGGGACGTGTACGTGCGACCTCCTGAACCTCGGTGTGATGGTGACAAGGTCTGAAAACTTTATCGCAGCGTGTATGGGTTTAAGCAAGCACCACGACTGTCACATCGGCACTTACCTAGAGTGCTATTGGAGCTGAACATGGAGCAGTTAGAATCTGACCCATCCCTATTCATCTGGAAAAGAGAAGGCAAAGATACGGTGTGGCTGCTTACGTATGTTGACGACATCCTCATCTAGTCTCATGACGAAGAAGGCGTTGAAGCTGTGATTCAACACTTGAAGCGGAACTTCACCTTAATTGTCAACAAGACCATGACGCAGTTTTTGGGCCTTAATGTCACTGCTGAAACCGACCAGATCTCACTCAGACTCACAAAGTACATCTCACAGGCTTTGGCGAACTTCGGGATGGAAGGCAGCCGATCCGGAGTCCGAACGCCAATCACGAAGGAACCTGGACCACAAGGAGAACCACCAGACGAGATTGACAGTCAACTGGTGCTGATTGCTGTACATTGCTGTACATCTCGACAGCAGGGAGGCCAGACATAACATATGCAACGCATGTGCTGGCCAGACAAGCAAGCAGCCAACAGGAGCAACAGTGCTTGGAATCCAAAGGGTGTTCAAGTACTTACAGAATACAGCGGACGTGGGGCTGGTCTATGGAGGAAGCGACTTGGTGCTCCGAGGATACACATACTCGGACTATGCAAACGAAGTGGGGTGCCACTCGGTTGAAGACTATGTGTTTACCTTGGGAGGAGCTGCTGTCAATTGGAGGACTAAACGACAAATAGTCATTGCAACATCAACAGCTAAAGCAGAATACATTGCAGTGTTCGAAGGGGCAAGAGAAGCTACCTACCTTCGGTGCTTGTGTGAAGACCTCGGTTTTCCACAACAAAAACCAACTGTCATCTTTGTGTACAATCAAAGTGCAATTGCACTTGCAACCGGGGAGCAAATGAGTCAACGCATTAAGCATATGGAAGTGCGTTACCATTGGACGCGGAAGGCCGTTCGTGATGGTGTTATGCGGCCGGAACACTGCCCAACAGCTCAGCAAGCTGCAGATTATCTCACCAAGTCTATCAAAGCAACATCTCACATGCAGCCTCTTGTGTGGTCTCCACCCGATTCCACCTGGAGCACCGTCTTCAACCAGTCCGCAGATTGAAGGCACTGAATCTGCACTCACAAGTATGCACCTCTCCAAGAGTGCTAGACAACAGCGCATCACTTAGCTCCACATATCTCACTCGCGTGTTTGGTGCTGTGTGCGTGCTCACACGTATCCATGACGACAAACCCACGAGTGAGAGGGGGAGTGGGGTGTGGAGTACCTTGGGCTGCAACAAAGAATTGGGAGCTCATTTTTCATTTTCATTCTTCAGGTTACACACGAAGACCAGTATCAGGATGAGACCTACTGCAATGAATACACAAGGCATGGGAAGCAGCCGCAACCGAGAGCTTTTCTGCTAGAAGGTCGCAGCTGCTGACTTCAGTCGCCAAGGTTACTGGATGATGCAAAGTACCTGCAGGTTTCAGGGGGAGTCACACACAACAGCAATGGTGTGAGTGGGGATCACAGTCACGAGTGGTTAAACTATTGCTACTACTGATCAAAGAAAAAAAGGCAAGTTACTGCTGATGCACACGTGCTGGAACTACAGAAACGTACCAAGACGTTCTGGTTCTGCAGGAGATCCAGCCTCGTTGCTGGAGGCCGTCAGGTGCTGACGCAGCAAGGCGTCAGGGGGAGCTGCTGCAGGGCGTCAGGGGAGCTGCAAGCAGCAAGGTGATGCTACTGCCGCCTGTCGGGTGCTGCTGTCCGCCAGGTGCAGGAGCAGCCTACTAGGTGCAGGAGCAGCCCGCCAGGTGCAAGAGCAGCCCGCCAGGTGCAGGAGCAGCCCGCCAGGTGCAGGAGCAGCCTGCCAGGTGCTGGAACAGCCCGCCAGGTGCTGGTGTACGCCAGTTGCAGCTGCTTCCGTGCGCCACCTGGTGTAGGGTAACATGGAGTAGCGCAAGTTAACATGTGGTAACATCGAGCAGCACAGGGTAACATGGAGCGAACACGGGGTAGCCTGGGCGAGACAGTCAGGTTTGACTAAGCATCCTCACCTCGGCAGGAAGGAGAAAACCGTGTGCCAGGAACTGTAGCCGTGCACCAAGAGTTGCAGCGGTGCGTGAAGCCAACCGCCAATGCTGCAGCTGTTGCGTCCGCCGCTAGGTGCAGCTGCGGGTAGTTAGGCTATGCTTCTGCCAAGCGCTGTAAACAGCTCCTACTGCCGCACGCTATCTGCCGTGAAGTAACAGATCGAGGGTATTAATCAAAATGGAGTGAGTCAAAGCGAGTAGAAGGTGACTCTCTTCTGCAGGAGAAGAAGTCGTGAACATCAGGAGGAGAAGTTGTGAACACCTTCCGCCAGCCGCCTTACCAGCCGTGCGCTATCTGCTGCAGCCGTGCGCCATCCGCTGCAGTCGTGCACCATCCGCTGCAGCCACCAAGCGCAATCAGCCGCTGTGCCACCAGGAGCAGCACTTGTGCGCCAGCAGGAGAAGCTGCTGTTCGCCATTCATTGCAGCTGTCGTTTGCACCCGCTGCAGCTGCCGTGCGTCTGCTGACTGCAGCTTCTGGTAGCGGGTGCACGCTGCTATTGCAGCTTGACTGCCATCGTCGTCAACTGCCGCTATCGCCAGTTGCTGCTGCTACGATGCACACGCAGCTGCAGATCCGCGACCACGTGCCGGAGAAGCAGCGGCACTCATGGTAGTTGGCAAAGTCCAGCCGCTCGTCGCATGCAGCAGTAGGCCGTCACACACGCTGCTGTCACCGTACAGCTGCGACATCGCACATGCGCTAGACACTGCTACAGGTCGTCCCTGTGCCACTGAAGCAGTTGCGCGCCATGAAAAACAGTCACGCGACATTTGCAGTACTCGCGCGACATGAATCTTGAGTCATGATGCTGCAGCAACAACTATTCACCTTGTTACTACAGGTCACGCTGAAAGGTTTGGGTAGCAGCAGCCATGGCCAACATGGCTAGAGGTGACATTGAAACCAGATCTTCATCTGGAACTAGGGCAAAGTCGAGATTGGAGTTGGGAAGGAGATTGGAGTAACACGCGGGAGGAGCGGGAAACTGAAGACAGAATGACCAGCTCCGAGAGAACCCCTATGGATTGAGGGGTGGGGGAGAAACGGCAGCTGTGAAAGGCGACAAACTGAAACAAGGGCGTGACACAAATGAACGGTGCACACCAGACGAGGATCGTGCAAAATTCCGCTACACGACACCTTGACCTACCCACCTAACGCGGTCCCAACGGAAACACTGCACGAAAATCTGGTCGCCGTGATCATCGTTGGCGTTATCCTCGATCACAACAGTTAGCCAAATCCTCTCCAAAATCAACGCCGTGACAAAAAAATTACTACCGCAATCAACGCTAGTTACAGGCGGAAGTGCCTTGCTAAATATATCAGCAGTGTTGGCCCGAGTGGCCACATAAGCAAGACGAAGCTGACCAAGCTGCTGCAAATCTCAAGCAAGGAAGTAACGCAGAGCGATGTGCTTCGTTCTGTGCTCCAGTCTGTGCTCTTGATACAAGGCAATTGCAGCCTTGTTGTCTACGTACAAAACAAGAGGAGAACAAGGCCGCTCTCCCAAGTCGGTCAGCAGGTAGGTGAGCCAGCGTAACTCCTGTGCAGCCATGGCCCCTGCGTAGATCTCAGCCTCACAACTGGAACTGAGAACAGAAGAAAAGCGGGTAGACCGCCAAGAAACAAAGCTGGAGCCAAGGCTGAGAGTGTAACCCTGTGACGACCGCTGCGTTGCCAAATCGTCAACCGAAGACACGTCTGCGTGTCCAGTGAGGACAACTCAAGCCCGTCCTCCAAGCACGAGCCCCATGCCTGATGTACTGCACAAGTAGCGCAACAACCTCTTAGCGGCCCAGTGCTCTAGTCGGTGTCTCCCGGACGCAACGTAGCGTGCCAGGATGCTAAGAAGGTAAGCAAGGTCAGGTCAAGTGCAGGTCATCAGGTACATGAGGCAACCCACAAGCTCTGGATACAGGCCACTCGGCTCTATGGACTCGTCTGAAGGTGGAGCTGAGAGCGAGTGACCGGAAGGCAGAGGAGTGGAATGTGGCGAGGAGTACTGGAAGCGGAAGCGCTGAAGGACCTGCTACACCATGTGTGACTGAGTCAAGGTAATGGTGCGCCGTGCTCTGTCCCGGGTGATCTGCAAGCCAAGATAGCTACGTGGCTCACCCAGGTCTGTACACGTGTGTCTCTTCTGCAGCTCCGACTTCACAAGGGCTAGTCCCTCAGTGTCACCAGTGGCAAAGACCAAGTCGTTGGCGTACACGAGGATGTAGAACGGCGGCAGCGAAGTGTCGGTGCGTAGAAATAGCAACGGGTCAGCTGTCGAAGGAGCAAACCCAAAAGCCACAAGCATCGTCCTCAGTGTGTCGTGCCACTCGCAAGGCGCCTAGCGGAGACCGTAGACTGGCCGCCAGAGGCTCCACTGGGTACCTGCAGGAAACGATCCAGTGAAGCCAGGTGGGCGGCGCAGCTAGATCTCCTCGTGCTGAAGTCAAGGGAGTGAAGCTCGTAGTCACGCTGAGCGGCAACGTGCAGCAGCACCCAAAGAGTGGTCATCTTTGGGGTAGGGGAGAAGGTCTAGAAGAAGTCAACTCCCTGTCGCTGACTGAAGCCTCGTGCAACGTAACGAGCCTTGAAGACAGACGGAGAACCCGGCGGCCGCTTCACCCTGAAAATCCACATGCCATCGACTATGTTCGCCCTAGGAGGGGGAACTGCGTCGACGTAATTGCCTGTGGACTTCTAGGATGCCATCTCTGCATCCATGGCTGTCTGCCACTGAGAGGAGTACTCACCCGCGATCGCCTCAACGTAAAAGCGCGGGGTCGGGATGTCTGGTGCATCCGGGTCTCCCTCAGGGGCAAGCAGCATGGCCACGAGATGAGGTACAGCGGCTGCAAGACACTCAAAGTCCTCCTACCTGTCCTCAAAGACGTCCGTACCAAGAGCAGACTCACCCCCGACGGACGGAGGACAGATAACGTCAGACTCAGTAACAAGACTAGCGGCGTAGTCGAGACGACAAGCAGCAGCAAAGTCAACAAGCTCAGCGACTAAGGCAGACGCAGCAGTGGACTCAAACGAAGGGTCAGTGACAACAGTGGCTAAGAGACGCGTAACAGTAGGACTGGCAACACGAACCAGGTCAGACTTAGGGTCGGGTCCGTCAGCAAGAGAGGACACAGGAGGAGACAGCAGAGGGACATGCTGTGGAATAGAGGAAGGACGAAGTGCCATATGGTGTGTGCAGGTGACAGGAGGAGGACGCTGACGCGAAACATGACGACCAGTGTGAACAGCGCGAACAGGCAAGGTGGGACGAGACGCAGGCTCACGACGCTATGTAAGCGAGTCGGCCTGCTCAGTGTAAGGAGAGGGAGCAGGCAGTGGGGAGCCTGGCTGTAATAGGAGACCAGTAGAAGACGGGAGGCTAAGAACCTCGCGAAGCACCGAGCCACGCGGCGGCAGAGACGACGATGACGGCGGAGCGAAGAACAGTCGCGGCTGTGCAGCACCACCAGAACCAGCTCCTCCAGCAACAGCACCTCCAGTACTGGTACCAGCAGTTCCAGGGCCTCCAACAGCGCCAGAAACTCCAGCTCTAGCGCCTCCAGCTCCAGCACATCCAGCTCCCGGGTGACCACCTCCAACGCCTACAGCTCCAGTGTCCGCAGCACCACCAGCTCCAGCCGCTCTAGTACCTCCAGCTTCCGCGTCTCCAGACGCAGTGCCTCCAACCCCAGCAGCGAAACGCCGAAGGCGGGCGTGCTGAGTGTACCACTCGCGTAGCTGCTGGGGCGAGAGAGTACCTCCAGTGTCAATGGGAGTTGTGTGTTAGCCCCGTCCTGGCTTGGGCGGAGCCGACCTCGCGGTCGGTTGTGAGGGGAGCAGCCGACCTGCAGCAGTGGGCGAGCGGGTTGACGAGGAGGTCGACCTGCACGGAGGCCACTTCACGGGCGCCGACTGTAGGGTGGCACCGACTTCAGGGAGGTCGACCGGGAAGTCGACCTGCGGAGGACGTCAACTTGGTGACGTCAACTTGGGGCAGCCGACTTGGGTGGTCGGCTGACGGACTGCTGGTCGACCTCGTGGTTGGTCGACCAGGCCTGCTGGTCGACCTGCTGGTGGTCGACCTGACCCGGTGGTCGACGAAGGAGGGGCCTACGTTGACCTCGACTCAGGACGTTGAGCAGTTGGGCGTCGAGTAGCTGGGCATCAACTTCTTGACGCCGACTTCGGGTAGCCGACTTGGGTGGTCGGCCAACAACTGCGCTGGTCGACATGAAGTTGGTCGACCATGACTGCTGGTCGACGAGGAGCTGGTCGACCAGAAGTGACGTCGACCTGGAGCTGGTCGACCGAGGGTGTGGTCGACCTAGCGAGGTCGACTAGGTGGTCGTCGACGCGGGAGATCGATGGGCACGTACGGGAGCAGCTGGTCGACGTGGTTGCCCGGTCGACCAGGTTACCTGGGTGACGAGGTTCTGCGGAAGAGTGCGACGGTCGCCCAGGCGAAGTTGGCGAGCCCGACCTCGGTGGTGGTATCCCGAGGTCGACGTGGCTGATCAGAAGCAGTCATCAGCGCCAGGTTGACTTAGTGTGTGCGTTGTGCAGGTGACGAGGCTCAGCCCGCCAATCATCTGCGAGCACCTGTGAAGCGGGTGCGCTGCTGTTCTGCGTGAGCAGCGCTGGCACGCCGTCAACCTGCGACGTTGGCACGCCGTCGACTTTGCACTGCTAGAGCGCGCTCGACCAAGTCGTGCTGGAACGCGGTCGACCATGCTGCGCTGGCAGTCGACCGACCTGAATGCTAGCTCTGATGTAGTCTAGCCATGCCAACTTCATTGTACCATTGTTGTCAACTTTCTCTAGTGAAACTCTTGCCAATTTGCCCTGTGAACTAGCAAGCAGTGTGTGCACTAGGAGAACGACTAAGGACCAAAGAACGCAGAGATCACACGAGCACCCGTGCCTAGCCCGTAGCCTAGCTCCCGTTGTAGGAGTTATCTCCGCATGGTGCGGTGAGCGTGGACGGCACACGACTTACCTTTCAGTCAGGTCGATGTAGAGGCCACTTACCTAAGTTGCTCGTAGGCCGGCAGCCGTACAGGTCCCTAGCGTGAGCGTATGTGACGCCAAGGTGATGGACACCCTGGAGGGACGGCTGGAGGATGCGAGGAGACGCCATGAGGCCCAGGAGTACGGGGCGATACCCTGGGCGGTCGTCGAGGCTGGACTCCGCTCCATGTGGGCGACGGAGCATCCCCCTTCCCGACTAGCTTCTCCTCGACCGATGACCAACGAAGGCGGCGTCGACGTGGGCGTCAACGCCGGAGGTGGCCAAGTCGGCAACAGTGCGGGAGGCACGTCGAGGCAGCGTGGTGTGATACACGCCGATGAAGTCGGCGGCGTTCAGGCGCGAGGGGTGCGGTCGTCGGCGGCTGCAGGCTCCTCGCAGGGTGATGTCGGAGGTCGATGAAGCAGACTGTCGCCGATGTCGGCGACACAGGTGACGGCGGGCGGGATAGCACCGAGCTACGGCTACTTCAAGTTTACGCCGGACAGGATCTTGGTCACCCCGCCACTCACCGGTCGACCTGACATTCTCACCTGGAAGGAGGCCATCGAGCCTCAACTGGAGATGGCCGGGCTGATTAGCTTTGCTCGAGGCACCGTGGCGACGCCGGATGACCCCGACTTGCGTGCGGAGTTCCGCGCCGTGCAGCTGTTGACTTTCACGGTCATCTCGCGGTGCTGCTCGCCGGGTGTGCAGATCGCCTTGAAGTGGTGCCGAGAGTACCTCAACGCCGGCCACCGGGCGTGGCACTTCATTGAGTCGACCTACCAAGTCACCGACGACTTGTTCATCGCCCAGCTAAAGGGGCAGCTGACGCACCTGCGTATGGGCGACGAGGAGCCGACTACTGCAACCGGGCCCGGCGAATTCTCGCCACCATCAGGATGGCCGGCGCGCAGTACTCGACTGCGTTGTACGTCACCCACGTCATGCAGGGACTCTCGAGCAGCTACAACCTGCTGAAGCGGCTGTCCATGGCGCCGAGCACGAGGTCGACGCTCAACGAGGACAACTTGACCTCGTACATCCTGCAGGACGAGGCGATGCAGGAGGCAGAGCGATCCCAGGAGCTCTTGGCGCAGGCGAACTTCGTCGCCCCAGCGAAGCAAGGAGGTCGACTAGGGCAGCGCGGACAGCCTGGCGGCGGTGGTAGCAGCGGCCGGAAGTCGGCCAAGGAAGTCAACAAGAAGAAGTCGGCCAAGGATAGCGGTCGTGGAGGAGGAGGTCGACGCCGGGAATGCTGGCTGTGCGGCGACCCCGATCACCTCTCCTTTGAGTGCCCCGACCGCAGTGATTCCGAAGACGACGACGCCAAGGGAGGCCGCGAGAGGTCTGGCAGTCGTCGTCCTCGTCAAGGAGGAAACAAGCCGCGCAAGGAGAAGCAGTCGACCACGTCGACCTCGGCGAAGGACGCCGACTCCTCTGCTGGCGGCAAGACGCGAGACGACAAGACGGCGTCGTGCTCGCTGGTCGGCGTCGTGGAGCCGACCATCTCGCTGGCGCCGGAGGCCGGAGAGGACTTCCAGGCGGTGGCGGCAGCTGTGCCGGCGAACCCGGCCGTGGTCCTGCTCGACAGCGGCTGCTCTCACCACCTGATGGGGACGAAGGAAGCCTTCGTCAACCTGCAGCCGAGCGGCTCCATCAAGCACGTGCGCGGCTTCAATGGGGCGCTGCAGGACGTCTAGGGCCGCGGCAATGTCGCCCTGCAAGGGGAGGCCGGAAAGCAGGTGCTCATCCCCGACGTGCTGTACGTCCCGGGTGTGCGGGCAAACCTGCTGTCGTCCGGCCAGCTGAAGGAGCATGGCGTGAAGCTGCAGAAGGACGGCGACGTGATGCTGCTTGTCTCGGCAGCAGGAGAGGTGCTCGGCCGGGCGACGTACTCCGGTCGTGTCCTCTGCACCGACCTGCGTCCCTGCTCAACGAGGTCGACGTCGCCGACGCCGGAGGTTGTGGCCCTGCGGGCGATTGTCTCGAAGACGAAGTCGACGCCGGACAGGATGCATGCGAGAATTGCGCACGATGGCATGGACACCATCAGGAGCTCGGCGAAGAACGAGGTCGCCATTGGGTTGGACCTCAAGTCGGCGACGGGCGCCGACTCACCGTGTGTCTCGTGCGTCGGCGGGAAGCTGGCGCGGCACTCCTTCCCCGACCACGGCTCCGACGCCGACGACGTGCTGGCCGTCATGCACATCGACCTGTGTGGGCCGTTCCGCGTGGCTGCCAAGGACGGCAGCCTGTACTTCTTGCTGCTGAAGGACCGCAAGACCCGCTATGTGTGTGTGAGGCCGGTCGCCAAGAAGTCGGATGTGCTGCTGGAGATCCAGAAGTGGCTGGTGTTGGTGGAGAGGCAGGTGAAGAAGTCGGTGCTGATGCTGCGCTCAGACCGAGGAGGGGAGTTCCTCGGGAAGAAGTTCACCGACTTCGTGGACGGCAAGGGGATCGTCCACGACCTTACCTGCCCGTAGACCCCACAGCAGAACGGCATGGCGGAGCGGGAGATGAGGACGGTGGTGGAGTCGGTGCGGACGATGTTGCTGCACATTGGCGTGCAGCACCACTGGTGGCACCTCGCTCTGCGGCAGGCCGTCTGGGTCCGCAACTGCCTTGAGAGGTCGACGCTGCCGTCGGGGACGACGCCGTACCAGCTGCTGACCGGGCAGATGCCCGACTTGTCGCTGGCGCGGGTGTGGGGTTGCATGGCGCAGTTCCTCGTCCCCGAGCAGCAGCGTGGTGGGAAGCTGAAGCCGAAGGCCAGGTGGGGCCTTCACCTTGGCGTGTCGGGGGAGAGCAAGGGCTGGGAGCTCCTCGACATCGACGCCAACCGGGTGGCACCACGTCGGACGTGGTGTTCTACGAGGAGATGTCGTTGGCTGAGTGGAAGTCGGAGCACGGGCCGGTGTCCGGCCGCACGACGTCCACCCCACCAACCGACACCTCGTCGGCGACGCTGCCTCTGCTCGCCAAGGTCGGTGAGCTTGCTGCTGAGGACGTCGAGGACGTCCACCCTCCTACCCCTCCCTCTACGGCCCCTGCCCCTCCGCTCCTGGCCGACCTGCGCGGGCTGACCTCGGTGTCGGCCTCCGGCGATGAGGGGAGTAGTGGGCCGTCGCATTCGGCGCCGACCAAGGGCATCGCTGGTGGCCGACGTGACGAGCGGCAAGTTGACCTGATAGGGGAGGAGCAAGTCAAGGAGAAGCAGCTGACAGGGGAGCAGGCAGCAGTGACGCCAACCACGGAGTAGTCGGCAACTGGGCAGCCGGCAGGGGAGCCGACCACAGAGGAGAGGTCGACCAGGAAGTCGACCGAGGTGCAGCAGGGCGACGAGGGCAGCGAAGCCAGTGACGAAGGGGAGAAGTCCACCGACAGCGACGTGGTGGAGGTTCGGCCTGAACCCCGGAAGTCAGGCCGACTTCGGAGGCCGCCCGACTTCTTCGTCCCCACTGCCTTCACCACGGTGTATGACGTGGAGGATGACGACGACCTGCTGTACGACGACGCCGAGGAGGATGAGGAGTTTTCGGAGCTCGACCCAGACATGCTGGCCGACCCCGAGCATCGTTGGGACATCTCGACGATGACGGTGAAGGAGGCGTTGGCGAGCTGGAAGGGCCCGGCGGTGAAGGCCGCCATGGAGGAGGAAATCCGCAGCCTCATCAACATGGGCACGTGGGAGCTGGTCGAACGCCCGCCGGGGGTCAACATCATGAAGAACCGGTGGGTGTTGACGACGAAGTACCACGTCGATGACACCGTCGAGCGCAAGAAGGCGAGGCTGGTCGTGAAGGGCTTCACGCAGGTGTACGGCGCCGACTACGACGAGACGTTCGCACCGGCGGGCAGCTACGTCACGCTGAGGATCTTCCTCAGCATCATCGCCATCCTCAACCTCAACCTGATGCAGCTCGACATGAAGAACGCCTTCCTGCAGAGAAAGCTCGACAGGGTGCTCTACATGTCCCAGCCGGACTACTTCAACGACGGAACCGGCCGGGTGTGCAAGCTGTTGAAGAGCCTATACGGCTTGAAGCAGTCGCCGCTGCTGTGGTACTTGGCGCTCAACGACGTGCTGGTCGGCGCCGGGTGGAAGAAGAGCCAGGTCGACGAGGCTCTCTACTTCAAGGTCGACAACGACGGAGGGGCCTGCTGGGTGCTGGTCTACGTCGACGACCTACTCGCCGCCAGCAGCAGCACCGAGATGCTGAAGGAGCTGAAGGAGCTGCTGGAGTCCGCCTTCGAGCTTCGTGAGATCTCGCCGGTGCAGAAGTACCTCGGGCTGGAGATTGTCCGCGACAGGTCGGCGGGGAAGCTGTAGGCGCTTCATCGACGAGGAGCAGACCGGGCGCACCCTGAAGACGCCGGTCTCGGTCGATGCCTACGCCGAGCTCACCTTCGACGACGAGGAGGCACAGGAGCGACAGGAGGAGGAGTACCGGCAGAAGGTCGGCTCGCTGCAGTTTGCAGCGACGACGACGAGGCCGGACATCACCTTCGCCTGCAGCAAGCTGGGGAGCGGCCTCACGGTGAGGAGCGACCAACACTGGCGTGAGGTTGACCGCTGCCTCGCCTACCTCGCCAACACGCGTGACACCGCCCTGGAGTTCGGCGGTGGACCCGAGTCGCTGGAGCTGGTCGGCTACGTGGACGCCAACGACGCCGGTGACAAGCAGAACAGGACGAGCACGGGCGGCTACGTGTTCGTCTACGGAGGGGCCGCAGTCTCCTGGTCGAGCCAGCGCATCAAGTGCGCGACGTTGTTGTCAACCGAGTCGGAGTACGTGGTGGCCACGGAAGCCGGGAAGGAGGGACGTTGACTTCGCTTCCTCCTCGCAGAGTTCCAGCAGCTAGATGCTGGGAAGCCGACTGTCTTTCGGGTGGACAACAAGTCGGCCATCACAGTCGCCGAGGGCATGGGGTTGACGGGCAACCTCAAGCACATGGAGCGGTGACAGGCCTGGCTGCAGCACATGGTGAAGCGCGGGAAGTTCTCGCTGAGGTACATCCCGACCGCTGAGCAGCCGGCCGACTTCCTGACGAAGGCGCTGGACTATCCGGCCTTCAACCGGTGCTCCGTCGCCATCGGCCAGGTGCGCTTGGCCGACGTGGGCGACGAAGTTGGCAACGTACAGTAGTAGGTGCCATGCCCTCTTGCATGGCTGGTGCGGTGGACGGCGTGCTGTGTGTTGGGTGCACGTCGACGAGCTAGTCTCCGAGGAGTACTGCCGTGTGGGCTGGGGGCCGAAGCGTGAACGCGGCAAGGGAGTGTCAACGGGAGTTGTGTGTTGGCCCCGTCCTCGCTTGGGCGGAGCCGACCTCGTGGTCGGTTGTGAGGGGAGCAGCCGACCTGCAGCAGTGGGCGAGCGGGTTGACGAGGAGGTCGACCTGCACGGAGGCCACTGCACGGGCGCCGACTGTAGGGAGGCGTCGACTTCAGGGAGGTCGACCGGGAAGTCGACCTGCAGAGGACGTCAACTTGGTGACGTCAACTTGGGGCAGCCGACTTGGGTGGTCGGCTGACGGACTGCTGGTCGACCTCGTGGTTGGTCGACCAGGCCTGCTGGTCGACCTGCTGGTGGTCGACCTGATCCGGTGGTCGACGAAGGAGGGGCCTACGTTGACCTCGACTCAGGACGTTGAGCAGTTGGGCGTCGAGTAGCTGGGCATCAACTTCGTGACGCCGACTTCGGGTAGCCGACTTGGGTGGTCGGCCGACAACTGCGCTGGTCGACATGAAGTTGGTCGACCAGGACTGCTGGTCGACGAGGAGCTGGTCGACCAGAAGTGACGTCGACCTGGAGCTGGTCGACTGAGGGTGTGGTCGACCTAGCGAGGTCGACTGGAGGTGGTCGTCGACGCGGGAGGTCGATGGGCACGTACAGGAGCAGCTGGTCGACGTGGTTGCCCGGTCGACCAGGTTACCTGGGTGACGAGGTTCCGCGGAAGAGTGCGACGGTCGCCCAGGCGAAGTTGGCGAGCCCGACCTCGGTGGTGGTATCCCGAGGTCGACGTGGCTGATCAGAAGAAGTCATCAGCGCCAGGTTGACTTGGTGTGTGCGTTGTGCAGGTGACGAGGCTCAGCCCGCCAATCATCTGCGAGCACCTGTGAAGCGGGTGCGCTGCTCTTGTGCGTGAGCAGCGCTGGCACGCCGTCAACCTGCGACGTTGGCACGCCGTCGACTTTGCACTGCTGGAGCGCGCTCGACCAAGTCGTGCTGGAACGCGGTCGACCGTGCTGCACTGGCAGTCGACCAACCTAAATGCTAGCTCTGATGTAGTCTAGCCATGCCAACTTCATTGTACCATTGTTGTCAACTTTCTCTAGTGAAACTCTTGCCAATTTGCCCTGTGAACTAGCAAGCAGTGTGTGCACTAGGAAAACGACTAAGGACCAAAGAACGCAGAGATCACACGAGCACCCATGCCTAGCCCGTAGCCTAGCTCCCGTTGTAGTAGTTATCTCCGCATCCAGAACGTCCAGGACGAGCAGACCTCCAGCACCAGCAGCACCACCAGCTCAAGCAGCTCCAGTACCTCCCGCACCAGCAGTACCACCAGCTCCGGCAGCTCCAATGCCTCCAGGACGAGCAGCTCCAGCACCTGCAATACCTCCAGCACGAGCACCTACGGGACCAGCAACTCCAGCACCTCCAGTACCTCTAGTAGCAGCACCACCACAATCTCCGGCCGCTCCAGTGCCTCCAGTACGAGCACCTCCAGGGCCAGCAGCTCCAGCACCTCCAGTACCTCCAGTAGCAGTATTACCACCAGCTCCGGCAGCTCCAGTGCCTTTAGTACGAGCACCCGCGGGACCAGTAGCTCCAGCACCTCCAGTAGCAGCAGCAGCAGCAGCAACAGCTCCCGCAGCTCCAGTACCACCAGTACGAGCACCTCCGGGACTAGCAGCTCCAGCACCTCGAGCAGCAGCACCACCACCAGCTCCAGCAGCTCTAGAAACTCCACAACTTCCAGCACCTCCAGCACTAGCAGCACCACCAGCTCCGGCTGCTCCAGCGCCACCAGCACGAGCACCCCCGGGACCAGCAGTTCCAGCACCACCAGCACCTCCAGCACTAGCAGCTCCAGGGCCTCCAGCCCCAGTAGTGCCACTCCAAAGGCTACAGCGCCGAGCGTACCACTCGCGCAACTGCTGTGGTGAGAGAGGCTCCCGCCGGCTAGACCGCTAGCGCGAGGCACCAGTGGGAATTCCAGGACTAGTAACTCCAGCACCTCCAGTACCTCGAGTACTAGCAGTACCTCAAGCACCTCCAGGACTAGCAGCTCCAGGGCCTCCAGCTCCAGCAGAGCCACTTCGAAGGCTACAGTGCCAAGCGTACCACTCGCGCAACTGCTGTGGTGAGAGAGGCTCCCGTAGTGTAGACGCAGGACCCCCAGACTCAGCACCCCCAGGCTCCGCACACTCAGGCTCAGCACCCCCAGGCTCTGCATGCTCAGACACAGCACCCCTGGGCTCCGCACTCGCAGGCTCAGCACCTCCAGGCTCCGCACGCTCAGGCTCAGCACCCCCAAGCTCCGCACGCTCAGGCTCAGCACCTCTAGGCTACGCACGCTCAGACTCCGCAAACACAGGCTCAGACTCCGCAACCACAGGCTCAGCACCCCCAGACGCAGCACTGCCAGCCAGGCGCGTCAGGGGGAAAGCCAAGGAAGACGCAGAGAACGACGCGCGAGGAAAGCTTGTCCGCGGAGGTATCGTGGACAAAGGCACGACAGCCCCAGACCCGGAACACCGACGCATCGCCAACCTCTCCCGTCCAACGCAGTGTAGGCGAGGTCTCCGACAAGGAGACACGAAGCCAGAGGTTGAGCTGATGCGCAGCGTACCGGACCGCAAACGGCCACAGAAAATGGGGGGCAGCCGCATGGACCATGGAGGTACGAGCGACCTCCATGACTAACCTAATGCGGCGCTCAGCAACAACATTCTGCTGGGAGAGGTCGGAAGCGTGAACGATTGGAGGATGCCCTCCCTATGACAAAAGTCCCGCAAGAGGTCGGAGGAGAACTCACCACCTCTGTCAGAGTGCAGACGCAGGACAGGATAGTCTGTGTCGAACCGCTCGCGGAGCTGGAGACGGACAGCGCAGATCCAAGAGATCAAAACATCACGGACCTCCCCCTTGCTGCGCAAGGGTAAGACCGTGGTGTAACGCGAGTAGTCGTCAACAACCAGCAGAATGTATCGCTCGCAGCCCTGTCCCTGGACGCGGGCTGGGCCCAACACCTCAATGTGGAGAGTCTGCAGGGGAGAAGTCGTCGGGGGGAACGAGGAGTGAGGAGCGGTGCGCTGCCGCCCCTCGACACAGGGAAGGCAGGGAGGGGCAGGCGAGGGTGGGAGGGGAGGCAGAGACCTGGGAAGACCAGAGACGAGGAGGCAGGAGTGCATGCCACGGAGGCGTGGCAGGGAGGGGTGACCTAGGCGGTGGTGCCAAAGGAGATTCTGGTACGACAGGAGGCGACACGCACAGGAGGCTGCTAGCTGACCTGACACGGACGCAGACGTAGCTACCTGAGGAGGCTCAGTAGTCAGTGTGTACAGGCTCGACCCAGGCCGACGGGTGAACATGGCCAGGTGACGGCCCGTCCGTGCACACGTGCAGATCACCACACGCTGTCCTCCAGGAGTAAAGGTATTAACCCATTCATCCTGAAGGACGGCGTTGCTCACCAAGTTCGTAGAGAACGAGGGGAGGTGAAGACCTGACAGCGAGCCAGACGGAACCGCCGGACACGGGAGAACAGTGGAGGAACGTGCAAGAACCGGTCCCCCAGAGGGGTCAGCCAGAGAGACTGCAACCGGTGCTGCGAGTGGTGTGACTGTGATGCTGTCTCGAAAGAAGCAGCGGGAAGCACCTGAGTCAAGCGTGAAGGTGTGCAAGGCCTCAGCAAGCGTAGTACCAAAGAGAGCAGACTCACCAGCACCTAGAGCAGACTCACCAACACCTAGAGTAGACTGACCAGCACCTAAAGCAGCAGCCGCTATACCAGGCTCAGGCGGCACACACAGGTAACAGTCACCCTGAGGACTAATAGTCAAAGCATACATGGCCGTGAGGAAAGTGTCATAGTCTAGAGCAAAGATATCCACCCTGTTCCGAAATAGCTCTAGCCAGCGGGGGAGCTCAGCCTCGTCACCAAACACTGCACGCCAGGCATCGCTCAGATAGGCGAAGCAGCGAGCCTGTGTGTGATCAACTGTCCTGCAAGCCTGACTAGCCCGATCACATGTGCAAATGACGTACGGGCAGCGGACAGTACTCCAAGTCCCCCCACTCTGAGCGTACCACTCACGAAGCTACAGACGCCGCTGGGGCGTAAGGGTCTCACGCGGACGCCGCTTCAACTGCATCTGGCCACCGCCAGAAACTCCGCACTGAACAGCTCCACCGCGACTGCTACTACGGCCGCCGCCACCACACCTACTGGCGTACCACTCCCAAAGCTGCTGGGGCGTAAGGGTCTCGCGCGTACGCCGCTGCAGATGCATCTGGCCACCGCCAGAAACTACCTACCGAACAACTCCACAGCGACTGCTACTACGGCCGCCACCACTCCCACTGCTGCCACCACCGCCGTCACCACCCCCACCGCTACTACGAGGTGAAGTCATAGCGGGAAAGCAGGGAGGCGCGCGACCAGTAGGGCAGTACGGAGGGAAGGCAGTAGCACGAGCGGCAGTAGCAGCAGTAAGAGTAGTAGAGCGGCTCGGTGAGGCTAGGCTGCAGCACCTCCAGCACTCCTAGCAGCACCTCCACCAGCAGCAGCAGTAGCACGAGCAGCAGGGCGGATCGGGTTGGGCAGGGCGGCTCGGGCTGGGCAGCGCGAGCAGCAGGGCGCGCGCTGCGCAGGACAGCAGGGCGCGACGCGCGAGCTGCAGCAGGGCGCGACGCGCAGGGCAGCAGGGCACGACGCATGGGTTGCAGTAGGGCGCGACGCGCGGGGCAGAAGGGCGCGACGCGCGGGGCAGCAGGGCGCGACGCGCGGGCTGCAGCAGAGCGCGACGTGCGGGGCAGCAGAGCGCGACGCGCGGGCTGCCGTAGGGCGCGACGCGCAGGGCAGCAGGGCGCGACGTGCGGGCTGCAGCAGGGCGCGACATGCGGGCTTCAGAGGGCGCAACGCGCGGAGCTGTAGAGCGCAACGCGCGGGCTGCAGCAGGGCATGACGCGCAGGGCAGGGTGTGCGCGGGGCAGCGCGACGCGGGGCAAGGCAGGGCGTGCGCGGGGCAGCGCGACGCGGGGCAGGGCAAGGCGTGTGCGGGGCAGCGCGACGCGGGGCAGGGCAGGGCGTGCGCGGGGCAGCGCGACGCGGGGCAGGGCAGGGCGTGCGCGGGGCAGCGCGACGCGAGGCAGGGCAGGGCATGCGCGGGGCAGCGCGACGCGGGGCAGGGCAGGGCGTACACGGGCAGTGTGACGCAAGGCAGGGCAGGGCAGGGTGTGCGCTGACGGCGCAGTGCAGGGCAGGGCGTGGGGTAACGCGGTAACCGCAGTCGGTCACTAGGTAATGGAGGGCCCGAAAAAAACGGTCGTACGGACCTACTGCTCTGAAACCATGTCAAAAACTCACGAGCAGGAATGATTGCATTGGCATCAAATCAAGTACAAGTACTAACCCTCATTGGATTGTACGCCATATAGGCTACCGCACTACAACCTACACAACATAGTTTGACATACCGTACTAAGTTCCTTTGTTTACACAATATGATACCTTACGAGACAATAACTTAATGAAAATATCATACAACCAGCATGGACATCCCCTTTTGTCAATCATGAAATAACCCTGCAAGTTTTCAGTTACCATGTTTTCCTCCCTCCAAGTCAGCAAGAAATTTGGCCCCTCCATCATCAGTTGACATAGCCCCAACGGCAGTGCAACAGTGATGGGTTCTTGCGGCATCAGCAGTGATTGCATCCATGCTGTACGTGTGCACTGCATAGCCCCAGTCGTGGGACTCACTAAATGCAAATTTCCAAATATAATCGTCAGCTTCGGCTTCACATGAGCGGAAAAGGGCAATACTCAATCTCCCTGAAGATGTTCAGGCCTTGTGTCATCGCCAGGGTTCTATGGTGAACTAAACCCTGCCATTCTCATTCTAGCCCTTCTGTTGTTGCATCGTCACTCAATCTGCCTCTGCCTCCCCTGTTCTTCTTGCAGCAACAAGGACTGCTCCTCCAGCCCCCCAGCCAGCCGCTTCTGCTGCTGGTAACGATACAGGTACTGTCCCTGTTCCTTCGGCCCCTGCTTCTAATGTCACCGTTCCGTTGGAAACAGAGGCGTCAGATACTGGACCCCCTTGTTGGGTGATGGGAGAGATGGGGGTGGTGGAGTCGGAGGGATTACTTGGGGCTTTACCAGGCGAGAGGTCTCGGCGGCAGATGGGGCAGGTGGTTTTGGCGGCGAGCCAGAGGTCGATGCAGTCAGCGTGGAAGCCGTGTGCGCACGCCGGCACCATCTTGATGCGCTCGCCCGCCGCGTACTCGCCCAGGCACACCGCGCACTCGCGCCGACACGCCCACGTCAGTCTCGCAATGAGAGCCTCGTCGTCGTTTTGCGAAAGCTTGCCGTTGTCGTCGCCCTCGATTGTAACCACGAACTCGCTTCGCTTGGAACCAGTTTCGCCAGGACTGTCTTTCGACAACTCTTCGCCGCTGCTGCTGTTTTCTTCCCTTGTAGAGCAGCGGGAGATCGTAACGTCTCTGGTGGTTGGACGGGAGGAGCTGAACGATCGCGAAATTTCGCGGGTGAACATGCGAAATGAAGCCAGCCCAGGTGTCTCAGTGGTAACCTCGCGACTGAAGGTGTTGTCGCCGCGAAACGTGTAAACTGGGAACGCCCGAATGTCTTCTGGATCCAGACCCTGCGAAGCCTTTGCGACGCTTGCGCGAAGTTCCCGTAACCGTTCGGTCGCAGGATCTGTGACGTAGAACCACCCCAGCTTGCGAAAGATGTAAACGATGAGGCCTGTAACGAATATGATAATGACGAATCCCGCAACTGTTACCGAAATGAGCATGACTGACGAAGTTGATTCTGCTGGCGTGCATGGCGGTGCTGACGTGTCGCCGGGCGAGCTGCGGCCTTGAAGGATCTCGGACATGATGCCGAAACCATTGGTAACGGCACTTGGTGACGTGGACGAGTCGTTGCAGGGGCCCATCACGTCGCGTCGCGTCGTGTCTGAAACGATATGCGTTTTTTTATTACTATATGCGCGCGTGGCGCTTTCGCACCTAGCCACGACCAGGATCTATCTGACTTCAGAGCTTTCAAGAGCTTGGACCACGGAAGGCATTTCCGGAACGAACTGCTCGACTGACAGAAGACGGACGGACTGCATTCGTCTATAATATACTATTGCCTCTGCCTGAATTCAAGAACCGAAGTACCGGTGAGAAGGTGGAGGTGGAGGGAAAACATGAAAGTGCAAAAGTCCGCAGCGCAGATGCAATAAACCGACTGCTAGCTTGGAGGAAATGAACAACACGGCGATATATTCAACAGCAGCCCATGGAATATAGAAGAGTCGATTGACTGGTATTACAGAATGGCCTTGTTCGCCAGCCGTTTTTGGAGGATTCCCGGCAGAAACCTCCATGGATTTTGGATAACTAGTTTCGGCGAATCCGCTTTCGGTGGGATCCGTGTTGTTGGATGACACGTCACATGACACACACAGACACATGGGGTAGGCAGCGCACAGAAGCTGGTAAAAACAGGTTATTAAAAGGTAATGTACGGTGACGATGGGTGTGAAGACTTACCGGGAAGTCATGACCGAAAGGGAGCGGCTGTAGTGCCGAGGTCCCCTTGATTCAGTGAGTCTGCCACGTGTATATTCCATGATGCCTTGTGGACTGTGGGCTTTTGACTCACGTTCTGCGCCACGAGTAAAGCTCCTATTCGACGAAAACAAAAATGTTCCCTCAAGCTGGCGCAGAGATCTGCAGATATTTAGGGAATCGACGGTTGTTAGGACTCTCGTTGCTGCCGCGCCTCGAAATATAGGGCGAACCGTAGCCTTCGATTGCGCAATTGAAAGGCCATGGTGGCCGGTGGAGCAACTGAGGGACCACGCAGATCATAACACCCTTTTACTTTTACGCATTCTAATGGCTAAGGTATAGTTGAGCAGAGGAATCAGATGTAGGATTCTCTAAGGAAATTCCTTTTCCTTACTTCGCGTCCCCGCTCAGCGCATACACCACTGTAGCACCACAGTCAGCACCGTTACCACTCGCAACTCTCGCATCGACAATCCTCCCGCCACCTTCGCACGTCGCACCCCGACCTCACGGCTCGGCGGGTAACCCGCGCTCCGGGCCTCCGCTTCGACACTTTTCCCAACCTCAGTCCCAGGCCCGTCACGTGACAACCACAGTCCATTACCGTTACCACTGTAGTTTCGCTATATATTCTTCGCTCATGCCTTCGCTCATTTGTACTTTTTGCCTCGATAGTGCAATTCTCGCTCGCTCACTCAATTGCACTCATAACACTTGGTATTCAGAGCCTACGATCTCTTCTTGGAACGCACCCACACCTTCGCTTCCTCACTATCTCCAATTTTTGGGGGGGTAGACGTCTCTTAGCGACACAGCACCGCCGCTCGTAGTGCTCTCTCGTAAGCACGCACGGCCACGACAGAGGCTCTCGCTGAGCTCGCCCGACACCCCCGCCATGGCCGAATTCACGCTCGCAACATTGACGCAGGAGCAGCTCGACCGTCTGGTGCGCCAACTTGAAGATTCGGCGCTCGAAATTGCGACGCTCACGGCGGAACGTGACTCCGCGAGTCAGCAATCAACCGTGAACACTCCCGCGCCACCACACGCACCAACAAATGCATCTGCACAATCGGACGAGCCGATCGTCATTTCGTCCGGCACACCAACACAACACGACAGCGTGGGACAGCGCTCAGGCGCAGCCAGTGATGGCGCCGCCCAGCCGATGCCTGGCATGGGAGGGAACAGGGTCGCACCAAGCCCGCGGGAGCCTCGTGAAGCCCGTCGGCACGTGGAGTTTGCGGCGACAAGTGGCGAACAGGCCATCATGGCACCAATGCCACTCAAGCCGCAACGCCCGCCCTGCTTCGACCCAAGCCAACGTGGAGGTCCGACGGTTCAATCGTGGGTCTTTACGATGAACGTCTTCTTCGACGCGAATTACGTCGAGTCGGACGCAGCGAAGATTCGGCATGCCGTTTCGCTGCTGAGGGGCCCCGCCATGGACTGGTGGCGAGTCATCGTGACGTCGCCACGCGCCTACGAGCCACCATCGCAAGAGGAATGGCCCACGGGTCCAGCTGTCACCTGGAGTTCGTTCTGCGAGACCGCCCAGTACAGCACGTGGGATGCGTGGTGCGCAGGGCTTCGGGCGCGCTTTGAGCCAATCGCGGCTTCTATTTCGGCGCGTCAGAGACTGCGTACTTGGCGGCAGCTCGGATCGGTTCAAGACTACACGAGTGGTTTTCTCGCATTATGCGAGCAAGTCGGCTACATGCACGAAGCAGAGCGGGTGGATCGTTACGTCGGAGGGTTGAAGCCGGACATCTCGCACGAAATTATGATACGCGGGCTCTCGAACTTCAACGAGATTCTCGCGCTCGCCGAGAAAATCGACATTTACGCTGTCCGAGACTGGGTGTCAAACATTATATATGTTATTGCTGTGTAGGCTATAGTGGGTTAGCCTTTAGGGGGTACGTTACTCTAGGGTTTCCTACTTGTACCACCAATGTTCATAGTTCAATCACTTATTGTTTCTGACATGGTATTAAGAGCTTAGGTTCTAGACCTAGGACCGCTTACCTAAGGGCCCACCGTTCCGCTAGAGGTGCCCTCGTGCGCCCTTTTTTTTAGCGCCCTCGTGCGCCTCTCTCCTAGTGCGCCCTCGCGCGCTCTCCTCTCACGCTGCTCGTTTGCAGCCCGCTAGCAGCCCGAGCGCGGCCCCGCGTTTTTAGCGCGAGTACCCCGTCAGCCGCCTAGGGCGGCCCGATTTTTCGCGCGCGCGCCAGTAGGCCGTCGCCCGTAGGCCCCGCTCGCCCCTAGGCCGACGCTCGACCCACCGCCGCCCGCCCGCAGGTCGCAGCCCGCGCGCAGCGGCGATCGCGCGTCGGCTGCTGCAGCTAGCGCTTAGCCGCCGCACGAACGCAGCCGCGGCCCCCGCGCAGCCGCACCCTAGGCGCCGCCGCGCACCGAGCATAGGCCCGCCGTCGCGTCGCCCTACCTACCCGAGCCGCGCCGCTCGAGCCGCGCCGCCCGAGTCGCGCCGCCCTGACCGAGCCGCGCCGCCCCACCTGCAGCAACTGCTCTTACTGCTCCTACTGCTACTGCTACTGCTTCTGTTACTTCTGCTACTGCTACTACTGCTACTGCTACTGCTGCTACTGCTACTGCCACTATGGCTAGTCCTACCGTTCTCACGTTTGACTCAGAGGGCCGTCCGATTAAGTTTGACGTTTGGCTCGATGACCTACACCTGTTCCTCCAGATCACTGCCAAGGATGATGTTTCCCTGTTTGACCACACGTCTGGCGCCGCTCCCGCACCTGCTGCTACTGCTGACTGTGAAAGAACGAGGGATGAATGAACTAGCAAGCAGGTGGGTACAAGTAGGAAAACCTAAAAGTGTTGTACCCCATATTGTCTACCCCACTACAGCCTACACAGACTATAGCATATGAGTTTGACACACCCCCATAGGCAAAGTGGGGGAGAACAAGAGGTCACAAGACCAGTCAAGCAAAGCAAAGCAAGCTCAGGGTGGATCACAACGTCACCACACATTCCGAGCACAAGTTCAAGGCCACAAGGCCAGTTCACATGCAAGATCATATATAAAGGTAAACAAGCAAGTGCAGGTATAGAAAGATCACAGTACAAGCAAGGTCAAGAAGTGAGCAAGTGAGGCCAAGTAGGCACAAGACCTAGCATCGTACAGAAGCGCTGATGATGACAAGGCGGAAGTGCCTTGGTAAAGATATCAGCAGTGTTGGCCTCAGAGGCCACGTAAGCAAGGCGCAGCTGACCACGCTGCTGCAGCTCACGAGCAAGGAAGTAGCGAAGAGCAATGTGCTTCGTTCTGTGCTCCAGTCTGTGCTCCTGACACAAGGCCAGCATGGCCTTGTTGTCTACGTACTAAACTGGAGGAGAACGAGGCGGCTCTCCTAGGTCAGTCAGCAGGTAGGTGAGCCAGCGTAGCTCCTGTGCAGCCATGGCCCCCGCGTAGATCTCAGCCTCACAGCTGGAGCCGAGAACAGAAGACGAGCGGGTAGACCGCCACGAAACAGAGCCGGAACCAAGGCTGAAGGTGTAACCCTGTGACGACCGCTGCGTAGCCTGGTCGTCAGCCCAAGAAGCGTCTGCGTGACCTGTGAGGACCACTGAACGTCGCCCTCCAAGCACTAGCCCCATGCCCGACGTACTGCACAAGTAGCGCAACACCCTCTTCGCTGCAGCCATGTGCTCTGGTCGGTGTCTCCCAGGAGCAACATAGCGTGCCAAGATGCTAAGAGGGTATGCAAGGTCAGGTCGTGTGCAGGTCATCAGGTACATGAGGCAGCCAACAAGCTCTGGGTACGGGCCACTCGGCTCTACGGACTCATCCGAAGGCAGAGCTGAGAGCGAGTGGCGAGTAGACAGAGGAGTGGCCTGAGGCGAGGAGTACGTGAAGTCGAAGCGCTGAAGGACCTGCTGCACCATGTGTGACTGAGTCAGGGTAATGGTGCGCTGTGCTCTGTCCCGGGTGATCTGCAAGCCAAGGTAGCTGCGCAGTTCACCCAGGTCTGTGCACGTGTGTCTCTTCTGCAGCTCGGACTTCACGTGGGCGAGAATAGCAGTGTCAGCAGTGGCAAAGACCAAGTCGTCGACGTACACGAGGATGTAGAACGGCGGCAAAGAGGTGTCGGTGCGCAGAAACAGCGACGGGTCGGCAGTAGAAGGAGCAAACCCAAGAGCCGCAAGTGTAGTCCTCAGTGTGTCGTGCCACTCACGGGGCGCCTGGCGGAGACCGTAGACTGGCCGCCGGAGGCTCCACTGGGTACCAGGGGGAAACGACCCAGTGAAGCCAGGTGGGCGGCGCAGCCAGATCTCCTCGTGCAGGCTGCCCTGCAGGAAAGCTGTGCTGAAGTCAAGAGAGTGAAGCTCGTAGTCGTGCTGAGCGGCTATGTGCAGCAGCACCCGAAGAGTGGTCATCTTCGGGGTGGGAGAGAAGGTCTGAAAGTAGTCAACTCCCTGCAGCTGACTGAAGCCTCGAGCCACGTAACGCGCCTTGAAGACATGCGGAGAACCCGGCGGCCGCTTCACCCTGAAAATCCACATGCCACTGACGATGTTCGCCCCAGGTGGGGGAACCTCGTCGACGTAGGTGCCTGTGGACTTCCAGGAAGCCATCTCTGCGTCCATGGCTGACTGCCACTGAGAGGAGTAGGGACCCTCGATCGCCTCAGCGTACGATCGAGGAGTCGGGATGTCTGGTGCATCCGGGTCTCCCTCAGGGGCAATCAGCGTGGACACGAGATGAGGCAAAGCAGCAGCAAAACACTGGAACTCCTCCTGCCTGTCCTCAAGGACGTCCGTGCTAAGAGCACACTCACCCCCGACGGACGGAGGACAGACAGACTCAGACTCAGCAACGAGACTAGAGGCGTAGTCGAGACGACAGCGAGCAACAAAGTCGACAAGCTCAGCAACTAAGGAAGACGCAGCAGTGGACTCAAAGGAAGGGTCAGTGACAACAGTAGCCAGGAAACGCGAAGACAGTAGGACTGGCAGCACGAAGAGAGTCAGACTCCGGGTCAGCAAGAACAGGAAGAGAGGACTCTGGAGGAGACGGCAACGGGACACGCAGAGGAGCAGTGGAAGGACGCAGTGCCATCTGGTGTGTGCCTGGGACCGTAGGAGGACGCGGACGCGGAGCACGACTACTAGTGCGAGCAGCACGAACAGGCAACGCAGGCTCACGACGCTCAGCAAGACCTCCAGTAGGACCAGTGTAGGGAGAAGGAGCAGGTAGGGGGGAGGCGGGCTGTAACTGTGACCGCGACTGGACAGGCTGTGGACACTCTAAGGGAGGAGCAGGACCAGTAGAGGGCGGGAGACCAAGAACCTGCTCAAGGAGCGGAACGAAGTACGGCCGCGGCCGCGCAGCGCCTCTAGAACCAGCAGGGACAGCACCAGCACCCCCAGCGGCAGCACCAGCGCCAGCAGCACCTCCAGCTCCAACAGCGCCAACTCCAGCACCCTCAGAAGCACCAGCGCCAGCAGCACCACCAGCGCCAACACCCCCAGCAGCTCCAGCTCCAGCAGCTCCAGCAGCACCAACTCCAGCAGCTCCAGCAGCTCCAGCAGCACCAGCTCCAGCAGCTCCAGTAGCACCAACAGCAGGACCAACTCCAGCTGCCCCAGCAGCACCCCCAGTCGCAGCAGCTCCAGTACCGCCAGTACGAGCACCTCCAGGACCAGTGGCTCCAGTAACTCCAGTGCCGACCCCAGGGTCAGCAGTAACAGCAGCACCTCCAGCTCCAGCAGCACGGCTCCAGCGCCGGGCAAACCACTCGCGCAGTTCCTGTGGAGAGGGTAGCTCCCGCCTCGACGAAGCACCCGAAGGGGCCCCAAACCCAGCACCGCCAGAGGCCACACGAGCAGACCCAGCACCCCCAGGCTCCGCACCCCCAGGCTCAGTACCCCCAGGCTCCGTACCCCCAGGCTCCGCACCCCCAGGCCCAGCACCCCGAGGCTCCGCACCCCCAGGCTCCGTACCCCCAGGCTCAGCACCCCCAGACTCAGCACCCCCAGGCTCAGCACCCCTAGCAGCACCAGAGTCAACAGCTACCTCGACAGGCTCGACTGCGTCTACCTGGGACACACCTGACGGGGCAGGACCCTGAGGGGGGAGGGGGTCTACCGGGGGGGGACCTGGCGCAAGGAAGAGCGGCGGCGGGGGGAGGGGCGCAGTGCGGTAGGGGAAGAGACGGTAGTAAGGCACCGACTCGTCAAACGTGACGTCCTGGGAGGACAGAACACGGCGCGAGGTGGGGTGGTAAAACTGCCAACCAGGCGCGTCAGGGGGGAAGCCAAGGAAGACGCAAGGAACAACACGGGGGGACAGCTTGTCCGCAGACAAGTCGCGGACAAACGCCCGAGATCCCCAGACTCGAAACGCAGACGCATCGCCAACCTTCCCGGTCCACCGCAAGGTGGGGGAGGTCTCTGGCAAGGAGACCCGGGGCTGAAGGTTGATCTGATGCGCTGCGTACTGAACCGCAAACGGCCACAGAAATTGGGGAGCAGCCGCATGGATCATGGATGTACGAGCGACGTCCATGACCATGCCAATGCGGCGCTCAGCAATCCCATTTTGCTGTGGAGAGGCCGGAAGCGTGAAGGTCTGGCGGATGCCCTGTGCACGACAGAAGGCTCCCAGAAGGGCAGAGGAAAACTCCCCGCCTCTGTCAGAGTGCAGACGCAGAACAGGAAAGTCCGAGCCGAAACTCTCTCTGAGCTGGAGACGAGCTGCGCGGATCCAGTCGATCAACACCTCAGTGACGTCACCCTTGCTGCGCAAGGGGAACACCGTGGTGTAACGCGAGTAGTCGTCAACCACCAACAGGAAGTAACGCTCGTGACCCTGGCCACGGACGCGGGCGGGGCCCCACACGTCCATGTGAAGAGTCTGCAGCGGAGCCTCTGTCGGAGGAAACTCGGAGGAGTGAGGGGCGGCGCGCTGCCGCCCCTCGACGCAGGGAACGCAGGTAGGGGCAGGCCCCGGAGGGAGGGGAGGGAGGGACCGGGGGAGACCAGAGACAAGGACACGGGAGGCCATGCCTCGGAGACGAGGCAGGGAGGGGTGACCAAGGCGGTGGTGCCAGAGGAGAGTCTGGTGGGACAGGAGACGACACGAGCAGGGAGCAGACTCAGGACCAGACCTGGACGCTGCAGCAAACACCTGACCCGACGCAGCTACCTGACCAGACTCAGCAACCGGAGGAGACTCAGTAGTCAGTGTGTACAGGCTCGACCCCGGCTGACGGGTAAACGTGGCCAAGTGTCGGCCCGTCCGAGCACACGTACAGTGGGTCACCCGCTGACTCGCAGGAGTGAACTGGTCAACCCCCCCATCCTGCAGATCAGCACCACTCACCAAGTTCGTAGAGAACGAGGGGAGGTAGAGACCTGACAGGGTGCCAGAGGGGGCTGCCGGACACGGCAAGACAGTGGAGAAGTGGGCAAGGACAGGACCCTCAGAGGGGTCCGCCAGGGAGACCGCAACTGGCCGACTAAGCGGTGTAAGCGTGGTGCGGTCTCGAAAGAAGGAGCGGGAAGCACCCGAGTCAAGGGTGAAGGTGTGTAAGGCCTGAGCCGACGTGGTACCTGAGAGAGCAGACTCACCAGCACCTGGGGCAGCAGTTGCACTAGCACCTAGAGCAGCAGCCTCACCAGCACCTAGAGCAGCAGCCTCAATGCCCGGGTCAGGCGGAACACACAGGTAACAGTCACCCTCATCACTAGTAGGCAATGCATACATGGCAGTGAGGATAGCATCATAGTCAAGAGTATAGATATCTATCCGCAGCCTAAGCAGCTCCACCCAGTCGGGGAGCTCAGCCGCGTCGCCAAACTCCGTACGCCAGGCGTCGCTCAGACGGGCGAAGCAGCGGGACTCTGTATGACCAAACGTCCCGCAAGGTTGACCAGTCCGAGCACCAGTGCGAATGACGTACGGACAGCGAGCAGTACCCCGTGACCCGCCACGCTGAGCGTACCACTCGCGAAGCTGCTGGGGCGAAAGGACCGCGCACGGACGACGCTGCAGCTGCACCTGGCCACTACAAGCAGCTGCCGAACTACTCACTCCAGGACGACTCCCACTACGGCCACCCCGACAACCCCAAGTAGCGTACCACTCACGAAGCTGCTGGGGCGTGAGGGACTCACGCGGACGTCGCTGGAGCTGCATCTGGCCACCGCCAGGAGCAGCAGGAGCAGTGGTAGCCGCAGTAGCAGCAGCAGTAGCAATAGCAGTAGTCGCAGCGCGGCCACCCCTATAACCCCAACTAGCGTACCACTCACGAAGCTGTTGGGGGGTGAGGGACTCACGCGGACGGCGCTGAAGCTGCATCTGGCCACGCCAGGAGCAGCAGTAGCAGTAGAAAGAGCAGTAGCAGCAAGAGCAGCAGTAACAGCAGTACGGGCAGGGCAGTGCTCACCAGTGGCGAGAAGGGCAGGCGTACGACGGCGGCAACGGCGAGGCCGCTACCACTGTAGGGCGAGGGCTCCGCGGCAGCTGCAGGGGCGGCTGCTCCAGGGGCGGCAGTTGTAGGGGCGGCTGCTCCAGGGGCGGCTGCTGCAGGGGCGGCTGCTGCAGGGGCGGCTGCTGCAGGGGCGGCTGCTCCAGGGGCGGCTGCTCCAGGGGCGGCTGCTGCAGGGGCGGCTGCTGCAGGGGCGGCTGCTGCAGGGGTGGCTGCTCCAGGGGCGGCTGCTGCAGTGGCGGCTGCTCCAGGGGCGGCTGCTGCAGGGCGGCTGCTCCAGGGGCGGCTGCTGCAGGGGTGGCTGCTCTAGGGGCGGCTGCTGCAGGGGCAGCTCCTCCAGGGGCGGCTGCTGCAGGGGCGGATGCTCCAGGGGCGGCTGCTGCAGTGGCGGCTGCTCCTGGGGCGGCTGCTTCAGGGGCGGCTGCTCCAGGGGCGGCTGCTGCAGGGGAGGCTGCTCCAGGGGCGGCTGCTGCAGTGGCGGCTGCTCCAGGGGCGGCTGCTGCAGGGGCGGCTGCTCCAGGGGCGGCTGCTGCAGGGGCGGCTGCTCCAGGGGCGGCTGCTGCAGGGGTGGCTGCTCCAGGGGCGGCTGCTGCAGTGGCGGCTGCTCCAGGGGCGGCCGCTTCAGGGGCGGCTGCGTCAGGGGCGGCTGCTCCAGGGGCGGCTGCTGCAGTGGCGGCTGCTCCAGGGGCGGCTGCTGCAGTGGCGGCTGCTCCAGGGCGCGGGTTAGGGCAGGGCGCCGCGGCGGGCAGGGGTGACGCCACGCGGGTCCCGCAGGGGCGTCGCGACGCACAGGAGCCGCGCCTCGCGGGTCCCGCAGGGGCGTCGCGACGAGGCAGGGGCGACGCGGCGGGGCCGCGACTGGCGACGGGGCGGGGCCGCGTCTGGCGACGGGGCGAGGCCGCGACTGGCGGCGGGGCGGGGCCGTGACTGGCGACAGGGCGGGGCCGCTACGGGCAGCGGGGCGGGGCCGTGAAGGGGCCGCGAGGGGGCCGCGAAGGGGCCGTGAAGGGGCCGCGAAGGGGCCGCAAAGGGGCCGCGAGGGGGCCATGAAGGTGCCGCGAAGGGGCCGTGAAGGGGCCGCGAAGGGGCCGTGAAGGGGCCGCGAAGGGGCCGCGAAGGTGCCGTGAAGGGGCTGTGAAGGGGCCGCGAAGGGGCCGTGAGGGGGCCGCGAAGGGGCCACGAGGGGCCTGAAGGGGCCGCGAAGGGCCGTGAGAGGGGCCGTGAGAGGCCGTGAGAGGGGCCGCTATGGGGCCGTAGGGGAGCGCGACGGGCCACCAAGGGCAGGGGACGCGACGGGAGGGTAGGCACACGGGGCGCGACTCGGGCAGGGGCGAAGCGCGCTCCGGGCAGGAAAAAAAATCGATATTCGGTGGGCCCTAGGAAACGTTCCCACTAGGGAACCTGCTCTATACCATGTGAAAGAACGAGGGATGAATGAACTAGCAAGCAGGTGGGTACAAGTAGGAAAACCTAAAAGTGTTGTACCCCATATTGTCTACCCCACTACAGCCTACACAGACTATAGCATATGAGTTTGACACTGACAGCACTGCTCGCTCACAGTGGCAGACCCGTGACGCTCATGCTCGCCTAGCCGTTCGCAGCCACCTACCGTTAGATGAGCGCGAGCACTTTGGCCAGCATAAGACCGCTAAGGAGCTGTACGACGCTGTAGTTGCACGCTACTCCTCCCCTGCTACTGCTGCGATTGGCCGTCTCTCACTGCCCTATCTCTTCCCCGATCTGTCTGCTTTTGCCACTGTAGCTGACCTCATCACGCACCTCCGTACTGGTGATCTTCGCTACCGTGCCGCGCTTCCCCCCGATTTCCTAGCCAAGAACCCTCCCCCGATGTACCTCACACTCTATCACCTAGTCACCCGCCTCCCTGACTCCCTTCGCACTGTCAGGGACCACTTTCTCGCCCTCTCCCCTACCGACCTCACTGTCGACCTGCTCGAGAAGGAACTCCTAGCAGCTGAGAAGAGCATTGTAGCTGTAGGTGCCTCTCGTGGCGACCCTCGCTCTCCCTTCTCTGAGGGGTGCTCCCCCGTCCCCCTCCTCCCCTCCATTGCATCTGCTGCTGCTGTCGACTACCTCGGTGCTGAGGGGGTCGGGGCTGCGTCTGCTCCTAGTGGGAGGCGCAAGGGCGGCAGGGGCAAGGGGGGCAGGGGTGGCGGTGGTGGCCGCGGGGGCGGCGGTGGTGGAGGGGGTGGAGGCGGCGGGGGTGGTGGCGGTCGTGGGAGTGGTGCTGGTGGTGGGGGGGTCAGTGGCGGAGCCGGGGGTGGTGGCGGCGGCGGTGGCGGGGGTGGCGGGGGTGGTGGTGGCAGTGGTGGCGGCAGTGGAGCCGGTGGCGGGCGCGGTGGAGCGGTGCAGCGTGGGGGGATTGGAGGTGGCCAGAGGCAGCAGCAGCAGCGTCCCAGCGAGATCCCGTCGTCCCAACAATTCCGTGAGTGGTACTTTCAGCGTGGGGGGTCTGGGGGTGGAGGCACCTGCCCGTACGTCATCCGCACAGGTGACCGCACTGGCCAGACCTGTGGGAGGTTTCACACGGCGCAGCGCTGTTTCTTTCGCCTCGACGACGCCTGGCGCGAGCAGTTCCCTGACGCCTCTGAGCTGCCCCGCTCGGCTGATCTGCTTAAGAAGGGAATTGATATCTTTGCTCTTGATTTTGATGCTATCCTTGCTGCTATGTATGCATTGACTATTAGTGTTGAGGGTGACTGCTACCTGAGTGTACCGCCCGACCCGGGCATTGGGACAGTAAGACAGCTGCTCTAGGTGCTAGTGCGTCTGCTGCCCTAGGTCCAGGTGAGGTTGCTGCTCTAGGTGCTAGTGAGTCTGCTGCTCCAGGTGCTACTGCGTCTACTGAGGCACTACACACCTTCACACTGGACTCGGGTGCTTCCCGCTGTTTCTTTCGTGACCGCACTGTTCTTGAGCAACTAGCTCGGCCAGTTGCTGTCTCTCTCGCTGACCCCTCTGGGGGCCCAGTCCTTGCGACCTCCTCCACTGTCCTCCCTTGTCCAGCGGTTCCGGCCGGCACCCTGTCAGGTCTTTACCTCCCATCGTTCTCGACGAACTTGGTGGCGGGTTCTGCTCTCCAGGACGGGGGTGTTCACCAGTTCACCCCTGCCTATGAGCGTGTGACCCACTATACGTGTGCTCGGACGGGTCGCCACCTGGCTACCTTTACTCGGCAGCCGGGGTCGGACCTGTACACACTGACCACTGAGTCCCCTCAGGTAGCTGCGTCTGCGTCTGCGTCAGGTCAGCTGTCGGCCCCCTGCTCGTGTCGCACCCTGTCGCACTAGACCGCCCTCTGGCACCACCGCCTTGGTCACCCTTCCGTGGGGGTAGCCATGACAGCAGTAGACTAGCAGTGCAAACAGTAGGGTGAGGGCAGTGCTGTGAGAGAGGCGCTGCTCTTACCGGACAGGGCGGCTCGGGCGGCTCGGCTGCAGGGCGGCTCGGCGACTCGACGGCTGGGCGGCTCGGCTGCTGGGCGGCTCGGCTGCTCGGCTGCTGGGCGGCTCGGCTGCTGGGCGGCTCGGCGGCTGGGCGGCTCGGCTGCTGGGCGGCTCGGCTGCTGGGCGTATCGGCGGCTGGGCGGCTCGGCTGCTGGGCGGCTCGGCTGCTGGGCGGCTCGGCGGCTGGGCGGCTCGGTTGCTGGGCGGCTCGGCGGCTCAGCGGCTGGGCTGCTCGGTTGCCGGGCGGCTCGGCGGCTGGGCTGCTCGTAGGAGTAGGCGTGGGGGCCGTAGGAGCAGGCGCCGGGGCCGTAGGAGCAGGGGTCGGGGCCGCTAGGGCGGCGGATCGGGGCCGCGAGGGCGGCGGATCGGGGCCGCGGGGGCGGCGGAGTAGGGGCCGCGAGGGCGGCGGAGTAGGGGCCGCGAGGGCGGCGGATCGGGGCCGCGAAGGGCGGCGGATCGGGGCCGCGAAGGGAGGCGGCCGGCGCCGCGAGGGTGGGGCCGCGGGGTCGCTAGGGTAGGGCGACAGAGCCGCGAGGGCGGCTCGAAGGGGCCGCGAGGGCGGCGCGAGAGAGGGGAGCGCGACTCGGGCAGGGGCTGAGTGCGTTCCGGGCAGGAAAAAAAACGGTGGGCCCTAGGAACAGTTCCCACGAGGGAACCTGCTCGATACCATGATAAGAAACAAGGAATGAATGAACTATGAATGAATTGGGTACAAGTACTAACCCTAATTGGGTTGTACCCCTTATGGGTTACCCCACTATAGCCTACACAATATGCATGAGTTATAATATTCTGACATGATCGGCCTAGATCTTGGTTGAAGGCGTGCTTTGCCAATCTGGAAAGTAGATATTAAGACCTTTCCAATGCGTACCTCCTCACAGTTTAAGAAAAGTTGAGCTGCACGCAATGTTCCGTCGAAGTCGGCGCACTAAATCTCATAACTGCTTTAGGGTCTAATAATTGGACCCCGCTTGCACATGATGCAGCACACCCTTAACTCAAATCTTTTCACAAACTCGACATGGAAGAAAAAAATCCCAGCAAAGGCAGTCTAATTATTATAATAACCAAAGGATCTTTGTTGGAGAGGATAAGTATGCTAATTAGAGTAGTAGAGACATCGGAAGTAGTTTTAGGGTGACCGTGATCATAGTAAACGTGAATGACAATATGTAGAAGTTAAAACTACGTTGCATGATATTATAATTTTTAAACACACATTGTGTTTTTTAAAATTGTGTATTGTGAAAGCGAAGCTGCTTGTACTGCACAATTGGCATCGTCGAAGCGCGCTAAACGCCCTTCTCCAACTACAAAAACCGTGGGTTGGAGTTCATTTCCCTCCACCCACGTTTCTCGATTTTCAAACGGCCCACTCAACATTTCCGCTCACGTAGTTTATCCCTCCGTCCAAGCTGGCTAGAACTAAATCGCTTCCTAGAGGCGAGTCACCTTCGACTTTACTCAACGACATTTTTAACTTCAATCGCTCAACGATGGCACCGACGCCGACACTTAACAACGAGAACTCGTCCAACCCCGCCTCCGACAACGACCGTAACACCCGCGATTTGGCGAGCGAACGCCGTAACAAGCGACGGGCAGAAGATGGACAGCCCGCCCCGACTGCAGTGGACGTGCTGCTGGGCGGGCTCGAGGTCAACAATTCGGCCAACGCCCAGCAGCACCCTTCGGCGCCAGTGGCGCCAGTGGCACCTGCGGCGCAAGTGGCGACGGCCGCGGGCGTGGCACACGCCACTGGCGCCGAGCACACGCCAGCACCCGCGGCTGGACCGTCGCGTCAGCGCCAGAGGAGGCGGACTGCGGTCTCCTCGTCTGACGCGACGACCGCCCCTGCGTTGACGCAGGCGTTGACCCCAAACCAGGTCAACGCGCTGCTGTCCCTTCTACAGCAGCAGCCCGTCAGCGTTACAGCCGCGGAAACTGCACTACCCGCTGCATCTGCGTCGGCTAAAAAAGAAAATGCGAAAAAAGGAAAAAGGCGCGCGAGGAGCAAGGACCAATCGGCACGACAACGACGCAGCAACAGCAGCACCCCCCGCTCCAGCGGTCGACAACGACACCGACGACTCTGAAGATGAAGCCGGTGAGGCTCCAGTCAACAATGTTAATTTTAATGGCACGGAACACCTTCCCCCCCTCCCTTCTTCTAACCTCACTTTTTCGGCGGCAACATTCGTCAACGACTCCGTGCGAGAGCAAGCGGAGCTGCTGGAGGACTTGCGCGCGTACCTGCTGCACGCGGAATACAAGGCGCAGCGCGGAGACCCAGCGGGCGGACTCGAACTCATCTCGCACGCTCTCAACCTCATCTCGGGGCGTTTCGAGGTGCTTCAAGTGGAGGACGCCTCCGAATTCCGCACGGCGAAGCGCTTCAAGTTGTACCAGCAGAAGAGCCTGCTGACTTCTCGACCCTTCAAGCAGGCGGTCGCGGACATGGCGGCAATGGACCGTGCGGCAAGCGGATATGCTCGTGTCAACCGCGGCGGAAACAACGCGCCGTTGCCGTTTTTACCCAAGCGGGGCCCCCTGCCCACGGCCAATTGCCGCGAGTTTCGGGGCTCGTGCTTCCGCTGCGGCCAGCCGGGCCACGTGGCAAGTGCCTGCCCTAGGAACGGGCACGGCGGCCAAGGACCCGCTCCGGTGGTGTAGGAGCGGGCCATGGGAATAGGCGCTTGAGCGCTAGGCACGGTGCACTCTTGAGTGCGAAAACCGTGGGCAACCCTAGGGGTTTGCGATGGCAAGAGGCCAGCCCTAGTGAAGGGTAGGAATAAGCCTTGGGCCTAGGATAGGGAAGGGGAACAACAACCCCCTCGGTCCCATGTAGTCGGCCACTCGGTGGCGTGATGCATGCTAGGAGAGCATTGCTATGTGTGTTGGTGATTTAATAAAAACTACATTCTTAAAAGCCTACTGTTTTTGGCAAAGAGACTCTGAAACAATCAAGAGGAGGATCAGAGAGAGAGAGAGAGAGAGAAAGAGAGAGAGAGAGAGAGAGAGAGAGAGAGAGAGAGAGTGTGTGTGAGAGAGAGCAAAAGAGAGCGAGAGAGGGAGAGAGAGAAAGAAAGAGAGAAAGAGAAAGAACGAGATACAACATGGTGGGCACGCATGTCCATGATTCTAAGCACCAGCCCCCATGAACTACGAGTAAGAGAAATCATGAAAGAGAGAGGGAGAGGGAGAGAGCGAGTGAGAGAGAGAGAGAGAGAGAGAGAGAGAGAGAGAGAGAGAGAGAGGGAGAGAGAGAGAGAGGGGGAGAGAGAGAGAGAGAAAGAGAGAGAGAGAACGAGAGAGAATAAGAGAAACACAATGGACAAGTGTGTCCATGGCCATAGGCATCAGCTCCCATGCACTAAGGGCAGGCACAACCACATCCTACCGAGTGCACGACGGGGCGAGAAAAAAAAAAAAAAAAAAAAAAAAAAGAGAGGAGGAAACGAGGAGAAGAAGAAGCGTCGTTTCGCGCCCGACACATTCGTTGACATTTCTGTCGGTTTTTTATGTTCTTCACACATTTGATCAATGGTTGCCCGTACATGCACACGCATGCTTTAACATGGAATACTCAACCCGTACACCACTTGGCCTCCAATGTACAGGAGCACGACGGTGCGAGGCGGCATGCTACGATGACCCGTATGAATTTGCCGTTACAGACAGAACTATTACACAGATGCGCGGTCGTCTTCGCGCGACCTTTGCGTGGTGGAGCTCATGGTGCCCTAGCAGCCTCGTCCTCTCCGTCATCGCCAAGGGTTACTGGTTGCCATGGAGCCATGGTCCACCACAACCTTTCCACGATCGCAATCATGTCGGGGCAAACACGCATGCCACGTTCACACGTACCGCCATCCAAGAACTCATAGAGACGGGAGCGGCAGTTCCGATGGCCGCAACGGAGCTTAAGTGCATAAGTCCACTCAACGTGGTCGAGCAAAAAGACAAATGCAGGCTTATTCTTGATCTGAGGAAAGTCAACGCCAACTTGATTGTCCCCAAGTTCAAGTACGAGGGGCTCAGCCGTGTCGCCGACCTGGCGCGCGTTGGGGACTGGATGTTCTCCATTGACCTCAAATCTGGTTACCATCACATCGACATCCACCCATCGTGCTGGAAGTTCCTTGGCTTCGAATTCGATAGGCGCACATACGCATTTCGTTCACTACCATTCGGCCTCGCGACGGCTCCATTCGTCTTCACACAGCTCATCAAGCAACTAGCTCGGCGTTGGCGAGAACAAGGCATCCGAGTCGTACCTTACGTGGATGACATCTTATTTCTCTGCCGGTCGAAAGCCGATGCGCAAGCAATCTGCCAGCAGGTGATATTGGACCTCAAAGAGGCAGGCCTTGTGATAAACGCGAAGAAATCACAACTGTCACCATCGCAACATCTCCGATTCCTGGGCTTAGAACTGGAGACCGACACCGGCCGATTCTCCATTGGTCCCGACCGACGAGCCTCACTACATGCAACCATCCGGAACCTCCTGAGCGCAAGCAGGGCATGCCGACCAGTCCCGGTCCGCCACGTGGCCAGAATCACTGGCATGCTTGCATCGATGGGTGTCGCACTTGGCGCGACCGCTCGCGCATTCAGCCACGCTATGTTACAAGTGATCAACGAAGCACCGTCATGGAAAAGCAGCGTGGTTATCCCCCCATCTGCAACAGAGGAGCTCAAATTTTGGCTCGAGGAGTTTGACCGTTTCAACGGCGCACCTTTTCACGTCAGGAACAGCTACGACGCGGTAATCCATGTGGATGCCAGCTCTCATGGTTGGGGCGCCACTCTGACCACATTTCCGGGCGGCCTCGAAGAAGCTAGCGCAACCATGTCAGAGCCGCTACGAGGAACGTCCAGCACGCGACGGGAGATCGAAGGCGTCCTTTGGGCGCTCCAAACATACGCGAACAAGATCAAGCAAAAACACGTTCTCGTGCGAGTGGACAACCAGGGCGTGTTCTTCATCCTTCACAAAGGCGGCTCTCATAGCCCCGACCTCACAACGGCATGCAAGAGCATCATCCGAACATGCATGGAGCTTGGCACACGCTTGATCATCGAATGGATTCTGCGCGAGCTCAATACACACGCCGACGAACTTTCAAAAATGGTCGACCACGACGATTACGCGCTGAAAACGCCGTGGTTCCGCATCTTGGAACGTCGTTGGGGGCCCCACTCCATCGACCTCTTCGCAAACTCCCGCAACACCCAACTGCCGCGCTTCTGCACAAAGATTCCCCACACAGAAGCCATCGCAGTTGATGCGTTCTCGATCGCGTGGACACCCGAAAACAACTTCGCCTTCCCCCCGCCCCAACTGGTCCCAGCCATCCTCCATCACGCACAACGCACCCATGCATCACTCACACTGATAGTTCCGCACTGGCCAGGCGTTAGCTGGTGGCCACTTTTGCAACCCTCCCCACGCCACTGTTCGCTCACAGTGGGCCACGCGCGATGCTGCTGCACGTCTTGCTGTGCGTCGCCACCTACCTACCTCTTAGCGTGCGCACTTTAGCCAGTACAAGAGTGCTCAGACCTTGTACGACGCTGTAGTTGCACGCTACTCCTCCCCTGCCACTGCTGCACTAAGCCGCCTCATGCTACCGTACCTCTTCCCTGACCTTGCTGCCTTTCCCACAGTCGCTGACCTCATTACGCACCTCCGCACTAGTGACACTCGCTACCGCGCTGCGCTTCCTACTGAAATCTGCGCCAAGAACCCCCCCCCCATGTACATCACCCTCTACTACATAGTCACCCGTCTCCCTGACTCCCTTCGCGTAGTCAGGGACCACTTCCTCTCGGTTTGCCCCACCACTCTCACCGTTGACCTCCTCGAGAAGGCCCTCCTAGCAGCAGAAAAGAGCATAGTCGCTGTAGGAGCCTCTCGTGGTGACCCTCGCACCCCCATCTTTGAGGGGTGTTCCCCCTCCCCTCTTTTGCCCTCTGTTGCCTCTGTTGCTGCGGCCGACCTCGCTGGTTTGGAGTCGGTTGGGGCAGCGTCTACCCCTAGCGGGAGACGCCGCCCTGGCAAGGGCAAGGGGGGCAGGGGCGCTGGAGGAGCTAGCGGGGGCGGTGGAGGCGGCGGTGGAGGCGGTGGAGGAGGTGGGAGTGGCGGTGGGGGTGGTGGCGGGGGTGGAGGTGTAGGTGGCGGCAGTGGAGGCGCAGGCGGCAGCAGCGGTGGCGGAGGGAGCGGAGGTGGCGGCGGTGGAGGAGGAGGCGGCGGAGGAGGTGGAGCTGGTCGGGGTGGCGCTGCGCAGAGGGTCGGCTCCGGTGGTGGTCAGCGCCAGCAGCAGCAGCAGCACCAGCAGCGCACTCGTGACGTCCCCTCCCCTCAGCAGCTCCGTGAGTGGTACACTGCACGCCAGAGGGGTGGGGGTACTGGTCCGTGCACCTACGTCCTGCGCACCGGCGACCGCGCGGGTGAGCAGTGCGGGGGTGCGCACTCCACCCAGCGCTGCTTTGGCCGCCTGACGGACGCTTGGCGTCACCAGTTCCCTGAGGCCACTGAGATCCCCCGCTGGGGTGAGCTGTCTAGGGCGGGTGTGGCTGTCTTTGACCTTGACTTTGATGCTATTCTTGCTGCCATGTATACTGTGACTATTAGTGATGAGGGTGACTGTTACCGGTGTTTTCCGCCCGACCCGGGCATTGAGACTGCTGCTCTAGGTACTGGTGAGGCTGCTGCTCTAGGTGCTAGCGAGGCTGCTGCTCTAGGTGCGTCTGCTCCCTCAGGTACTGGTGAGTCTGCTCTCTCAGGTTCTGCGTCGGCTTCGGCCTCCCACACCTTCACCCTTGACTCGGGGGCTTCTCGCTCCTTCTTTCGAGACCGCACCACACTCACGCCGCTTGGCCGGCCAGTTGCGGTCTCTCTGGCAGACCCCTCTGGGGGTCCGGTCCTTGCTCACTTCTCCACTGTCCTCCCGTGTCCGGCAGCCCCCTCTGGCACCCTGTCTGGTCTTTACCTCCCCTCGTTCTCTACGAACTTGGTGAGTGGTGCTGACCTACAGGATGCGGGGGTTCACCAGTTCACTCCTGCGAGTCAGCGGGTGACCCACTGCACGGACGCTCGGACAGGCCGACACCTGGCCACGTTTACACGTCGGCCGGGGTCGAGCCTGTACACACTGACCACTGCGTCTCCCCCAGTCCCTGCGTCTGGTCAGGTAGCTGCGTCGGGTCAGGTGTTTGCTGCAGCGTCCAGGTCTGGTCCTGAGTCTGCCCCCTGCTCGTGTCGCCTCCTGTCTCACGAGACTCTCCTCTGGCACCACCGCCTTGGTCACCCCTCCCTGCTTCGTCTCCGGAGCATGGCCTCCCGTGTCCTTGTCTCTGGTCTTCCCCGGTCCCTCCCTCCACTTCCTCCGGGGCCTGGCCCTACCTGCGTCCCCTGTGTCGAGGGACGACAGCGGGCTACCCCTCACTCCTCCCAGTTTCCTCCGACAGAGGCCCCGCTGCAGACGCTTCACATGGACGTGTGGGGCCCGGCCCGCGTCCGTGGACAGGGTCACGAGCGCTACTTCCTGCTGGTGGTTGACGACTACTCGCGTTACACCACAGTCTTCCCCTTGCGCAGCAAGGGTGATGTCACTGAGGTGTTGATCGACTGGATCCGCGCAACTCGTCTCCAGCTCAGGCGGAGCTTCGGCTCGGACTTTCCTGTTCTGCGTCTGCACTCTGACAGAGGCGGAGAGTTCTCCTCTGGCCTTCTGCGAGCCTACTGTCGTGCACGAGGCATCCGCCAGACCTTCACGCTTCCGGACTCTCCACAGCAAAATGGGATTGCTGAGCGCCGCATTGGCATGGTCATGGACGTCGCCCGTACGTCCATGATGCATGCGGCTGCCCCCCATTTTCTGTGGCCGTTTGCGGTTCGGTACGCGGCGCATCAGATCAACCTTCAGCCCAGGTTCTCCATGCCGGAGACCTCCCCAGCCTTGCTGTGGACGGGGAAGGTTGGCGATGCGTCTGCGTTCCGTGTCTGGGGATCTCGGGCGTTTGTCCGCGACTTGTCTGCGGACAAGCTTTCCCCTCGTGCTGCTCCTTGCGTCTTCCTGGGTTTCCCCCCTGACGCCCCAGGGTGGCAGTTCTACCACCCCACCTCTCGCCGTGTTCTGTCCTCCCAGGACGTCACGTTCGACGAGTCGGTCCCCTACTACCGCCTCTTCCCCTACCGCACTCCGTCCCTCCCCCCGCCACCGCTCTTCCTTGTACCAGGTCCCCCCCCGGTAGACCCCCTCCCCCCTCAGGGTCCTGCCCCTTCAGGTGTGTCCCAGGTAGACGCTGTTGAGCCTGTCGAGGTCGCTGGTGACTCTGGTGCTGCTGAGGGTGCTGAGCCTGGGGGTGCTGACTCTGGGGGTGCTGAGCGTGTGGGTGCTGACACTGGGGGTGCTGAGCGTGTGGGTACTACGACTGGGGGTGCTGAGCCTGGGGGTGCTGCGTCTGGGGGTGCTGAGCCTGGGGGTGCTACGCCTAGAGGTGCTGAGCCTGGGGGTGCTGCGTCTGGGGGTGCTGAGCCTGGGGGTACTACGCCTGGAGGTGCTGAGCCTGGGGGTGCTACGCCTGGTGGTGCTGTGCCTGGCGGTTCTCCGGGTGCTCCCTCTCGCCGGGAGCCACTCTCTCCCTAGGAGCTGCGTGAGTGGTTTGCCCGGCGCTGGAGGCGAGCTGCTGGAGCTGGAGGTGCTGCGGGTACTGGAGGTTCTGTTGCTGCTGAGAGAGCTGGTGCCACGGGTCCCGGAGGTGCTCGTACTGGGAGTACTGGAGCTGCTGGACCTGCGGGTACTTCTGGAGCTGGAGTTGCTGCGGGTGTTGGCGCGGAGGCTACTGCTGTCGGTCCTGGAGGCGGTCCTGCTGGGGGTACTACTGGTGCTGCTGGGGGTTCTGGAGCTGGAGCTGCTACTGGTGCTGGTGCTGCCGCTGGGGGTGCTGGTGCTGTCCCTCCTGTGTCCAGAGTCGCCGCGCGGCCTCGGCCGTACTTCGTTCCGCTCCTTCAGCAGGTTCTTGGTCTCCCGCCTTCTACTGGTCCTCCTCCTCCCTTAGAGTGTCCACAGCCTGTCCCGTCGCAGTTACAGTTACAGCCGGCCTCCCCACTGCCTGCTCCGTCTCCCTACACTGGTCCTACTGGAGGTCTTGCTGAGCGTCGTGAGCCTGCGTCTCGCCCTGCGTCGCCTGTCCGTGCTGCTCGCACTAGTGGTCGCGGTTCGCGTCAGCGTCCTCCTCCTGTCCCTGGCACGCACCGGATGTCTCTGCGTCCGTCCACTGCTCCCCTGCGTGCCCCTTTGCCTTCTCCTCCTGAGTCTTCTCTTCCTGCTCTTGCCGACCCGGATTCGGACTCTCTTCGTGCTGCCAGTCCTACTGTCACGCGTCTCCTTGCTACTGTTGTCACTGACCCTTCCGTTGAGTCCACTGCTGCGTCTACCCTAGTTGCTGAGCTCGTCGACTTTGCTGCTCGCTGTCGCTTAGACTACGTCGCCAGTCTTGTTGTTGAGTCTGAGTCTGTTTGTCCTCCGTCCGTCGGGGGTGAGTGTGCCCTTGGCACGGACGTCCTTGAGGACAGGCAGGAGGAGTTCCAGTGCTTGGCCGCTGCTTCACCTCATCTCGTGTCCGTACTGCTTACCCCTGAGGGAGACCCGGATGCACTTGACATCCCGACTCCGCGCTCTTACGCGGAGGCGATAGAGGGTCCCTACTCCTCTCAGTGGCAGGCAGCTATGGACGCAGATATGGCTTCCTGGAAGTCCACAGGCACCTACGTTGACGCTGTTCCCCCTCCTGGGGCGAACATCGTCAGTGGCATGTGGATTTTCAGGGTGAAGCGACCGCCGGGTTCTCCGCCTGTCTTCAAGGCGCGTTACGTGGCTCGTGGCTTCAGTCAGCGGCAGGGAGTTGACTACTTTCAGACCTTCTCTCCCACCCCGAAGATGACCACTCTTCGGGTACTGCTGCACGTAGCTGCTCACCGTGACTACGAGCTACACTCTCTTGACTTCAGCACTGCTTTCTTGCAGGGCAGCCTGCACGAGGAGATCTGGCTGCGTCGCCCACCTGGCTTCACTGGGTCTTTTCCTCCTGGCACCCAGTGGAGCCTACGGCGGCCAGTCTACGGTCTCCGCCAGGCACCGCGTGAGTGGCACGACACACTGAGGACTACACTTGCGGCTCTTGGGTTTGCTCCCTCTACTGCCGACCCGTCGCTGTTTCTGCGCACCGACACTTCTTTGCCGCCGTTCTACATCCTCGTGTACGTCGACGACTTGGTCTTTGCCACAGCTGACACTGCTGGACTAGCCCACGTGAAGTCCGAGCTGCAGAAGAGACACACGTGCACTGACCTGGGTGAACTGCGCAGCTACCTTGGCTTGCAGATCACTCGGGACAGAGCACGCCGCACCATTACCCTGACTCAGTCACACATGGTGCAGCAGGTCCTTCAGCGCTTCGGCTTCACGTACTCCTCGCCTCAGGCCACTCCTCTGTCTACTCGCCACTCGCTCTCAGCTCTGCCTTCGGATGAGTCCGTAGAGTCGAGTGGCCCGTACCCAGAGCTTGTTGGCTGCCTCATGTACCTGATGACCTGCACACGACCTGACCTTGCATACCCTCTTAGCATTCTTGCACGCTATGTTGCTCCTGGAAGACACAGACCGGAGCACATGGCTGCAGCGAAGAGGGTGTTGCGCTACTTGTGCAGTACGTCGGGCATGGGGCTTGTGCTTGGAGGGCAGAGTCCAGTGGTCCTTACTGGGCACGCAGACGCTTCTTGGGCTGACGACCAGGCTACGCAGCGGTCGTCACAGGGTTACACCTTCAGCCTTGGTTCCGGCTCTGTTTCGTGGCGGGCTACCCGCTCGTCTTCTGTTCTCGGCTCCAGTTGTGAGGCTGAGATCTACGCAGGAGCCATGGCTGCACAGGAGCTTCGCTGGCTCACCTACCTGCTGACTGACCTCGGAGAGCTGCCTCGTTCTCCTCCAGTGCTGTACGTAGACAACAAGGCCATGCTGGCCTTGTGTCGGGAGCAGCGACTGGAGCACAGAACGAAGCACATTGCTCTCCGCTATTTTCTTGCTCGTGAGCTGCAGCAGCGTGGTCAGCTGCGTCTTGCGTACGTGGCCTCTGAGGCCAACACTGCTGATATCTTCACCAAGGCGCTTGCGCCTTGTGACCATCAGCGCTTCTGTACTCAGCTGGGCCTTGTGCCTACCTTGCCTCACTTGCTCACCTCTTGACCTTGCTTGTGCTGTTACATATATTTATACCTGCTCTTGCTTGTCTAGCCTTTATATATATATGTACTCCTGCATGTGAACTGGCCTTGTGGCCTTGAACTTGTGCTCGGAATGTGTGGTGACTTTGTGATCCACCCTGAGCTTGCTTTGCTTTACTTTGCTTGACTGGTCTTGTGACCCCTTGTTCTCCCCCACTTTGCCTATGGGGATGTGTCAGAATATTATAGCTCATGCATATTGTGTAGGCTATAGTGGGGTAACCCATAAGGGGTACAACCCAATTAGGGTTAGTACTTGTACCCAATTCATTCATAGTTCATTCATTCCTTGTTTCTTATCAGATCACTATCACAATTTAAGTGCGATGGGGTATACCGGCGGAATTCCTAGGAAGCCATGGACTAGATCCAGGAATAGCTTTGGGAAGAGCTCAGATCTGAAAAGTGACGAGCTTTACAAACCCTATCATCCCAACCCTCGCCCTACATCGATCCCCCACAATCTAAAATGTCAAACTAGCAACATTGAAGGTGTTGTAGTGAAAAGCAAAGGTTTGCCCAAGCCCTTAGCTCGCCAGCTAGGGAAATTACCACAACCACCAACACACTCAACACCCCCCCTTGCTTGTGCTAGAGGTGGCTGAACACCACTGGGCAAAATCCTCCTTCACTCCACTCCCCCTTGCCCAGGGAGGGGCGCCATCTACAGCATGATGTTGTCGAGAGAGAAAAGCACCAGACCTTCCACATCCTGCTCAGGAACCATGCCAACATGGGGGGCATCCCCAGCAAGAACATGCACACACCATGCCACTCAAAAGGAAGAGGTTTGGTAAGAATGTCGGCTGCTTGGCGGTTGGTCGGACACCACTGGAGGATCACCTCACCACCAGCCACCATCTCCCGGACAAAATGCCTCCCTGCATGTGCTTGGTGTGGCCATGCAAGCAAGCATTCTGTGCAAGGGCAATGGCGGACTGGTTGTCCACAAACACAAGCACAACATCAGCAAACCTATGCTCAGATTCCCCAAACAAATGCTTCAACCACATACCCTCCTAAATGCATTGACACAGACTGAAGTACTCACTATTAGTGGTGGACAATGCAGCCACCGGCTGCCTCTTGCTTTGCTAAGAGATGGCTGCACCATGGAGGCAATAGGCATAGCCGGTGTGACTCTTGCGATTAGCTGAGTCTCCAGCATAATCAGCATCACTAAAGCCCACCAGCACGACCCGAGGCTCACTGCGTACGGTGAAGAAGATACCTGACTTTACACGGCCTTTTAGGAACTTCAACACTCTCTAAAAAGCCTGCAGGTGGAATGGTTTGGGGCAAGGCACCACCTAGGACAGCTGTGACACTGCATAAGAAATTTAGGGTTGTGTAGTCGTGCTTGCATACATGAAGGACCCCACAATGCTTTGATAAAGCTCAATCAGCTCATCCCTCAGCAAGGGTTCCTCGGCATGTGCATGCATGTCAAACCTTGTAAAGAGAGGGGTGCGTATGAGGTTAGCCTCAGAAAGGCCAAATGACTCAAGCATGTTGAGAATGTACCGCTCCTGATGAATCAAGATGCCACTCTCATCATGCTTAATCCGCACCCCCAAATAGAACTTAGCCTCCCCCAAGTCCTTCATGGGGAAATGAGAGGACAAGAGGCCGTTCATCCCCATTGGAAGCAAGGCACCCTTCATCTCCGTTACAGAAGACTTCGGCACACCAACAATCATCCCAACTAGCACCGATCCAAGTGAGGCACGACAAGCTCAACGCAACTACGAAAGTTCTAAAATGCAATCACCCAAAGAGAAATATCCAAACCTCGATGACTCACGCGACTGCATTCGCGAACTTCCAGACGACGATGACGACGATGTGGTGGAAGTCACCAACAAAAAACATAGGACAGCCTTCGGCTTAACCGGGTTACGTATCCTCGGTCTCGCCATCATAGTTTGCAGGAACCAGTATCCCACTAAACCCACAACAATTCGCCAAGCCCTGTAGGGGTCCGATATTGGACAGTGGAGAGCATCCATGGTCACCGAAGTAGCTGCACAACAACATGGTACGTGGAAGTTAGTGCCACGATCATCAGCGAAGGAGATAAAGATTCTCTGTAGGAAGTGAGTTTTCTGCATTAAACCCCTGGCGGATTGCTCAATCGATAAATATAAGACGCGCTGGGTTGTACGCGGCTTCGAGCAAACGCAATTCATATATTACGATCAAAGGTTTGCACCTGCTGAACGACATACCTCTGTGCGGATTATAATCTGCATATCCGCCATAAAGCAGCGCCCGCTCTGGAAAATCAACGTCTCTAACGCGTTCGATCGCTTGAACAACCATCAATGCCATAATTTATGTCGAACGATCGCACGCGTTCGAGGAGGATGACTCCGCCGTCTGCCTCCTCCAAAAATCATTGGAGGGGAGCACATGGCGAACATAGGACTCCACCTAGTGCCATAGGGCAGCGACGTGATGAAGCTCCGTCGCAAAGGGCTCCACCTGATGAATCTCTTTCAGGAAACGACGGTTACAATGAACGGGTCTTTCAAATTACTGTGTGACAACCAGAGCGCAATCAATTTTGTGAACAAACTCGGCTTCGTCAACTGCACGAAGCGCATCGCCCTCCATTAGTGAAGGACGAAATCGACAAAGGCAAGGTCCATCTCATCTACTGCCCGACTCGCAAAATGGCAGCGAACTTTTTGACGAAAAGCATGCCACGTCAGAAATTTTTGTACAGCGCAGATTTGTCAGAAGTCATCAAAAGGTCCCACATGGCACACCTTTAGGAATAAAGGGGAGTGTTGGAGGAAATCGAAATATACATTTTTCATTCCAAAATGGTGTAACAGCGTCACACCTTCTACTGGCAAGCATCGAAACATTTAGAGCACGCAGATCGACTGTCGCGACTACTGATCAACTTGGACCAGGGTTTAGGGTACGACATGCTTCAACTATCACAACCGTATCGAAGGTTACAGGTGTCAAGAAGCTAGAGTAAGTTAGGCTTAGGAGCCATGGCTTGAATAGCTTATGAACTTAGGTTTAGGGTTGAAGGAGAGTAGCGAGAAGGAATTGGCCAAAAGAGAAGGTGTTGCACTATAGAAGCAACACTACATATAAGCAAGAACTAGGGGTGCACCACCAACAAAGTATGAACCTACACTACAGTTAATGCAAAGGACAGTTTATATAAAATATGTTTTCAACACACCCCCTAAACTGTTCACAGCAATAACCAGTGCAGTCAAAACCCCCTGAAGGAATACACCCAAGGCAGAGCGCAGTAGAAGAAGCAGACATCAAGTGAGGAGGGGGAGGGACCATGCAAGGAGAGGAGGTGGTGGGCGGCAGCTGAAGCTGCTGGCACACGGGCAACTGGAGCAACCGGCACACGGGCAACTAGAGCAACTGGCACACGGGCAACTGGAGTAACTGGCTCTGCGGCTAGACGAGCGGCTGGAGCAAATGACTCACGAGCGACAGGAGCAACGGGCTTACGGGCGACTGGAGCAACGGGCTCACTGGCAACTGGAGCTGCTGGCTTCACCGCGGCCACCCCCTTTCAACCTCCCCCATTTTCCCAAAACCCCCCTTCACACCCTCGGCATCCCTACCACAACTCCCACGTCTCCCCCACACCCTCCCCCACCCCACAGCGGCACTGGAGCAACGGGCTCACAGGCAACTGGAGCTGCTGGCTTCACAGCGGCCAACCCCCTTGAACCTCCCCCATTTTTCCAAAACCCCCCTTTACACCCTCAGCATCCCTACCGCCACTCCCACGTCTCCCCCACACCCTCCCCCACCCCATAGCGGCATGTGCAGAAGTAAGAGAGAGAGGAGGGGCGGCTGGTTACTCGCATCCGCCATCCCCAAACCCTCCCACCCTCCCCCTGCTGCACGCGTAGCAGGGAGGGGGAGGAGAAAAAAGGGGGGGGGGGGGGAGGGGGAAGGGGGGCGGGGTAGGGGCTGCTCCGCGGCTGCAGATGCACCTGCAGTGAAGGAGCAGGCGCGCGCATTGAAGTCGCCACGCACCGCAGCAAGGCGCGCCGGGGCGTGTGTCAGAATGTTATAATTGTCTAGCCTGCAGTGGGGTACTCTATAGCGAGTACAACCCAATTAGGGTTTCCTATATGTATGCCAACTGCTGCTAGTGCAAACTCTCCTTTGTTCATTTCTCCTTCTGACTGCTACTTCTGACATGGTTTCAGAGCAGGTCGACCCCCTTGGGTCGATCCTGTGGGTGGGCTCACCACCTAATGCTTCCGCTGCTCTACTGCTGTCGCGCGCCCCGGGCGCGCTACCCTTTCTTCCTGCCGCGCGCTCCGCGCGCGGCGAATTTATTTTTTTCCGGTTTCCCTGTATGGCGCGCGCCCGGGGGGCGCGTGGCCCTTTTTCTTCCTGGCGAGGCGCGCGCGCCCCCCCGTCCGTCCGTTGTGCCGCCCTGGCGAGGCGCGCGCGGCCCCCGCCCGTCCGTCGTGGCGCCCTGGGGGGCAGCGCGCGCTCCCCGCCCGTCCGTCGTGGCGCCTTGGGGGCAGCGCGCTCGGCCCCCGCCCGTCCGTCGTCGCGCCCTCGGGGGCAACGCGCAGCCCCCGCCCCGTCCGTCGTGGCGCCTTGGGGGGCAGCGCGCGCTCCCCGCCCGTCCTGCTTCGCCGCGGCGCCCTGGCCAGGCGCGCGCGGCCCCTGCTGTTTCGTCGCGGCGCCCTGGCCAGGCGCGCGCGGCTCCTGCAGGACCGTCACGGCGCCCTGGCAAGGCGCGCGCGGCCCCTGCTGGTCCGTTGCGGCGCCCTGGCTAGGCGCTCGCGGCCCCTTCCTGTCCCGTCCCCCCGTCCCCCCCCCCCCGTGCTGCCCATTACTCTCGTGCCGCCGTGCGTTCTGCGGTGGTGGGGGGTGTGGGGTGGCGAGCATGGGGGTGCGCGGTGTGGGTGCTCCCCTTCCCTTTCCCCTCCTCCTTGTTCGTCTCCCACTTCTGCAGCTGCTGCTGAGGGGGGTGGAGGTGTGGGAGCCGCGGCGAGTGGAGCTAGGGGGGTGACGTGGGAGTGGAGTTAGGGGTTCAGCAGGGGGTGTGTGTCAAGGGTGTGGGTCAGTTGGAGGAGGTTGTGTGGAGGTAGCTGTCGTGTCGCCTGCAGTGCCTGTAGTCCGTCGCCCTTGCTTCGGTAGCCAGTGAGCCTGTTGCACCAGTCGCCAGTGGGTCCGTTGCTCCTGCCGCTCGTCTTAGCCGCGGAGCCAGTCACTCCAGTAGTCCGTCGCCCTTGCTTCGGTAGCCACTGAGTCAGCCGCTCCTGTGCCTGTGCCTCTGCAGCTTCAGTCGTTGCCTCCCATCTTCTCTCCTTCCACAGTTCTGTCAGACTTATATGCTATAGTCTGTGTAGGCTGTAGTGGGGTAGACAATATGGGGTACAACACTTTTAGGTTTTCCTACTTGTACCCACCTGTTTCCTAGTGCATTCATTCCTCGTTTCTTCACATGGTATAGAGCAGGTTCCCTAGTGGGAACGCTTCCTAGGGCCCACCACGATTTTTTTGTTTCCTGCCCGGAGCGCGCTTCGCTCCTGCCCGAGTTGCGCCCCATGTGCCCTCCCTCCCGTCGCGTCCCTAGCCCTTAGCGGCCCGTCGCGCCCTCTTACGGCCCCTCGCGGCCCCTCTCACGGCCCCTCGCGGCCCCTCCGCGCCGCCCTTAGCGGCCCCTCTCACGGCCCCTCGCGGCCCCTCTCACGGCCCCTCGCGGCCCCTTCGCGCCGCCCTTAGCGGCCCCTCTCACGGCCCTTCGCGGCCCCTTACAGCACCTCGCGGCCCCTTACGGCCCCTCGAGCCGCCCTTCGCGGCCCCTTACGGCCCCTTGCGCCACCCTTCACGGCCCCTCGCGGCCCCCTCACGGTCCCGTCGCCGCCCTTCGCGGCCCCTCGCGGCCCCTCCACGGCCCCGTCGCTGCCCTCCGCGGCCCTGTCGCCGCCCTTCACGGCCCCGTCGCTGCCCTTCGCGGCCTCTCGCGGCCCCGTCTCGGCCCCGTCGCCGCCCTTTGCGGTCCCTCACGGCCCTGTCATGGCCCCGTCGCCGCCCTTCACGGCCCCGAAGCCGCCCTTCGCGGCCCACCGTCGCCGCCCCTGCAGCAGCAGCCGCCGCCGCCCCTACAGCGGAAGCCGCCACCACCGGAGCCGCCGACAGCAGCGGCCGCCGCCTTCACTCCCGGGGCAGCAGCAGCCGTAGCCACCGCAGCCGCCACCAGCAGCAGCCGCCGCCACCTCAGCCAGAGCCGCAGCCGCCGCCGCCGCTGACTGCAGCCGCCGGTGCGCCTCGACCCTACCGGCGCGCCTCGGCCCGTCCCTGCCGGCGCGCCTCGGCCCGCCCCTACCGGCGCGCCTCGGCCCTACCTGCGCGCCTCGGCCCGTCCCTGCCGGTGCGCCTCGGCCCTGCCCCACCACTTGCGGCCCTCTGCCCTGGTAAGAGCATTGCCGCGCTGCGCTGCTACTGCTGCCACTGCTGCTCCTGCTGCCACTGCTGCTACTGCTGCCACTGCTGTCATGGCTACCCCTAGCGTCCTCATCTTTGATGCTGAGGGTCGGGCTGTTGACTTTGAGGTCTGGGTCGATGATCTGCTGCTTTTCCTACAGTGCAATAGGAAAGACGGTCTCTCCCTGTTCGATCTCACGTCTGGCGCCTCTACTGCCCCTGCTGCCGATGCTGACAGCACTGTTCGCTCCCAGTGGGCCACACGCGATGCTGCTGCCCGTCTTGCTGTGCGCAGTCACTTGCCGTCCTCTGAGCGCGCGCACTTTAGTCAGTACAAGAGTGCTAAGACTCTGTACGACGCTGTCATTGCACGCTACTCTTCCCCTGCCACTGCTGCTCTTAGCCACCTCATGCTGCCGTACCTGTTCCCTGACCTAGCCGCCTTTCCCACAGTCGCTGACCTCATTACGCACCTTCGCACTAGTGACGCCCGCTACCGCGCTGCGCTTCCTGCTGAGTTCTGTGCCAAGAACCCCCCCCCCATGTACATCACCCTCTACTACCTAGTCACCCGGCTCCCTGACTCCCTTCGCTCAGTCAGGGACCACTTCCTCTCGGTTTGCCCCACCACACTCACCGTTGACCTCCTCGAGGAGCGCCTCCTGGCAGCTGAGAAGAGTATAGTCGCTGTAGGAGCCTCTCGTGGTGACCCTCGTGCCCCCTTCTTTGAGGGGTGCTCCCCCTCCCCCCTTTTGCCCTCTTTTGCCTCTGCTGCTGCCGTCGACTTAGTTGGCACCGAGTCGGTCGGCGCTGCGTCTGCCCCTAGCGGGAGACGCCGCACCGGCAAGGGCAAGGGGGGCAAGGGCGCTGGAGGGGCTGGCGGGGGTGGTGGAGGTGGCGGTGGAGGCGGCGGAGGGAGTGGGGGTGGCGGTGGGAGTGGTGGCTGGGGTGGGGGCTTCGGTGGCGGCGGTGGAGGCGGAGGCGGCGGCGGCGGTAGCGGTGGCGGTGGGAGCGGAGGCGGTGGCGGTGGCGGCGGTGGCGGAGGTGGCGGCGGTGGAGGTGGAGCTGGTCGGGGTGGCTCTGCGCAGCGGGGCGGCTTCGGTGGTGGTTAGCGCCAGCAGCAGCAGCGCGCTCGTGAGACCCCGCCCCCCCAGCAGCTTCGTGAGTGGTACGCTGCGCGTCAGCGGGGTGGGGGTGCTGGTCCTTGTGCCTACGTCCTGCGTACCGGCGACCGCACTGGTGAGCCGTGCGGTGGCCCGCACACCACCCAGCGCTGCTTCGGCCGCCTGACGGACGCTTGGCGTCTCCAGTTCCCTGACGCCACTGTGATCCCCCGCTGGGGCGAGCTGCTTAGGTCGGGGGTTGCTATCTTTGATCTAGACTATGATGCTATTCTTTCTGCCATGTATGTTGTGTCTACTAGTGATGAGGGTGACTGTTACCTGTGTGTTCCGCCTGACCCGGGCATTGAGGCTGCTGCTCTAGGTGCTGGTGAGGCTGCTGCTCTAGGTGCTAGTACGTCTACTGCCCCAGGTGCTGGTGAGTCTGCTCTCTCAGGTACCACGTCGGCTCAGGCCTTGCACACTTTCACCCTTGACTCGGGTGCTTCCCGCTCTTTCTTCCGCGACCGCACCACGCTTACGCCGCTTAGTCGGCCGGTTGCGGTCTCCCTGGCGGACCCCTCTGGGGGCCCTGTCCTTGCCCACTTCTCCACTGTCTTACCGTGTCCGGCGGCCCCCTCTGGCACCCTGTTAGGTCTCTACCTCCCCTCGTTCTCCACGAACTTGGTGAGTGGTGCTGATCTGCAGGATGGGGGGGTTGACCAGTTCACTCCTGCGAGTCAGCGGGTGACCCACT